>VZDJ01007747.1:12375705-12405612 GCA_008694505.1 Cyanoderma ruficeps
TGACTATATGTGTGTAACCATGTTTTTATGGCAGCCCCCCAATATTTTACACATTTATTTAAGTGCACACTTATGCTATAAAGATGGAAACAGAATCGGTCTCTCATAACAAGCAAAATACACCAGTTATCTTATGTCGCTACAACTGTATCTAAACTGTCCCTTTACAGAGAACCCTGTTCTGAGTAAAATTTTTATTTTAGCTTTACCTGTTGAAACACACGATCCCTTACTTAACACTGTTTACAAAAATAAAATAAATAAATAAAATCAACTTCTTCCTAATGTTATTTCCATCTTGTTATTCTCCCCAGCTTAACAAAACTCCAGAATTTCAGCTATGTGCCAGGTTCATTAGCTGGACAACATTACCTGGATCCAAGCTGTCTGCTGTATCTTTCTGATACCACAATTTCAGGACCCAATCCAACTTCATCATTGACAGCACCTCTTTCCACCTTACCAATGTCATCCACAAAAAAAACCTTGTCTCATTTCATAACTTTCTAATTTCTTGCTTTTCATTTTCTATCGTATCAACTAGTACTTCCAGAATTCATGCCTATCTCTGCCTTGCAATGTGACCACTTTATCATTTCCCCCTTTCTTGATTTTTGACCTAATGTCAAAAATAAAGTTTACTTCTTCAGCCACTCTAAAATACTAATAAGAGATCATAAAGTGCATAAAATTTAAAAAAAAAATACTGGCAATGTACACTGCTAAACCTGAAAAATTATGTACTCCAGGTCAGAGTTGTTATCATGCTCCACTTGAATAGATGATCAACAATGACCTGACACATGACAATTTTCAGAAACAAAACACCTTATTGCTACACCATTATAATATATTGCTTTGTTATATCAAAAAATCTCTGCTTGAGACCTAACAAAGCATCATGGTCATTAGCTGAATATTTTTTAGCTGACTACTTTTTCTATCTAATTAGAAAAACGTCAAACCTCATCTTTCCAAACGGCCACTGAATGGGGAAGATAAGCAACGCTACAGCAGAATAAAGACTGATATCTTCCTAACTAAATTATAATTAAGAGACTCAGACAGAGTTAAAGAAATAAATGTTTCAAACTGATTACTAAGGCAAACTTATTTTGGAACTTAATAAAAAGACATGTTCAAATCCACATACCATTCCATAAAGACAACCAGAAGATACAGGGTTGCTGAGGAACTGGATCCTTAACCTGAAAATATAAGCATATAATAGCACATCAGCTAGAATTTACCGTATGAAAATAATTTCTATGGCTGATCCAACACAGAGATATACATAAGTCCATTATATTTGTTTCAATGTCCGGATAAACATCGTAAATCCCTATTTAGATATTTTAAATATTTATTATTTCACTATTTTTACTTTTCAAAACATTCTTTTATTTTACAAATACATGTTTTGTTTTTTACACACATGCAACCAACCTAGTTGTAAACCAAGACTAAAGAAACTACAGACCTCCTTCTTTATTATCTCTTATTTAAAGTATTTGTGTGAGTGAGTTATGGTTGTTTCTTCAGGGCATTTTTTCTCCTTCACATTTGTATGGACAGTCCAATATCTGCTTCCTTTTTTCTCTCTCTAAAACACAGTCCCAATTTTGTTGACTGACTAGCACAGCGCCTGCAGCTATCTTTACTGAAAAATTGTCAAAACAAGCTATCGGGTGACTCTGAAAAATCTCTTTGTAATGCAGTATTTTGCTAAATGCTCATGGCAATACAATTTTAGTAGCAAACTTCTTTGTTAGCTGTCCAGCTTGTCCTGGTTCTTGGGCAAACCAGGCCTCTCCCTCCATGTTCAATGTCCAGAGTTGTATTGTCCCTAAGCAACCATTCATTTTCAATAATGTCCTGTTGGGCCCAATGTCATCCCATTCTGGAAGTTTCTGTCCTGTTTAGGAAACCATCATGAACTGTGATGGATGCATTTCACTTTTGTGGTCACCACTTAGTACCTGTAAGCTGTATTTTCTGAGTATGGCTGAGCTGCTGAAGAAGGGCTATTTGCCTTGTTTAAACTGCTGTTAATGAGCACTAATGGAAGATTTTGGGGAGCAATAAGATTGTTTTGAAGAACAACTCCTCACCTTCATTTCGATAAAGCTTACAGAAGACAACAAGGAAAACAAACAAACAAAAAAAAAGCAGACCTGGGGGAGGAACACACCATAAACCACACAAACCTTTCCCAGAGAACCCTCCAAGGACTGCATTGCTTACTACAATCAAGAATGCTGGTGAAAAGATGTTGGACTAAAAAGTGAAGAGGAAAAAAGAATTAATCACCTTCACATTTAACAGACAAGAGATCTGAATTTCTGTTTCAAAAGCAATGATATTTCAGTTTTGTCCCAGTAAATTCTATATTTAACTTTGTAAAGTGTCTATACTATAACAAGTGGCACTCTGGTAGAATCCTGTAAAATGAACAAAATAGGAATACACAATGCAAAGGTGTCCCAATCTCCCACATTTAAGCAAAGTTTGACCTCACACACATTTTCTTCTGCAAGAAGTGGAAGAGGGAATGGAGCTATTGGGAAAAAATACCAAAACAAAAACAAGCAAAAACCAAACACAAACAAACAAACCCACAACACCTGTACAATAAATATTTTCAAGACAAATATTTGTTTGATTTTCTTTTTAAGTATAAAACAAACAAAAAAATTTCAAATATCTTCCATAAAACTTATTTTAATTCTTAATTGATAATGATTTATCATATTTAGGATCAATTTTCTACTGATAGCATAATGCTACATCTTTTTTCTACCTGTAACAAAAGAAAACCAATAGCAAATCCTGCAGTTTCATGAATTCCAAAAGGTTCAAGACCAAGACATTTGTTTAACTAAGACAGGACAGTGACTTGATGTCCTCCCACAAATTTTTCTTAAAGATTACATGAAAAGAAATAGAAGACTATACTAGAAACCATATAGGTTTTAACCTGAGACAAAAAAAAGAACCTATTACTAATGAAGTGTTCGTTCCTCAGCACAGTATTCCCTCATTTGGTCATTTTCTGAAGGGACTGCCAGGGTGGATGACTATCTCCCACAGGCTGGTCATTGCCCTGCTATCTACTTCGTTCCAGTGATATATTTCACTATAATTATCATATTTTCTGTTATACATCCACCATGAAGGAAAAGATGTCACTAAAAGTGGTGCAACACCTTGCAAATCCACTGGGAGAGAACTGCTGAAGCTTTTTCAATTGTTACTTTAAGAAATACAACCCTGAAGATGAGTGTTGGAGAGAATTGCTGTGAGAAATGAATAAACATCCTTTCACTCCTTCTCCCTGACATCAAGCAGAAATGAGAAAGGGAAGCTGACAGAGGTCACATATAAATGTGAAAAGCTCTGTAGAAATATCTTTGGATTCTAATCTGGACAGACAGCTATCCTATTCTTTACCAGTGTTATGTATAATGGACACATAACTCATGCTTCAAAATCAGTATAAACTATTTGAATGTTTTAAAGACAAAATTAGTAGGCCTTATTCCAGCCTCATGAACCAAAGTACACAAGACCCAACCTACCTGGGCAAGTAGTGGTTCAAAACAACATGCCAAAATAATACAGCAAAAATTCCCCAAAGTAAATTGAATTATTTATGCAATTCTAAGAGAATTAGCACATCTATTACATGTATGACCTTACAGAAATTATTAATACCAATATATACATTTATACTGCTGAAACACTGTAAAATGTGGATAAAAAAGAAGAAGTCAATCTTCCACCAAATGGAGAAATTATTTTCTATAGGTGTTTCATTGGCTTGGATATTTAATTTAACTGTAATTGATATAATCACACATTTATTTTCACAATATCAATTAGATGTGTATTTATCTATTTCTAAAGATGATTTTTTCATGCCTTTTCACTTGTCAAATTGCACCGATATTAATTCTTTCATCCACATCCTTCCACAGTTAAGCATACATGTCACACCTCAAGGTTAATTTCTGCAACAGAAATTTAAACATCATTTATTATCTGGTATATTTTTTCTCTATTAGCTCTTGGAGAAGAACACTGCCACTAATTCTGTCTGTTAATTTCTAAAACAGCATCTAGGTAATACTGCAGAGCTGTTAAAATGGATAGAAAAGCACTGTGTCCTCTTGGGTCTCAGAACAAAATAGGTCTCCAGGACCTTTTCCACTAGAGATGGAGAAAGAAATGTCAAAAATTATCCTCCTGGAGAAAGAAGAAAAGCATGATTGCAAGAATAATATTTCTAAGGTTTTCTAAACTCTCTTTTAGTGGTGTCCTATGGTGGTATAAATCTTATGCAAAGGAGAGAGAAATAAGGTAACAGATGAAACAAGGGACAATTGACATTAAAGGAATATGGTCAAAACATTTAGAATTCCCATGCAGTCTCTTTTCAAGGGCTACTGAATATTTGCAGAACAATAAGACAGTCCTGTTCCTGCAAACACTCTGCTGCTACTGCAGACCAAGGTATTAAAGGTCAAAACACTGATGGCTGGCTTTGGATGGCACAGAGACCCCAGTATTGCAGAGGCTCACACACTGTACAACTTATGCCTTAAAGTCTCACAGGTTTTACCTCCTCCTATTTCAAATTTTCAACCATATATGCAGAGTAGTCTGAATCCAGGTAGTAACCAAGGGTAAAGTCTTGGCTCCGACAAAATCCTGAGATAGGATTTCAATCTACTAGTCTTGTCAACTATTTTCAACTCATACAGCATGTATACACAGTAGTTTAATAAACTGTTGACAAACCTCAACTTGCTAAGATTTGAAAAGCATCAGGTTTTCTTGATGTGTAGTCAATCCTAGTTACGCATACCTGTCCATGGAGGCTGCATAATTGCATGGTCAGAGAACCATCACAACAGCCACTAGGAAGTTCTCTCAACACAAGACTGCCTGCACCATTAAAGCTCTGCCTGGGAAACACTGGCCTGAAAATCATTTTCAGTTTTTAGCCATATGTTATACTGATGAGACTAAACAGCTTTCTAGTGTCAAGTTCTTGTTTACCGTATCATACTTCAGAATGTGACCATCTCAGAATTTTTCTTTTATGCTAAAAGATGCACTGCATTCTCTGGGTGTTTCATTATAATTAGTGACTTCATATTTTGTTCCAGATCTCTGAAAAAAAGCCTTAAACATTTTATAATTAGTGTCCTCAGAGTACCCTTAAAATACATCCTATAGGTGCTTATATACCCTTTAAAATGAATTTGGGAATCATCAACCAACTTCTACTCTATGCTGTATCATTTTAAAATTGTATCGCATTTTTAAGGACACTGATTTCCAGCATCCCTTGTCTGCTTTTAAATAAATCATGGCATTAATTTTGTCAAGCAAGATCTCCTTTCCTTTAACCCCACTTCACTGCAGTAATTATTTCTGGTTCTTTCAGTTTCTGATTAACGAAGTCTTATAAGAAATATTTAGTCTCTCAACTGAGTTCAAAATCATAGTAATAAGAACAGAAATACTTATTTCTTTTACTCCATTCTTTTCCAATAATAGAGCTCTTATGCCAGTTTTCAGAAACTACATCTGTTTTACAAGGGTTTTTTAAAAAACCTAAGAAAGTTGGTTCTTAAAACTAAAAGGCTTTTTCAGACTTCTTAAATCTCTTCAGGATAAGACAGAAGTTACAAAAAGCACATAAATAGAATGCATATTTTAACTGTTAGGAGGGTATCTAACTATTGCTTCTTCCAAACATGGAGCATGAGACTAGAACCATAGAATGAATCCACAAAACCTAAAAATTATTAATATAGTTTGAATAAAGCACATCATTTGCCAAGCCTACTCAAACATCAACTAAAAGACATGGTTTTGATAGCATATGAAACAGACTAACGCAAAGTGTTGGACTTTCAGAGATATCTGACTACATAAAATATACCATAATCTGTGACACTAACCTTGTTGCCAACCAGTATTTGCAAACTTCTGGGATCTACTCCCGCATTTGGAAGCTGCATGCATTTCATGACTTGTTCACTCAGTGAAATCTATAGAATCACAGAATGGGGCAAGTTGGAAGGGACCAGAGTGTGTCATCTGGTCCAACCTCCCTGCTCCAACAGGATCATCCTAAAGCACATTATTCAGGATTGTGTCCAGTTGGCTCTTGAACATCTCTGGTGAGGGAGACTCCACAATCTCTCTGGACAATCTGTTCTGGTGCTCAGTCATCCACACAGTAACAAAGTTCCTCCTCAAGTTCAACTGGAACTTCCTGTGCATCAGTTTCTGCCCATTGCCTTTTGTCCTATTGCTTGGCACCACTGAGCAGAGCCTGGCTCCAGCTTCTTGACACTCTCCCATCAGATACTGACAGACATTGATGAGGTCCCCTCTCAGTTGTTCCTTTTCAAGACTGAACAGGCACAGCTCCCTCAGCCTGTCCTTATAAGAGAGATGCTCCAGTTCCTTAATTGTCTTTGTCACCCTTCACCGAACTCGCCCAAGGAGCTCCATGTCTCTTGTACTGAGAAGCTCAGAGCTAGACATAGCACTCTAGATTCAGTCTCACTGGGGTGCAATTACTCATCCTGACAACTTAAGTCCAACACGTAGAAATCAGCCTTGAAGTATCAAGGTATATAAACCATGTCTGTATTTTCAAGTGTATGGCCATGCCAATTGTTCCTGGTGGAACCATTCAATTCATACAATTCACATTATTTTACTGAGTTTTCGACATAATGGAGAGAAAAAAAGATTTTTATGTGACCATTCTATTGAATTAGTAATGCAATAAAAGCTGTTCTTGATATAAAAAAAAGTAAAATTACATACACACCTAGGTATTATCTGCAATAGTAAAAAGCTAATTAAACAATCTAGTAGTTAGAAATATATTAATTTTGAGAATTGATCTCATAAACCTAAGAAGCTTTGGGGGTTTGGATTTAAATTTCAAAAAGCACACATACATTATCTCATATTTCCCCAAATAAAATTACATACTAAACTAGAGTAACAGAAAATCCTTTTCCTGAATGGAGGTCCAACTTCATATTATGTAGCTGATATGCCTCAAAGAAGAGAGCTTGGAAGTAATAGTAAAATGAAGAAAGTTAAAAATCCATCTCCGAACACTGATGCCACATATTTAACTCAGTAGTAATGCTGGGTGATGAGATCTGGTGATAATTTTGAGAATTTAGATATTATGAATAGAAACACGGCAGAAGTTCCTTGTCTTGAAGTGTTACAGGGTTATTTTATCCTAATAAATTAGCATGTTACTGAAAGAGGCCATGTGATTAATATGCAATATTCTGCTAAGTGAGCTCTTAATTAGACTAACAACTTAGAAGAAACAGGAAATAAATTAATTTAGCACTTTGTACATGATAAAAATTAAAAGCTCATGCTATTCATGCACTGAATTAAAGTGAAGCCAGATGGCATAACCCGTGAATAAAGGAGATGCAAAATTTTCATTTTCATGAAACTGTAATGTGAGCAGCATTTGTCTACTAATTAGCAGAACCTGATGATCCCAACTTTCAGTATACGTAACATATGTAACATATGCACTTCAGCATATGTACAACTTTCTATAATAAATATTGATAAAGATACCATACTATTTATTTGATCTTTTTTCCCTGGAAGTTCTTATACTGAATTTGAAGAACTATACAATATTGTTAAGTTTCTATTCAGCCAGGAATGTTGTTCTATAGAAAGTGGAAACAAACCACAACATTTTTCCAGTTATAATGTGGTAGTGCTTAGAAATTCAGTGCAGTAGCACAGACCTACAGTGTCATGTACTGCATGCATGTTAAAACAAAAAAATCAGAGACATGGACCATGCCCCAAAGTACTTTCATTTCAAACATTAAAAAGAATCCCCTATCACAAAAAGGAGCAAGACAGCAGTGCATTAACATATCCCCCGAAACAGGCACAAAAATAAAAATCTAAGCAGGGGTGTGGGGCATCAGTGCAACAGAATGGTAAGAAAGGAAGAAAGATTAGACACATTTGAAGATTAGTAACAGAGGTTTGATATTCATAATTTTATTATGATACTTAGCCATTTGGTGATCTCAGACTCAGAACAAGTTGGCCCGATAACACGAAACTCAGTGCAAGACCAAACATCGGTCATTTTTGTTACTTTATTTGCATCTTTGTCCTCAAAAGAAATTACTGTACTTAATCACTTAATATTTACTACCTGTCCCGATCCTCAGTCCTCACCTTCTACACAGTCTGTAAACATGAAATAGATTATCTGGACTTAAACATTTGTTATGGTGTTAATTGGAGCTGTTTTATCTCAATCTACACTTATTTATGATTTGGTGAGTTTGCCTAACAGAAACAACACCGAAATTACACTCTCCAAATCCATATCTCCTTATATCTCTATTCTAAGTAAAGCAAGTGAGGAATTTTCCCGTCATAAATTATGGTAAGAATTATATGCCATCTAAATGGATATTTGTCATTTTATTGCCTCTCATAAGGATATGTCCATAATACTTGTCATAATGATGTACAATAATTTGCACTAACAAGTAGGAGCCAAAAAATTTTGGTTGGAATCCAAATCACATCCTTGTGGGGGAGATGGTTGGATCACATCTGCAGTAATGAGAAATATCAGTTATAACTTTTTGGTGTGAATGTTGTGACACAAGCCCTTAGTCTATTACAGAAAATCTAGAGAATCAAACATTTGGACATATCTGTCACTGTTCTATCCCTAGGATTTCTGTAGGATGTACCACAAGCAAAGGTTAAAAAAATAAGTAATTTTCTATTAAATGTGTATAATTAGGTTTCAACATCATCATTTCTAAAAATCACAACCATTATGAAATCAGAATTCCATCTCATGTTTTGAACAATCTCATTCAGCAAATGTACATTTTACCATATTTCTCAAAGTTCAAAAGATTATTTACTTACTCACAACATTAAAAAACCTAAATTACCGGACAAATCTAGATCCAGATATTTAATTAGTGACACCAAACTTCAGACTGAAAATAAATACTCATGTTCAAGGCAGATGTTAGTGAGCCACAATGTAGGAGGCAGATTAGTCCACATCGTCTTTCTAATAAGGATTTCTGACACTCTTTCTACAGGGTGCTGGAAATTCTGACCTTAAGCAATAATCAAGATAAATTATGACTGCAACATGAATTGTAGCTTTTTGCAGCTTTTATTTCCTTTTTCACTTCATGCCTTTGGTAAGCTTAAGCATAGGAAAAATAGAAAAAACCTTTTGCAAAAGAGAAATAAAGGTGGAATACAAAGAAGTAAAGACGTCACTATGGTTTCAACAACCAATCTGAACCCTAAAGAGTTACATCTTTGTTTCATTATTATCACAGCAATTATGCCTTCTAATTCAGTGTGCTCTATTGTGTTATCTCCACCAGAGATGATTACATAATCACTGAATGAGTATGTTAGTTGGTGTAGCAAAAGATATTATGAACTGCTTTCAACTGGTTTACAATGTTAGTTGTGTTTATGTTAATTGTTATTTAAATTATATATTATTGAACAGTATATTAAACTATTCTGCAGTAAACCTTGCTATGGTGGATATATGAAAATAGCATCTTACAATTAAATTCCAGTGTAAGTTAGATGCTTTAAGTGTCTATCTGCTTATCCACTTCAATCACTGTTTATCAGTACTGGGAAAAACAACCAGCCCAAATTTGAATTTCAGTTATATCCATTATATCCTCTTATATACCCACATTTTTGTAAGCCAAAGTAAGGAGTTGATTTTAATCCACAGTAAAGGTCTCACGGTGTTTTAAGACTAACATCATTAACAAATGCCATTTGCCAATCCAGAAATTGAGAGGTGCAAATAAAATTACATTACTTAAGATTAAATCTTGAAAAATAGATTATTATTTTATTATTTATTATTTTATTCAAATGCATATAACTGTTATACATACATACAGACACATGTGCATGTATCAGCCAAAGAGATACACACACAAGTAATGTTGATTCTTCAAAGAGAAATATTTATTATGATTTTGAATGTTTATTATTGTATTTATTAAGCCCAGTGATATAATAAAGAGCAAAGAGTACAGCACTTTTTGAAACCACAAACACAGCTTTCAAAAAACACTTAATGAACTGAGTAAGAACAGAAGCATACCCTTTTATGATCTTAATTTTCATTAAGACATTCACTGCCAAAGAAAATAGCTGAATGATTCCAGAAGACAGAAATATTTTCAAGGTCTATTAATAACTAGATGAATGCTATTCATTTAGCTAATGTCACTCAACTAATTTTCATTCAAGCTGTCACCAGACTAATTATAAAAAGAAACAGTATAAACCCAAACTTCATAGGATAATTACTCAGATACATGGCTCTATGGCGAAGTAGCCTATCTTACACAATAGGATGGGCCCTAAGTATTGGAAATGCATCTATTATCTATACATTTTCTGAAAACAGAATTAATTATAGTGCATTTCAAGATGCTCTACAGAATAGCACAAAGGAATTTTATTTGCATGAGAAATCTATGGGGTTTTTGTGTTAGTGTTGAATTTTGATAACATAAAACTACCAGACCACAAATTCAGTGACAGGTTCTGGGCATTGAGGATCATTGTGGTGGGCATTGAGGATCATTGTGGCTAGAGACAGTGTTAAAAAGATGGGATATTTTATTTCCTTAGATGTACAATATTTGCCTTTATATCTGTCATATACTGCGCAATTTATCTCTTTTGTACAGGCTATTCACTTAAGAGTTGGACTTGACGATCCTTGTGGGTCCCTTCCAATTCAGAATATTCTGTGAAATCTTTGGAATCTGTGGAATAACTCCTGTGACATCCCCATAGACCATGTCTGAGTTTTAGGTCATAGTACAAGTACACATTTTCAGCTTGCCAGATTCAAACTTGTAAAAAAGGCAAAGATACTTTCAGGACTGTAGAGATCACTTAGTTTGCCCTTGTGCACTATGGGGTGCACAGACCTGGATGTTTATGTCCTCAGTAACATAAATCTACCAGGGAGCAGGTGTTCCTTTTTGTTCCAGTTATGGTCCTTACCTGTGGCAATCCAGACTGGCACTATTCTCCTCCTGCACAAGTCTTCTGTCCAAACTGAACATGTAACAAAAGAAAGCATCTTTTGTAGGGGAATTTCACATTTGCAGAAGTTAGATTTAGAAAAGATCCATAGAAAAGTACTGCAACACAGAAAAGGACTGCTTGCTCTTCTGTATTACTATTACCATGAGAAAAAGGACATGAAAAATGCTGCCTTTTAGGGATCATCCCATATGACTGAGAAGTTATTACCCACACTTACACTAAGAAAACTGAATAAAGTCCATGGAAGAAATAAGAATAAAAGGCATTAAATTTTAACCAGGTCAGTGTAGATTGCCTTTGAAACTCATACTTTAATTAAATCTTTAGAATGAAAATTTCACCTCCAATCAGAAAAAGACTGGACTTTAGGACTGATCAACATGGAACGACTAAGGTCTAATGCTTACTTCACAGTTTGGCTAAGTCAGCAGGAAAGAAAGAAATTGTATCTGCACAATATAGACTTGTTGAAGAAGTGAATAAAATGAGGAGCAAGAAACATTTCAAAATATGTCAACCCTTCTCCATAACAGCTTCAAGCAATCCCTTCTGTAAAGCCCTCTTCTTTAAAACAAGGGTTCAAAGAAAAGGGTGAAAAGAATAATGAATCAGAACCAAATGAGATGAGAAATAGCAGAACAGACTTGAAATTAAATATAGGAAAGACAGCTCTCATAAACAAAAATTCCCACTCATATCACCATTCCAATACCAGGGGAAAATATCACTGGTCTGATGCTGTTATTATATAACCAGATATAGCTAGAATACCCATTCAGATTTTTCAGTTTGAGATCATCTTACTTCATAAAAGTTTAAACAATTTCTTGAGTTTCATTATAGCTAAAAGGTTTTTCATGTTACTTGTTTTATTATGCTACAGTAACGTCCCTAAGGAACTGAAGCAAAAGGCTGTAATTCTGTTTACTGATACGATTGATATAATGGTCTTAAAAACACTGAAATTAAAATAATATGCATAGGTAGCAGATAGTGTTTTATTCGTTTGTTCTTCATTTATGCTATATGATTTTAGTGGACGATCTAAGGTAAGACTCCTTGGGAAAAAAGTAAAAAAGAAAAGGATGGATGGCAGGGGAAAGCTGCTCTTTTCCCAAGGAGAAGCTGAGCATGCTTATGGTGGAGATACTTTGAAGGAGGCAGCACACAAAGAGGAAGTAAGAGTGGCACTGAAGAGCCTCAAGCTGCATTTCAAGCAAAGAGAATAAGATTAATGCTGAGCAGTGTGTGACGCAGGCAACCAAGTCTCAGAGAACAATCACCCCACATACCAGGCAGGAGACCACAGACTTTCCTGTAGAGCAGAAAGCCATTGAACTAACTTTAGTAAGACCCCACACGCTAGAGTACTGTGGGCAGAATTTTACAACTGTCCTCTTCTATTTCTGCTCTCCCTGACATAATAATTTTGAGTTTTCTATATTTAAGTAGGTAATAATTCCAATTTTATTCTTACAAATCCTGGATCTTGTAGATCATTCAAAACTTGTAGATCATTCAAAAAAAACTCCAACCAAACAAACAAAAAATCCACCATAACCCCACAACTATACTTCTCTGGGACCCACTACAGAATAATATTTTCTATTACATTAGTATATTCAATATAAGTTATCATAGAACCACATCAATATAATATTAAGTATTATAGGCAAAATCTGAAATTCTTAAACAAGAAATGGATTTACTTTTGAAAAATTTATGAGTACTCCCTCAGTAGCAGATATTCAATCATACCTGAAGAGACATTGCCACACACAAATAAATCTGACTGTCCATAATTCATATTGAAAATAAGCCAGGTAATAAAAATCTTAGTTCTTATACGTGCACTTGTTATGCAAGTTTTCTTCCCACAAAAGATAAAAGAAAATTATTCAAATTGTAAACAGGACTGTAGAAAAGAAGTTGATTCAATTTACAATAGTGTCCAAAAATATTTTCAAATCATGAATAAGAATACGGATCTTTGTTATAATGTGGATGTACTATATCTGATTAAATACTATTCTATCAATAAATATTTTTATATATATATAGATAGATATATAAAATAAATTTCTATATTTCACTAGTTTCTCTTTCATTATTAGAAATTTAATGTGATGACATGTACTTTTCTGGAAAGAAATATTCTTCACAAGAAAAAACATTCTTACATTAACCCGAACTATACTTTGTGCAGAACAGGTATTTCAATAAGAAGTTTTATATCTATATATATATAGATATAAAATTCTTAGTAAGATATTTATTCTATATTTTGAAATCATGCATCTTTCCACCTAATTTCACCTAAGTATGCACTGATAATCTTCACATGATAAAAAATATAGTTTCAAGTAAAATACATTTTATAATGGAAACAATGTTTTAAATACTCATGTTAAATGATAAATTTTCAGAGGACAAGCAGTTATATAAATATGAACAAAAAGGTATTAATCCATTTTGATATAAACTAAGAACACAATTGAGGTAGAAAGCATACAACTTTGCTGTGAACGAACTTGACTCTTTAACGTAGATGATTTTTGAATTCTATTATTTGTAAAATATTCTGCATATTTGTTTTGCCTTCTGGGACTTAATATCATATCCCACTGGGGAGGAGGGAGGGGTGGATTTGGAAAAAAATTTATTACAATCATTATTCTAATAAATTATAGTTTATTTTCCCATTATTCCACATTTCCTCTCTTATGAAAGAACTGGGGGAGTCTTTCTATCCAACCCTTCTATTACTACTTTTGACTTCCTTTTATGCCTTGATATTTTGTATTAATCACTCCGTTGCAGTAATGGCCAAAATGTGACAGATGCCCTTTAATAAAATATTGGAATCTTAAAGAGAAAAAAGCACATTCAGCATCTTCATGCAAGGATTTCTTCAGCATGTCCCAGCACTAGATTTGCATTTTCTGTGACAGCTCCATCTCTTCTGCTATTCTCATCTTTTTTTGACTTAAGTGCAGCACCTTGTACGTATGTATTTCATTGAAACTCAGAATGGTCTGGGTTGGAAGGAATGTTAGAGATCATATAGCTCCAACTCCTGTTCCACTTCACCAGGTTATTCAGAGCCCATCCAACTTGGCCTTGAACACTTCCAGGGATGGGGCATCCACAAATTCTCTGGGAAACCCCCTTCTGTGGCTCATCATCCTCACAGTAAAGAATTCTTTCCTAACATCTAATCTAAACCTTCCCTCTTGTCAGGTAAAAGCCATTACTCCTTGTCCTATCACTGCCTGCCCTGGTAAAATGTCCCTTTCCAGCTCTCTTGCAGGCCCTGCTTAAGTACTGGAGGGCAGCTCTAAGGTCTCCCCAAAAGCCTTTCTCTCCAGGTTCAACATCCCAAACCACTTCAGGTTTGCTGATTTAAAACTGTTGTTTTCAGATATCTTCTTCAATTTATCAGATCATTTGTTATACAAATTCTACCTATTTTGAATAAAACATTTCAAATATCTTTGCACTGATCTTATGGTCAGATGAAACAACTTTCTTTTTCCTCTCTACTTTGCTGATATGAGACTATCAAAGAGTTAATATTTTAGAACCACCATTTCCTTTATGTGCACTAGCCAAGTTACTCAGAAAAACAGAATAAAATCCGTTCCACACAGAAAAAATTAGACTGGGATATCTGACATTTCAAAAATGCATACTGTGTCTTCCCTCTTTTGGGACTTTAATCACCTTTCTCAAATTGTCCATTTGTTCAGAGAGTGCCTCTGTTTGCACAGTAATTATTCTACTGCCCTACAGACTTGAAAGTCTTCAATCTCCTGTTGGCACTCTGGAGTGCCTTCAGTGGGGCTGTGTGGGCACACACATCCAGAAAATCAAGAACACAGTCTAATAAGGATCAACATGCTTATTAAGTACTTTCATAGTGTGCTGGTTTAGCATGGATAGCAAAAACTGATTAGTGACTGGCTTAAAAATTGACAACTGGATTAACCAATTAAATATAGGGATATACCTCTGGGCTACACAGGGTTAAAAGTTGGAGGAATTGCAGGAAATTTCCTTGTCCTCCCTGCCTTGGAACAGATAACAGGTCTGGTCCCACTTCACCCTGGGGCTCCCCTCTGGCCTGGCACAGCCTGGCTGGGCTCTGCTGCTGCTGCAGCTCTGGCAGGGCCCAGCTGGGCCCCTGGGCCCAGTGGCTGCTGGGGGGGAAGGGGAAGCCACAGCTATTAACGTCCAGCCAACCCTAAAGTTTACCCCGCCACTGACCGGGCCAAGGGAGGTGCCCCCTGGGCCCCGAGAGTAGCTCTGAGCCCCCGTCTGGGCTGGGCCCACCCCATGAGACTGAGGGGTGGTGGGGGGAAGAGCCCAGCCAGGTGAGAGATCCTGGCCACCCGTTCCTGAGCGCACTCCATCCCTGCGGCTTTGAAATCCTAGTGGCCACTGCCCGACAGAGAACCATTGTGTCCATCAGACCTGGGAGATGTTAACACTTTCCTTGACAGATGAGACGTGCAAAAGCACTGGCCCTTCTCTGAGTGAGAACAGTGATTAAAACGTAAGAAGTGTTCTGAAAGTTTCATTTTGATTATTTTCTTCTTTTAGTGTGTGTTAATAAACCTATTAAAATATTAAACATATTAAACATATTAGCATATTAAATACCCTTTAAGTTTGAGCCTGCTTTGCTCTTCTCCAAATCATGTCTCACAGTAGAAAAACAGTAAATGATTATGGTAGACACTTAGGCCACTACACAAAAGTTTGGCAAACAGGAAATCGGTGAATGTGAAACCACTACATGATTTCTTGTTTCCGCCCGGCTACAAACTAAAGCCATTACATATAGATATATGGAGAAATAATTTTTTCCAGCTGTCATGTCTATAACACATACACCCTGAAGTACACTAAAAATCCTTTATCCTAGTTAATGAAAACTAATTCAGTTCAATTTCCTGGTTCCACTTCATCATGTCATTATTTACAATAAGATGGAGATCTGAGGCCACAAGAGATATTTCAACAATCAAAGAAACAAAACTAAAAATCATATACTATGATAAAATATAAAATTATAGACAGTTGACATAAGCTTCCTTTAACTGAAAAGACCTCTCTGTTACATCTCAAAATAATGAGATTCAGGTTGGAAGTTTGAGTTGTATGGAAGAAGAGGAAAGATTAAGTCTCTGGAGATACTATGTAGAATGAATCTGCAATACATACATACTAAAAATCTAAAGGCCTAAATATCAGTCAAAAGATATGACACAGATTACAGACTGTCTGTAACATTGCTTGTCTATGATTAAAAAAAAAAGGAAAAAGAAAAGAGAAAAATGAAGAGAGACTGCAATGAGGTAATAGGGATCCAGCAGAGAGCACAGACTCTTGAAGTTACTGAGTTTCAGGTCACAGTTGGACATCCATAAAATTGAGAACAGGGAAAATGGTGTTTAGAAGAATCTAAAGATTTTGTAGCAGTTTATATTACCCAGAAAATGTTTCTTTGTAACAAAAGAAATATTTTGGTGCATTTCTATTCTCAGTTTTCACTGTGCTTTTTTAAAACCTGTCAAATTCTCAGTTCATTAAATCTATCATTATCCTCACCATATAGCTTTTAGTGATGCAGAGTTCTATTTTGACTATTTTTTCCTCTATTTTAAACACCTAAATATGTCATCTGAAACCTTCCTCTTCATGACTAGTCCTGTATTCTCAGAATCAGCCCTCCTATTTGAACACAAAGAACTAGAGCCGTTGATGCCATTTATTACTCAGTCAATATAACCAAAGGAAAGGTTCATTAACATTGAAAACAGACAGTGATCAGGCACCAACTTCCACCAGAATACTAAAAAGAATTTGGTACGGTTATTTCCAGAATTGTTATTTAAAGTTTTATGCAAGTTTCACGTATGCACAGGGATTTTACAGGCATATATGCAACATATGTAAAAGGAAATTGAGATCTGTTATTAACCCTTCTACTTATAGTTGTGAATTATCACCCCCTGCAGAGTAACAGTTCCTTCACTCAAATAGTTTATTGTACTTAGCATGTATTGCTAAGCATGATCAAAAGTATATTTTAGAAGAAAGTTAGATGGCATAGTAAAATAATATTGAACTATAGTCCAGATGGCATCAAGATGTGAGGATTAAAGGACATCTCTTTCATCAGAAAGAGCTGTACATTAAGTTCTCAGTCTATTCTCTACTTAACTCTATCTAAAGTCCTGTTCCTATAGCAACTGAATATACAGATATGCCTGAAAGAATTATATACCAACAAGCACTCCTATCTCCAAAGTATATATTGCAATTTAACACATCTTTGGGTAGGAACTTCCATTTAGTAACCACAACAAAATCCTCTTGTCCTTCCATTTGGGGGGATTACAGTCCCTACCTCCTAACATCCAAGGAGTTTTACTGATATTCACAAGCATCTCTAGCTCTGCCTCACCAGAAACTACTTCATTATTTAAAACACAGTCATCAAATTAGTTTGAAAATAAAAAGAGCTACTTGGTCACAATATTAAAAATGAAAGACTGGATTATATTTCCCAAGGTCCTTAGAACCATTACCTTTTCATGTAACATCTAAAATATATTTACATCATGAAAATATTGTGACAGAAAAAGTGATGTTTGACAATTCAGATTTTTTTTTCTTGTCTTTAAGAATAACCTTCTCATCAAAATGAAGTAATTAATCTCCCTTCCTTCATTATACTTCCTCAATGCTTTAAAATATTGGTATTAAGAAGCATTTAGCTATAATACACGGAGAAACGAATGGAAGTGAAAAGCATACTAAGCCTAGAGGTTCCAAGAGATGCTATAACAATCACATGTACCTTGAGTTAATTTTGAATTCTTTCTGAATAGTACACATGTACCACAATATCAGGTATTATACATAAATTGAGTCAGGATGGATTGACCTCTGTTGTTCTCTCTGAAAGCCATAGAACTCTTGGCAGATTTCCAAAAATTAAATCCCAAGTAATAATTAGTTCTTTTAACATTTAAAATCTTCAAACTACTTACTCCAGAACATCTAGCAGATCTTGAAGTAGAATAAATATTTCACAACCAGGAAATTTGCCACAGGCTTTGAAAAGTGCCCTCTTTTTCTCTGCTAAACAGGATAGTTATATTCTAGAGAAGTGTTAGATGAATGAAGCTATAAACTCAGTCTCACAAGTGCAAAAGGCATTCTTTCATCTGTCCCTTGAAACTCCTTTAAAGGTTGGCATTTAATATACTAATCCAGGCCCTCAACGAGCTCTCTGCAAACTTTGTTTTGCAATTTCTAAGATCACAGGAAAATAAAAAAAGTATTAAAATTTGATCTTAAACTTGTCTCAACAGAGTGTTAGTCCACTTGGAGATAGTTTTCCTGAAAACATAGTGGTTAGATGACTTTTTTTTTCTTATTTTGAAGCAAAACTATTTATTTGGAAGCAGCACCACCACTTACCTGCTGTTTGAGAGATATTTTAACCATTATGGAAGTTTGAAACAGTTAAAATATTAGCTATCAAAAATTGTTTTTAAAAAAGCCTTGTCTTCATTGTTCACATACCATACAAGAAATTATACCAGTTAAGAAAAAGAAAGGGAAAGTCAACAAATATGCCAGCAGGCAGACAGAGAGCAGTGAGTTATTTATAGCTCTGGTTTTAGTAGGTGGAATAGGGCTTACGAACAAGGTCTTCTGTCAACTCCTTCTCAAAATTATTTAGTTAGACTTCAGCCAGGCATAGAGGATCTATGGAAGTCTTTGTGGAGGCTGCACTGATGCTCCATCTGATAGGAAAAAGATAAAATACTAGGCTATAGAAATTACATTGATTGTGCTCACTTCTAAATACTGTTAACTTAATTTGACACACACTCAACACTGATTTTATACTACTCTAACCACATTGATTTCAGTAAGGGTAGTCATGGTTGATTTGGAGCAAGTCAGATAAGCCCCAACCATTTTACTTTATTCCCTGAACTACAGAGCAAAATATCCGTATTTACTGTCTACAGTTTAGAATTCAAATTTGAGACCCAGCTAACCCCTAAAACCAAGTGAAATCAGCCACAGTGAAAGTTCCTTATTTTGCCATATTTCCCATTTCCCATGGAAGACTAGAAGCCTGTCTAACAAAAACTGCTGATGAAAGTACTACAGTCTTCAAAACAAAATACCAAGAATGTGGAACACCGCAGACTGCAAATTATTCTCAGGTGAATATGTCAGGAGATGCACAGATCTTAGAAGATGAGATGCCAAGCACACTGCTTGATAAACAGGAAAAAGTATTATTATGTAGAAAACATCTTTTACTCTATCCAGCGCAGCAGTGGTTTCATCAATCTTCCACTGACTCCTCTTTTCAACTGATGATCTAGCATGCAAATAATTCATCTGAATAATATTTTAAAATGAAAATAGATCAGGATACCCAGGGTTAAAACAGAGGATGATAATCAGAGGAAAAGTAAAAAAAAAAGGAAAACACTATCAGACTACAGAATTCTGCATCCTCCATGGTTAAACTGGAAAACACTGTGGACTACAGGCAGAAATATTTTTTTCAAGCTAAGAAATTCATGCACTACTACTTTAAAAATCTAACTAATCAATTAAGCATAAAGATCTTCAAGCTCATTAAAAGTAAGAACTCTATCCCTTAAGGATGAAAAAAGCTGGGTCACCCAAAACTAGTAAACAGCTTCCCAGGATGATAAACCTCTATTCTGAATATCAACTTGCATGAGACACATGCTACATCTACTGTGTAGAAGAGATTTTATTCAAAATCCACTGATTTTAACTCATCTGCTAAATCAAGACAGAATTAAAATAACATGTTGTTTAATCAGAAGCTGTTGATCTTTCTTTCTTAGGCTTTCCTTGTTTCCTTCCGCCTCTGTGGACTTGATGTTAATGTTCTAACTTGCATGAGGATTATTCAATCTTTCATCAAGCCATTAAGGGTGGGGAATTAAGAGTTTTACAACCCACAGCACATTTTAGTCTTCAGGAAGGATTTGGATGGGAAAAAAAAAAAATCACAAAATGACCTTGTGTTAAACAAGGCAAGAAGCCGTGGAGCATTTAGAACATTTCTGTGCAGTTTTATATTCTCTTTTGCAACCAGCCATCTGTTTCATCTTAATCCAGCTACATAAAAGCAGGTATAGGCTGAAGACCATTCCTGGAAAGGATAAGGCCTTTGGGCCAGAGGTACAGATGCTGGAACTCTAGTCAAGCAATGAAGACAAAATGTTAGCCTGCCATATGTTAAAAAGGAGCTTCTCTTAGGAGATGGTCTGGGGTTTGCTTGTGATTTTTAACCAGTATTTATATATAGAAGATATCTAAAGTAGAATACAATTTCACTCTTTAGCTGTGGTAGCTCTTTGTACTTGGAATTATGAGAAAATTAATGAGATTTATATGCAAACATTGTCAAAACTCATCAGAATGTCTGCATTGAGAACTCCCAGCGGATTCTGGTACTTTGCCTGCTCCCCTTTACTTGCTCACCACTACTGAGCACCTGACAGCATGCACTACCTTCTCCACAAGACTCTTGCATCAAGGTATCATAGAAATAAATTAAAATAGTGCCTATTTTAAGCTGTCTTTATCAGGTAGAGCCAGTAATGACAAGTGAACATGGCATAGTCTGAAAGTTCCACCTACTGACAGCAGACTCTCAGGCCAGTATATGACACCAAATTTTGAAATGTGAGCATTTGACACTCAACTGTCCAATTGGACTTCTGACAAAAGTCTTCCAATTCTCAGACGATCCACAAGAAAATTCAAAGTATAAATATAGTACTAAGATTAGTAAGTAAGAATTTAATTTCTTAGCAGGTGCTAGGTAGTTGCTATAACTGAAAAAAATCATCCTGGGCACAAACTTACCAGAACATAGAAATAACAAACCATATAAAGATACAAGAAAGACCCTCATGTAAAGGAAATTCCAGATGTCCAGTATCTGGCCATTCTGCTCTCATTGACCAACACTTCCAGGTCCTTCTGCCAGACAGCTTTGCAGACACTCATTCCCAAGCCTGTAGTGCTGCAGGGGGTTGTTGTAACCCAAGTGCAGGACCCAGCACCTGGCCTTGTTGAACCTTGTACAACTGGCCTCAGCCCATTGATCCAATCTGAAAACTTATTGAGGGTGTATTTAATCCACCTTGTCCAGATCACTGATAAAAGTATTAAGCAGGATTCATATTGAATATATGACTGCAGTGGGAATACTTTTTCATTTCAGATATCCATTGGAAAGTGAAATAAAAATATCTGAACATGCAGCATTCTGCTGCTAACAATTCTATAGGCAATGCAGAGGTGGAAAGAAATACTGTAACAAATTTAACATTTAAATAAAATATTTTGCCAATGTGGATCAGATGTATGTACCAACCATATCAATCTTTCAATTCTCACATACACAAAAAAGAAAAATAAACATTGGCTAAAATCTATGTCAGCCTACCGTCTCCAAAGAATTTTTCCAGCTATATATTTAAAAAGGAAATAAGCTGTTGCATATTTCCAATCAGATACAATTCAATACAGATAAAGCCATAGTACACATACATACAGATACCACAGCATGAATCACCACATGCTAAAGTCATTTCATCATCCTTCCTTAAAATAGCAAAAATATATATCAGTACTTTCAAATAGTGGATGAATGAATCTTACAGTAAATCTTTGTAGATTTTCTTAAGGATTCAGAATGCAATGGTAGTGGAAATTTCAAAATAGGAAAGAACAAAATTATTTTAATTTGCCTGGAAGGCAGCAAATAGTACAGTAATAAACAAAAAATTCTATTTTACTTTTGAAATAAACTCAGCTGACTGTGACTAGTTAAAATTAACACGCTTATTCTTGTAAGCCAAGTAGTTTCTGAAATAAATTTTCTATTATAAATACAATTCCAACTCAACACTTTAAGAATTTCACTAGGGGAAAAAAGAAATCTTTACACTCTGGGGCATACAAAGTAAAGTCTGCAGGTAAACACACTACTTATGTTAAAGCTGTACATTTTGACATACTATTACTACTACTTATATAGTGTGGAAAAGTACCTAACATTTTTAGATATTTCACAGTATAAACCACATCAAAAGAACTCTATTCAGTTCCAAAAGCAACTGTTGCATTCACCGTCACTTGGCAGTATGACTGCTTTCTGTTTGCAGTATACTGTTCTAGTGACAGGAATATTAATTTTCAAAAACTTCTATTTAAAGAAAAATGCATTTAAGATTCTAAACATTTTGTTAGCCTTTAAATAAAATGAGAAAAAAACCCAGAAAGCATCCATACAAAAAGATTTCTAAAGTCACCTGCTGAGAGCTGTTTCGACAGACTTTGTTTTAATGATACATTTTCATAGTAGTAGCTACAGAATATTCTCCCATTTAAACACCTAAACTCCTTTCCTAAGGCATGTCAGAATTAGACCCTCTGGACAGCATCCCAGGTTAAACCAGGGAACAATTCAGAACTTGCCTACAGAAATAGTGAATATGAAGGCCTGCTTTTCTCCAGAGATCTGCGAAACAAAAAACGCCTCAGTAACTCAAGGCAGGCTTTGTACCATAAGACCGTAATGATTTTTCATCTTTTGTGGTTCAGACTCCAGATAACCTAATACATAAGCAATATCTGGATTATGCAGTCAAAATCACAGACATATCCAGCAAAGAAAATGTGTGTGAAACAAGCAAGGAGGCTAAATTGTCCCTGTGTATAAAGCAAAAAGATAGAAAAGAGGACTGGGAGTGCAGTCCAAATCTCTTGGCACAAGCTAGGATAAGCTTTAACTTTTCTACTCTTTTAAAGAGCTTACTGCAATGTCTGTTTAGAAAACCAGTGAGGTTTGCTATGCTCCTGGCTGTTGCAAATATATCTTGGTTGTTCCAGAAAAATACAGGGTATGATTCAAGATAAATCATGCATCAGGCTTCTCAGTCACATGACTGGGGATGTGTTCAGCATGATGGTCCCTGTATGCTCTGTACAGAAATGACTCAGAAGCTCAGCAATTCAAGCAAGGGACACAACAGTAATTAAAATCACTAACAGTTGGGTGAGGCTCAATACATCCATCTAGATCTGATGCATGTAATAGAGTAATAGGTGACGACCGATCAATATCCTATTATAATATTATATCATAATATCTAAAAAGATCTGATGAAAGCAATGTATTTATAAATAACAAGAAAAGGAAAAATTTGCCTAGTTAGTTAATTCAAGGAAGTGTGTGTGCTCACTGGCAATAGCAAGGATTCTTATTAAATGGTTCTTTCTTTGAGGCTTGAATACTTTCCCAGAGAACAGCAATAGAATAAGAAAAAACTATTTATAAAAGTAACTCCCATGTCTCCTGCTTCTTGCTGATTTGAGATCAGTGTGCACTTAAATTTTCATATGTGCTTTCAGATCTTTTCAATACTTTGATAAGAATTAGATATAAGAAAATATTTAGGCATCTACAAGTTACCTTGATTTTATCTGCTTGGTCACAAGTCTGAACGTTAGGATCCTATGAGAGGACTCCAGGAACAAAACTTGATATTTTAAAGGACCTAAATAATATCATGTTCATCAATCAGAAGGATGTCTAGGATTAACCAAGAGGAAGTCTAAGAAATGCAGGATATATAAAAATCTATCCCTTTTCTGGCATACCTTCAGTAAAATAGGTATCAGAAGGAGGGTAAATGCCAGTTTCTTCTCTTTCAATAATTAGGAGATAAATATTCCATTGTAAAATGCATATGGAGAAAAAAGAAAACATATTTTACACCACAGTACAATCCAAGAACACTCACCTGTGAAATGGAAGATGCAAATTCATTTTCCTTTTCTACCTGAGGCAATTCAAATACTATTTTAATGATGCATCCTCATCACCAAATTGTAGCATTCTCTGGGTGGGACATTCCTTCTTCCAACTGATGTTCAGAAAAAAACAGATACCCCACCCATATCCCAAACCCTATTAACTACTCAGACTGTATTTTGATCTGTCTTCTGACTTCTCCCCAAGAAGATCAGTGTCTCAGCTGCTATGCTTTTAGACACCCAGTATTCAGTGATCCTCTCCTACACTTTCCATGGCCAAGTTAACCCAAAGGTTTGGGGGTTTTTACATTTCTCTTACAATCCAGTAGATAGTAAAATGACAGTTTGGAACCTCAATCACCTTTTGCTATTTCAAATATTTAAGAACCAAAACTAGCAATTAATTTTCTTCCTTACACATTTTAAAATTCTTTCGCAACTGCTACTAAGCTCACTATACAGGCTTATAAGGAACCTCCTGAAGGACTGTAAAGATACACATGCTGGGAATTATGCAAAATATGAATTCACTAGAAGTTAGTGGACACATTTTATGGAAAATTACACATATCCTTTGCTAGCCTAAATTTTACAGACCTTTTCAATCTTTAAAATGCCCTTCTACCCTTGAACAGAAAAGATTAGTCAAAATTCAATGAACATAATGAAACACAAACCCACTTGAAATAGTCTTATGGATCAAACCAAAACATCTTCATAGCCCAATATTCACCTTTCAAAAAAGGGATCATTAATAGACACCTCTAGATGTAAAATGATGAATATAGCTCACTATAGCCTGAATTTTCAAACAAATTTAATCTGTAGCACTCTAAAAAATTTCTTGGAGCCCTCTTACCTCCTTTTAAAGAAAAAAACCCAAATAACAAAACAATCCTTTGCTATCTGCCACTTACCTAGCACCACTAAGGCTGGCTTCAGTTGTAGATTAAACACCACAGTCACCAGTTAAACAATATCAGGTTTCAGCAGTGTCAGACTAATTCTATGATCATTGCTGGTGGTGCTGTGCCTCATGTGCCCTAGGACACAAGTGGCCCACCTGGCTGCCAAGGCAGAGATTCAACTTGCTGTTGATCAGGACGCTCAGAAGAATTTCTGCAGTGCTGCTCTCCAGCCTCTTGTTCTCTAGTCTATCTGTACATCCAGGGTTGCCCCTCCCCACATGCAGAGTCCAGCACCTGCCCTTGTTAAACTTTATACACTTGGTGATTTTCCAGCCCTCTATTTTATGCACATCCCTCCTCAGGGCCTCTCTGCCTTCAAGGGAGTCAACAACTCCTCCAAATTTACTATCATCTGCAAACATACTTACTACTCCTTCAAGTCCTGCATCCAAATTGTTTATGAAGATGCTGAAAAGCACTGGCCCTACAGTGGAGCAATGCAGCAACGGACCTGATGTTATCACATCACAGTAACCTCCTTTGTGCTCAACCCATGAGACAGTTCCTCACCCATCGCATGATGTGTTTACTCAGCTGAATAATTTTGGTCAGAGGGATACTATAAGAGACAGTACAGAATGCTTTAGTGAAATATCAAAAGATCACATAAGCTGGCTTCCTTTGGTCTGCTGCATGGGTTACATTTTCATAAAAAGAAATCAGGTCTGACAAACAGAACTTTAATGAAGCCGTATTGGCTCTGACCAATGACTGTTATCTTTTAGGTGATTTCCAATACCCCCCAGAATAATCTTCTCCATAATTTTACCAGTCACTGAAATGAGAATGACAGGCCGGGAACTTCCAGGGTCATTTTTCTTGCCCTTCTTTTAAACCGGAACAACTGTTTCCATTGAACTGGGGCCTCTCCAGATTTCCAAGACCATTCAAAAATTATCCAGCAAGGCCTTGTAATGACATCAACCAGCTCTTTGAGTATTGTCAGATTAATTCCATCAGGGCCCATAAATTTACAGGGACCCAGGTTGGGCAGCAAATTCCACACAAGTTCAGAATCAACAGGAAGTTTATCAGTCTCACCGCCATGATCCTGCTGCTCAGGATGATGGGTTGATGTAATTTCTACACTGCCTTTTGACGTTAATATATTTAAAAAACTTTTTTTATTGTCCCCCATCATTCTCACCAGCTTCAACTCCACTTGAGCTGTGGCCATACAAGTTTTCTCCCTCAACTGTCAAGCAGCATCTTCATGTGCCTTACATGTATGTGTATTTGCTTCCACCGGCCATATTCTTTCCTTTTTTTGCCTTATCTCCAAAAGAAAATTCCTGGTTAGCCAAGCTGGCTTTCTGCACCTCACCTTCTTGAGTTCAGGCAGTTTGGAATTGCAAGGGCCCATGCCTTTAGAAGGTGATGCTTAAAAACTGACCAGCACTGTTGGATCCCAACACCTTCAGAAGCACTTTCCCAGGGAACCTCACTCCCTAGTTCCCTGAGAAGCCTCAAGTCTACTCTCATATCCAGCACTGAAGTTTTTTGGTACTGGCACTTTTTCTTCTGTCAACAGAGTTTTTAAACTCAATTGCTTTGTGGTCACTGTGAACAAGACAGCCACCAATCTCCATTTCATTCATCAGACCCACTCTGTTAACATCAACAAATCCATGAGGGCATTTTTTCTAACTTGCTCCCTTGGTGTTGTGGCAGGCCTCTTGATTGAGGGTAGAAATAAACCAAGATACAGACTTCTTGTCTACCACAGCATGGTTTATTCGTCTTTACAGCTCAGCCACCCTGACTCCAACTATTCATTGACTCTGACTACAGCAAGCTTCTATGTAGGTTTCCCTTGCAGCCTCTGACTGCTGGTTATTTCCTGCTAAACTATAACTGCATGTATTAGTTTCTAGACTCTGACTGCAGGCTTTTACCTGGCTAGACTATAACTGCAGGTTTCAACAACAGGCTCTAACTGCAGACCCCGATTGACATCACAGCAGGAATTCTCTCTGCCCAGGATGATGATGATACTGCTTCCTCATGATCCTCTCATTCCCTCTTCCTTAAAGTTCCTCCTCCTTTATGAACTTCCCCTCACCAGATAACCCACTCCCTTTTATCACACTTATCTTTATTGGCTATAGCTGTGACTCATCAGGGGAAAGACTGTATTGGGTAATTAACCCAATATCTGTTACTTATCACGTCACCAGCATTCCCTTCTCCCACACCTTGGTACCTGGGCCATGAAGTTATCCAAATTCCTTAGGAATCTTCCAGACCTGTTTGTTCCAGCTATGTGATGCTCCCAGTTAACTTCTGGCAAGCTGAAGTCTTCCATAAGGACAAGGGCATTTGATTTGGAGTTATCAAAGAATAACTCCTTGGTGTCATCATCCTGGCTAAGTGGTCTAAAATCGACTTCCACAATGACATCCACATTACTTGTTTGTCCCTTAATCCTTACCTCGAGACTCTCAAGCGTGCCACTGCCAACTGTAAGCTCTATTTTTGTTGAGTTCAAATTCTGTACTACAGTGGTGTATGAGTTGTCTCCTGGTGTCATCCCTATGACTTAAGTATCTTGAGGGAGAGGGGGGACAGCATGCACATAGTAAACTTCAAACTCTTTTCATTTGAATTAAACATAGTACTGCAGTATTATTTTTGAGCTTTTCCTCTTTCATGTGTTTAGACTTTTTACTTTCAAAAATTATTCCTTTTACTTTCAACAGGAACCTGCTTAGGAATGCTCAACTTATTTCTCCTCACATTTTAGAAAGGTCCCTGGTATCTAAAAGCATCTTAGCTATTTATTGGGCCCTTCTAATTCCCACTTTAAAATTTTAATCCCTACATAACCACTACTAAACTGAATGGGTGGATTATTCCTACAAAGATTTTGAATTTAAATGTGTTACTACTAACATATATACAACTCCTCATAGACCCCTTTTCCTAACTGCATCTCAAACTAGACCTTGTATACTGCTCAAGGCTAAAATAGAGAGATACTGATATCTTTTCAGTTCCATTAACAGTGATTCTGAAAAGCAACCATTTATGAAATTTAAATGTCCGCATCATCATCCATCAGAACACTCATTTAGTCAAAATAAGCACTTTGCATAATTTTTTAAACATCTGCATTTCATGCTTTTTAAACAGTAGATTTTTTTGGTTATAAAGAATACACTGTATTTCAAAGATATTAAAAAAAAGCACACTGCACCCTACTGCAATTTACATTGAGAACAAAGCTCCAAACCCTAAATGAGTCACACAGAATTTTTTTAAAGCCTTTTAGAATAAAATTTTTAACCAATGTTTCACTTAAAGGGTGATAAAACATGAACTATAACTTGAACAATCCTGTTGTTACCAAAGTTTGTTTCCATTGTTAAGGCAACTGCCTATTTCCTCCAACTAGCAACAATAACAACCACACATGATTTTAGACAAAACAATATGATAGCTTGCCCAGTTAGAAGAACAAAATGGTCTGCTTTTACCAAACAGACAGTGTAAAGCCAGTGGTACCCAGGTACAATGGTGACCCAGTGGGTAGAAGTAATTACATATTGGGGAAGACAAGGATGGAGATGAGGAAGGATCAAGATGAATCAACAAGAAACAATACCAGCAAAATTGAGAGAAGTCAGGGAATAAGAGAGCTGACACATGCAGACAAGCTACTGGTCATTAGGTTTGGCTGGTTTCTCTTATTCATGTTTATGAATGCTTTTTTGTGTTTTGCAGGTGTCTGCAATGGCTGCTGTCCCTGCAATGTGTGTGGTTGTGTCTGTATATGTGTGTGCCCACAGGGAAGTAGCCTGGCTAGAGACTGCCTGCAAACAGAGAGAAGCTGCCACCTTGCATCTAGCAAGGTTCATTGGATTCAGCTACCATCAAAACAAGTCATAATATTTTAACTCTGAACTGGCTAAAACTAACTTCTTTAATTTTGTGGCTTCCTCTATCACTAAATAGGAGGAAAAATGAAAATAGTCATATGATCTTGTGTATCTTCTATATTGTTTTTCTCCCTCATCAGTTTACCAGAGAAATATTGAACAATTATTTGATTATTTAAACACACTAGAATAGCTATAATATCATTCAAAAAGGGAAATAAAAAAGTAAATTTCCAAGTCATTTAAAACGAATGTAAGCACTACTTTATGCAGTATCTATAGGTTTGAAGAATCAGGACAGAACAAGGTATGAGTTGATTATAATCTGTAACACAGAGATTTCGATTCCATCTGCCAAAATAAATGATGGCCAACTACTCTGCTCAAATAGCACACCAATAAACTCGAATATGTCAATACATTTTGAAGCAAGCATCCACAATCCTTTTGGAAATTCTACAAGGAATTTCGCAGTTAATTCCATTGAGAGAGACAAACTATTTTGTATTATCAGTACAGCCCCATAGTTTCTGAAACAAATATATGCCTATCAACTTCAAAACAGTGTTCAGGGGAATATATAAGAATATAATGAATTGTGAGAGTTTTTAGATTGGATTTTGTTTGAGTGTGCTGTGCTATAGGCCAACTTCTATTGATGACTCTTTCTAATTTACTACAACAGCACTTTTTTAATCACAACAGGATGAGAATGCCCAACAGCTAAGACAGCATAAAAAGAAACACTCCAAGCATTCTACACCAAACTAAGCAAATCAACTTTTATTATTTATTGAGTTTGGTTGGTTAGTTGGTTTGGTTTCTTTTAACTTTGTTTCTTTATTTGCCAGGTCAATTTAAATTGATAGCTCTACCAGTACTGGTGGAAAAGACAATTTTTACACAGTGCTCACGGAACGGTATTTTAACTACATTAATATCAACCCTCAAAACAAAACAAAACAAAACAAAAA
>VZDJ01007747.1:12405623-12679949 GCA_008694505.1 Cyanoderma ruficeps
AAAAAAACCCCAACAAAACCAAACAAACAAAACCCACCAACACCCCCCCCCCAAATTTACAGATGAGAGAGCAAAATATTCATGCATTTTTCAGTAAAAGTGTAGTCTAATTTGATGCAATGCAAGTCCAGAATTAAGGTACCCGAAAAAAGCAGATAAAATGTTATCTTTAAAATCTAGTAGATCTAGTAGATCATCTCATGCATCTCATTCTACATAACAAAACTAAGAAAGTTTGGAGATGAAGGCTAAAGATGAAGCAAGATGGATTTAACATTAAAAAACCTAATTAACCCTCTCAGTCTATAGATAATTTTTCAAGTAACGAGACTCTAATGATTACCTTACAATGAGTGCAGGATCTTTTGACGTACATGTGAAAATTCATCTAGAAGTGACTGATTCAATAAAGGTTGGCAAAGTTCTTTAAGAAATACAAGTATATAATGTACATTACATAAAAAGACAGCGTTCACTACACAATATAGCAAGGATGTTTATGGAAGAAGCAAATGGGAGACACTGGTTATTGTATTCTATGATCCAAATTCTGTTGAAGGGAAATATGCACGTAAGATTTTCCAACTAATTAAACATTGTTAAAACTCATATATCATGCAGAATCAGTGTATCATTTTAGAAGTTCAAAATTCTAGATCTTACTTAGAAATGTATTCAGTTCCCAATTCACACTCACTACTTACAGAAAGACTTTTACTGAACTCAAAAGAAGATTAATTTGTGGCCTAGCCTGCAACCACTGCATTTGAATAACTTCTCACTGAATTGCATGTCTAATTCACCTGTACTCAGTTGTAGAACCTGAGTCCTTGCAAGTTCTTCAAGACAGAATATACGTCTAATTCACTTTCTATATTTTGGAAGGAAAAAACACGTATTTGAATAAGAAGAATTTAAAGATGCCACAGAAACTTCACATTGATAAAAGACAGAGAACAGAAGTAGATGATACTGGATATTCAGCATGAATTTTTTTTTCTCGAATAGCCACTGAGCGTTTGCACGTGCTATGTAATTTGAAATTAATGCATCAGACTTGGGTACAATACAGTCCTTCTCTAACCTGTCTCCCTTGACACAGATCTAAGCAGGTATATATTTAAAGATTTTTTTTTGGGGGGGGATAAAATTGAACAGACTAAATATGATGTGCTAGTGTGCTACTTCAGGATTTGTGATAATAAAATGTCAAAGAACAAGCTGCAAGCTGGTTTTTTTGCTTGAGATACTCAAAGAATTAATTTTATGCTGGCATATACTGTAATTAGAAATAGCTCTGTGCATCATGATTAAACTAGTAGCTATGGAAACCAAAGCAGACTAGAATAAGTGTAAAAGGAGAATAGTGAATAAGCCAATCATAAAATTCCTTTAATCTGTTTATTTTTAATCCTTCTCGTAATGCAAATTGGAATACTAAGGGTCAATACTACTTTCTTTTTTTTAACCTTTGTAGGTTTGGAAAGAACAGTACTTTTTCCAAACTGCTTCCTAGGTATTACATCTTGTTTTCACTCCAGAACTTCTCTACCCACACAGTCTTAGGTGTTAAAAGCATACCATCTTTAATGATCCATTCTGTATTAAATAATTGTATATATTTATCCCTTTATGAAATGCAACCTCCGTGTTTTCAACAGCCGAAAATCTCCATGGTGCTCTACCCCCTTAGCTATTCTGATAGCCATCTGCTGAACATGTTCCAGTTTAGCCATCTCCCGATGGGTATGGAGGAAGGATGGATGTATCTCTGAGCTGTACTCACCTGATGCAATCTCAAGCACTGAATGAGGGGGAAGAATCACTTCCCTTGCTATGCAGGCTAAATGTACCGTGACCATCAAGCAGGCAGACAGCCTTCATGACAGGGCTGACTCATGTTTAAGTTCTCACTCAGCCCCCAGTCTTTTATGAAAGCTGTTCCATGGCATCACTAGCCTATGCTGCTGCATAGGGTTATGCCAACCCAGGTCTGTCTGTTCTTACCAAATTTCACCAGGTCCCTTACAGTCAGGTAGCTGAGGCCCTTTTGAATGCTATCTGTGTGTACAGCCCTGTGTATAGGCTGACTTGCTTTGCCACCCATTTTGCTGTCATTCACAAACAAAAGGGCACTTTCTCTGCCATCATACAGGTCAATGATGAAAGTGTTAAGCAATATCTGCACCAGTATCAGTCCCTAAAGTGCAGCCACTCCTTAGACATCATGCTGTACACCTCTGTCCTTTAAGACATACAGTGGAGCTGCTTTCCCACCTATGTTGTGGCCAGCAGTCCATAATGCTTTAAGAAACCATGTCAAAATACTTGGTTAAGTCAAGGTAAATAAAATTGTTTACCTGCTGTACCCTCATCTACAGAGACAGGTGCCTCATTACAGAATGTAATCAGGTTAGTCAGACATGGTTTGTCCTCAGTAAAACCATGATAGCTGTTATGAATCGTATTATTTATTTTGTTGTGCCTAATAACGGCTTCCAGGAAGATTTATTTCATAATCTTCTCAGGAGCTGAGATGAGACTGTGCTGTGTACAGTTCTCTGGATACCCTTCCTTTCCCTCTTGAAAGTGGGCATATTAATTAGCATTCTCCAGTTACTGAAGACCTCTCATAATCACCATAATCTTAAAAGAAAGATAAGAAATAGCAATATTGAATACACATCCAGCAGTCTAGCTTGCTTATATGAACCCTTAACTCAGTCTTCCTCTCACATAGTTAGAAATCCTCTCTCCCAGACTTTCCCAGGGGGCACAGAGGTTTGGGAGGCTAGTGGCCAGAGGCCCAAAAAGATCACCTTAAGATTTTCAAATCTTAAAATGGAAAAACAGTAGGTATATTAGCTATATTACGTATTAGCAAACTGCACCTGCCTTCAGACTGGGACAATTTATGACACTCAGTGTCAATATTTGGTACATTATTGGGCCATTAATACAAGAGAACTGTTCAAAAAGTACACTTTTCTCAGAAGATGACTGTAGAAGGGGATCTGGTCCAAGCCATTCTCTGGGTTATGGCAAGGGATGAATAAACATTAAAGAGATCATGCTTAATATCAGTACTTTTAGACAGACTTAAACATTTTTCTGCTATGAAAGAGCTGACATTGACCTGGTCAAAAAGTATTTAATTGTTGATCAGTATCATGCTTTGAAATGAAAAAATCCTACAATCAAATTAAAACCTTTTCTCCTCATTGCCCAAATAATACAAAAGCAGATAAATCTTACACTTCCAACTCTTTTTTCAAGAAAACATTTGGTCTAATAAGCTCAATTTCATCATTCTCAGCTAAGTGTTTTCCTGGGCTACTCCTCCTGCTGCCTCTCAACACCAATGCAAATATTCATAAAACAAAATATGAAGAATAACACTTTGAAGGACAGAGACTTTTTTTCCCCCCTGCTATTTCTAAATGGAGTTTTTGCTTCAAAATGTGCTTCCTACTATTATATCTCCTCTACTGCATAGGGAAGGAATTTCTTCTAAAGGAAGAAAATCTACTAGAATGAGTGACAGGATCTCATTGACACTCATCATACTAGCATCACTTGGGTGAGGAAAACTGTCACTATAATCATCCTTAAATTCAACATCTGTGTCCTGCATGGTGACTATATTCACCAGTTTTTCCTGCATTTGAAGTCACACCTTCATCAGTAGAGACAAGTAATAATTTCTTTGGAACTCTGGGAAAAAAAAGTTACCAACAGAAACTGGATTTAGTTTTGCAACTGTATTTTCACAGCTGGAAGAGAAGAGAATGCAAAAGTCCATACCTACAAAAATATCCTGACTTGCCATGTCCCATGACCTATACAACTTTTAAACTGAGGAAAAATTTGAGATTTTTGAGGAAAAATCTCAAATTACTATCTTAACTATGTTATTGAAATAATTACAGTTTTAGAAGTCAGCTGAAAAATTTTTCCTCTCAGAATACAGGGATTCTGTTTATGAATCTAAGTGATTTGGGGGAGAAAAACAAACCAAAAAGACATCAGTAAAATGAATTAGTATTCAGGATAAAGAAATCTGTCTATATTTTTCTAAAGAAAAATGTCTACCTAGGATAGCTGTCTGTTTTGTTAAAGCCAGGAGTTCTCAACACACAAGTCACTAGCAAAGTATTTTCAGTATTATCAATATTTTTTCTCATTCCAGTATCAGTCCCTTTGTTCATTTACTCTATTACCCTCTCTTTCCCCATGCTAATAATTTCCATGATTGCACTAGCTTTCTCACACAGTATCAAAGCACATCTGACAAAACCCTAATCGGTTTCACTATTAGCAACAGGATTCTCACAAAGCACAAAACTACTCAGGATGATATTACAAAAAGGGTTTGGGGTTTTTTCACACTTGAGAGCATTCTTCGTTTCTAAGATCACCAAAATATTGCATATTTCACAAACATCATTTTGGAACAAGCTTTCTTCAACATGCTCTCTTTACCTCCTTACTGGCAGTATATTTTTTCTTTACCAGAAAATCGATTACTGCAACTTTGTTGAGCCACTGTCTACCCAGCTCTGAAACAACAACTGGACTGTTTCATGTGCTTATAAAGACAGAAACAATCACCATCCAGGACTATTTCTTTTGGGAATTGTATTGGGTTTATGCAGCAAGGTTTTGTAGCAGGGCAGGGGTGCTACAGGGGGGCTTCTCTGAGAAGCTAAAAAGAGCTTTGGCTTTGTCCAATGGAAGCACTGTTTTTCATACAAACTGCATTCCTCTGTGAACTGAACAGCTCTAATCAATCAGAAAANAAGAAAGAAAGAAAGAAAAAAAAGGCTGTTTTTATGATAGGGCGGCAACTCGAGTGAAGATCAACAGTTTTGACTTCAAGAAATTCCTGTCTGAAATTAGGAACTGCGTTGTCTTCTGTGTCCAACTGCATGACGTGCTCTCCATCAGACCTTAAATTATCCTCCAGCTCTCCACCTGCAGGAGGCTGCGGAAAAAACAACCTCCCTTCAGTCCTCAAGGAAAAAGGATTTCCACTCACATTAAAAACAGATGACGTAATCCCTACTTTACTTTTTTTTCTCTCCCCCTCCCCCCCCCCCCCCCNCGAGGGGTGGGGCGACGTTTCGTTTTGTTTTTCCAGAGAACAGAGATAAATATCACACGCTACTGGAAAGGGGAAGACAAAACCGAATAGAGCAGAGAAAACGCAGGACTCCAAGAGCCCATTTTTCCCAGCTGGGGTTCTGGCTTTGGCTGTGTTCCGCGGAGGAGCAGCTCCGCAGCGGCGTCCGTACCCGCACCCCGCGCACCCCGCGCAACCGCAGCCGCAGGGGGCCGCGCTCGCCACAGCGGGGACAAAGCGCCGCCGCGCGCGCCCCCTGCTGGCCGCGCCCCCCGGCAGCGCCTTCAGCATGACGTCACCGCTGCGGCGGACCGCTCTGCCGTCCGCCCACCGCCACAGCGGGCAAGTATTCCGGCAGGTTTTCGCCCTGATCTTGTTTTTGGGGGTTTTTTTAAGGTTTTGGGGTTTTTTTTTGGTACATCTTTTAAATAGCTGGTCTGAAAAATTTTGATATCGGAACATTACCAGATTGTAAAGAAAGCCTTAAAGAAACATCTTGCATTGGACTGCCATCGGATCGGGTTATTCAGCAGATCCAAATCGGTGATGTCACTGGTATACCCTGCAAACCAAATGTGAATTGCCTTTCTGTTTTGCAATAAATAAACAAGCCTAAATGGGGTACAGAGCTGATGAGGCAGCCAGCAATACTACCACTCCCCTGTGTTTTGCAGCGTTAAGCACCATTTCTCAGAAAAAATGACAACATCCTGCCATGCAGGTAACACGAGCAATTTATAGAACATCCCTCCCCCCATTAAAAAAACGACTCGAGACCAAAATCAAACACAGCCAAACAGCAACAACAGGCGGGAAAAAAAACCAAACAAAACCCTGAAAACCACCCCACCACTCTCTGTGGTGGGTTGATTCCTCTGCAAACAAGATAACATTACTCTTCCAGGTTCCCCAGTCAAATACTCCTGAAAAAGTACATCTTCATCCACAAAGCCAATCTTCCTATTTGCTGTATTTCTCAGCAGTGTTGAATTAAACTGTCAAGTTCCACTAGCAGAGCTACTGGGTCAGGAGATGGGGTCTCTCAGCAACAAGGCAAAAGCACTGAGATTGTTACTGGACATAAGTGCTCTGAAAGTTGCAGGGTTTGCAGTCAGAGGGGAAAACACTTTTTTGCCAGATCTACAAGTAAAAATAGCACAGGTTAAAAACATTAAAAAAAAAGTGAAAAAGGGGGGTAGGTGGAGGGAAGAGTAAAAACATCAGGGAATTGAAAAATATCCTTAACTACTTCAAGATAAAAGAGAAAATTAGAATGCTCTACCTGCTTTTAAGTTTCAGTTATGCAGCAAAGGGGACATTATAACAATCACAGAGTTTGTAAATCATCTAGTACAGAATAAGTATTAAATTTGGCTTCTACTAAATGTACTGGTGTATCCACTGACACTGGATTATAAAATGTTCAGCATCTTGAAAGAAAAAAATTAGCTGTTTTGTTGAAGGGAACATTACTCTTATGTTTAGTTCATTTAGGCAAGTAGCGCATATATTTGCCATTATTTAATAAGTGTGGCAGACTAAAAAAAATGGGTTTGACCATTTTTCAATGTTGCATTATATTTTATGGATCATAGAATGCATTTATCTGCTGTAGCAGCTCTTCTGTACTTTCCGAACACTATGCTGGATGTTTCAGTAAATTCTATCATGTTGAAAGTGTGTTGAAAACAGACCTTATCTTTCTGTTTCTAGAATGTCCAAGCATGATCTTGCTCCCACTGAAATCAGGGACAAAATTTTTGTTTGATATAATGAAAGGTGGGATTCATTACTCTTGGATCTTACTACTATAAAGTTATCTAAAAAGCAGCTTTTTAAATTCAATGCTTCTATAAAAGCAGTTATAGTGTTATCCTCATTTTATGTAGATGCCATGATGCTCGAGATGTAAAAGCAACAAGATCTCAGTTCTGGAACTTGGTCCTGTTCCAGTTACATCCACTGTGTTGCTTTCTTGCAAATGCCTGATTTGGCCTCCAGAGATGAATAAAAAAGGATTAAGAAATTATACCTGCATGAAAGCACTTGACAAGAAACAGAATATGTTACTTTATGGAGTGAAAACTGAAGAGTTTGAATGGCATCAGGGAGCAAGCAGGAGGGAAGGGCAAGGAAAAATAGACTGAAAGAAAACCTAATTAAGTAAAATAGTTCTTTAATCTTCCTTTTTTTTTTTGCATATGAAGGATTAATGCTCATAATGTCTTTCTACAGAAAAATAAAAGTGTGTGAACTCTGACTTTTTAATTCTTCAGCAGAACTGTCACAGCCTGACATAATTTAACTGTGTATTGACTATATTACCATCCCTTATTTAAGCTGTCAAATTTTACTTATAATCAAGAGATAATGGTAGAAGAAGATGAAAGAAAAGCAGAGAGAATTCCTGCTAAGGAGAGGCTACACTGAGGTAGATTTAAACACTGAAAAGCACAGTAGGAAGAGGGCTAGAAGAAACTATGCACCTGTTCACTGAAAGGCTTCTCAAGGATAAAAGATGCAGATGAAGGACTGAAAGAAGTAAGACAGAGGCAGAACTGAAGGGTGGGATATGGTAAGAACATTAAAGAAATTATTTCATAAACCCATGAGGGGAGAGATCAGAATGTATTTATACAATTTAATGTACTGACAATGAACAGGACTACCACAAAACTGGAGTTTCAGCGGAAACAGAAAACCCTGTCTTCAACCCATTTCCAGTCTCCATCTCCTGAAGTGGTGATGTCTGGCCCACACATGCCACTAGCTCTGTAGTGTCATCCTACAGCATCATTGCGTGGCCCCTGCCCCCAGCACACAGCTCTACTGCAAATCCCTGTTCCGTGGCTCACCCCAGGGAGCTCCATGGCCCACACATCTGCTGGCACTGGACATAGCGCTGTATTTGAAATCACCTCATCCCTCCTCATCTGGATCCAGCCACTGCTGTTTGAGCCTGATAGACTTTCCTAGCCAAAGGGGTGATTTCAGACTTCGTGTCTGATGATAGATCTGGTTCTTGTGCTGGTAGATCTGGGCCTTAGCAGTGCTACAGTATCAAAGTTAATAGGAAATGTTAAGAGCTTGCAGCATGAGTAACAATAGATTTAAAACAACACAAAATTATAGTACAGCTGGCATCTATTGTTGCTTTTGAATTATTGTTGCTATTGAAGCAGTTGTACAGCTTCCTTTCTACCAGCAGACTTACTACTAATGAGTAGAAAAGTTGTCCATCATTAAAGACCTGATATTACCCCAGCTTTTGCAGTTATCTAGAACTAAAAAAATTGATTGCCTACTTGCTACAAAACAAAATTCATAACACATAGAGTTTCTCAAATCTAATCTATTAGTTGACAAAATAGTGTCAAGATAATCAGAAGAAAAGAAAGGAATCTAGTTCACAGGATTTAATGTGAGATGTGTTCACAGGTTAAATGTGAGATGAGAAAGTTTAATTAGAAGTGCATGAAATAAAATATTTGAGACAAAATTGCTACCTGTGAAATTAGAGGTTTTGTTAGTGGGGTTGAATGCTAAAACAATGTATACACATCCTTCTCTCTCTCTTTCTTGCTTACCTCTGAAGATGGATATGGAGGAGAAGAAGGAAGCAATCGAGAGGGAGAACACACTGTATTTTCACATCAAAGGGTCCACTGAGCACATCTTATAATATCCAGAAGAGCTAAAAAGTTTAATTCTTGGATTTATCATCTTAGGTTTATGCATTTGCTATTTAATGATGCAAAATTGATGGTTGAACTTGATGATCTTGAAGGACTCTTCTAACCCTGCTGATTCTGTTATTCTATGAAAATGCTATAGTGGGCCACTAGAGAAGACATTTTAACAAGGAAATAATGATTTCAAGTAGAATCTCAATGGTTTAATCACAGATCTTGGTTGTAGAAACCCATACATAGACCTGGGTCACTGCTGTAGGGCCCGAGCACATACCATTACATTAGCAGGTACTGCCTTTAACAAAAAGGCTTCTATGCACTGTTGCTAAGAGCTTGTTCCTATACAGATGTGTAAGAGCATAAAGTTCTCAGGGAGCCTCTATTCCAGTGCATTAAATTTATCTATTCTGATCTACAATAAAAGGAGATACATAAAATTACATTTGCCAGCTCCTTGCACTTTCTGCCTTAAAGGAATTCCGCCAAGCCAATTGGAACTGTACAAAACCTGAATAAGGGAACCAGAGAAGCCTCAACACTTTTTTGATTCTAAAATATTTCCCTCTAGGTTACTTTTTTCTCTTCTCTTCTCTGTAGACTAGAAATCCCACCAGAATTTCTGAAAAAAAAAGTAAAAAAATCAGAAAAAATAGTGTTTTGCATTACAAGATACTGGTCCATTATTCTCCCAGTTAGAAAGGCACTTGAACTCTGCAAAGTATAAGTTAAAATGCTCTTTATAATAGCTAAAAAAAAGAAATTGAGAATAGTGCAGGTAATTTTACCTTCCTTTAGATGCTTAGAGCTCAAAGCTGTGCAGCATTGAACAGGCCCCTGGTCAGTGTGCAGCACACCATGGAGACTCTGCCTGTAGAAAAGGCTACCCCACGTTGGTCATTTGAGCTATTATAGGATTTTTTTACCTATGTATAACTATATTCATCATTTCTACTCCTGAACAGGAAATGGATCTGCAGGAAAACTTCCTACTGCGATTCTAGATAATGGCAAAGCCACCAGGTGCCAAGTGGTAGCAGGCTTGCAGCCTCCTCTGTCACAGTGAGCTGGCTGGTAGTGTTCTACAGCCACAGGCTTGAGAGCCTGGTGGGATGTGCAGCCCAGCACAGGCCTGAGCATTCTCAGGTTCAGTGTTATCTGGGCCAATAGCTCTGCAATATGCGAGGGTCTTATGGTGAGTATCACTCCAGGACAGAGGTGTTATCTAGCCTAAATATCTGCTGCCAGTAAAACCCTGGAGATGGTTTAAATTTATGTGTTTAAAATTCCCATTATAGTCAGTAATGATCTAATCAATACATTCAATAGATTAGAGCAAACAACTAATTTTATCCTAAACTCCTAGTCTCTAAGAAACTGAGCTACTGACAGGGGGACTCCTGTGAGAAAGAACAGTAATGACATACTGGTCCAGCACTCCAAAGCGAATCTCATCCAAGTGCTAGATTTGGTAACCAGAGCCTGTCTCCCAGCCTGTTCAGAGTAGTGATTATCGCTGGTTACTGCTTTTTAAAAACTACCACTAATCATCAGCCAGAAAGGGTCCATCACCTGCTTCTTCCTCACGCAGTGGCTGTTCAGAGTCTACATTGATCAAGTCGTTGAGTTCAAGTGGTACTTTCTGATTTGGCCTGATCTCATTTGCAAATGTTGGACTCATTGCATTTCATTTCCTGAAAGTAATTCTGGGCAATCCCAATGCTGTAACTACTAACAAACATCAACACCATTGCCAAGGTGGCAATTTCTCTGTTAAAATAGTTTATGAAATGTTACTGATTTTAGTCACAGCAGAGACTGTATGCACCTAATAAATCAACTGCGTGAATACAATGAATTAAGCTTCTTTCAAGTATTTTCTGATTTTGACACCTTTCAGTGAGGACTTCTTAGAAAAAACGGGGGTAGATAACCATCAGTTTGAGTCCCTCATGAAATAATTTGCTGGATATAATTTCTACCTCAGTTAACATGAGGTAGAAAGGCATATGTTCCCTGCCAGGAATCAAGTGAATAGGATCACTAGTGGGGGAAAAAAAAAAATAATTTCTTAGTGAGAAATTAAAATAATATTTACATATTCCCACCAGAGGTCACTCATATCATAGGAATAAAATGAAAGTTACCAAAATTCTAAGTACTCATTGATTCTACATATGATGGAAATTGAAATTGTATTTTCAGTCCATGTAAATTTCTATTTCTACTAGTTTTATTGAATAATCATAATTGGGATAAAGGTATCCTCCTTTAATAACACCAGTGCAGGAGAAAATACAGAGCTCTGGTAAGAATAAGAAACAACTAGCTGAATAAACTTCTGCTTAGCATTCAGTGACTGAGAAAAAAACAAGAACAAATTGTGCAAAAACTTAGGGCTCTAGTAGCTAGAACTGATGCTGTAGATAAGACTATGTATGGTGGACATGGATGACAATAAACTGCAGCATTTCTCCTTGATGCCTTTATTTGTTGAGCTGAAAGTCACAGACAAGCTAGAAAAAGTAGGATTTATTCTCATAGTGTGGTAGAGCTGGACACCTTGCATAAAGGAGTTATTAGGTATGTCTACATTAATTAAGACTCTTAATAGTAAAAATTCTACTTCTTTTCTGAGTAACTAAAATAAAACACAACATAACAGCGCTAAATATAATCTCAGAATCCAGAGAAAATTACTTCATGCAGTCAGATGTGATTAGTTCTATTTAAAGAAAAGGTTTCTACCCTTAGCATGTAAAAGAGAAAGTATTAAAACTGTATTCTGTTTTGCTTCTTTAACTTCTTTCTCCCTATAAAGCACTTCTTAGGCCACATCTGTCATACAGCTTCCAGTTTTGGGCCCCCAACACAAGAAAGGCATCAACAAAAGGGAGTAACTTCAGTAGAGGACTGCCAAAATAAACCCATGAGTGATCTGTCCTGTCCTCATAGCTCACCCTGCTTTGAACAGGAGGTTTGAGTAGATTGTCTCAGAAGGTCCTTCTAATCTGAATCGTCCTCTTTTACTATATTATGATCCTGTGAACTGGTCCTGTGATCTACAGAGTGACATTTTTCTACGAGTAACCTCTAGGCAGTTCCAGTCACTCTAGGCCAAAAGAATGAAGTCTAACTAGAAAAGATAAAGGCAACAAGTGTGGAAATTTGCATTTATAAGTTAGATCTTATCTAAGAGTGAAAATAGGCTAGATCTCTTCACCTGGTGGAAGGGTTGCCTGAAAAGAACTAGAAAAGCATGAACAGACAAAAACTGAACGGAAAATTATTTGCTATCTGTCATTAGAAAGGGAGAACATGGATTTCCACATGGACATTTTAAAAATAACAAATGCAAATACTGACTTTAAAAATAGTGTTGTTGGATGTTTAGGAGATCAAAAGTCCAGGATGGTGGATAAATGTACAGGGTACATAATCATGACCTTGAATACAACATTTAGTATAAGAATATCTTAGTTTATAATTGCCAAAAGATACAATATCAAAAGTGAAAGAATAAATTTATTTTCCTTGTATTTTTTGTATTTATCTCTGCTAGAAGCTTTTCTTGAAGTATAATACTTAAGGGCCATTCTCTGCACCCACTTCTTGTACTGACTGTTGTTGGATTTGGACAATAGATACTGCTTGAGACTATGACCAAGTATGGTTGCTATGATCTTCAAGATCATTTAAGTTAAAACATAGCATAGTCTTCTAAGGATAAAAGCAAATGGAAGTTTCACTGGCAGTTGATGTATATTGTCAATTTTCTGCCGAGTAAATCATAGACAAAGATTCCTTATCCACATCTTCTCAGTTCCTTCTGCTAAAGAAGAATTTGTCAGGAATTACGTGGTACAACAAATCTTCTCAAACAACATGTTGCTTTTCTGCTAAGAGCATGGTAAGAAGACATTTTTTCTTATTTGAGTGTGCATACATGTCAGGTACAGTGGATTGAAAGAAATCAAGAATTATCTTTGGGACTGTAGTTTCATAGTCCATTGAACACCTTCCTATTGTTTGCATCACTTTGACACAAACACAGCAATGGTGATAAACTGAGTTGGACCAGGAAATTCTTCTGTCTGAAATATAATTCAAGGAAAAATACTTTTCACTAAACAAGTTCCACACTGCAAACCACCATCTAGCTGCACAAACAGTTGGAGGAGGGAAAAAGTAGAAGAGACAAACAAGTGGATGTTGCCCAATAAGTGTCTGTGTATCATAAACCCACATATGTACATGATAACACCAGGGGGAGTGGTGGTAAAATGCGTTTTGTGACTCCTGTTTGGTGGGATTAGTGCGTTAGTCTGCAGTTCCTTTCAGCCCCTCAGCATGGAGCCACGGTCTTTGCGAACGAGGTGCAGGTACAGCTAAATGAGTCAATATTCATGTCATTTTACAGTGCTTGGCCTGACAAACTGGGACGTCTGGGGACGGAGCAGCGCCCCCCCGGAGATCCTCGGGGAGCGCAAAATCCGCCTTTCCCACGTGGCGCTGATTTCTGGTGCCCCCACAGTAACGGGGAATGCGGCTTGCGAGCTCTGAAATCTCCCCGGCCGCCGCCCCAGCCGGAACCCGCACGGAACAGTCACACAGTCACAGCATCACTAAGGCCACCCAGCCCAAGCGCCAGCCCAGCAGCACGGCTGTAAGCCCGAACCCTTGAGCCGCGCCGGCCGGACACGGGTGTCCGTGGGGCACGGGCAGGGCCGGTGAGCCCACACGCCCCGCACGCCCCGCTCCGAGCCCCGGCCCAGGGCGGTTGCCCGGTAACGCGGCGCGCGCGCCGCTGAGCGCGGCGGGGGCGGGCGCGCGGGTTGCCCGGAGACGGCGCTGCCGTGCCCGGCGCTGCTGAGCCCGGCGCCGCGGGCGGACAGGTGAGGGGGGGAGAGAGACAGGGCCAGCGGCCGGGCCCGGCGAGGCAGGGGAGGTGCGGCGCGGCGTGGCCTTTCTTGCCCCGCTGGGTGCGGCAGGGCTCGGGAGGTTGTGCGGGGCTCGGCGGGGCCGCGCCGCCCTGCGCCCACCTGCGCTCCGGGACGGAGCGGCCCCGGGGAGCTCTCGGGGTTGCGGGCGGTGTCTGAAGCATCCAGGAGCCATCTGACGGTACTGTCGAGATTTTGCACTGTTTTGAGAACTGTCCTACTGTGTGTGTCTCTCTCTTCAAACGTGCTTGTACGAAAACACGAACTTAAGATCGAGTAAAGGCGGAGGCAGTAATCTCTGAAAGAAGCAAGCTGCGTGGCAAACGCTTGCCCTCCGCAGGGAGGGAGAGCTTTGGGCTTGTTTATACTATAAATGCTTTTCCCAGCTGGGACGAGTGTGGGAGGGGGAAGCAAAATCAAGCTTAGAGAATTAAAAAAAATCATTCAAGTACAAAAGCAAACTACAAGCTAAAGTAAGCAAGGCTTATGAAAGTGAATTTAAGACAGCAGACTCTGCAAATGAAGAAATAAGTTTAAGGGTGTTTTTTTCTGTTGAGTAAATTCTTCTAATATCTTAAGAGATGTTGCTTTATATAGATGTTGTCGTGCAGCAATTTGGGAACCTGTTTTGGAAGGCTTGAAGATGGCAGGTATGGAATCAAAGTCTGAGCAAGATCTTTAATTACTTGTAATGCTGCAGTAAATAACATAATCCAGGATTTTAGAATCAATAAAGACCATACTGTTCTTAACAATGGGCTTAACTGTGGCATGATATAGAAAATAAATACTTGGAAATGTCCTTTTTTGAATGCTAAACCCTGTTGCTTCAAGAGTCTTTCAGATTGCCATGCACTTAGGCTTTCAAAAATTTAATGGGCTAGGAAGTTCATTGTGTCTCTTTCCAACTAATTCTAGAGGGTTTTTATAGGAGTGTTGAGCCTTCTGGTTTTGTACCTTGTTTAAAAAATTGCCGTGACAATATGCAGCTACCTGCTTATCATAAGAGGAATAATTCTGGGGGAATAATTCTGATAAGAAACACATATAGTAAACAGTAAGATGTTCTTCAAACTTCAATACAGAGTTATTTTGCTTTAAGTTATTTCTGGTAAGGTGTATTTCCCAGTGTTTTAAAAAAAGTTCAAGGTTCTAATCCTTGCATTTCCTAATTTTTTGTAGTCCTTAAATAGGGAAAATAAACTTCTGTTGTGACCTTTCTTCCCTAATTACAGACACAACTGTGTAAGTTACTGATGCATTTTAAGGTTTCTGTTAAAGAATAAGTGCCTTGCACAAATCAGTCTAGATGACTCTGTGTTATTGCTATTTATATTTTCCACTTCAAAACTGCTCAAAAGCTTCAGTTAAGACTGTCTAAACATGACTATCTTTAACAAATTGTTGTAACCTATATGGAGACATGGTGGTATAAAGAACTTGCAAAGGTAATATGAAGCATGTGTGGAACAATACAGTTTATGCAAAAAATTTAAAATATCATCAGACTGTTGTTTTACTTACTGATTATTTTCCATTTACTAATTATTCTCCCTGATAAGATATCTACAGTCTTCTTCCTCAGTTTCAAAATTCTCTGTGTTCTATTGTACGAAACCTTGGCCTTTTTGAGCAGTTCTGGCTGTTTAAAGGACCCGTAACACGTGATAAACTTGTCATTTGGTCATCTGCTATGAGGAAAATTCCCACATAGCAAGAACAATGTAAGAAGGTCCTTGGTGAGTCCTAATGGTCCATTTAACTAAGTATTTTATTTCTAGCAGTGGTAATAGGAAAGGGAAGCTTTCCTATATCTTAGGAATAACTTTGGGAAAGCAGTATTTCCTCTTCCTGCAGTCTGTGAATTAAAGTTGATGCGGCCAGTAAGAGCAACTTCACCAAGTCCTGGTGGTGATGTTGTGTAACTGACATTGTTTGTTCTATAAAGCAAATACAGGCAGCACAAGAGGAGAAGTAAATATCAACATAATATTTGAATTACAGAAAGCGGCTGCAAGAACTGTGAATTCCCCTGTGGGGTATAGACAATTCAGTGACATCTATCGCTCAGGCTAGCTGTTATTTATGGTAGCAGCTGAGCTTTTATGACAGAAGCTTTTATGGTAATCTTTTTCCCCACTTGCATCCTATAAGCACACCTTGACTGTATCCATTTGGGCCATTTATTCCTTATCCTGTTCTAGTACTGGCTGGAGAATTTGGTTCCTCCGGTATGTGTGGGGTTCATCTGGTTATCAGTAAAGGCCTGTAGAACTTTGCTGACTTTTTTCATTTGTTGATAATATAATTTATTAGTTCTTGAGGCAGTGTCAAGTGTAGGAACTTGCTTCTTCCAGTTCTTTCTTTGTTATGCTCATGACCTTGACTGCACTGTTGTCTCTGCTAAGTTTCCTCTTTACATTTTTTCACTTGGGCTACTTTCGTATGTTGGAAACTATGTGTAAGCAAACACATTGATAAATAATGATTTTTAACATCTTCATCAGTGGTGAATGTCTTTATTTGTTGTCCAGTATCTAATTTCCTATGTAATGATGGTAGAGGCTTTCAGAAGCAGTTGTTGCAGTGAAAAAGGATTGATGTAATCCCTGTTTTTTTCCTTGGGCTATATATTATAGATCTTGTATTGATGAAGTTAATACTGCCTTTCAGCTGCTTAATTTGTTTTCTTAATGCTTCTACTGACTATAAATTTGCTTCAGGCTCCAGAACCTTTACCTACCTTCTAGCCACCATGACCAATTTGAACCCAGCTGCTTAGCATGTATGATATCTTGAGTCAAATAACATTTCTATATCTCTGATAACTGCCTCCTTGTTTCATTATTTTTTAAACCCCTGTATTTAAATGTTTAAATACATCTCTCTTGAATGTGCTGACCAAACATAATGCATGAATATATAAATGGTGTTAGACCTCCTTCTGTGTTGACTATGTCTTTCCTAACATGTTGTACGTCTCTTCTGGCTACATCCTGTTGGTGGCTTATACCTTTCCCATGATTTATTACATCCAATGTTTGACTGATTTTGTAAGGGTTTTTTTTCCTCTTTCTCTTATTTTGACTGATTCCATTCTGATTGATGTACTGTAGTTGTGTACTATGTACTAAATTTCACGGTCTCTTAAAACTCATCACCTCCATTTGCATTTTTTTGGGGGGAGGAAGGGGGACAGCGCACGTTTACCTCATCCCTTTGAGTTTATATGTTTTAGGATCTAGTTTGTTTCTCTCTTGCATATAATTGTTGACATTTACTTGTACCATTAGATAACATGCTCTCTAACCTCTTTCTTAATGAGACATAAATGGCTTAGTTTGTTGACAGTCTGAAACCTAATTCTTTGGTTTTAAACTTCTGTATTCTCTTTTTCAATCTGGCTAAAGAACCATTTGGAGGTTTCATGTTAGAGTTGATTATATTTAATTTTTTTACCTCACATAGGTTAATCAAGGTCTAAGAGAACTAATTAATGCCACTATTTTCATTCCCCTCACTTTCATTTGAAGTTGTTACGTATTGTCTGAAAATACCTGTGATGGAAGACTGATAATGATTGAGTGAAAGAGGATGTGTGAGATCCAGGAGACCAGTTTCATGCATTGGTTTAGATTTCAGGAAAGAAAGATTGAGACTTCTGCTGTTGAGTGCGAGGTTAGTGTTGAGAAGAGCTCTTTTTGACATTAATCATTTGATGTTAACCTAAGTGCATCTTTTATACCTGACTGCTGGCTGTGAACAGGTATGTGGTTGCATCTCATTCCGGTTTCCCAGAGAATCAAGGGCAATCTTTTTACAGTTAAAGAGTTTCTTATTTGGGGGGTTGTTGTGATGTTTACTTTTTGAGGTTTCTTTTGCCTTTATGCATATTTGGGCACAAGTGCCTCTGAAGTGTCTGAACAAACCTGTTAAACTGACTGCTCTGTAAAAATTCCTAGAGCAGAAAATCTCATGCTTTAGAACATTGACCTGATTTTTCTAATAAAATCGAGTTTTTCTTGCCCATGTCCAGCTTTAACTACTAGTTCAAATTTGGAAAATTATTAAGTTGATATACAGCTGGATGTCATCCCCACTTTGACTGTTCAACCTTTCTTATCTCAGCAGATCTATTAACAAATAGAGTTGATTTTAAATATTACCTTGAGTTTCGCAGCTAGAAAGAATTTGGTTCATTTCATTGCATTCTTTTCCGACTTTAATTTTATTTTCTTTATGGTCTTTTTTGGGCTACATTTTTTTCTTCACAGATAAGTTTTTTAGTACATGGAGTGTTTGTGTTATTTCTTATATCTGTCTTAGAAATGTACTTTATAGTAATTATTATTTAATTTATATTTATCTTAATATCCAAAACAGCACACTACAGTATAATATAGTTAAAATATTTATTTTATAATGTGTGCATTTTAATTCCTGACAGGGATTTGCACTGTTATAATATAAATTTATTAGAATCTGGTATGTATCTAAAGAATATGTTAGAATGAAATGACTTAGCTAGACATAGATAAAATCTTGTGATATACAATACAATACATGCAATATGTTTCTTGGCATATGAACTGTTTGCTGGCAGACCAAAACATCATCAAGTGGCTGTGTGGATTTAGCTACCTGCCAGGTTAAATCATAACTGGGGCACTTTAATGTTGACTACATTTAAACTTTATACAAATAGTAATTATGAAACTGAGACAAGTATTTCAATATAGACATAATTTTATGAATAATGTTGTAATTTTTCTCTGTAAATATACTGTGTGCCTTTTTTGTCTTTTTTGGCCAAGGACACAATTGAAGATAGTTAACTTTACCATTTCCTATATTTATTCTTTACAGAATTAGCATGGCATCTGCTAAGCCATAGTAAAAGTGGTACTATAAATATATATAAACTTATAAATTTTTTCTGAAGAAATGTTAATTTATTTTCTTGGAAAAAGACTATAAAGCTTCATTGAATTTATTTTTAAAATCCAGTTATGGAACATCCTTAAGAAGATGCATGGTCAAGTCCAATCCACTGCTATTTTGTGTAGCTAAAGCTTAATCTCCTTTATAAACTGATAAAGCTCAATCTTAAAAGTAGCTTGTGAGAAGGTCATGTGAAAGTCTCAGCCCAGTGTAGATCTGGTGGTGATGATAGTGTTGTACATCTGTTACTAACAGCTTATTCTAATCACTGTGAGGTGGCCTTGTTGTCCTGATAAATCCATAGAGGTTGTTGGGAAAGAGCAACTGAGGGAAAAAATTAAAAAGGGTAACTATTTAGAGCCCTACTATGTTTGTGCCATTAGTAGCTTGATAAGAGTTGGGGAAGTCTAGGGTAATCTAATTCTTGCTTGACCTTGTGTGACATGAGATGGCTGAGGTATAGGTTTGCTGTGTCGTTATCATATGATTGGTTCTTGCACAGCTTTAGTCTAAGCATTGTATTTTAGAATTTATTTTAGGATATTTGGCATCATTGCATGCTTTGCATTCTCAGTGTAAAAATTCTTAAAGTGCTAGTTAATAAATAAAACCTGAGGATTTAACTGACTTTATTATGTTGGTGTAATGAATTTGCATAATGACATATAAATTACGAAAGGAATGAATTTCTATACTTTTTAATTTAAGGAAATTGTTAAGTATTTTGTTCTTGGGTTATTTATTGTGCATTTTTATTATGAAGACATTCCTGTAATGAGTTTTGTGTCTTCAATGCAAAGTCACAGCATGTTAATCTTTAGTAATTCAGTAGTTAAGGCAGATAATTTTTAGAGTTATGTTGGGACATATTATGAAATTATGTCTACATGGATTGGCAGGAATTTTCCCACAGAATTGAGTACAGCAAAATTAAAAAATCCTGAGGTAAAAATTGAATTAATTGAAAATAATTATTAATTTTGAAACATATGTAATGCTACTGATTTATGGCAAGAATATATCAAACATGACTTTTTATAGAAGTTAGACAAATGTCTATATATTTCTGTATCTAATAGTTAAGCAGAAACAGAAACAGTGGTTAAAGATGTATTTACAAAAAAATGTGCATGATTGATTTGTTGTGGTATATCAACTTCAAATTATTAGTTAACAACAAATTTGGCAGTAAAAGTGGAAGTTCAAAATAGGGTTTTCTTACCTCTCAGCCATTTCTGAAAGTCTTTATTCATAACTGAAGTGCATTGCTGACTTCTGAAATTGCCAGATAACATGGGAGAGTAGCATCAATTTGTTCATTCTGATACGATATGGGACATTATTTTCAGATGTAACCTTTTATCCTCTGTTTTCTAGGTAAATTATACATGTATGTTATATTTAGGTTCAGTTTTTTTAGAGTGTAGAGATTGAGGCCACTATAGTCTCCAGCATATTCTTCCAAATTCTTAAGGTCATGTCTTTTGTAAAGAGCAAGATAGTAGCTTGCTCTCATCATAAACAGATATCTGCACTGAAATGTCCAGAAGATCAACTTTCATATGAAATAAAAAGAGAAAATGACCACTGATTTTTGGGCTTTTGTGGTTTTTTTTTGGTGGGGGAGGGTTGGCGTGGTTGGTTGTATTTAGTTTCTTGTAATTCTTGACTATTGTAGTGCTGAACTTTAACAACATATTGTGATGTTCATATGCTACAGCATCATCATTTTCAACATCCCTTTCACTTTTTCTTTCTGACTATTTAGATTTTTGGATTTATGCTAGTCAATCTGAAATGAACTGAAATGAGTGTACCTACTTCTAAAGGGAAGATCATGCAGTGTCTGCAGCACAAGTTTGACCATAGAATCATAGTATATCTCAAGTTTGATGGGGTATGTAAGGATCATTGAGTCCAACATCCTGCTCCTTGCTAAACCACATGACTAAGAGCGCTGTCCAGATGCTCACTGAAATCTGAATGGTTTGGTGACAAGAAAGCTTCAGGGAGAATCTGTCCCAGTGACTCACCACCCTCTCAGTGAAGAACCCTTTCATAGTGTCTAGCCTGAACATGCCCTGACACAGTTTCATGCCATTTTCTTGTGTCAGCTCAAGAATTAAACAATTGTTTCTGCATCAAATGAATAGCATGTTTTGTCTTTTTTTTATTCCTTCTAGAATATTGTAAACAAATTTATTGAGCAATATATTGTAAGACTGTATATGCCTCGAAGATGTCTCTTTTGGTATGATCCATTAAAGTATATTTTGTTGTCCTTAAATTGAGATCAAAGAACACTTAACTGAAGGTACCAACTGTATGTTAGGGTAAAAGCATACTAAGTTACTTATAAAACATTTAATAATATTAACATTAATAATATTAACATTAATAACAACAACTTAAGGGATGGAACGCTTTGAAGTTTTTCATATTTTTATTATAATATTTAGTACACGTAGTTTTATTCATCCTACACATACCTTTTGTTATACCTGTATGTCATGGTTTAACCCAAACCAACATCCAAGCTCCACTCACCCACTCAGCTACTCTCTCACTCCCCCACCAGCAGGATCGGGGAGAGAATCTGCAGGGTAATAGTCAGAAAATTCACGGGTTGACATAATGACAGTTTAATAGGGAAGTCAAAGCATGAGCACACAAGGAAAGCTAAACAAGGAATTCTTTCACTGCTTCCCATGGGCAGGCAAGTGCTCAGCCATCTCCAGGAGAGCAAGGTCTCATCGGTGGTTAATTGGGAAGACAAACACCATCACTCTGAATGTCTCTCCCTGTCTCCTTCCCCTCACTTCATGTACTTAGCATGATGTAGTATGGTCTGGAATATCCCTTTGGTCAATTGGGGTCAGCTGTCCCAGCTTCAGTTTCATTACAGCCTCACATACACCCCCAGAAAATGCCTTGGCTCTGTGTAATCTATATTGATTATAATATCTGTGTTGTCAATTCTGTTGAGCACAAACCCAAAACATATCCCCATACCAGCCACTGGGAAGAAAACAAACTCTACCCTAACCAAAACCAGAACACTATAGTATAATAGTTTTCCCAGCACTTGGAAATGAATGATGAAATAGGCAAAAACATATCATTGCCTCATAATGTATTTGCAGTCTTTCATGTCTTTATTTTTCATGTATAATTTAACACCAGACTTATTGAAAACACCAGTTTATTCAAAGGATTTTACAGTATCCATGTCCATTTTAGTCCATGCTTCCCTGATGATACTGAAACTAAATGTGAGTCAGTGTTTGTCTTGAGAGACTCATTGTTCTGACAGGTTGCTATTGAGACTAGAAAACTCGGATCACATAGATGGCGGAGCAGCTGTTGTGGTTTGATGCTCACCAAACTCCAGGCACCCACGAAAGCTATTTGCTCATCCTCCCCTGCCGCAGCTGGGTAGAGGAGAGAAAAATTAATGAAAGGTTCATGGGTTGAGATAAGGACTGGGAGAAAAAAAAAAAAAACTCCAAGGGCAAAACAGGCTCAGCTTAAAGGTACAAAGGGAGTTTATAGCTACCAAAATTGGAAGAGGATAATGAGAAGTAAAATGAGCCCTTAAAAAACATCCTTTCTTCCCCCAGCCCCACCCTCCTTCCCACTGACAGGGTAGGAGGGTTAGTTCATCACCCAAGGTTTTCTTCCTCTACACAGGAAGAGGAGTCTTTCCCCTACTACGCCATGGGGTCACTCCCATGGGAGACAGGTCTCTGTGAACTTCTCCAGTGTGTCTCCAATCTCATGAGTAGGAGTCCTCCCAAAACTGCTGCAATGTGAGCCCCTCCCACGGGCACACAGCCCTCCCAAAACTGTTGCAGTGTGGGTTATTCTTCCAGGGGTGCCATCCTCCAAGCCTGGAAGCAAGAGCCCTCTATCTCCACCAGGTCTCCCAATGGATCACAGCCTTCTCCAGGCATCCACCCGCTCCTGTGTGGGCACCTCCCCCACAGGCTCTAGGTGGATCTCTGCATGCCCCGTGGATCCCCATGGGATGTGGGTGGATCTCTGCATCCCCATAGATCCCTACAGGCTGTGGGTGGATCTCTGCATCCCCCGTGGATCCCTATGGGCTGCAGGGGCACAGCTGCCTCACCATGGCCTCTCCCGGCCTGTAGTGGAACCTTGGCTCTGGCACCTGGAGCACCTCCTCCCCTCCTCCACTGGCCTTGGTGTCTCTGTGTTGTTTCCCTCACGTGTTCTCACCTCCTCCTCTTCTCTGGCTGGGAAAAACTGTGCACTTTGTTTTGATTTCCTTCTTAAATATGTCATCACAGAGGTGTTACCAACCTCTCTCATCTGCCCAGCTTTGGCCAGCAGCATGTCCATCTTCAGAGTCATCAGGGATTTTCTCTGCCAGGCATAGGGAAAATAGATTCTCACAGAAGCCACCTCTTTGCCCCTTCCACCCCACTACCAAAAACCAGGCCATGCAAAACCAATGCACAGGCATAAAAGAGAAACAAGTTTACAGACATGGTGGAACAGCTACAGGCATAAAAGAGAAACAAGTTTGTTACTATTGAACTACTTGTAATTCTTTGATCAAGATTCTCAGTGATACTATATGCCCTTGTAAAAAAGAACATCCTGAAAGCAAAGACTTAATGGGAAAATATTAATTTACTTGAAACCATGATTTTCATGTGTAACGATCAGTAATAATGTGGATATGTTTTAACAATTTGTAAAATTTTTATTCACAAAAGTGGTATATCAGTAACATTTTTGTTTACTCATTGACCATGGTTATGGTTGGGGGTTTCTTCAGCCCTGTAATTTGAGGTGACTGAATAAGTCCTATGTTTCCCATACAGTTTATGAGACCATGCGATTCTATGCACTTTGCATAGTTAATGTGTGAGCTGACATGTCAAAGGACAAGTAATTTGAAAAATTCCAGCAGTATTGTAGGAAGTTCTTGTTTATATTCTTGTGTCTGTATCCATTTACGAGGAGGGATGTATAACTACAAAAAATCTGATAATCTCAGAATGCTACTTGCTATTAGTGGGTGTCTTGATTTAAATATTTATGGTTTTGCATGTGTGGTTTGTATTTTTGTTTTGTTTTGTTTTTTCTCCTTGGATGTCAGAATTTCTGAGTAAGAGGCTGGGAACCAAAAGTATTGCTGCTTTTCTTTATTCCCCTGGAGAATGTCGCCTGCCTATGCAGCACCCTTCATGAAATCTACACATTCTGGTGTAGGAAGGGTAATGACACAGAATTGCTCTGTGGAAATGGTAAACAGTGTCGACCTGCCAGTATCTGATACTTCCAGCTGTCTTTTCCTACTTTGCTTCGTTTATTTCTTGATTAAACAATGGACTTCCCTGTTTAGTTTTTGCATTTATTATATTACAAACTGTGGGGAACAGCTTGTTAAGTCAGTATAAAAAGGCAGAGGTTGTCTGTATCCCAGGTTTTTTAAGAAACTGGGGGGTTTTTTAGGTCTACACCATCTCTTTTGAGGATTTGATAGTTGCTGTAACCATGCAGTCAGGAAGATTTGTGTGATAATGTCTCCCAAACAGCACAGCTGATGAAGTATATTGCTGCAGTACAGAAATGTGGTAGTACAGCTTTTATTCCTTTTTATCATTCATTTTCACTGGCATAACACACTGAGAAATCTAATGTGAAACATGGAAGCATACCAGAAAAGGATACTACCTGCAGAAGGAATAAATGCCGTCAGATATGTGAAATTATTCTGGTGGAAAGAAGCAGATCCATTCCGATGAATTAGTTAAATTAGGCTTTTTACATTTTTCACCAGCGCTGGTGGCTGCAGCTGAACCCTTTAGGCTCTGATGGCTGCGAACAATGGAGTTGCAGATTTTTTTTTTTTCCGTCTTAAAAAAAAAAAGTTAAACCGATGCTTGGTATTTGCGATAATTTTGGCCCCTCCTACTGTGCCAATTGAAACCACGCCCTACATAACCAAAACAAATCATTCCCTATGATTTTGAGGATATTTTACATTTCAGTACAAGCTTTTGTGCACTGAACTACATTTTTTAGACAGTACATTTTAAAAAAAGGAAAGTAATTTTTTAGGAGACAGATAAGAATGACTCAAACAGTACCTCATTTTCAGAGCTCAGAAGCACAGCAAAATCAATCTTGAAGCACTAACCTGCTTTAATTTTAAATACTGGAATATATAATCTAATAATTGTTTTAGCACTGAATTCTGTTTTCCATTAGAAAATCCAGTAGGTTGAACATTTAAATTGCTGCTAGAAGTATTTCAGATTATGTATTTATGAATTTAAAATTTCTTAATCTCAAATCATACCACAGACTTCAGATCTGATCTTTGAGTACCTTGTTGTAGTGTTGAGTAAATTTTTGCACAGGACTCATTGTACTTATATGTGTTCAGGTTCTGTATTTTTTATTTCAACTGTGCCTTCTTTCATGGCTTGGATGACTTATATTTCCCACTGGTTTGATGAAGATGATTGGTATGAAGGACAACAAAGAGTAAGAATTGCTTAAAGTAATATTTTCTCTTTTACTACTTTTATATTTTTCTTCTTTAAGCTGCTCTTTATTATTATATTGATAGTATCAAAAGTAGTATTTCTATAGTGGTTCTAGGAAGAGATTTTTAGTAGTTTTAGTCAGGTCTTGAATCATAAATAAACATATCCAAAATGAGTTTTTTGAAAATTAATGTTGCTAGCTGGATAAAAGGTACTGGAAGTGTGATAACCACCTACTTGCATTTTTTAGGTTGCATAATTTAACAATTAGCAATTTTTTTAATATGCAATGAGATGGAAAGCAAACATTTCATTTTATTGTATTAGAAGGAATCAATATATCATGCATGGAGTAAAATAAAATAGCTATAATTAGTAATAGAGTAAAACAAAAATATTTGGGAGATATTAAATTCATCTAGGGTCATTTCCAAGTTGTATCTTGGATAGCTTTATATTTTTATTAATGTTTTTCTGAGGAGGAGTTGTTACTATAGAAACATTTGCAGAATAACTTGGCTTTTTTTTAGCATTTATTAGCAGCATGTCTACAGCTGCTTTCATGGATTTATGGTGGGAAATGAATGTAAGTCACATTTCTTTCCCTGTATTAAGCTCTTTTATGGTACCTTATATTTCTGTGATGTCTTTTTCTTGTTTTCACAGTATATGGTCAACTAATGAATTAGAATGTGGGAGATGCTACTGAAAGCAGCTGCTTTCATTGTATTGTTGTGTATTACTTGATAATGCCAGCTATGTGCTCATAAGTATAAAAAACTGGCAGGTATTAATACTGTCCCACAGTTCTCATTTTACATGTCACTCATGATATGGATGTTTCAAAAGTAGAATTACCTTTTAATAGCTGTCGTCAGGATTCAGATGTGACATGTGTCAAGAAGTAACTTTATCTGAAATCAGAACAGTCTTGGCAATTTGCCAGCGTGAAAGCAATCTTCTGGTGATTGTTGTAGCTCTGGATTGGAAGATGAGAACAGAATCTTATGCAGGCTCTTAGATGCTTAATACTGTGATCAGACATGCTTGGATACATAGCTCTGTGTGTTACACACATTATCTGCAAATTATGATTAAGCAATACCCCATAGGTAATGGCTTTATCACTGCTTGATGCTTTCATATTGATTAGGTTTGTAGTCCAACATTGCTGGTGATGTATTGTTAGAAATGTCAGCCTTTCTCCATGCTTGGTTTCAAACCTTGTTAAAATGGCACAATAAAGGATATTCTAGTTAAATGTACAAGTAGTGTAGCCAAGACAGTGAAAGCCACTACTTTGTAAGACTTACTATATTATGATTTTTTTTAAATGTCTGTGAGCGCTACTAGAACACTTGTTCATTTCAAATAACCTTTTAAATCAGAAAATTCTTTTCCTGGTCAGTGTCTTGACAAGCGAATGCACATTTTGAGCACTTGCTAGGTTGTCATAGATTAGGAAATGTCATCTGCAAATTTTGGTTGCAAGAGTCTAGCCCAAGCTTCTGGTATTTTTGAGGAATCCTGTTGAAATTCAAAACCTTGTCCAAGGCACCTTCTTCCTGACTATGGTTAGCCTTCTGATTATCTGGAAGCTATATATGCCCTGTGTGCCATGAATTGTATACAAAATTAGAAAAATCTTTCCAATTTTTGCAAGCTATCTATACTGTTTAGTATAGATAAGCAGTATAGATTCCAGCCTGGTACTTTAATAAGCAGTAGACTACCTTGGTAGAATTATTCTGGAAAATATGAAGGGCTTCACTTGTGCTGAGAAGTACATGTGCAAACCTACATAATTATTCTACATTCTTCTACATTGTGATTGTCACTACTAATATAGTCGGACTTCATTTATCTTTTGCCCAGAAGAAGTTGCTTGAGTAGTGTGTATTGTCTCAGACTATTCTGACATCTGCATTAGTAACTGCAGTTTAGTAAGTCACGTCAAGACTAAAAATTTGTTAGCATTTTGCGGTACTCCAAAGTAGGAAGAACTTTTGTTTGTTTTGTCAAAGTTTTTGTATTGTAAGTTGTCTATTGGCTTTGAAGCTGCATATATATCAGAGTATTTCCATATATACCAGAGTATTTCCAATTACCATTTATTTCATGGGTCTGGACAAATTAATGAGAATTTAATTTCTTAACATGTTTATAATGTGCTTGGTGTTTCTCAGCCCCACTGGAAGAACACCAGTGCTAATTATGTTTGTGTTTTTCCATGAGTCTCAGTGCTATTGAGGCAGACATTGTCAGTTAGGAGGCATTTTCTGCTCTGTCTTGCAGACATGCCAAGATTTCTTCATAATTTTTAAGACCTTCATGCTTTTAGCAAGATAAAATGGTTGTCCATTATCTGGTGCTTCTAACTGGTCCCACTGGATTGGATAATGAATTTGCAACTCTATGGTTCACAGGTGACATTTTCATCTCCAATGGATTTCCTCCCAGAGATGGGTAAATATACCCAAAGTCTTTAAGGAGATATAATGTCTTTATATCACTAAAGATCTTACTATGTTATCATTGATTTGCTGACAAAAATATTGGTACCTTGGCACAATAGTCTGGATGAGATATAACAGTTTTATATGTCAAACATACAGGAGTGACAGCAAGCTTTCCACATAAGAAAAGATACAAACCTGATGGGAAGATAATGACAATAGAGTGAACAGAAGCAGAGGACACTAGCACTTTACTGCTTGTAGCTGTTAAGAAGCTACACTTTGTATACCCAGAAGCATATTGATTAACATAAGGCTACTGTATATCCACTTCTGTACACATGCCATATTGCATATGAACTCATTTGGGTAGGTCATACACCACGTGGATCACATTCAAAACACATGTGAGCATCTGTTGTGGCTTGTGCTTGATGGTTGAATATTTATGGATACTGATAACATGCAAGCACTGTATTGATAATGAAAGTGTTAAGTGATGGGTTTAAAGAGTTATTATTATACAAGTGTTATTGTAGTGCAATTGGGAAATACAGCGAGCAATGAAATACACTGAGTAGCTGAAGCAGAGAAAAACGAGTTAGATTAAAATTAAAATGGTGCCTGTTAAAGAGCTGCAGTTGCCAGGCTACTAGCACTGTTTTGTGTGTGCTGTGACACAACACTCAGTCTTTTCTCCTGCATCCTGTAATAACTGCATTATTCTGTGAACATCAAGATTTAGTTCCTCCATCTGTCAAGTAAAGTGATTTCATTCCACAATCAGGACAATATTTTCCATTTTTGGACCAGCAAGGTACTGGAATGAATATGGAAATTCCAAAGTGCTTTGCAAAAAATGATGCTTATGCTAAACTAGGGATTATTAGGCATTTATCTTTAAGTTATTGATATAAAGCCATGGTGTGTATTTAGTCAATTCAGTTGTTATTTTAAAATAATATTTATGATATATGAAATTTCAGTTTAATGTGGTTGGTTGTTGGGGTTTTTTTTCTATATTAAGCAACAAGGAAAGACCTAGAATGTTGCTGCTTCTGCCAATTGAAAAGAAAGGGTTTTGTTGTTCTCCCTCTTTCCTTCATCTCCTTGGAAACTGAGCACACACTACTAGCTTTCCCAATGTGGTATACATTTTTTACATGCACAGGGATTTTTTTCATTGTATACTTAAGAGTCAAATACAATTACTTGTACATCCCTTATTTCAAAATAAAATGCTTTTTTGCAAAGTATAAAAAATCTCCACTGTATAAAAATGCACCATGTGTGAAATCGTACATATTTTCAGTTATGCTGCATTTCTATGTTTTTGTCATTTTCCTCAGGCTGTTCTGATGAATACATCTTTCTCTTTTATAGTCTGCTTACTCTGTTAAGTATGCTTAGCAGAAACCTATAATGTTTGAAAAGATCTGCAGGAAACTGCTTTAATACATGATACCTATGAGAGAGCAAGTCAGTGTGCCACACAACCATCATTTCTTCTAGATTCTGTCATACTGAATTTCAAAGCAAATAATTCCTCTTGTAAAATGTTATATCATTACAAAGAGAAGAAAATAATAAGTTTAAAACAATAAAAATGAGTAAATAAAATGCAAATTATTTTCTGTAATAAAGCTCAGAATATTTTATATATGTAACTTTTTAATATATACTTTAATAGGGAAAATCTAGTCAAAGTTTAAGAATACTTATTAAGCATGAATTCTTAACTCAGTGAAATAGTAATGTATTACTGAGCAACATTTTTCATCTAAAATTGGAAATTTTCATCTATTAGGAGCATTTTTATAGAGATTACTGCAGAATCCTACAAGACAAATCTGTTGTTACTCTGAAAGAAAAATCTGTGGAATTCTGTTTTAGCACCTGTAAGAGACCTTAGCTTTACAATCAATTTTACCTGTAATCAAACTGAAAATTAAACAAGATTTAAGTCATATTTTCTTACAGATTAAAACTTCAGCAAATCAGGAGTTCTTAGCTCCCATATGAGAAAGTAAAAAAGAGTATCTGTACAAAGTGAGAAAAATCTTTTATTATGATGAAGTAAATGCTTGTGTAGTCTTAAGTTCTATATAGTTGTTGACTTTTTATCAATCTTCCATTGATGATTTTCAGATGATAAACCTGAAAACTAAACCCATGATAATCTAATACTGTGCAGCTAATTCTCTTTTATTTCACCATAGCGTTTTTTAATGTTCTTTATCAGTTTTTTGATGCACCTAGAGTTTTTACCATTGTTTTCCCTGGAATCAATAGCAGAACCCAAAATTTCAAGTTCAGGTATTCTGTTCTTTCATAAAATAGTTGTCTAATCAGCTGGGGGAACTTTAATTTTAGAAAAAATTATTGTTAATGGTGCCAGTTATTTCTTCATGGGAACTAGAAGAAGTCTGTTATGAATGACCCAAATCCAATTATTTCTCTGCATATGTGATTTATACTTTAATTGCACAGAAGGAGCCTCTGGAATTTATAATTTTACTGAACAGTAAAAGAACACTAAATGACAAAAGTAGAAACTTAGAGGCTATTTTTGCCACTCGACGATGTTGATTCTTTAAATAGATACATTTCTCTCTGGGGCAACTCAAATCATTTAGAACATGAGATGTATTGCAACGGAGCTGCAAGTTGATGCAATTTGTAGACATGTTCTCTCTGGAATCTCTGATTTGCTGCAGAAATCAAGAATAATTATTATTGACAGACAGAAAGGAAGTCTAATAGCCAAAGCCCAAGTCTGCAACAAAAGCTGTAGCTTTTTTCCTGTCTATTTCTTTTCTGCTGTAGCAGTCTCTTGTAGCAAAAAAAAAGGTACATGTGAGCATTTCATTTCCTTCAATCATTTAGTACTTACTCAGAATGTTTAAGCACTTTAACTAGGTTCAGTGATATCTTTCAGATGATCAGTCTCAAATATTCAACTGATCCTGATCTTCTGCTAAAGAAGTCTCCAAAATAAGTTGCTCTCTATTCTTTTGTTTTTCTTTCACACTCTCCAAAGTGAGAGAAACATGATGTTATGGAATTTGCTATCTATAACTCATTACTGTTTACCTGCCAAGCAGATACACCAAGCAGAGGAGAAAAATTAAAAAAAATATTAATCATTCAACCTTATTTCTATCCCTTGTATAAATGCATTAAAATGAAATTTTGATATTTGGGCAACCAGTTTAGTTGATAGTGACCAATAGGTTCCTTTGGGTACTGTAGATCACTAGTGCAACACCTGTCACCTGTATGAAGTTTGTTCTGTATGTGCCTTAATACTACTGTCATCCAAAAAAATATTTCCCCTTCTATACACTTAATATCAAGTAGGTCGAGACTGATCTACACCAACATATCTGTGCTAAACTGTGCTAAATCACAGCAATTGAGTAACCAACCCCTGTACTTCTTTAACAGTTGCACCTTCAAAGTACTTGATTGCTTCTGAAGTCTCATTTCTGTTTAATTCCCTTCTCCTGTGTGGAGCTTGAAATGGTACCTAACGTTTGGTAAATTAGACATAGCTCCCCTTCTCTTTCAGGATTATAATCTTAGCTCTTTGAACTAAAGATGTCATCCTTCATATTCCATATTTAATATTTTTTTACCTAATGTCCCTCTGTCCATTAATCTATCCACAGCATAGTGACCCTGAGACATTCTGTTACTGGATAACACGTTGTTGACATTATCCTGAATGAAATGAGGGTAGGTAAATAATTGGTCTAGCCCAGCAAAGAATTTCTTGCATTTTTATGCTGAAGTCAGTTTTTTCACTCTGAGCACAGCTGGTACTGTGAGACTTGTTTTGGACACAGAAAGCATAGTTTTCTGTAGTGTTACCCTAAGCTTTGCTTTTGTTTTTTCGCAGTTCACTTTTTTTTGTTAAACAAAACTTTTTTTGTTAAACTAGTTATTAAGAAAATTTAGAAAGCTTCTCCAGAAAGGATGGTAATAAGGAGGATAATATGATAAAGAGTTGTTTTATGCAAGTGGTTTGAAGACCTTTCTACATATTGGTTTTAATTAAAACTATTAGTATATGGTGTAATTGGTCTGGCTATCAGTGGGAGATGAATGGGAGAGCAGAGAAGGCATTAAACTGTAATAGAGAAAGTATTGAACCAGACCGCAGAAGAAAATAGACATGATGAACATTTTCATCTAGTACAAATCAAGAAGTATCCAAGTTTTTATGGACTGCACACACCCCTCCCCCACACACCTTTTCTTCCAAATGGATTGTTGTGAATGGTATTAGGCACCCTTTCTTGTGTGGCACTGAAGCCTCTGAACATCTACTTGTCTTTATTTCAGATATATTCATTTGTACCTCAGGCGAGTTATATTTTTAAAGTAGACGTGTATACATTATTTATGGGAGCAAAAATATATTATATTCTTTAATATTCTGTCATCTTGGAGTCTAATGAATTTCTGTTTTAAAGGCAAAAATGTCACGTGTGAAACAAGTGGGACTTTTAGCTGCTGGATGTCAGCCATGGAACAAGGATATATGTGCTGCTAGTGGGGACAGATTTGCCTACTGTGCTACCCTTGCTGTTTATATTTATCAGGTAAAGTTATTCTTAGTTACACTTCTACATTGTTGTTGATCTCACTTTGAGCTCTTCCAACAAATCTTTCTGCAATGCTTTTGCAAGTATGATTGCTGTTGAGAGGATGTCTATGTAAAGCTCAATATTCCATTCAAGATACCCCTGAAGTTGTATGTGTTAAGAATTATTTTTAGAAGACAGGCTTACAGTGCAGGAAACATTTGAGATGAGTGAAGTTTAGTGATAGAAGACTGGGTTCTGAGGGAGAAATGAAGCAATTCCAAAGTTCCATTTGAAGCTGTAGTATAAAATAGGCTTTTTCACAGTGGATTAAAATGGTTCAAAGTTGTGAATTCAGTGACCCGCCTTTATTTAATTTGGAGCCTAAACTCCTCAGCACTGTGGTCTTCTGAAGTTTGCACCTAACATCTAACTAAAAAATAGAAATGCTGTGACATAGAGTTTTCAGATTGAGAAATATGTGAGGAAATAAAGTACACACTTGCTTTAATTTTAAGAATTATACTGGTAATAGGATTAAAAAGAACTAAATTTACTGTGTCATGTTTGGGCATTTTTTAATATCTGTTTTTAACTGTAGTAAGCAATTTAACAAAGGAGAAGGATTTCAAACTCATTTTTAAATTCTGTCCTGTTTACCACCTCGGAGTTTACTAAATGATTGTTACCATGCCTATAAATAAAACATTTTAGGATTGTTTGAGTATACCTCTAAATGAAATGTAATAATTTATAAGTGACAGGAAGATAGACACAAAACTGTTTTTTGGATAGTTGGATATCGGGCAACCTTTCTTTCCAAGTCAAATGTATGAGAGTTTATTTTATTGAGATGTGAGGTACTGGCAATAGTTAAATGCACTATAAATTCATCTGTAAGTCTAATACTGTTATATGAAGTATTTTACCACCCAGAGGTATTTAAAGTAAGTTTGCAAAAAATGTATTTCTAAGATGAATTTTTCTATTTGTTTAGCTGGATCACCGATACAATGAATTCAAGCTCCATGCAATTATGTCTGAACATAAGAAGACAATCACAGCCATATCTTGGTGTCCCCACAACCCTGACGTGTTTGCAAGTGCCAGTGCAGATTGTTTAGTGATCATTTGGAATGTGAATGAGCAGAAAGTTGTGGCCAAGCTGGAAAATACAAAAGGTATTTTAGACGTGGAGATCTGTTCTGTCCATACAGATTGATCCATGGATATGGGAAATACCAGACGGAGTGTAAACTCTATAGTTGGTAGGCTGGAGTTTTAACAATTGCCTAACACAGTATTCTTGTCAGATTTTTTTGCAGTTCATTCTAGGAAATAATGATAGTGTGCTTGAATAAATTGCTGTCAACCATCTCATATTTGGTAAAGAAAGACATTATTCTTTTTCTCTAAAGAAGTTGACCAGTTCAAGAATTAACTATGCTAGTGATTTCTTGTTGGGCAGGAGAGAAAAACCCCAAAACCCACATTATTTTCATCACCATAGAAAAGGATAAATGATTAAATTTTTAAATAATGAATTTCATTATTACTTTAGCAAAGTGAAAACAAATAAAAGGTAGCCTTAACAGATTGAAGGATAAATCATCAGTGAATTTGAACAACAGCTTTTGTTTAAGTACCTTCATGCTTGTCTACCTGAATCTTGTCTCAGGCCTTGAAACTGCTGGAGATTGTATTACAACTATAAGGGGTTAAGCATTCCTGTTGCAGTTACATTTCCCTTCCCAGTTCTGATTAATCCCATTTAGTCAAAACCAGTACCTGTATTTCTGTTCTTACAGTCAATCTCATCAGGTGTCCTTGACTCCTACATTTTCATTCTTGGAAAGTGAGTGTGGCCCAAGAACAGTCAGAATCTCAGAATCTAATAAGCTGGTTTAGGACCCCCTATTCCATTCTCTCCAGAGCATTTAGGGATACCTCTGGAAACCTCTTACATCTTGCATATCAAGAAAAAGTAAACTTCACAGTGATTTTATCTATTCTAAAAGAAATATCTGTGAGTTTATGCATGAATATAAATGCTTGTACTTATTTTTCAATACATTGCTTGTTTATAAATCTACTTCAGCCAGTGGCTACACATGAAAGAAATATTGTTATTAGTATTTTATTATTTTTAGATAATATTAAGATAAGAGGTTTAAATTTAAGATAATACGTTTAAGCCTTCTATTGGTTTCTCTTTTAGTCCATTTTACACTGCCATATAAAAGTGTCTAAATACAATTTTAAGTTTTCAGCTTGAGGAATTTGTTTTGCTGTCATTTATTCCTTCAGGCACATATTATTAAGCTGTGAGGATGACGAGGGTTGGAGATGTTAAGATCAAAATTCTTGAATGGGACTGCCTACAGTTAGGTATTAGACAACTGAATTAAAACCGTCATATATCCAGAAGGAAGCTATCAAGAGTTCCCTTTTATTAAGGAGCTAACTTTCAAATTTTGTCATATCTGCTTCTGTTAGAATTATCCCTAAGTTTCATTGTATTTTGCTAAAATAGGCATTTTGAAATTCTTGGTATTTTACTATCTTAGTAGCAAATAACTTACAGTATAACATAATGAAGGAAATTCTGAATGAATGAAAGTATTGTTTGCAGGATCAGGCTTATCCTCTCCCAGATGTGTGATTGTCTTTGGCACTGGTGAAGTATAGATATCATGAAATACAGCCCATCAAAGTAGCATCTCCCAAATGTGTGATTGTCTTTGGCATTGATGAAGTATAGATAACATGAAATACAGGCCATCAACGTAGCATAAAAGTAATTTGGGAAATAATTTCACTTCCTGCCAATGGAAGTCTTTAGTTTACTTTTACACTGTAAGATGTTCACACAGTTCTCTAAATTTCAGTCTAGCAATTTTTATGTAGGAGAATTATTTCTACTGTTTTTCAAGACAATTGCTGATGTTGGGTCAAGCAATACTACACTGAATTTTGTATTCTGGTTCTTATAATGTTTAACTGTATGTTTCAGGAATTCCTGCATCCCTTGGCTGGTGCTGGAATGAAGGTGATGCAGTTGCATTTGTGTCCCACAGAGGTCCACTGTACATTTGGACTATCTCAGGACCTGACAGCGGGGTAACTGTGCATAGAGAAGCACACAGTTTCTTGTCAGATATCAGTCAGTTTAGATGGCATCCAAAGAAAAAAGGAAAGGTGATATTTGGACATACTGATGGAAGCCTATCTATTTTTCAACCAGGTAAAAACTCATATGGCAAAATATGTAGTTTTATACATGTATGTCTTTTTTCTTCATATGCACACAATTCTGCACTTTTAAAAGTTAGATTCTACAATGTAGGTACATATATAAAATTTGTTCTTGATTCAAAATATTTTTATTCCTTCCATATCACAAAAATATGTTTTCTTAGATAAAGAGTCCAGAGCATTTTCTTTGTGTCTGGTCCATTTTGTGGCCAAGATAGGACTGCAATTTTTTGACAGCTGCAATAAACACTTCTTTTTGAGAATGATAACAGCCATGATCATCTACTGAACTATATTTTCCTGTAAGTTTATTCTTCTGAATGGAAAGACTTGTATCTTTTGTTTACTTTCCTACTTTCGCATTTGTTGTGGAATCCTGTTTCATATTCTAGAATCCTCTGCAATTTTATAGGTAGACTGTCACATCCCACTTAATATTATCTTCATGGTTCTATTCTGTCAAAGGATAGACGGAAAAATATTTATCTCTTTTTGTCTGAAATCCACCACATACATTTGGGCATACTTTATAAATAGTACATTTCTCTGCTACGAAAGTTTCATGTTGATAAGCTTATTTGAAGGTAAAATTTCTCTTGTTTTCATACTTTTCTTCAAAGGCAGATACTTGTATTAGGTTGACTATTTCAATTTTTTCTTAACTGCTTCTTCTTCCTTGAATAAAAATTGATTTTCAACTTTGTGAGAAAAACTGTCCTTTAAAAATGCGTTAATTTTACATAGAGTTGTTCTCCAACAGCCAGGCAAAATTTCTTTTCCTTCAGGTCACTCTACTTATGTTGTCACACAGGATGCTACAGAGAATAGATTCCCTTGCTTCTGTTGTGCTGACTGAGTTAGCACTGGCATCGGGAAAAGAAAATCAATTTTAATATGATGACATCTAAGTATTTATCAGACTGAGACTTTTCATGAAGTCTGTCTAGAATGATTTGAATATGAAAACAGAAATAATAACAAAAAAATTTAAAATATCAAAATTATGTTCTGCAAATGAAAATATAACAGAGGCTAAAAAAAGTCTAGGCAGTGGCAATTTTGTATATACCACAGTTCAGGTTGCTGTAAAAAATTTGTTTAAGGAAATTATCCATTACTGTTAGGCATAAAACTATTTGCATCAACTGAAAATTTAGATTACATTATCACAGGAATGCTGCCTTTCTCTGTATTTAGGATAAATTTCTATATTATTGTAATATTACACATCTTTATTCAAATAATTTTAAAATTTAAAAAATATGCAAGTTTTTTCCTGTTCTCACCATACGTAAGATTGTTCATTTCCAACAGAGAAATAAAATTTGAAAGTTTATTTGCAGCTGGGTGAAAATTTTTTGCATAAGTAGCAGACTTCACAATGTTTTTTTCACTGTTGTCATTATTTACTTAGTTTTCTCTGTCATGGCTGTATTTCCTTTTTTATTTACTTTAGACTGCAATAATGTATCAGAAAATTTAGTGTAAAGAAAAAATATAGGCAAGAATAAGATTAATATCCAATTTTTAGGGAGATTCAATGTAGTCATATAGAGCCAAACATTTTCCCTTGCATTTGTTCTCATTTAAGCTTACTTCAGTGACCTGTGACTCAGTTGCATGATTCATACAGTTCGTGTCTTCTTTTAATGGAAAACAAAATTCAACAGTTAGGGTTTTCATGAGGTTTGCTTTTAGACTCTTTTTTGAAACACAGGTAAAACTGAATGGCTCCTAGATACATACTGTCTTATACTCTCCCACCAAGTGGGTGTGCTTTCTTGGGGCTGAAGTGTTTGAATATGGATGGCTTCTGTCTCTCAAGGGCTTTTTGCTTTTAGTTTTTGTATAGCTACCTGAAAAATGTCAATTCTGCTTTGTTGTCTGTTTTTGTTTTTCATTTCAATGTTGATTTGCAGTAAAACAAAAAGGTGAGCTGCAATGTAAGCAGGGGACATTGCTTTAAAAAGTGGAAGTTCTCAAGTTTTTGGCAAATTTAAGCAATTATCATACTTCTGTTATTCCCAATGCTTCAGAAGAGTGAAAAAAAAATGAAATCAAGAAATTGGTTTATGCTGTTAATTGTTGTGCAGTCTTAAATTATTTCTCCCATTTCTGGTGCCTGATTTTATAGAGTTGCCCTAGATGTAATGTGTATGAACCAATATCAAACCTGAAAATTAGATTGAAGCTGTATAATGGAAAGTGTCAATTCCTTATTTCTAGAAAAGCAGGTTTTGTTTGGGTTTTTTTTGTTTGTTTTTGTTTGTTTTTTTTTCTTTTTCTTTTTCTTTTCCTTTTTTTAGTATAAGATCACAACTTCAAAAATACAGATCTATTTCATCTGGACTCTACACTGTCTTATAAAACTAAGATGCATCTCCCTGTAAAATAAAAAGTGGGAGATAAATATGATATTAAAAAATGTGGGTTTTGATAATTTTTCATCAAGTGAAACAAGGCATCTTTTTTGTAGGTGTCAGACTAGATAATGGTCTGTTTTGGCTACAGAATCTGTAAACACTTCATAGCTGCACACATAGTTTTAAAGAATAAATAAGTCTATAGGCAGTTGCTCAGAAAAAGCCTTTACTGTCACAGGGCCTTTATTTTGCCTGTATTTGCTGTGGTGTGCAGACTTACACTCAAATGAATTTTATTTTATGTTGTGCTGCAGACCTTTACTCACAGAAATTCTTAAAACAATGTATATGATTTAACATACACTCCTTTCCTAGAAAATCATGTTTATAAACCTGACAGCTGTTTCAGTTTTCTGCTGTATTAAACATAAGGTTTAATCTGATAGAAAAGGAATTACTCTAAGTCAAATATTGAAGATAGCTTCATTATTTTCACTAGTGCAGACAATAGAGCAGGTTAGTGAAAATTTCAGGGAGAGGAAAAAATCATCTTTGCCAACCTTGTACCTATTGAAAGGATATATTTGATTTAATTTTTAAATAACCTGTTTTCTTGTGCACTTTAAAGGTTCTAAAAATCAGAAACATGTCTTAAGACCAGAGTCTCTTGAAGGAACAGACGAAGAGGATCCAGTTACAGCTCTGGAATGGGACCCTTTGTCAACAGATTACCTTCTTGTTGCTAATTTACATAATGGTATTCGACTAGTTGATTCTGAATCTCTGTCCTGTATCACAACTTTTAGTTTTCCCAGTGCAGCAGCATCTGTTCAGTGTTTAGCCTGGGTTTCTAGTGCACCCGGAATGTTTATCACTGGAGGTAAGGCTTTTATTTCCTGATTTATACAAAGATAACAAGTACAGGACTGAGTCTTCAAAATTGATACCCCAAGTTTGATTTTTCTGTTTCATAATATTTTTACAAGTAGAAACATACATGAAAAAAGACCATAACACAAAACTGGAAAATAATAAATCTACACTGAACAGTTTTTTACATGTTTTAAAAATTTTAGCTGCATAAATATGTGATTTTCTATGACTTTTTATGCTAAGTAATATTTTCCTCACACAATCTTTAGCAAAAAATATATGAATTCCTTTGGGAATAGGAATAAAAATGCATTGTACTAATGGATGTAATTTCAAAGATTTAAAAAAATTAAAAGAAGAAAAGAATCTATTTCCTACCTCTTTTCTGCACCATAGACTTTATGGCTCAGGTTGAACTTATGAATAAGGAAACTAAGACTGGCAGAATATTTTATAATGAGAGAGTTTCCATAGAATTTATCTGTGTTTAAATAGCTAATGTTAATAATGATTGTTGTTGGTAGTGATATGGCCATGGTGGTAAGAGGATAAATAGGATGCCATGGATGTTACACGAGATGATCTCCAGAGTCCCCTCCAACCCTAACTACTTTGTGATTCTGTGGAGTAGACAGTGCCTGCTTATAAAATTGTTCTTAGGACTTGAAGTTTAATTCACTGCTGTATTTTTGTATAAATCAGTCCTCAAACCACATACCTCTGTGTTTTGTTTTTTTTGAACCTCAGATTCTCAGGTTGGTGTGTTACGTGTTTGGAATGTTTCACGTACAACACCTATAGATAATTTTAAATTGAAGCAAACTGGTTTCCATGGCTTGCATGTGCTAAGTTCTCCTCCAAAGAAAAAGTGTAAGTGTAATCTTGATTGTTATTGATTGCATTGATTGTAATGGTTGCAACTTAAGAAAATCTTATTCATCAGTCTTGTTATGTTTATTTAGTTCTTAATTAAAGTATCTTTTGCTGCTGGTGGATTAGACAAATTTAGCATAAAGGATCAAGTACTTTATAAGGCCCTTCTTCAGTAGGCCAGGCTTCATACAGGAATTCTCCATTTATTTTGTTTTAAATCTCATTAGAATACAAGCATTTTACTATTTATAATTTTACTTATTATTGAAATAAGAAATAATCTTCTCTCTTTGTCTTTTGCTTTGTATTGTTAAGCATGTTCATCACAGTATCCTACTAAAAATCACCATACATCTTCAACAAGTGAGGCTGTTCCACCTCCAACTTTAACCCAAAACCAAGCATTTTCTCTTCCTCCTGGTCATACCGTCTGTTGCTTCATGGATGGTGGAGTGGGGCTTTATGACATAGGAGCCAAAAAGTGGGATTTCCTTAGAGATTTGGTATGGTTCATCTCTGTCTTTGAATAGAGAGTTTATTTGGCTTATGCACTTTCTTCTAACAGAAAAAAAAACGTGGAGAATGAAGTCTTTGCAGTACTGTAAAGCAGTTTTTATTGTTAAAAAGAGCCCAGATTTCTAGGAAACAAAATGATAGTTCTGAAGTTTAAAGTAATCTTTTATTTTAAATTGTTGAATTCTGTTGGAAGTATTCTGGTTTGTTTTAAACCAGAAATAAAGATTTAAGGACTCGGTTTTTGTTTGTTTATTTTTTAACTGAAATTGTAGTTTGATTGCCTTCTCGGAAATTTTCTCTAGTGGGTTTTCTATAATTCAGAATAAAAGTTTGAGTCTTTTCATCAGAGAGCTATATGGTGGATGCACTCAGTTTAACATTACAAAGGCTGAATTAATAAATTTTCTTTGAAGCTGAAATTCAGACATGGGTTTAACACATATTAGATGACCCCCTTCTTCACCAGGCTTTTGTGTATTGAGGTTCTTGAGGATATTTCTCTTTTCCTCTTTCCAAGTTCCCTTTTCATTTAAATAAAAACCCAAACAAACAAAACCCAAACAATTTTCAGCTGTACTTCCATATGCATTTGAATAGAGGCTGCTGGTTGGTTTTCTCTTTCCATTTCTATTGGGTTTGGTCCTGTAAACCAATGGAGGCTTTAAAAAATTCTTACATAATACCTGTGTTTCATGTATTTCCCAACTTAAATTCTACAAATGCATGTCTTGGAACATAAACAACTGATACATGAAATCTCTAATGGATTGAAGTTGAAACTGCAGTAGATCATAGACGGCATCTAGAAACACAGAGTATTCAGTGGGGTACTAGACAACTTGTGGAATGTGTTTGACATACAGAGCTTTTTTTTTTCAGTCAGGTACTTTTGACCAAAAGGGAAAAACTGTTCCTGTTTTAATTCTTTTTTCCTTTAGTTTTTTAAATTTAGTTTTTAGCAACATACTTCCAACAGAAAATACTAACAAGTTCCTGGCAATGTGTACCCTGTGGTTTCAGGAAATAATTTTTCTGGTTTTAATAATAATCTATGAAAGAGCATGTCCAAGTTATTTTATGCCTTTTAATTTTGACTGATAAGCCTAAATATAAAGGGATTTTGGGACTCTTAATTGACCTGACAGGTAAATTAAATACTATATTTTAGAGTTTGATCTAGAGTTGGACTTATGAAAAAAAATAAAATGTAATAAAAATGGATTAAATATTTGTTTCATTTAAGGGACATGTTGAGACCATCTTTGATTGCAAATTCAAACCTGATAACCCTGATCTTCTTGCTACAGCTTCATTTGATGGCACAATAAAAGTTTGGGACATAAATACTTTATCAGCGGTTTATACATCTCCTGGTAATGAGGGGGTTATTTATTCCATTTCTTGGGCTCCAGGTAAGAATATTTTGCTGTATGTCTAAATGTTCTTTGACTGGAGAATTTGTCATATAAAAGAATTAGTTTTATATAGAAAGGCATCTTATAAGGTTTAAACAAAATCTAATTAGCTGTGAAACCAGCAGAGTTCAATGCTTCAGACCTTGCTGAAGCTTACCCTTCTGAGTAATGCTGAGTATTTCATACTCAGAATGGAGGGACAAGAATCTCTAGAACATTTCTAACATGGCATTACGCAGTGTCAAAATGTCTTGCTTTGCATGAGAAGCAGCTACTTAAGGGAATTCAGATTATATTTTGTGCTGAAATAGTGGAACATATGTATTTAGCTCTTTTTCTTCCTTCTTCATGTAAGAGTCTAATGACTGAAGAACTCTGCTTTAACCTTATTAGAATCGGAAGTGTATTTTCTGCAAAGCATCTACTTTTTCTTTAACAAATCACTGGAGTCACTGGGAAATTTTGTTTTCAGAACAGCTCTGTAACCCTCTTTGGTGTACCTAAAAATACACTTCTGATACTTGTCAATGGTTGACGATAGGTTCACTTTCTTGCTGTGTTTTATTTCTTTGGACAGAAGATGTATTTTAAAATATCTAAATAATTCATCTCTCTGTTCTCACCTGCACTTTTAAACTCTTAAGAAATAATAACTGACAGGATAAAAATATTGTGGTGGGAAGCTTAATGTAGTCTGCATACGTGAAATAAATTTGTACTTTTTAATTTCAGAGAGTCTCTTGCACCTTATAACTCTTCACAAATAATTTGTCTTGTTATATAGAAATCATGGCAATGTGAAATACAGTGCTTATGTTTGGTTATTTAGTTTTGAACTTTAAATTCAATTTCTAGTTGTATCTCACATTGAATGAATAGTTTGTTGCTGGAGGGGTGTGGGGTTGTTGCTTTTGATTTTTTTTTTTTTTTGGTTTTTTTATTTTTTTGTTTTTTTAAAAAAAGTAAGTTGGAAGCACATGCTTCAACTTTGTTCCTTACCACCCTGTCCAAAAGCTCCTGTCACTCTGAGCCAGAACTTTTGGTACTTCTTTCACCTTACTCCCAGACAGTTCATATCTGCCTTGTACTTTGTTCCTAATATATAATCTAAAGCATGCCACCATTAGTTTGGTGTCAGAAGACCTTTGAAAGAAGTTATTATTCCTTTTTCTTTTTTTCTCCCCTACCATTTTCCTACCTGAGTTTATTCTCAATTTATATATTTACATTGCTAGACTCCTCCTGCATAGATTGACTTTTCTGCCTCTGAAACTTGCAATAAATCATCAGTCAAAATTTTCCTATAAATTTGCTATTTATGAAAAGCATAGCCATGTTTTGAGAGTCACTGTGGTGCAGAGAATTTGGTGACTTTTGGATTAGACCTGAATTGAATTTTCAGGTTCTCACTCTGTAGTTTTGTACTCAGATTTTCCACTCTGTACAGTGTGGTTACAGATTTAGGTATATTCTTGATGGTCTTAGGTGCAGCAGTGGTGCAAGATTAAGAAAACAAAATACTGTTAGATGTTCTCTCTCATTTTTATGATTTGCCTTTATAGGTAGGGTACTTTAAAGAAAAATGCTCTAGTTGCTACAACTTTAAGCTTGAAACATTGAGGTTACCTCTCTTTCAGTTTGAGTCATATACATCATGATCATTAATTTCTTACATGCAAGACTTTCAGCAGGCCTTAAGATACTTTTTACAGCAATACAATTTTTATTTGACCATTCCTCAAAACAGGAATGTAAGAAAAACAGGTCAGGATTTCATGGAAATTGATGTTTGTAACTTAGTAGCAAATACTGGCCTTAAACTATGGAAAACTCGTATTCATGTACCATTGATGTCTTCTGTTCATATTACATTTCTTCATTTTAAAGTAGAACCACTGTCAAACAATATTCTGATTTTATAATTATTGTTATATTTTATAAACATCCTTCTTTAAAGGAAATCTGAACTGCATAGCGGGTGGAACATCCAGAAATGGTGGCTTTATCTGGGATTTTCGAAAAGGCAAAATGATAACCAGATTCAGTGAGGTAAGATGAGATTGCTACTTTTTTTGTCTATATGAAATGTAAGTTAGTCATTCCCTCTAGTGTTCATAAATAGAGATGGCCAAAGTACCTATGTTTTTTGAAAGGTGCTATAGTATAAAAATCTACGGAGCTTTGTGGGTGCCAGTTTACATGTGTGGCAGAAGTATTTTTACTTCCTCAGACTGGATTTGTGATATGAGAGTGGTGAAGCAACAGATGGACTCCATTATCTTAAAATTTGTCCTGTAGGGATACATGGCAAAAGCATAGCTGATTCATTCTTAACTGTGTAAACATAACTTGACACACAGACTCAGCATCAAAATAAAAACTCTGTTCTGTATTTTCAAAAATAAGGGCCAGAAAAAACCTTCAGTACCTAGGTCTAGATCAATAAACCTCCATTTTGCAGCACACTAAGCAGTATGACTCATTTAGTGGCTTGCCTTGTGTTACCTGAAATTTATCCAGGCATTTTTAAGTCCTGAAATAGTAGCATAATTTTTATTGGCAGAAGGAGTTGTATAATACTGTGCTGTAGTATTTTACACTATTTTGTATATTCCTAGTATATAGCTGTGATCTTCTGATTATATATAATTATTTAAGTATAGGATCTGCATCTAAAAGGAGAGGTGAGGGTGTGAAGAGAGGCGCAAGCAGAAAATAAATATACCTACCTTCAGGAGTTCTGGCATTCTAATACTGATATTTGCATTTGTGCTACTAAATATTGCTTCTGTAGTACTGGTCCTGCTGGTACACGTCCCAGTTAAGTTTTCTCATATCACAATTTTTCATGCCCACTAACTTCATTATTCCAACAAGTAACTAACATTTATTCAGAATCACTGTATGATTAAGGTTAGAAGAGACCACAGGGAGTCATCTGGTCCAACCTCCCTGCTCAAGCAGGGTCATCCTAGAACCCTTTGCAAAGGATTGCATCCAGATAGTTCTGGAATATCGCCAGGGAGGGAGACTCTCCAGCCTCTCAGGATAATCTGTTCCGGTGCTCAGTCACTTATGCAATAGAGATGTTCTTCCTCCTGTTCAGCTGGAACTTCCTGTGCACCAGTGTCTGCCCATTGCTTCTTGTCCTATTGTTTGGCACCACCAAGCAGAGCCTGGGAACATCCTCTTGGCACCCTCCCTTTCAGATACTGACAGACATTGATGATCTCCTCTCAGTTGTGACTTCTCAAGACTGAATAGGCCCAGCTCTCTCAGCCTTTTCTTGTAAGAGAAATAATTTCTGTTGCCCCCCATTGGACCCTCCAGAAGCTCCATGTCTCTCTTGTCCTGAGGAACCCAGAACTGGACACAACACTCCAGATGTGGCCTCACCAGAGCAGAGTAGAAGAACAGGATCACATTCCTCAACCTGCTGGAATGCTCTTCCTAATGCACCCGAGGACACCATTGACTTTCTTGGCCACAAGGTCACACTGCTGGCTCATGAACAGCTTGGTGTCCACCAGAATCCTCAGGACCTTCTCCACAGAGCTGCTTCCCAGCAGGTTGGCCTCAGCGTGTCTGATGTCTCGGGTTATTCCTCCCTGGGTGCCAGACCATACCTTTGTCTTTGCTGAACTTCAGAGAGTTCCTCTCTGCCCATCTTTCCAACCCACCAAAGTCCCTCTGAAGGGCTGCACAGCCCTCTGGGGTATTGGCCACCCCTTCCAGCTTTGTGTCATCAGTGAACCTGCTGAGGAGGCCTCTGCCCCTTCATCAAGTCATTGATGAAAAAGCTAAACCATTCCGGGCCCAGTATTGAACTGTGGGGGCCACCACTATTGATGGGCCTCCAACTAGACTGTGCCACTGATTACAGCCCTCTGGGATCTGCTGTTCAGCTGGTTCTCAATCCATCTCACTGTCCACTCATCTAGTCCACACTTCCTGAGTTTGACTATGAGGACTTTGTGAGAAACATTGTTGAAATTCTTGCTGAAGTCAAGGTAAGCAATACCCACTGCTCTCCCCTCATCCATCCAGGTAGTTGTGTCACTGTAGAAGGCAATCAGGTTGGTCAAATGTGGCTCATCTTTAGTGAATCCATGCTGACTACTCCTGATCACCTTATTATCCATGTGGATAGAGCTGGCCTCCAGAATGAAGCACTACATCACCTTTACAGGAATTGATGTGAGGCTAATTGGATAGTAGTTCCCTAGGCCTTCCTCTTTCTGTTTGAAGACTGGAGTGACATTTGCTTTCTTACAGTCCTCACTTCAGACACCTCTCCTGATTGCCACAACCTTTCAAAGATGACTGAGCAGCCTCACTGTGGTCATAACCAGAACTCTTTCAGCATTTTTGGATGCATCCTGTCAGAGCCTATGGACTTGTGGATGTCAAGTTTGTCTGTGTGTTCGCTAATCCAGTTCTTTTTGATCAAGGGGAAGGCTTTCTTCCAACATTCTTCTATGCTGGTCCCTTGAGTCAGAGATTCCTGAGAGCTGGTCTTGTCAGTGAAGACTGTTGTAAAGAAGGTGTTCAATAACTCTGCCTTCTCTGCATCCTCTGTTACCAGGGTCCCCCCTCCATTTAGTAATGGGTCTACATTTTTTAGAATTTATGATTATTTAGAATTAGAAATAATATAAATTATTTAGAATAATTTATATTATTATAAAATAATTATCCTTTCTTTTCCTTTTGTTATTAGTGGAGTTGAAGAAGCACTACTTGTTGTCCTTGACATCCTTGGCAAGATTAATTCCAGATGATCTTTTGTCTTCCTTATCTCATTTCTACTTATTCTGACAACCTTTCTATATTGATTCCAAGTGGCCTGACCCTGATTCTGTCTCTGTGCATTTCCTATGTGCGCTTAAGTAATGAGAAAAGTNTATGTGGGCTTAAGTAATGAGAGAAGTTCTTTGGTCATCTATGAAGACCTATTTCTTCGTTTACCCAATTTCTTGTTCATTGGGGTGCACTGTTCTTGAGCTTGGAGGAAGTGATCCTTGAATATCAACTGATTCTCTTGGACCCTTGTTCCCTGCAAGGTGTGTTCCCATGGAGTTGTTTGAAGAAAATCCCTGAGAGAATAAAGGTAGCTCTGTTGAAGTCCATGATTGTATTTTACTTGCTGCCCTGCTTCTACCTTGCCTGATACTGAACTCCACAGTCTCATGGTCACAACAGCCAAGGTTGCCCCCAACCTTCACATCTCCCATAAGGCTTTCCCTGTTTGTTGGTATGAGGTTCAAACAGCACAACATTCCTTGTGGGATCCTCCACTACCTGTGGCAGGAAGTTGTCATTAACACTTTCCAGGAGCCTCTTGGACTGTTTGGGTTTCGCTGTGTTACTTTTCCAGCAGATGTCAGGGTAGCTAAAGTGCCCCACAAGAACCAGTGCCTGTGACATTGGGGCTAGCTGGCTGTAGAAGGCTTCATCCTCTTCTTTTTACCTATCAGGCAGCCTATAGCAAACACCAACAACAGTGTCTTTTGTCCAAACCATAAGCTCTTGACTTGCCCATCATCCACCCCAAGATACATCTTGATACATCCTAAGTCTTGTCTCACTCAGGGAGAAATTTCACCACTTGTGACTTCCTGGCCTGTCTTTCCTAAACAATGTGTAGTCTTTTGTGGCAACATTCCAGTCATGAGAGCTATCCCACTGTGTCTCTGTAATCACAGTGCTATCAAAGGCCTGTGACTGCAGACACATCTCTAGTTCATCAGTTTGTTCCCCATACCGCATGTGTTGGGGTACAGACGTCTTGTAATAGTATTTGATTGTGTCCACATCCCAGTGGACATGCAAAGGGATGCCCCATAGTCCTGTCTAGTGATTATGTCATTGGCTGCTTGTGCTTGCTCCAGTACTACCTCTTAAGCTTCCTTATACTACTGGAGTGGTTTCTATTGTTCTCTCCTTCCCTGTATATTCTCTCTGGCAAGCCTGGCCCTGGCCTGTTTCCAAACTAGTTTAAAGCTCTCACAATGAGCTCTACAAACTCCTGAACTAAGATCCTTTTTCTCCTTTGAGACAGATGGACCCCATTTATTGCCAGCAGGCTTGGTGTTGTATAAACTGATCCTTGATCAAAACCCCCAAAATTGTGCTGGTAACAGCAGTATCAAATCCAGTTGTTATTCTGCATGATCTTCATGTTTCTTGCCACATCATTCCCTGCAACTGGCAGGACTGAAGAGAACACAACTTGTGCTTCATATCTGTTGAGCAGTCATCCCAAGGCCCAAAGGTCCCTCTTGATTGTCCACAGTATTCTATATTAGAGCTTCAGGTTTATATAGTTATGGATTGCTCTTCCTTCAGCTTGATCCAGTTTTGTCTCTTGGATCCTGGAGGCTATAGCAGTTTTACTACCTATCTCCATAGTCCCAATGTTTTGGACTTGGATTCTCAAACATCCAGCTTATATTGGGTGCTCATTATAATGTGGTTTTGTACAGTATACTGTACTGGGAGAAAAGGGCTGAAGCTCATAGGAGGATAAAGTGAAAAAGATGAGTCAATAGATTAGAGAAAAAGGGGTGAATTATTTCTTATTGATAGGTATTTTGCATTTTTTGAAGCATGGAAAGAATGGAATCTTCTGCATTGCCTGGAGTCATAAAGATTCCAAAAGAATAGCAACCTGCAGCAGTGATGGATTTTGGTGAGTGTTATTGGAAGAAAAAAAATTGCTAAATGCACTTCTCAAGTCCATAAATTTTGACAGTATTCTCAGTAATTAATTTTGAAACTTTTCTTATTGGACAAAACTTAAATTATATTTGTCTTCTGTATGTTTTAGGGTATGTTTTTCATGATTTTAAGAAAAAATTAAAGGAAATGTTTTCAGAAGGAATAGTGTCTAAGGCACATTGATAGTGAAACAAAATACTGATTTTTATTTGAACAAGAATATCCTTTTAGATTTCTTATCTGTAGAGGACACTTTTCAAAAGCCATCCAACTTTACTTGTCTTAATTTAAAAAAAAATTAGTTTATTGTTTCAAGGACTAAAAAGTACTCTTTTAAAATAAAATAATTACAAGTGCACTATCACAGGAGTATAATGCCTCATTTCTAAAAATGCATGAATGTCCACTGAAACCAATTTAGCATATATTGTGTTTCAGTACATCTTAAAAATCCTTCTTCATTTGTTTCCCCTGCTACCTGTGTTATTCCAGCTCCAATATAATGGGCAGAAATTTTAGAAAACAATCAACTTTCTTTTTAATTCATAAATATCTATTTATGCCTTAAAGCCATGACTACAACTTTGCTTCTGGGCTATGATGATTCTTTCAAGAAATATGCACCACAGTGAACATCTTTAAAGCCCCTCTGAAGAAACATAGATACTGAATTCAAGTTAGATGTACACTCAACATCCAGTTAAATGTTGTCATTGAGAGGCTGGTATTATTTGTGGCTGTTTCTCCTATTCTTTGTGTATATCTTTTTGCTCTCTGGCTTAGTTGCACAAAATAAAACTTAATTCTGGATAGCCTACCCAGAATGTATTGTTTCTGATCCTATCACATTGCAATTTGTTTCAGTATTATTCGAACCATTGATGGCAATGTTCTTCACAAGTACAAACATCCAGCTGCAGTGTTTGGCTGTGATTGGAGTCAAAACAACAAGTAAGTAAAAATTAACCCAAAGAATTGACAATATTTACTATTTAAATTGATTAGCAGTAAAGTAACACAAAATTATCTAGAATGTGATATTCACAATGATAGTAAAACTCTGAAATTATCTGTTCCAAAGTAGGATATATCTAAAGCAGCTCTCTCTTCCCGATAGTATATTTCATTGACCACCATGAACTTTCTTTACTTTCAAAGGAGGATAGTTTCATTTTGATGAGAGAAAAAAAAATTATCTAGCTGAATATATAAAAGGGGGAGAAAAAGTAGACGTTCAATACCAGGAAAGAGGGGCTTAGATTGGTGTCCTTGTAATGATGGCTAAGGTGAAGATGTAGTAGACAACTAAATATATTGTGATTGTATATAAAATTTGTAGATAATTCCAAATAATGATGCAGGAGTTTTTTGTAAAAAAAAATTATATAGTAATTCAATTTAATAATAGTTGTGTATTGGGTGCATAGTCAGACTAGTGCAAATATATTGCCTGTTGCAATTAATGGATCTTTATCAGGTTTTTTCTGATTTATTTTTTTAAATTGGATTGTCGATAGCTACATCTTGAAGAGACGAAGGAGAAGCAAAAATTTGCTATTTAAAAAAAAAATTCAAACTGCACATTATATTTTTTTAAATTTAAAAAAACCTTCATCATCTCTGTGACCAAGGATTTTGCTGTTTTTATTTTGCAGAGATATGATAGCTACTGGTTGTGAGGATAAAAATGTTCGTGTTTACTACTTGGCAACCAGCTCTGATCAACCACTGAAAGTTTTTACCGGGCATACTGCAAAGGTGTTTCATGTACGGTGGTCTCCTCTCAGAGAAGGGATCCTCTGCAGTGGCTCTGATGATGGGTGAGTATTTCTGAACTATTAGAAAACTTAAACCTCAAGCAGGACTATTGGAGAAACTTACATCTTTAGTTGTAAAGATGTCAATACTTACTAATCTAAATATCTGCCCTGTTCAGATCCAGGTTTTAGCTTTGCTCTTAGATTTATGTAGTACTTGGGCAGCAGGATCATTATCTAAAATTGTCACAACTGCTTTAGTAATGCAAGTTTCCAAATGCTTTCCTAAGAGTAGGGTCAGTGCCTGATACTGTTAGTGCAAGGAATAGCACAAGGAGGACACCACGTTTACATTACATCTGAAGAAACAGGTGAAAGACCTGCTCTTATTTGATATTTTTCAAAAGTGTACTTAAGTAGAATCTGCAGAGAATTTTAATGAATATTGGATACTTCTGGTTTTTGGTTTGATGCCATCACTTTTGAGGGAGAGCACATCAGTCCATGGTAAGCAGGAGAAAGCATTTTCCTATGATTCTAAGCCACTTCCCTGAAGAGTACACAAGATATTTTTGTAAAGGATATTTTGTAAAGTTTGGAATATTGGCTTCAATTGCTTTCCCATTATCATTCATTAGGGGTTTATGCTTGAAGCAAAATCTATTAGTTCATAGTGTAGTGATTCGTGACAGGAGAGAACTTCAGAGCAAGCTTCTTGACAATAAAATACATTGAACAGAACTGGCCCTAGAATTGAACCCCGAGGAGCATTGCTGGTGACCAGTCACCCATCAGATTTAGCACCTTTCACTACAAGTCTTTTAGCCCTGATGTGATGCAAATAAATATTCTGATAAATTTGAAGCTTAAAGTATTGCTGAAGTAAAGACATAATTATATTTCAGTAGGTGATCTGATGTAGATTGTTCCCTTTTATCCTGTTTCAGTACTGTTCGGATATGGGATTATACACAAGATGCTTGTATAAATGTTCTTAGTGGACATACAGCTCCAGTACGGGGACTGATGTGGAATCCTGAAATTCCTTACCTTCTAATATCTGGCAGTTGGGACTATACAATTCGAGTCTGGGACACAAGAGATGGAACATGTTTGGACACAGTTTATGATCATGGTGCAGATGTATATGGTAATATCTTTTAAATTTTGTTTTATTTCTGTATTGAAATTTATGAAGTACTTTAATCAAACAGGTTATTTGACTAGATAAACTTATTTGACTACATTTTGAAATATCCCCTCTACTAGGATTAACGTGTCATCCTAATCGTCCATTTACCATGGCATCCTGCTCTCGTGATTCCACTGTGAGACTCTGGTCATTGACACCTCTAATAAACCCTCTACTAATAAATATCATAACAGACAGATGTTGGGATGATATTATAGGCAATACAGGTAAGCAGATTGCATAAAGCATTGTTTTAATTTTCTTTGTGCTTATATTCCTATTCCTTTGGTTGTTTTGTATTTTAATTTCACATCTAAATCTTTGTGTGTGTTAGATCGTGCTGTGGAGTCTGGAGCTCCTCCTTTGCTGTGTGGCAAAGTTTCCAGGGATATCAAACAAGAATTGGAAAAATTGTCAGGAAATCCTCAAGGAAAAAAACTAAGGTGGTTTTCAGAATTTTTTTCAGTAAGTATTCTGCAAACTTCGGGATGTTGTCAGTGTGCATGACTCTTGTTTCTGAAGTCAATCTCCAAAACTGAGATTTCTTCTTCTCTACCATTTTTTTTCTCTCTTTCCTAAAGGGAGTTTAAAAAATAGACAGAAATCAGTTCATTTCTTAACAGGTTGGCATATAAAAATGTCCGTGATTGAATTGTTTGTCAGTTGTGAAAAACAAATTTCATTAATTTAGCTTTGCAAAAAACAAACCAGTTTTTTGCAAAGGTTAATTAGTGAAATAATATAATTTTCTATAGGAAAGGTTAATTTGACATCAATTTGCTACTGAAGAAAATGAAATTATGTGGTTAATAAAACTGCTTTAGAGTTTTTAAAATTTTAATTATTCATTTAATTAATCAAAAGAACACCCTCATTACTGATAAGGTTTGAACTGCCCAAGTGTCTGTGCCCAAACTGCTCTTTATGTTTTAGGAACTGTAGATCCAGATGACCTGTGCCTCAGTATCCATCTACTGCCTTTTCTCCATTGCACAGTAATATTTTCTATAAATTGCTGCAGCCTCTCAGTGCAAATGAGTTAAAAATATGGGTTCCTGTGAGTTCTTACCTGCATAGGAGCTGCACTTGAGGTAGAACAAAATGACTTGGAACTACAGGTTCTCCTGCTACTGGAGCTTGTGTCAAACACTGTTGTAATTTAAGGCAAAACACTGATCTAAAAAGATCTAGTTCATCCAAAATATTTGGTTTGAGTTCTAGCAAAATTGAAGTGTGTATAATTTAGAAATGATGAAACAATCTTTCTCAATTTTGAACTTAGACATTTTCTCTTTTGGTAAAAATATATTTATGGAATTCCTTGTTTTACAGAAGTTATAAATTTTCATTTCCCATGTCGATTTGAGAGTAAAACTGTTCTAAGAATATTAGAATTTTCCAAGACAAAAGCTTTCTTGATCAGGTATTCTCAGTGCTTTTCAAGTCCAGAAAATGAGGTATTGTGCTAAACTATAAGGAGTCTAATAAGAGTTTTAGTGGACAGAAAAATGAGAGAGTAGTCCTTTTTTGGGGTTTTTTTTTGGGGGGGTGGGGCAGGGGGGAGGTTTCCCTAGCAGGATTTAATGCTTTTTACCAGCTCAGAAATAATTTGACTTCTAAACTTGTGATCCTGTTATTCTTAGAAAAGCTTATTTAGTTCAAAGGTTTAGTGATTTTTTTAAGCTTTTGAATACTCACTCTCTTCTAGACTTCATTCAATGTTAAACTGTTGTCCTGTTTCTACAGAAGGATTGATTCAAAGTCTAGACCAATAGAAATGCTTAAAATTTATTTTTAATAAATTAATTTGTGTATATACTGTTATACTATATTTGTCTAATTTAAGATTCAATATTAAGATAGTAAACCCAGTTGTGGCAGTTAAGCCTTGAGGCTCTTTTCTACCCAGCCTAGGCCTTTGCTTTACAGAAAATGGTAAACAAGTCCTGGGTCAGCTCCTGCATGCCAGCAGCTGACTATTGGTTTGTGCCAGCAGTAGACACAAGATAGCTTGTATTTCTTGGAGAAAACTAATGGCGAGCCCTCAGCTGTGTCCACACATAACCAAATAGGTTCAGGGATCTCACTGTATCTTTGCAGCCTTCAAGAAGACTGAAGGACTTGTAGTATCTTTAACTAATTCATGTTTTTATAATAAAGGTTCTAATACTAAAATTATGTGAAACTGTATTTCTTGGAGTTGACTGACAAATGTTTTCAAATGTCTTTATAAGTTCAAGTTTCTCTCTTGAACATAACTGTGATAAAACTCTTCTTCCCTAACAATTTTAGCCTCCAGGAGGCAGCAAAAATTTATGGGATTTGGTTGCTGTAGTAAAAGGACAGGATGACAGTTTGCTCCCGCAAAACTACTGCAAAGGAATTATGCATATGAAACACCTCATTAGATTTAGACTGGTAAGTGAAGCACAAACAATACGTGAAAATGGTTGTTAGTACATGTAGCATTTCACTAATTAAAAGGAACCTTGAATGCTTTACGAAAGGTCAATTCATGTCCAAAGGTATTTGTGGCCTACCAGTTCTTCACTGCAAGACTAGTCTGTTACAATAGTATCTAGCTCAGTCTGTGGGACCTCGTGCATACTCAGTGTTAAAATGCTAGGTTACAGTTATTAACTAGAAAAGTATTTTTCAAAACAATTAAAAGAAATTTCAAAGCAATCATCACTACAGTTTCAGCTATTTGAAGTAAAGTGAATTTGCTTTGCCTATTATATACACTGTACTTTCATGTTCAGTAAAGTCAGTAAAGTCAAATTATTTGTTTGTAGAAGCATGAAGTGTGTAGCTTTGTTCAGATGTACAGACAGGGAAATTCATGTCTGAAAATGGGGAAGAGTCAGCAGAAATATGTTCTGTATCTCTCTGGAAGAAGGAATGGCAAGAACCTGTCATTAATACAGATATACAGCTTAAGGGTGACTTGGATGAGAATAGGAAATTTAATTACTAGCCATAAATTTATTAGTAGCTGCATTTATGAATATGCAACCAGATACACAGTTTGTGCAGAATATGCAGATTCATCGTTCTGTCAGTAAGTTATTAGGAGTACTAAAGAATCCCATACTCTAATGACTGGATTGTAAATAGAGGAAAGATGATCTACTGGTATGGATCAGGGAATGCACTTGCCAGCCCCAGGGCTAATATTTGTGATATATCACCTGTTGTTTGCTGTTAGGTGCTGTTGCTTTTGTAAAAGCACAAGCTCTTTAAGAGTGTCTTACGTTTCTTATGACTCTCAAGTGATTAAAGTTTATTAGCGTTGTTAACTGTAATAATAGCAGCTGTCCTGCTAATCCTATGAAGCTCTGTTGGTGTGTCCATGTGTCCAGAAAAACAGTTTTCTTAGCCAGTTAGCCTGAGAGGACCTTAAATCTTGACTTGTGCAGTGCCAGCAGTCTGTTTATCCCTGCAACATGATTTTAGGCATTTATAACTCTGGTGACCTAGAATAACTACAGTAATTGCTGGTCATTCTGTGGACCTGGATTAAGCGTTCACATTAATTAAAAGTTCTTGCTGACTCAGAGTCTTGTTTGAGAGCTTTAAGAGAAAGTATGGGGTTGGGTAATGCTGACTGCTTGTTAAGGACTACTCTCTTTTCCTTAGGAAGCTAGATAATGGCACCTGCAATACCTACACATTTCAGGATGAAGAAAGGGTGTAGAGCAACTCTGGATTTAGCATAAAATGATAAAAAATATAGAGGTGCTCAGGAAAAAAATTAATGTAGTGTGTTTAAAAAGAAAACAACAAAAAAGAGATCCTTGGGAGCTGCCGCTGGTCTTCATGGCAGTTTATTTTGGTGAAGAATGTTGAAAATTCATTCTCCATCTCCATATATGGTACTGCAAAGTCATGAATAGCCAAATGCCATCATTGTGCATTGATAGAATTCAGCTGAGTACTCTTGAAATGGGAATCTCCCTTTGGGTTTTTTTTTCCTGTACATATAATTCTTTTGCAGCTTTTTTCTCACTCTGCCAGATGAAGAAATTTAGTCTCATCTTCCCAACTAATATAAAAATTTCAGTAGTTGGGAGTATAAATAATTTCTTGGCCATAAGGTTAATGGGGAATGACAGATCAGACCACAGAGCCTGTTGTCTACAAGTTAAGCTTACTGTCTATTATTTCTTTATGTGGACATCATTATAATGGCAATGTGTACAATTTTCAGCTCTGTATAGTTTATGTTCACAAATATATTTTTTTTAAAGTTTCAAAATACCAAGATTTTTCTGAGGGATATCTGGGTGAGTTACTATTATATATGAAAATTTAAAAAAATATGTTATTATAGGTAGATAATCAAGGAAAATGTATATGTGCAACAAAAAACATATACTTTAACAACATAAACATAGTTCATTGTAATCTCATTGAAATGTCTTTCAATTAGCCTTTTCTCTAAAGAATTTTTCTTAAATTATATCATTTATATTCCGCTGTAATAATTGGCAATAGTCCATTCTTAAGAAAACTTTTCATCATAGAAATCTTCTTAATCTTTTTTTTTTTTTTTTTTCCCCTCAGTCCAAGGCACAAGAACTGACAACAATAAAGATGTCTAAGTTTGGTGGTGGTATTGGTGCACCAAGCAAAGAGGAAAGACTCAGAGAAGCTGCAGAAATACATTTAAGATTAGGACAAATTCAGCGATATTGTGAGCTAATGGTAGAACTTGGAGAGGTAAGATATCAGAACACTATTGAAGAATAAAAAATATGAAGGTTTCTGAAAACCACCTACCCTAGCAAAGATGGGGAGGCAATGAATGGGTTACAAGTCCCCAGAAGAGTAATCTTGTTCCATTTATTTTTACCTTATGCTATCTAAAGCACAACTCATTCCCTATTTAAGTCTTGACAAATTTATTTTTAATGGAAGAAAAGTTACACTAGTTTAAAATATGGCTGTTTCTCAAACAGAAATGATCAAGTTAAATGCATTGCTGCTTTATTCTAGTGGGACAAAGCTCTCTCCGTTGCACCTGGTGTATCAATGAAATATTGGAGGAAGTTAATGCAAAGGTAAGTTAATTAAAATATGTTGGTGAATTGTAGCCTCAGTCCATAAATGGACACAGACAAGTAGGAAGGATGGATACTATTACCTGATATATTTGTCTTTTGTTACAGCAAAAGACATTTTCATTCTAGTGATGTTACTTTTTTTGTTCAGTAAGCTTTGGGATGGAACTGTGGAGGATTTCAACAATAACTTTGTGTATAAGAATGAAAGGGTTGAACATAAATTGCAACTTTATAAACTCTTTAGTGCATTATTCACAGTTTGTGAGTCTGGAAAGGCAGATGGGTTTCAGTGAACTTTATTCAGCTTCATGTAACACCTATACCATATAGATAAATTTGGTGATTGTTCATATATGTAGATTTTTTGTTTATTTATTAATTTGTTTAATTAGGAGAGCTGATCAGTTAATTCAGGAAGAAAATGACGATGTCATCCCATACTGTATAGCTATTGGAGATGTGAAGAAATTGGTTTCTTTCTTTACTTCAAGAGGTCAGCTTAAAGAGGCTCTACTTGTTGCACAGGTATTACTACATATGTACCAGTGTGGGAGATGTATTTAGCTTTTAGCTTGTAACTCAGAATATGACATGCATATTTAAAAGGCTAGCACTTTTCATTTTAGCAAAACAGCTGAATAATGATGCCCTAGTCTTTACTTCCATGTGGTATTGACCGGTTTTTATAAAGAAATCATAAGAAGGACGTACCTCATGTTTACAGATTTAAAGCCTGATTCTTCTAAACTGCAACCAAATGACAATAATGAAAACTGTATGTTCAATTTCAGTTGAAATGGAACCTAATTTTCAACAGCCAGTATTTCCCTTAATCAAATTCATGTGGGATTTGATTTCTCTTGAATTTCTACTGAGAAATTTTTGTATGTTTTAGCTAAATAGTTGAATAGTGTACAGAATGTAACTTTGACACTTGCTGAGATGTAACAAGCTCTAATGTTTGAACTTTAAAGCAAGTTAAAGCTTCAGAAAGATCTTAATTTTTCATGTGAGAGAGGTATTGCAGAGATACTACAATTCATAGAATAGTCTTTGTCTCCAAGGTTTAATAAGAAAATAATGAGCAACAAAATGCCAGGATTTACCTTCCCTTGTAACTGAGCCCTGAGGTTTAATGGTGTTATCACAGCTACATGTTAAAGCATGTGAAAGAATTTAAAAAAATCACAGAATCAATTAGGTTGGAAAAGACCTCTGAGATCACTGAGTCCAACCCTTGCCCAACCACAGCTTTGTCAACTCATTTCATTTTAACCCACATTGTTAGAAATAAAGTATTCCCAGATACAAAGAAAAGTTCACCTTAAGCCACTATATGCCAAATCTTTCCAGATTTGTTGGTATATCTACTGAGAAGCATTTATGGAATTCATCCTTCCCTCAGAGCTGCTTGCTCCTTAGGGTGTAAAAATCAAGGGTGTAGCCTTCAGCATCCATTATGTCTAAATGCTAAAAAATCCTCCAAAAATGCATAAGAAGGAAGAAGTCTCTTGCTTCAGTAGAATTCTTGGATGGCTAGATAAAACTGGGCTAAGGTTTAACTGTGAATAAGTTCATTAGTTTAAACATTCAAACATTTTCTTTGTTAAAACTTAGCTTTGGAAAGTTTTTTATAGATCTTAGGTTATTGTAATTGAAAAATCTCATTTCATCTTCAGTTTGAATTCTGCATTAATTAATCTATGTTTTATTCACTTCCAGGCAGCTTGTGAAGGAAATATACAGATGTTACCACTCTCCACAAGTGCAACTTCAAATTCTGGTGGAAACAATACAGATGATTATAATGAGTAAGTTGTTCTAGTTTATAACTATAAACCTCATCTTACTGTAGAGTGTAAAGTCATTAAGGGAGGTGAAGCATAGTGGTTTAATTTGGCATCAGCAATGTAAAGTTCAACAAAATATTGCATCTTCTAGTACTTAGTGGAGTTACTAACTATCTGATGCTACACTAATTTCTCTATTGTGCTTCCTAGCACAAAGTGGATTTTTCATATGCATGTATTATAAATGTCCTTTTCACTTACTTGCTATTTAAGATGCATTCCTGTGCACTAAAATATATAGCATATTAACTGAGAACTTTTGGTGAGTAAGATTTAGCATTAAAAGGTATCTGTGATCCCCTGATATTACACATTATCTCCTCATGAATCTTTGCTCTTTTGTCATCAGTGAAGATTCTGATAATATAAAATAAAAATCAAACTGAGTGAGTAGGTTTAGATAAGATATTAGGAAAAAATTCTTTACTGTGAGAGTGGGGAGGCACTGGTACAGGTTGCCCAGAGAAGTTGAGGATGGTCCAACCCTGGCAGTGTTCAAGGTCAGGTTGGGTGGGGCTCTGAGTAATCCAATGTACGGGAAGGTGTACATGCCCATGACAGGAGTCTTGGAACAGAATGAACTTTAAGGTCCCTTCCAACACAAGCCATTTTATGATTCAGTGGTTCTCACTGTCCATACCCATAGAAAAACCCCAAATATGCACCTCAGTTAATCTAGAACAGCGCTCAAAAACCTGAATTACACTATCAGGTTATAGGTGTAGTAACGAAAACAGTTTGAAGGCTGTGTAGTTATTTCATTTACAGGAGCAGTTTTTGAGCAATTAGAGAAATATTGGTCAGAGTTTACAGGGCTAGATTGGATATTCAAATATTTGATTTTTCTTCTGTCAATCTGAAGAGACATTTCCTACTGATGTAAACTTTGGGAAACTGACCCACCTCAGTATGCACCAACATAAGTAGTGGATGAAGCACAAACAGATTGAATTTTTCAAGCTAGTAGTGTCATTATCTGTGAGCCAAATATAGCAACTTTTAGAGTACAGAAGCAAATGTGATGAATTTTATATAAATTAAGACCCAAGGAACTCCAACCTTAAAGTGACCTTGCAGAATTCATTTTTTGTTCTTGCAGTCTGCTGCAGAAGGTCAGTAAAGAACTGGCAGATTGGTATTTCCAGGATGGCCGTGCAGTGCTTGCAGCATGTTGTCATCTGGCTGTTGAAAATATAGAGGTAATTTTTTTAATGATGAAAAAGCCAACATTGACTTTCTTTTTGCATCTCCACACATGGTTTAAAATTTATGTATTACATTCTTAAATGGTATTTGGCATTTGATTGTTTTATATTTATGCAGATTTGGATAGTTATAGTGTTAAAGTTAGTAGCAATACTCCCTTGATTCTATTAAATTCAAGGTTTCTCTCATGCCCAGAAGGTAGCGTGTTGCTGCTGAATTTTATTTAGAATCTCTTGTTATTTTAAACAATATAGGACACTTAAGTATCTTAGATATATACATCTAAGCATTACTGTTTATGGTGACTCAAAATACCCATGCAGAACTGGAAGTTATTGTGCTAAAGAAGATGCAATCGTCCACGCCCTGAAGAATTTACAGTCTAAATGAAAAAGTAAATAGGAAAAAAAAACCCCACCCATGAATACAAAAATTGAACTGACATGTAAGAAACATTTTATTACATTTTTTATTTGCTTGTAGTTTTACAAATTGTTTCTTTTCCTCATTTTATCTGGATTTTGTTGTTGCTGACTTAACATGTTTTTCTTCCTCTATCCCCCCAAATAAATATAATTCCATCCTAATGAGCTATTCTGAGAGAAATTGAGAATCAGTTAATACTTATATTTCTAAATAGGCATATTTCAAGTTGTTGTGTAGTCTCATAGGGTTTGACATTCTGCTATGCCTATCAGTAACTATGATTGCTCAGAGAGAGTAAGAACAGGAGAATTCTTCCTGTTTTCTTGGGATTTTGAGTCTCCTTTCATTGAAAGACAGGGGAAAATATACATTCTGAATGCTTGTGTCCTTAAGATTAGATGTATTTTAGCTATCATATTTATGTGACCTCTTCAGCTGAATAAAGGAAGATTCTGCTAAAGGAAATCTATTTGGTTGTTTGAAAACACATTAACACATGGTGCACAATTATTTACTCATTCAAGAGACCCAAAATACATATAATTGAGTTTAATTATTGCATATATTATCCTTCTGTAAAAAGCCTCATAAGCAAATGTCATATGCTCAACATGATGAATGCCCAAAACTGCTCATGTCCCTTAATGATATAATTTTTTCATTGAGCAAGCTTGCGATGGCAAACCTGATTCGTGGAAATGAACTGGAGTTGGCAATCAGTGTGGGTACTGTCTTGGGAGAAAATGCAGCACAAGCAACACATTATGCCCTAGAATTACTAGCAAGAAAATGTATGGCAGTAATAACATGGTAAGGATTTCTTAATCCAAAGCTTTTTTAAATTTTCTCCCTGACAAAACAATCAAGGTGTGTCATTGTGAAACTTTTGTGGAGATCAAACCACCATGGGAGGGAGAAAAAAAATTGTTGCTTGGATAAGATTTGCTATATTAGACCTTTGAAGTACAGGGCATGCAAATGTTCTGCTTTAATCTCAAAATTCATTCCGTATGCATCATAAATGAAAGAAGAGTCATTGTCAGAGTATGAGACCCACTGAAAAAAAACCCCAGCTACTTCGGCAATAGGTAGCAATATGAAGTCCTAAATTGTACTGACTAAAAAGAACAGCTTCAAAAAAAAGTACAGCTGGAATTGAGTTAAAAAGTCAAAAGGAACAGCTCAGTTAGGATGTGTGAGGTGATTTTTAAGTACTCCACTGAAAAATATAAAACCGAGTCTGAGGAATTATCTTTTATTCGTGTTAGGAACACAAGATTCCTGCAAAGATTTAAGAATAAATCAGGACTACTACTTAATTCTGCAGAAGTAACTTCTCTTTCGCATATAGGGGAAGCCTTCTGTGGTAAATTTTCTTTTCCTTTTTGTAGTGGTTTTACTTTGAAGAATACAACTTCTTGTTTTTTATCTAACACTTAAAAAAACAGAAAACCTTCCTAAGGTGTATTTAGCAGCTGTATAACTGGTTTGTAATCAACATTTCATAGAAAATGTGTACTTAAACAGTTAAGGATCAGTTTTTCTTCTACAGTTAATATTTGCTAATATATTATACCTCTCTCAGAGGTATCCTGAGAGAAACACAATGGAACTCCTCTCCACAGAACATTTAGCTTTCATTAGATGATGAAGCATTGTAGAAAAAGATAAAATAAGAAACTGGTGACTTGCTGCTTTCATTTTGCAGTGGTTTAACATGTCTGCATTGCACCAGTCTTAATAGAGCTCTTCTGGCAACTCCATCTGCATCTTCTAAAGTGTCTGAAGCTCCTTTGATCTCCCTGCCTTCATTGCGAAGGGTGATTTTATGTAGTCTCCAATAGGAAGCTCTGGATGTGGAGTTAAGAAAAACTGTATATTTTTTCCAGGTCCATAACATAAGCTTGTTCTGATCTCAGGGCTGTAATTAGTGCTTTGTAATGGTATGGCATTTATGTTTATCTCCAGAAAGCTTCTGTAAACTTACAGCATGTGTACATGGGTATGGATGATAAAATTTTAAAGTGGTGTACTCCATATTGCCCAAGTATACATCTGGATTTATCAATTGGTTTCACACACTATACTGAACATCCTGCAATCCTGGATTTTGATTTTCAGCCATTACAGCATATTTTTTATATTCTGTAGAAAAAAATCAGAGACTCAAAGATGAGTCTCTTTTTTTTATAATGAAGAGATTTTTACACAGCATAATCCCCATGGTTAACTGCATTTGTAAGATCATGTATAGGGAAGCTGGAGTTCATAGGTCTCTGATATTTGAAGAGCTACCTTTTTGTTTTACTGGTTGTTATGCTTAGGGATATCCATCAGCTGGCAACATTTCACTGTAGCAAAGCACATAATTCTAGACACTAAAAGGAATACCAAAAGGGCCCTGATAGGCTAATAGAGAAATCAGTTACTGGTGGAATGTTTCTTGGGTTTTGGGTGGTTGTTTTTAGAAATTCTCCAAAATATAAAATCAAGCCAAAAAATAATTTAAAACTAAACATTAATGCACTTTCCCAAATCTTGAGCCTTGAGAAAATGTGTGAGTGTTTAAGGACACATTTTTATTTGTATTTAACACCTAAATACTGTCAAAAGCAACTTTCTACTATTCAAAAAGTTAGTCATACTTTACCTGACATACTGAATTCTGCATATGCAAACTCTGCCATCTCATTTTGATCTTTATACTCAACAGTCTTTTCAGTTTGATTCTCAAAGATCACTCCAGGAAACACAATTTGTAGGCTATTATATGAGGGTTTCTTTGAATTACTTTTTTTCAAATGAATATTGGATTTACTTTTTCGACAAGACAATTTCTTACCACTTAAAAAACGTTTAAATTGCTTATGAAGGTTAGTATATATGAGTAAGTGATCTTGAAAATAGCTTAAGTATTATCCTAGAAATATCCTAGATTCTGAAAGAATGCTTCTGTAACTTGGAAAAGTGGCTATTGCACAGTAATAATATCACAGATTCTCTAAAGAACTTTTAACATGAGTTTCTTTAGATTATCAAAAGGCATAAAATAGAAAGCTATTTTTTGTTGTTGTTGTTGTTGTTGAAGTCAGTTGCCCTGCCCCTTAGATTTGCTGCTGTAGTTTAACTATTTTCTATCAGATATTTTATCTGTAAAATAATGCAAAATTTTGTTTTCAATGTCTTCCTTTCAGCTTCCCATCCCTTGGATACAGGTATTTTGCTTTTTTGGAGAAAGTTTAAGTTTATTTTTTCCCCTAATATAAGTCACAAGCTTTTCAAATTTCTCTAAGTGTCCTAGTTATCTGTCTCTAAGTGAGATAGAAAGCAGTTGGAAATATCGGATAATAGCTTATTTGACCATTTTTAAGTTAAGGACCACATTCTGAAAATCCAGAGGAAATCAGTAGGATTTTTTGCCTTACACAGGGGAAAGTCAGTCATGAGGTTCACAGGAGAAATGATGTCTGCATGAACAGAAGAGTCACAGAATAACCAGTTATTAAATCTTAAATAGAACAATCTCCAAATAATTTCCTAGTGTTCCGTGTTCCCTTCAGCTGTTTGTTGTGTTAAGGATAGGGTAACAAATGGTAAACAAGTTTAGGAAAATGTAAGAAATGTCAGTTTGCTAAAACAGTTTTCCTTTGAGAAGGATGAAAATAGGTATCACATTCTTTTCCAATATAATCTCTCTATTTCAATGTCACATGGTCACCAAGCTATTCTGGATGACCGAGAGATGTCCTATGTCATGAAGTTTTAGAAGCCTGGAATTCTGAGGATGGTTTCATGACACAGAACCACATTACCATCTTTTCTTCTCTCAAATTTGAGGATTCCTACTCTCCTTTCCCATCCCTGCTCACATATTCTTCCATTTAACTTTGAGATGGTTCTGATACTTAAGAATTGCACAGCTGTTTAATTGAACCAACTAAAGCAACAGGAAATTAATGAATGACTTTTACAATAAGATGAATAATTCAGCCTCATTTATTGAACAAAAATAATATTAGATACTGAGATTGCTTCTGCACTTCTCTGGAAATAGTATTTTTTTCAGTAATCTCTTCTTTATAAAAGGAATGTAAAAGAGAAAATAGTTTCCTTCTATTACAAACCATCAAGAGTAACTACATGTCATCTTTTGTTTGTGCAGGGATTTAGCAGTTGATCTTCTTATGATGATTCCTGATAATAAACTGCAGTTAGTAAAACTGTGTGCTTTTTATCCTGGATGCATAGCAGAAATTAATGACCTGCACGAAAAGGTACAATGTAAAAGAATTTACCTGAATCTAATAAGGTTTTGTGTTGATTTATTTACTAATTTCAAAAACATAAGGCCATATAAAACCACAGGATGAATTTGTCTTCACAGTCTTATATATAACATATACTTTTCCTCTCTATTAGTCTTTGTTGACTTTATTTTCAGTATTCTACAATAAATTTAGTTCTTTATTTCTATCCTCTGTGGACTCTTTCCCTGACATATGTTACTTTCTGAAGTCACTTATGATCTTCAGAATTACCTGCCAGTATGATTTATAACCTACTAGATGTGCAGCCTAATCATGTTTTGGCAGATCAGCTTTCTATAGTCTGAATTGTTTTACATCTTATGCCTGTAATGTCCATAAATTCCCCCTTTCCTCTTCAGCAGCAGAAGGGTCTGCTATGGTTGCACTCCCTTCGGTTGCAACTCAGACCACACTTTTATTAACAGTAGTAAAAACTTCACAAAAACATTAACAATGAAAACTGGTACTGCTTAACTTAAAGTTACAGAACCTTTTCCAGTGTTGGTCAGGTCTAGATGACTTTCTTAATGCCCATTATATGCAGGTATGTCTTTCAATGACTCCTTCAGAGGGAATCTTTTCTTATTGTTATGTGCAAACATCAGTATTTCTCTGCATCTTAGAGAAGTGTTTGAACATTTCAGTAATTTTCTGGCAAAATGTTTGTTTTCCAGTGTAATCTTCCTGATGTGGAAGAATGTATGCGACTGGCAGAGACAATTCAGGCAGATGGGAATGTATTTGAAACAATAAAGTATTATCTATTAAGCACAGAACCTGAAAAGGCTCTGCCTGTTGGCATTCAGTATGTGAAAGGTATGTACTTGGATGAATAACAATTTTAAAGCAGAAGTCATTTGTATAACTTGCCTCATGAGATATTTTTCTTTTTATTTTTCGACAGAACAACTTTGTGGCTCAGATTGGACTTTAGATTCAGTGTTTCCATATCTTGATCTTCTAAGTTACATACGAACTGAACAGTTAATGTTGCCTAAGTGTAGTGAGTGAGTATATTTTCCTGACTTAGAAAAGTAGAACTTTCCTTTAAGGGATTAGATTGTGTATATATATAGGTGGATACTGTTAGTATAATTTTTTTTTTTTTGTTTAATGGAAGAGGCGCACAAAAAAAATTCCAGCAAGCATGCTCGTTTCCAGTCTGGAGAATAGAATGTGGACTCTCCCAAATTTGGAAGGTTTAACAAGAAAAAAAAAAAAAAGATATTTTACAGCTTCTGCTTCTTTCTCTGTGGAGTATTTACAATGTGTGAATCAATGTTGGCCTTACGTGAAGAGCTTCACTTGGATCAGCTCTGGTTTCAGTTTCCTGAAGTGGTATCACAAATCATGTGGGCTTTTATATCAAAATGTTAAGGAAGGTTGGGCTGCCATTGTCAGAATTAACTCTAAAATGGCTGGATAGCTCTGATTCACCTTTATGATGGATGGTTGAAACTAGGCCTAAGTGCCTACACAAGTATGCCTGTGAAAAACAAAAAGGAGAAAAAAGCTGGGGGAATTTGGTGAAACTGAAATCAACACTAGTATTTGGGGCAGTTTTATTTACATTTAGACTTCTATCACATTAAAAAGTCTGAGTGATGCTGGTTTTGTAACTCTGTGTGATTGTGCTTAAAAATTCTGTTGCACGTGCCATTTAAAATTTAATAATGGAGATCAATATGAAGCAGATGGAGTCTGTGTTAGCAAGTCCATGACACAGAAAGTAAGCACAATCTGCAAATATATATTCTCCACAAAAGATGGATGAATAAATTAGGTTTTAAAATTTTAACATGAATATGAGTTTGTTTAATGTTTTTCCAAATGCTTGTTGTTTTTCATGATTGATATGTGTTCATTTGTAGATTTCGGAATGAGTTGCTGATTTTGTGTGGTTATGTTGGTGCTTTACTTGCTATCAGAAGACAGTACAATAGTATTGTACCTGCACTGTATGAGTATACAAGGTAATACTGTGTTTTCATTAGCTCTGAGTTATTTCAGTCCTTATTATGACATATTCCATACATTGACCCACTTCTTCACATCCCATCCCAAAAAATTAAAACATTGTTCTTCTTAGCTATCCTCATGTCTGAAATTTAGTGGGATGATTGGGAAAAGGGAAAAGGAGAACTTGTTTTTTGTTGGGGTTTTTTGTTTGTTTTTGTTTTGTTTTGTTTTGTTTTGTTTTTGTTTTCTGAACCTAAAAAAATAGCAAGATGAAATACAAGCTTTTAAAGAAGGGCTATTCTGATATGGATACTGTTAGACTAGTAACAAGCAGTGTCAGTTTGTGATACTTTTGGCTGTAAATCTTTCAATTATCCTGGGATATAAAGAACTACAGAACAATACAGCTCAAAGTTTTCTTCTTGGATTGCCCAGTATCTTCAGGATTCACAGTTCTTTAATTTCCAGCCCATCTTAAACTGTAGGCAAAATGGATCCTTAATTTTAGTAAAGTTGACAATATTAAGAAATAAAAACACATATAGCCTTGAAATATAGAGTGGACTCAAATTAAAAAAAAAGAGCAAATTCAATAAGGTGTAAATAGGGATAACTAAGATAAAATTTGAATCAAAAGCTATACTTTTATATCTAGTATGTGTGTTACTAAAGTTTAATACAGTGTATATTTTGAAGGATTAATTTATTTCCATAGTTATTCCATATCCAATCAGAAAATGTTTTACTTTATTACAGTCTATCATGTTTTGCCTTTAAGAAAATAGTCATTATTAGGTTTAGTTTGGATTTTAACTACTTGTATTCCTTTTCAGTCAGCTTTTAAAAAGACGGGAAGTATCCGTACCTTTGAAAATTGAACAGCTTTCTGAGGAATTAGATGCGTGGAGGGCTTGCACACAATCAAACAAGTAGGTGGAAAAATACAAAATTACCATGAGTGAGACTAGTAGTAACTGTTTAGTTGTAAATTTATTCCCTTTATAAAGTCTGAATGTCACTGCTTTGCAGATCTTCATTTCTATCACAACTTAGGAAGCAAAGTTGAAAACCCAATTTCTTTTATGTTCCTAGGCCTACGGATGAGCTGCCGTGCACCCCGCCCTCTGAATCGCAGAGAGCGCTGTACTCAGTACTCACATCGCGAATTCAGGAGGAGCCTCTGAAAGGAATGGTTGGGCCAGACTGTGTCACTGGATCAAATCTCCCTAGTCATTCAGATGTTCATACCTCTTGTTTGACTGGGTTAAAGATCCAGGTACGGTTTCAGAGAGCTGAAGTGTTCTTTCTTGTTGGTAGCATTGACTACTTGTGAGGTTGCCATAAATCAAAGGTCCCTCCCACCATCTGGCTGGTAAAAGGTTTACCCTGTTATCACAGGAGCAGAATTAAAGGTGACAAGCAGTGACATCTGCTATATAAGAAAGGCTATATAGAGAATTGTCCAATAAGTACATGTATCTTATTGGCTATTCCCTCACCACAGCTTGAATAAAAGACAGGAAATGATTTGTCTTCAACTGCATACTAACATTTTTCTGGTTTTGGTTTTTGTCACTATGGAAATGCATACTATAAAACTTGGAATTCATGACTAATTAAATCCAGATATTAGAATACTAAATATTCAAATATATTTATTCATCACTCCCATTGAGTTTTACGACTAATCCACTTCAGTCCTTATAACACCTCTTTAGTATATCCTGTTATTTTAAGAAAGAGAAAATTGAAAGATCCTGAAAACACTAATCCTGACTCCAGACAATGCCTCAGTACAAATTTACTTTCCTAGGTGATGCTGAGTCTGTTTTCCCTATACAGTGTAAGATGTCAGCCCAAAGAGTAACAGGGTGGTTTAGGGACTAAGAGGGATGGATAGTTTTGTAACAAAAACTGGAATTTGCAAAATGCTAGTGGGATTTTTGAGGTAAACAAAATTCTCAACTGCTCACCATTAATCTAAAAAATCTTGCTCGCAACACTTCCAGATTAGATCAGTGGTCTCTGTCTATGGCTGTACTCTCAACATTTGCTAACAGCCATGTAAAGCTGCCACTGCTACAATGCATTCAACAAGAATAGCAAATATGGTGTCACCAGCTTGTCATCTATAGGATCCTTGTTTCAGGATTAGCATACATTAGGAGTCATGGCTTTAGGCATGCAGATCAGCTCCATAACCAAAATCAGCTAATATTAAAGTAGAGGAGCCTACTTGTATGAGTTTACGAGTTTTACGTAGCAAGTTTGGAGAGCATAACTCTTTTAGAGAGCACTGAAACTGAACTGCTGCTTTGAAAGCAGATTTTGTCAAATTAATTAATTATCAGATAGCTCTTTTTCCATCACATGAATGAGTACTTTGTCCTTTTCATCGTGAATATTTCAAATTATTCTGTAGACTGCATGTAAACTCTGTTTTCAAACAATTCATGGAGGCATTATATGGGGTTTTTTTGTGGATAGGAAAAAGCACAAATCAGCAGAAATAATGACAGATGTAATGAAATATGGACAGTATTCTGAAGAAAAAATGCTTGTTACTTCAGTTTCTAATTCAAGCCAAATTTAACTCTGGAATAATTGACAAACATATATAGAATAACAATAAAACAGCTAAAACTAAAAATTTGAATATTTTGAAAGGTTGGGTTGACAGATTTGGGAAAATAAGTGCCCTCAATTCATAATGTGTAGCTGTTATCAGAGTTTTAAGTGAGTGAGGAAAAATTTCGGTATGAACATAGTGGATAGATCTAAACAAGTTTTTTATGCTCTTCTCAGATAAAATGTGCTTTCTGTTGTGGCCCTTACACAATACAGCTATGATTTCTTTTTCTTTCCCTTCCCAAACGTTTTTACTATACAGGGTCCTGTGTTCTTCCTTGAAGATGGAAAATCTGCTATTTCACTGAATGATGCTTTGATGTGGGCCAAAGTGAATCCCTTTTCACCCCTAGGAACAGGAATACGACTTAACCCATTTTGATGAGGTGTTTCCTCTACTTTCTTTATAGTGCTTAAAATAACAGTCTGGGGGTTAATGCTTATTTAACCTTAATCATCAATGGACAGAAAGGTGGTATGTGATTCCTCCTGAAGGTCAATTACTTGAACTTTGAAAATTGTAAAACAAGAACAAAAGGATTTATATACAAATGTTTGTTGAGAATCCAAAGAAAAAAGTTATTTGATAATCCAAAGAAAAATTCCTAATTTCATATATAGCCATGTCATTTTTTTTAGTAAGAATATTGTCGTCAGACAATTAGTTTTGTCAACTCTGTGTGAATAGATGCTTTGTAAAGAAAGCAGCTATCTACACATTAGCAAAATATTGATAACAAACTGTGAAACCCATAAACACTCTTCCAAACATATAATAATAGAATGACTTTATTGACAGCAACTGCTACCTGCTTTAGAATGACTGGAATATTTTGGCTGTTCCACACTGTCCCCCTTTATAATTTGAACTAATTTTGACACACATGATTCTATAGCAAAAGTAAAATTTAAAGAGTAGATGGGTTTTTTCATCCACTTGTTATTGTGCTTAAATAGCAGTACAAATAAAAGGTCACTTATTTTTTGTTTAGATTATCTATTTATTATCTATTTATTTATATTATCTAGGTTACAAAGTTCTATTTTCTAGTAGGATCATATTTGGCAACATCCCCCATTGCACTTTCACCAGAGACTAAAACTCTTTATAAACTTTTTTTTTAACAAAGGCTTTGTAAGGAAAAATAGCATATTTATTGAAGTTACTTAACTAGGCTATGTACATTTAAAATGCTTGTTTTCTTTTTACATTTTGTATTAGTCACAAACGTGCATATAGTATGACAGATGAGAAGTAAATACTCATGCATATATATTTTTATTTACTAAATCTGCGCTCAAATGGAAAAACAGTTATGGCAATAGAATACTAAAAATATTTAAACTTTAAAGCTGTGTATAGTATGGAATTTAATTATAAGGCAAATATTATACTCATTATTCTTATTAATAATTCTTATAATCAGAATTGCTCACCTGTAGAAAATATGCCTTGGTTTACAAGTCCTTATTAACTTAATTGATGGCACATAGACAGAAATCTACTTTATCTGTTCTTACATTTTTTGCTGCTGCTTTAAAATAAATTTTAAACAATTATTTAAATTCCTGATAGTTACATGAAATGTAAAGAGGTTGCAATTAAAAATTGGCAGAACTATTTCTATAGCAACTGTTATAAAACTGGAAATAGTATCAGGTCTCTATTTAGCAGATCCTATCAAACAGTCCTCAATATAGAGATAAGCCTTGCCTTTATTTAGCTATAGAAATAACAATGCCACCATGCTGGAAAGGTGGGATGGAGATCAGAAATAAATAAAAATTCTAGGTTGTTTTTTTCCCTCCCTCTTCAAAATGGTAAAATTTCACTCTGGCAATGTTCTGGAGTATTATTACAGGGTTTCTGGTGTAAGAATATATCGGGCAGAGGGAATACAGCTGTTTTGTACAATAAACCCCCCATTTTTGTATGTACTTGGGTGCTGGAACCAAATCTTTTACTTCCTGCAAGTATTCTTTGAAAATGTTTTCCCTTTGTTTACTCCATGGAGCTTGCAGAAGAAGAATTCAGTTGCAGAAGTTAAAATTCATAGTTTTTGAAAGAATTTTCCATCAGTCAGTATCTGATCTTGCTTCTGTCAAATGAAAGACTATCTGTCTTTTAGCACATAAATCGTACAACCTGGTATGTAAAAGTTGTTGATACAAAGGTAGAGAGTGAAGGTGAGAACTGAACATGTAGCCCCATGACTGATGATTGGGATCTGAAGCATTGACTCAATCACCATTCTTCTATATTTAAAGTCTTTTGTTGTATCATAAGGATTTTTACTAATATTTCACTGTTAAAATATCTTAAATATGTAGTATAACTGCATCAATGTGTTGCAGATAAATTGTGCCTTAACATGGAATCTTGGGCAAATCTAGTCCCTCTAAATTACAGAGTGAGGGTTAAGAATTCTTTCCTTACTAAAATACAAAAATTAAGTCAAAGGGCGCTTTTTATATCGGGGATCCATCAGGTAACAGTCATTGTGAATAACATGAGGCTGCATTTTCCTTAAAGTTGTTCGTACAATGGTGAGTGAAGAGAATATGCAGAAAAGGTTGTAATTGTGTCTGCTGTTACAGCTGTGGTTGCAACTGTCAACTGGTTTATCATTTTAAAAAATAATTTCAGACTGTTTGCTAATATGTAGCTTCATTGTCTAGTACAGCAAATCAAATGCAGATATCTCCCCCTTAATATTAAAGAATACTTTGTCTTCAAAAGACTGTTTGACTCCTCTGTAAAAGTCATATTTCCATTTAAATGAAAAAACAGATGAAGACAGCTAGTGCTTTCCAATTATCATTAAATCTCAGTTATGTTCAACATAACCTGGTGAAACCAAATCCATTGTTCTATGGAAATAATCTGTCCAACAGTACTTACATGTTTATAAGCTTCAGAGACAGGTTCACTGGCAGCTGCAGTGTGAGATAGGAGATTTGGCACTTTAAACCCATGTTGTGGATTGGAATGCGGCTCTGTTTGCTCGACCCTGTGTGGACCTCCCGCCAGGCTGGGCCAGTGATGCTGCACTGGCCATGGCCAGAGCCGAGCGGCCCCGCAGCCCCAGGACAGCCCCAGGAGAAACACAAGGAGAACCTTGTATTCCACAGGCTTCCTCACCCACCAGTGTGGTATCTCCTGTGGGCCTCTGGAATACTTTCAGCAAACCTACAGGATTTCACTGTTGGATTTCTTCCCAGAATTGACATCGTTACACTACTTTTTTTTTTCTTCCTCTTCTTCTTCTTTTCCCTGAAAATGCCCTCAAACACTTTTTAACTGGTATAACAATTCATTCAATAACAGCTTAATTGTAACAGTCCTTAACAGTGCTCTCTCTGACCTGGATCAATGTTTGCTTCAGATCCCGGTTCCTAATACTTTAATATATTACTTAATATTTATTTCATACTAAGAATTCAACTCATCAGAGTCACATTGGAATAGGGCACTCACAGCATGAGGACAGTAAACAACCTGTTTCCTTTCATTTCTGGCTAAACAAGGGATCATTTTTGGAAGGGATTTTACCAAGCACTAACGCCAGGTATTTCATTGTTCTGTATTTTTGGTATGTGGCAGTAGCATGAGCTGATCTGCCAGAGACCTGTTCCAGTTCATAGTCCTGCCAGGCCAACCACATCCATTCCTTGTTTAGTTTGTCCCTGTCACATAGTAACAGAAGCAATGCCCCATCCAACTCAGCTCAGCTTGCCAAAATGAACTCAATTTTCACATCATTATATATTAGCAAAAGGTGGAAGTTTATGTTGAAAAGTGCCTCTTGCCTGAGATGAAAGTAATGGTATTACCACAAGTTTCTTCTGACTAGTTTCCTATTCAGTATAATTACAGAAAAAATAGTTCCAAATACCTGTAAACTACAAAGATGGTGTTGTTTACTCTTTGGATGGTGGCAGGGATCAGGGGGAATGGTGGGAATAGATATTGCAAGTGCCACAAGAGCATGAACACTATTACTATTTGCAGTGAGATGGTGTCGACTCCAGTGTGACTCTCAGCAAAACTTTTAAACATTATCTAGTTTTGTTCTGAACCGGTGTTTTGCAGAATAGCCATGTTTGCTCCAAACTGATATAGGTGTATAGAACATGCAAGTTTTTGTTGCCACTTTGTTTGAATCAAACTTGAAAAGCAATCTGTACACCTGAAGGTAAGGTTCTAAATGAGCTCATTCTACGTGGGGAAGTTCACCAGTGCTGTGGTTGGCTTGGCAGTTCAAAGTTGGCTTGTTTGTGAAAGTAATACACAATAATGGTGTTGTACCTAAAAACACAAATTGTTACTTTCTGAATAAAAACAGAAACCACTACACTGACCCTAGTACAGACTCAGGATATGATGGACTCCTAAGTAGCTCCTCATATTTGCATTTGACTTTCCTTTACGAGGACTCAAAAAAAGACCCTTAGCAAGAGTTTTTGCAGGGAACAGAAGCAAATTAAGGTTTTTTAACACAGTGTCAAGACAGCTACATTTTTATTTGGTGTATATAATTTAGCAACTGAGTAAGCATTCCTCTTTGTGAAAGCTTGCTCTATAGTTAGTTCCTCACTTAGCATCTTTCCAGTAGAAACATAAATACTGAAAGGAGTCACTGAAAAGGAATGGAAGAGGGTGAATCACCAAGGGCAAATGGCAAGTTTTCAGGTGTCCCATGCTTTGGTTTGCAGGAACTGAGTCTCAGTCACTGAGAAAGTAATCTGTTCTGAAAGGAACACCAAATGAGAAGAGGGAAAGGAGGAGCTCTGCATTTTCATCTATTCAAATCACAATCATCAAAAATTCAAGGACATGAGCAAAGCCTTAGGGTTTTCTAATGTCTCTTGTGGGGGTCACCATTCCATCTCTGGTTAGAGTTGAATAATACCTTTTCACAGAAATGCCTGCTGGGGTATTCTGGGAATTTGCAATAGGATTTTTGGAGCTGGGTAAATGTTTACAAAACAGGTAGTAAGAGAAGTAATGTCCTTTCATGAGTGGTCCCCATCTTGATAGAGAAAACTGACATTTTTGAAACCTTGTATTCACCTCCTGAACTGCAGCTTGAAGATTCACTATCCACATCTCCACTATATGCCTTCAGAAACCTCACAGATACTACACATTAAAAGATGCAAAATTAGAAGCAAATAATTACTTAATATGCCTATTAAAATCTTGTGATACAGCATTGTTACAAAATGATAAGGGAAGTACCCATATAATTCTGTTTTATGAGAGGATATCAAAAGTATCTCTGCACTATGGCTTTTGAGAAATAAGTTATCAATTGTACCAATAAACAGAATTCTATAAAAAAACTAAGGTGATGTTCACATCAATTTAATTACAATTGACAGCATAGGCAATGAGGAAGAGTAAAGGAAGTTTCTCACTGTGATTAATGAATTGTCTATATAAAGAAAAAGAAAAAGGAAAAGAATTGATGTCTAATTGTTTTATTTTTATCAATGCATATAGTGCACCCATTACCAAGTATTTTTAGGTACATGAACAACAAATTTAAAAATACATAAAATATTGACTCCAAATGGACAAACTTAACAAATAATAATGAAGAAATTCTTTGTGGTTCAGGCGTGTCAAACAGATTTTAAAACATAAACACAACTAAATTTAACAGCACTAAAGCTATTAAGGGTTAAGATAAAGTTATACAGTCATGTCCCAGAGCATCAGCACACTTACTCAATTCAGCTGGATTAGCACCTTGGCACTAGTTGCTGAATGGCTCCCAATTACTATTAAATTACCAACACCAGGTGTCAAAGATACAAGTTTTTTAAGCAATATGCAAAAGGCTTTTTTTTTTCCCGCCCAGCAGTTCTTTAGATAAAACGTACAATAAACAGAGAGAAGAAAATGTACTCGTTATATTTATGTTTCTAACAATTGGTTATTATGTTATCTGTACTGTAAGAAATTCTTAAGTATTGTTGGCAACTGGAGTTGTGGAACGAGATGCAGTCTAGCTCTTCCTATGTAATTTCGGATACATAGTCGGCAGAGCTGACAAAGAGAAGATGGTGTGGCTGCAAACAATAAAGAAAGGAGTTTAATTGTACCACTATAAAAGCCAGCATTTTGTTTTACAACAGTCTTGCACAATAATGGGATTAAAAAAAAAACCACCAAAAAAAAAAGGTTCCCATTTTGCAAATTTGACCTTTTTCTTCATTCCCTTTCCTTCATTGCCTTTCTGCCCTCAAAGATAAAGACTGGAGCTGCTTAAAGCTTAATAATAGGGAAATACTAAAGAAAGCAAGACAGGGTCAGGGGTTTTTTTAATTAAAAACCAACTCCTGGAAAATATCTGATGTCAATAACTTTAAAAACTGCAGACTTCTTGTTCTGGGTTTTTGATTCACAATACAGGTTACGTACCTGTTGCAGCACTACCAGCTGCACTACCAATGCATCACTACAACAAGAACAAGCAAGCAAAATAACTCGAGATCCTGGACCATATTTAGTGGTCTTACTAGTTAATCATAATGTCTTTATCACTCTTGCACCTCACTCCTTCAAAATGAACATTGCTCTTTTCTCTGGACAATAAACCTATATCTGTTTCATGCCATATAATTTATTTTCTTTGCTCTAAACTTTTAAAAACACTACTAGTCTTGGTAAATTTGTGAAAACATACGCGTTTTAGAGGGGTTATGTTAATAACATTCAGACCACAGAGCGGTTTTTTTAGAGGAAAAATGCTACAGAAAAACATGAATCAGTGTTACTTGTTAGTTCACCTCTAAAGAGATGCCCCTGGTTATTGAAATTGTTTCAGTCTCTTGTAGCTTATTTTTACATTATACATAGTTCAGTCTGAATAAATCCAGTTCCCTTTGGAATATTCTCTCTCTCCAAAGCAGATAGACCTTTAAGAGGTTTGAGGGACTATAGACTCTTTAGTCTCCTGTTTCTCAGTTTTTTATAATTTTGTAAAGAAAGTTTTAAAAATTAAACTTGGTATGCTTTTTGCCCACAATCAAAATAATTTGCTTTATATGCACATAAAATATATATTTAAAAATATTATGACACCTGGCCAAAATGAAATATATTTTTAACCTGAAATTTAAATACTGTTTCTTTTTAAAAAGGTCTTAAAAACCAATAAAAATGTAGCTTTAATGTCTACTTGTGTAAACACCTAATAAACATATGACGATACTTTTTCAGCTTGTATCAATTCTGATGCTGCTTGGTCAATGGGCTCTGGCCTGAGGCTAAATATTGCTGAGTATATTTATAGTTAGAAAGGAAATGACCTGAATGCTCATATATTCATTTCATACCGCACAGTTTTACCTTCCATAACATGGGCTGTTTGGACTGTTAAGTTGGGGTTTTTCTAGGTGGCTTTGGGTTTTTTTAATAATACAAGGTTATTTGCAGTTTCAAATATAAACATGAAAAACTTACCTTCGTGGAAGAGCAGCAGTCTCTCCACTAAACTGCTTGGGGCAGCTAAATCAACAGGCCTCTCAAAATCTGAATTTTTGGCATTTATGTCTGCCCCAAATTCAAGGAGTAAGTTTACAATCTCTGTACTAGAATGCTGGGCAGCAGCATGGAGTGGAGTTTGCAGATGCTTTCCTTTCTGCACGTTGGCACCTGGTGGGTGGATGCACATAAAGAGATGCAAGAAGAGATAAATTAAATTTGCCATTGAGTAAGAAAGACGAGGCTACAAAACAAACAAAAAACCACCAGTGGCCTGGAATGCCACAGTGCATTTAGCCATTTTATTAATTTTATTGCATAGAACTATAACTAATCACATCAGTGTTTTGTTTGACAGGTTTTATTACCTAAGCATTACCTAAGTACAACCAGATAAAAAGGTATCAGGTACCAATCAGGTAACATGAGCGTCACTGTTGCCTAATCATACAAAATCACCTTTTTTACACATTTAAGAAAATTTGCACTGTATAAAAAACGTACTTTCCTTATTTAAGTCTAAAACAAATCACTAAACTGAAGTTTTGTATGTATATTTTTGTGAGCACCCCAACTCAAGAAGGAATCTTGCATGCTTTATAACTTTTCCCATGTTGAAGCTGGCAAAGGGTTTGAAACAGACTCCCATCCCATCCAACCTTACTTATTAATCTGTAAATTAGTTTCAATTTTAATTAAGGTGATACACACAGTCAAGAAAGCTAATAGGAGAAAAAACCTCAAACCATTAATTCTTCCAATCCACAGGTTCCAATTATTACACTTTTTATATTAATAGGTAATTGTTAACATTTTTTTTAAAAAATGGACTAAATTAATTTGCAATAACGCATTCATAATCAAGAAAAAAAATCCATACTAGAGTTAAACTAAGCTAGGGAGAATTTCCCTTATAGGGAAGCTGTTGGTTCATCTAAAACCCAGCCTTCTTCAGACTTCATACTGACCTTGTGAGACCAAAAATTGCGTTCTGTACCAACTTTACTCCCTGAATCAACATCTTTTCCATTTTAAATAATGCAAAATCAAATAATCCATTTGAGTAAAATAATTTAATAATGTCACATGTCTAGCAATTGGATCTGAAATCTGAATAATTCACTGTTCTTAATGTTAACAATTTGAGCATGCTTCTACAGTACCATTCTCTTGCTTATTTCATTGTCTGTCTGCTTTTCAACTTCTAATACATTCTCACAAACTGGTAAAATATGAAAAAATATTAATTTACGTAAGTACTATATTCTCAATTACATAAGTACTATATTCTCGATTTACATACCCTTTTCTACTTCAGGGCACCAAAAAATGTAGAATATGCCCTTCTGTTACTGTTTGCTCTGTATGGTAGTATTTGGATCCCAAAATATGCTAATTATACTTTTGCTGTTCTTAAATATAAAAAAATCATGACATAGGATAATTAATCATCTAAGGAGATGGACTCAATGAGAAACACTTTAACTACTTGTTTAAGTTCTAAATATAGCATGCAATCAACTAGAAAAACTATTCTGGTGCAATGATAGCAAGGCTGACTTATTCATATATACATATTAATTCCTTGTTCTGCCAAGAGGAAAAAGCCCTATATGTAAATACCTGAAATACAGCAAATTGTCTTTCAGCTATGCCAGTTGTGTCCCTGGACCTGTGCTGAAACAGAGCGAGCCCTCAACATCTCTTACCCATTGATTAAATAAATAATCTGAAACTTAGGATCAGATGCCTTTTACCTCATCTCCTTCCTTCTGCAACTCAGCCTCTATGCCTCGTGAAAAGATCAGAACTTGCTGAAGAATGAAAGCGAGTGGGACTTCATTGCTAAAATAGTTTGACTGAAATCTCAATGATTACTATAAAAAATTTCTCAAAGCTCATGTTTTACCCTTGTTTTTCCTACGGAAAATTAATATTTATAAAGCTGCAGTATGTGCTGAAAATTTTGAGCATTCAGTCTTACTGGCCTGGCTTCCTTTTTTCCTCTTCTGCTTACTATGGCACCAAAAAATAAAAGATACAGTAAGTTATAATGAAACACGAATCAGCATAAACTCTGAGGTAGAACCCTGCAAGCAAGGGTTCCAGTTCAATTGGCTGAGCACAGCTGACTTCAAAGGCAGTACAATATGCTTATTTTACAAACCAGTAATATTTTTATTTAAATCATGGCATACCTGCATAAAGAAGCTTTCGAATACAATGGATCTGCTGTGAAACACAAGCTACATACAGAGGTGTTCCTAAATGAGGAAGATCTTGGTCAACATCTATACCCCAGGATATCAGAACCTCCAGACATTCACTGTGACCTGTCAGTACAAAGCATGACAGTTTGCTCAACTTCAGTACGCTGTCTCATGGACAAAACCACACACATTTCTTAACCCTCTGACTGAGACATTGCTCAACTGCTCCATGTGTTTTTGAGGACCTAATTCCTTACCTCTGCTAGCTGCTTCATGTGTTGGTGATGGCAGACAGGACTCCCACTGAGCTTTGGCACCATACTGTAACAGGAGCTCAGCACATGCTGCACTGCCTCTCGAACAGGCATTAAATAAAGGTGTCATTCCATCAATTGTTGTAGCATTTACCTAAAATATATAAAATCTATTTAGAAAAAGAATTGAAAGAAAGGTAGATTTTTAAACAGGAAATAGTTAGAAATTGCGTAAAGTACCAAAAAAAAAAAAGATACCAGTTAAATTAACAAGTTAACTGACCAGTCCCTATGAAACTGTCTTCCTCTTAGCATGCCAGTTGGGATTAGTTTACTATTATCCTTGTTAAACTATGTTGGATAAATACACCTGAAATACTAAAGAGCATATATTGGCATCTAGGCAGTAAATAATTTTCAAAAATCATTGCACTGAGCTTGTTTCACTGATACAGAAAATTTACACTTTGCGTACTAACGGGATAAATGGATCTTCTCTCCACAGCTCTGGCAGGAATTGAGGATTATTTGCCATTTTCTTCTGTAGCTTTAGTCTCCAGTTTCAAGAGATACTTCACAGGATAGAGACAAAGGTAATAGCATACACTGACTATTTTAATACTAACCTGACCACCTCACTCTTCAACAGAATATTTCCAGTGTGAGAGAGTAAGGAGACAAAGTAGGCAACTGGGCTAATAATACTAAAGGAAGGAATACAGGTATGAGGGAAAGGCTCCTTCCAGGACTCTGGCCTATCTTCTTTTATGCACCCNCCCCCCCCCACCCCAAACCCACCAAAACAATTAAAAATACTAAAAATAAACCAGATGGGGAAATGAAATTTTTGTCTTAGAGTTTTGTATCTTTAGAATCCTTGTGCTAGCTGAAGTAGAGAGAAATTGAGTTTGGAAATGTCTCTCTCTTTTTTCTTTTTCTATAATAACACAGAGATATTCCATATGGTTCTGAAAACCAAATTTAAGAACAATAAATATTTCCATTACAAAGATCAGAGACCTGGGAAGCTATGCACTTGACCTCTGATGTCAGCAGACATTGCACTGAAAGTGAACAGTAAGTCCCATTTTCATGTTGGGATAAAAGATAAGACAGCCTGTGTCAGGAGTACAGAAAAGAGACAGGGCTTTTTTCTACTCAGACCAAAGAATTTTAAGAGCACACAGGTGCAGTGTGACAGCAGACATTCTGAAGATTAAAAGAACAGTCTCCTGAAAGCCACTCAAAGCAAGAGGAACCCAGTAAAGTAGAGGAATGCATTCCGTATTTTAGAAGAGAAATATCATAGTGAATACTGCAAACAGATTCTCTCCAACACATTACTGCCTCGGCAGCTGCCCATCCCTCTCATTTGCTAGCATTCAGATGGCAGCTGTAATTACATGAGATGAACACACCCAATAAGGTAATTATTTACATTAAAATCAAGGAATATATCCTTCTCAGTTAAGCCAAGGTTAGAATTAGACTACATATAAAAGAAAACAAAACCAAAGCCTTACATTTGCTCCTGCTTCAAGGAGGATTCTTGCACATCCTACATGATCTCCCAGGCAGGCTTCATGGAGTGGAGTCACTTGGTCAATTGTTAGTGTGTCTACATTGTACCCCTAAAATAGACGTGAATGATATTTAAAATCAGACAAAACCTATTAAAAGTCATTTTCTCACACTACTGTTCAAATGAATAGTTTACAGTACTCTAAATAGGCTTAAAACCCAGCTTGCAATAAGTTAATCCTCAATGAGCATTTATTTTTAATCAGAAATAGGCCCAAAATATGCAGACTGTTTAGATGCACAGTGACAGGGCAAAAGGCAACAGACACAAGTCAGAACATGGCAAATTTCAAGTAGCTATGTGGAAAAAAATTTAACTGGGGGACAGTGAAACTTGGAAACAGGAGGGAAAGGATGGTGCATCTCCACTTCTGGTGGTCTTAAAAACCTCACAAAGACCTGAGTCTAAACTCTCTTGTGATTCTATCATCCTGTGATTTAGGGTCTGAAATATTCAAAGGTATGAATTTTACTGGATTGATAAAATCACCAAGCTCTCTAAATTTTTTGCAGTAGATGTTGTTTGATTCTGAAGAACTAACAGTTTCTCTACCTGCTTTCATCAAATGTATTCTATAGCATAATTTTTCAATATTGAAATAGCTAATAGGACAATATTGTAATATTAAAATTTAGCATTTAAAGTCTCTCCCTTTGATATTAGCATTTTTTTTTAAATGACAACATTGCAAAACCCAGAAGCTTTCAGTGATTCTTCCTGTTGACTAGTATCTTCCTGACCAGCTCTATTGACCCAAAGGCTTAAAGCAGTGAAACTATATTGATTTATACCATGCAAGAGGGCAAGACTGACATCAATTTAGACAAAATTTTAGTATAATTTTCTTTTTTTTGGGGGGGGGGACGGGGGGGAAGGAGGGTATTAAAACATGCAAAAGAAATATTTTAAACATTAGCTTATATCTTATAAATGAACAAAAGCAAAACAAAGCATACTAAATATGCATTAATAATCTATGCTGAGAAATTAAATAACATTAAAAATGAAAGCAATTGTAAAAACAGAGCCTTCACCTGTGACAATAAAGTCTTTAGAGAAAGAAGACGTCCTTGACTGGCTGCTTCATGCAGAGGTGAGCGATCTGCCCAAGAACCTATACAATAACAACATTTATTGAATAAGCCATATGAATTAGAAAGTGTTTGGAATGCACCGAGCAAAGCAGAAATATGATGCCCAGAATGAAGTCAAATGTCCTATGAAATTAGCTTTTCCTTTTTAGAGACTCAAATGATCAGTTTCTAAACAATAAAAATGTGGTCTATTATTAATGGTAAACATCTCTAATAAATCATTATGTGGTCCACTGAACAAAATATTGAGATATTGATATCAGTAATCTGATTTAATAAACTCATTAATTACCATATTCCACTTCTATTTTAGCATTGTCCATTTTTAATGCACATAATATAACTTTGTAGCTGGAATATAGGCATTATTTGAACTTAAACCAGATGTAAAGCTGCCTGAAGAAGTCACAAAGAAGCTGGTGTATATGAAAAGCAATGTGGAAATCTTTATGTATGGTGAGATTAATTTGAAGCTACTACACAAGTGAAGGAAAAAAACACAGTGAGAATCACAATAAAAAAATTACTATAGTAGAAATAAGATATAAAGTCTAAGTTCTCCTTCCATACACTATTAGCCCTAAAAATAATTAGATATGTTTATTGTAGCGGTTTGGCCTTTATTTTCATTTATCACCCCCAAAAGAGACAGGTGAAAAAAAAATAGTAACCCAACACCAACCCTGGGTTCACACACACAACCCTCCATAATACCCAATCCAGCTTCCAGAGACATCCTGAAGCTCTTGCTTTCCTCTACAAGACTGCACACTGGCAGGCCCCTTCCAGCCAGCCGAGGTTGCAGGCAGAGCTGATACCAATTTAGGGCAGAAATTTTGAAAATTCACTTTTGAGAGGCTGTGCGAGGATGAAACATCTTCAAAATGTATTATGAACTATCAGTATTTATTCCTCTAAGAACAAAATTGATAGAACTGTAAAATACTAATAAACTATATAATACTATAAACTCACTTGTGTGAGTTATATCAAGCTGCCCAAAATTCCAGAAGAAATGTAGAGAGATTTAGCCTGGAGTGCTGAATGGGTAACATTGGCTCTTCCATGTGTGCAGGTTTGACTCTGCCATGGGCAGGGACTGCCTACAGAGCCAGCCACTGCATTTACTGACAAGGCAATGAATCTGAAATGCCAAGCCTGTTGCTCAATCACTGGCAGTCATCAGCCTAAGCTCTAAGATAACTACAACCCAGAAATAGACCCTGTTTCTGTTTCCTACTGGGTTCCTTCTTCCACTAGCCTGTTTCAGAAAGTACACTTTTGTTTACTATAAACAACCCCCTCAAATCACATCAAGAATGATGAAAAGATTAAGGCTGCTCAACCTGAAATGGAATCAGGGCCTAGCTAAAAACACAATAGGAAAATGTAGATAAAGCCTCCATTTTCCTACTGGTGTTAGTGAATGAGACTAAAACTTACACAGACATATGACTGTATCTTGGAGAACACGGTGCACTTTGTGACTCAGCACTACTGAATACTACTGAGATCAAAAACTTGGCAAAACAAAAGCAAAGATGATTATTTAAATTATAATAAGACTACATAAAGCTAATCACAGAAGTTTCAAAATATGAGAGTAAGGTTTTATAAACCTGATTTTAAAAAAACAGTGAGATTTCTATTATGTCAGAGTATCCCGGATGTGGAAAGTACCTTGAACTCTTTCATCTATGGCAGTAGATAGATTATTGGCAAGATCTAGCTTCCAAGACTCTGTCAGAATTATTTGCACTAAGCTCTGGTGGTCATCTGTGTGTGCAGGTACATATACATGCACACACTTTTTACTTCAGGTTTATTTAATGTAAGGTTTTGAAATTCTTATTGATATTCTGAATAAAAAAAAAATCAAAACCAAACCAACCAAACAAAAAACCTCACAAAACCAGAACAAAATAAAACAACCAAAACAAACAAACAAAAACCCCAAAACCAAAAGCCCAAAGAAAGAAACAAAAAGCACAACTTAAAAAAAACCCACACAAAGTGGTTGGGATTTTAAGGGCTATTATACATTAATAAAAACTTGAGCTCAGAAACCTTCAAGTTCTAATTTTAATGAATTAGATCCATTAAGTTTTCCTGCTGGCTGCTGCAAAAAATTTTTTAAATTTAAATCTGTATTTAGAGGTTGCTTTTGGTATTTTGCCCCCCTGTCTCTATAGATGAGAACATCTCTCTCTTGACAGTTTATCCTACTCAATGAAAAAAAAAAATCTTATAAAATCGTAAGAGTTACGAAGCTTTTATGCCCATTAAACGCACTTACATTTCAGACTTTTTGTAGCCATGTATAAACACAACAAAGATGCAGGTAGGATCTGAAAGCAACAATTTTTCACCTTTATTCCCTTCACCTGCTTCCATCTTGGATTGATCAGAAGAATGTCTATTAATTACTCCAGTGACAGTTGATAACCAAATGATGCCAAGTCCTGTTAGTAAGCTCTGGTCTGCACCTAGACCTACCTTATATCCCTATCTTCAGGCAGAGACATTCAGCAGCCAGCTGTTTCTGATAAATCCATAAAATGCAAAATACTTCTATCATTGGTACTACAAAAAAAAATCTAAAAGCAAAATGTTGCAGAACTATTTTGTGCCGACTAAGTTTGGAAAAGGAAAATTCACATTCCAACTGATTTGTTGATATACATAATCATCATTAAATACCACAGGGACAAGAATGTGTTCAACATAAATATTTATCATAAATAAACAACAAAGGTGTTCTTAAATTCTTTGCCTGGATTACTGTCCCCTGCTAATCTACAAATTACAATGTCTCTCAATTAGAATTCATTAACAAAAATATAAACACTTTCATTCATTGTGTTTGTAACAGCAGCCTTAGCAAACACAGTTTCTTCCAAAATTGATAATGCATTAATTCTGTACTGATACTGTCTCTGATGCTGAATACAAAGTATCTCTAACTATACACAGAAGCCACATTAGTTCCAAGTTCTCTGATGTATAGTTTACCAGAAGGGCAAACTATTACAAAGCATCATTGCTTTGTATGCATTAACAAGAAAGAATAAATATATCCACTGCATTAACAAGTGAAGTTAAAAAAGATTTACAAATTATTATACAATACCTAAATCTCCATCTCCCCATGGCACTTCCAGCCAATTGCAATTATAAATCCTACTCATTTCTTTCAATCTGGAAAATAAAAAAAATTAAAATAATAATAATAATAATAAAATCTGCTCTTGCTAGTTGCACCTGCTCTTAAACACTCTGGCTATGTTTGGAAGATCAGCAGCTCCCTGTAATATGAACTTTCAGCCTTCAGCAAAAACAGCTTTGAATACATGAGTGTGTACAAATTGTCAGTTTCTTATGGTAGAGGACTGCTGTCCTTTTTTGTCAGTTTTTCACATTTCTTTAACATAACAACTTTGCAAAGGGCCAGTATCTGTGCATTGGCTTTCCAAGACAGATTAACTGGAATTTCAACACAAGAGAAACTCAGAGTGAAATCAAGAGAACCTTGACATGAATAAACTGCAGGACAAACTCCTTCTTTTTTAACGTCATGCAAAGAGATAGAGTTTTTTATCCTCAAAAATCAGTATCAGTATGTAGATTATAAGGGAAGCACTGCCAAAAGTCCCTATGTTATTTTACTACTTACTCATAATACATCTAGAAAATAAAAGAAAAGATAATCTGAACATGTTTCAAATGCCGTTTGAGCTGTACCTGAACCGTGTTTTGCTTTTAGTAGTTCACTATTCCTTTGGTTATGTTCTAAAATATTCTTTGGTTGTTGAATTGGGGCGTTGATAGCTATTCTCAGCAGCGAAAACGTCTAAAAATAGGGATTTACAGTCCTGACTTTGATTCATTTGTAAGTCATTAATGTTATTTTCCTCACATTTCCCTATAGACTTCACTCCTTTACATCTACCTGCAATTATCTATAAGTCATTCCTGCAATTATAATCATAATAGTAAAATACTAAGTAAAAATATTTTCACAACAGTCTTTACTTCTAGTCATGTCATTCCTTTTGTATTTATTTCTAAAAATTTGTGAAGTCTCCAAAAAAGAACCCAAAAAATCCAACAAAACATCCACCCCAACTCAGTATAAAAAGAACAGTAAAGGATAGATTTTCTAAAGAACAACTGGAATGAATGAAGTTCTTCTTGCTAACTTCACTGGGAGAGTATCTACACCACAGCTGAGCACTTTAAAAAATTACTGCTCTACGGCTAAATAGATCAAGTCTCAGCCATCAGAAGAAGCACTATCATCAAAAAAGAACTGAAAATAGAAGCCTGACACAGCTCATTACTGGGAGATGAGAAACACAGAGTATTTGGAAAGCATTGTAGCTAATATTTATTTCTGCAAAACCAAAAATACTGTGTATTAAGACAAGCACTGCTACCTTTTATTCTGAGTGCTTCAGCTTCTGGCAACTGAAGCAACAGAGAGGATCAATAACTAAAGGGAAAAACTCTGCAACATCAGAGTCCCAAGATCAACAGTCACTTCAGTACAGTTGTTGAAAGTGTCTAATATTTATTTTCTATATCAAATTAGGTTCTAACAGATTTTTACTGTGGCATTATAAAATTACTCATTTTTCTAAATCCCTTGTAGGATAAAGAAGCATGTCAATTACTTAATTGATATGTGATGTTGAAAACTATTGAAAAAAAATCTTCAGTGAAGAATTTTAACTTTAAGAAATATATCTACGATGTTTAACTACCATGATCAGACATGACCAGAAAAACAGAAGCCACTTTTTCTTTAGTAAATGAAGCTTAAACAGTCAACACTGAAGAACTTCAAGAGAATCAGAATTTAGGCTAGAGATTATTAAAATATGGCTGAAAGAAGATGTAGTTCAAGTGGCATTCACACGTCATTTCAATATTTCATATAATCTGAAAATTCTCTAACCATATAATTGTATAACTAAATATACTATATGTGTATATATATATAAATATATGGATACAAACAATGAAAACTTGATTGGTTCAAACCAGTATACTTTCCAGTGTTTATGATAATGTAGACTTTCACAATTTGGGGGCTTCATTCCAAGTGTAAATTCTAACAAATTCCTACTCCTAAAACCCATACAAAGCAAATCTACTTTCCCACACAGTTCTGTCTCTAATGCACCCGCACCACATGACTACAGATTAGTTTTGCTATTTCAATGTTGCACTTAGTGAACGAGTTAGTATTCAAAATTTTTTCTATCTCCATATCTAGCGGGATCTCTTTAAGACATGTCATCCAAACTATAAACTCACTGTAACATTGTCAATTTCCTACTACCTTTTTCATAATATTGTCCCAATAAGAAAAGAATACTTCAACTCCCCTGCTGAACCTATATCAGAACATCATCCATTTATGCAATTTTATAACTAAGACTATAAAAGACTGAGTTTTGATGCTTGAATTATAAAATCATTCTAACAGCTAATTTTTTTTCTGAGTTCTTAAACATTAGAGTGTACACTAAAAGCACAGTTTAATTATGGTTATGAGAGCTCTGAGCTTCTGAAATTTCAGCTTTAGATAATAATAACCATGATCAGCCAAAAAGCTTTTACATTAGATGACTGGTGTTAAAATACATAGGTGCCAAAGCAAAGACAAGAATTGAATTTACTTTTAGAAACATTAAAACATTAACCCTTTCTCCCTACCATTCACCACATGCCTTCTAACCTTTGCATCAAACAGAAAAACACAGGGTATGTTTTTTCTGAGTATAAGCCTAATCACATTCTCAGAACATCATTCATATTGCACAGCTAAGGGGCTGGGGCTTTGTGGGAGAGCACAGCATGTGACTGTGCTGTCAAATATAGTGGTATAATGCACTGCATGGTCAAAGCAGTGTGGCACAGGTAACATTTTGAGTGTTTGGCATTGCACTTTAGCATACCTTTCACACAGAAACACCAGCTGCTGAACTCTATAAAAAAGCCAAGAATAACACAACAGCATTTTCCAAACACAGCTTGCTTGGTTCCCAACAGAAGCAACACCATGCTATGTGAAGATGATGGCAATGACAATGGCAGGAGCAGCAGCAGTCGTTGCTGGCTCTGTGCTTGGCCTTGCACACGTGGGAAGGTGTGTCAGGCCCCTGCTCGTGTCACATGAAAGCACAGCCACAGCTCCATGGCCATTGCCCATGCACAGTTTGTTTTTTCCATCATTTTTGAAGCATCAACAATTCGCTGGATATTTTTCTAACCTAAAGTAGCTTACAAAGTCTGTGTGCCCTCGCTAGAATGCCAAGATGTAAAATCACATCAATCTCCAAATTCAGTAATCTATTAGACTTGAGTAGGAGGAGCAGCTGGTAATATTCTTTGGCTGTCATTATTTCCTTGGACAAGTCACTCAAACAAAGTAAGGGTTTTTCAGTCCCCTTCCCAACTAGAATGTGATAGAAAAGGCATATGGACATTCTGAGCTGGCTTCAGACTCTGAAGATTTAAGTCTGGAATAATTTTTCTCCTCAAACACAGTCTCAGTTTTAATCCAGAGTAAAAACAATCTTTCCCAAACTGTGCTGAGAATTCTCTGCATTTTTCCAGCTGGCCTGAGAGTGAATGCAGCACAGGGCCTAATCCCAAGCCTCATAAAACAGCAAGCAACTGTGCAGCAAAGCTAGGCCCAGTGTGTGATTTTTGTCACATCCATGAGTTTTTGGAGTTGTGGCCTCTCAAGCCAGTAGGCTGAAGGCCTTTTCCCATTTTGACTCTATCCTTTCACCCTTCTAGCCAACCTTATGTTATATTCCACGCTCTGCATCACTTTCAGCCCATTTTCCAATCTGCCTATTTAATTACAGACTGCATTGCAGTATGACTTTCTTTTCCTTTGCTCTGCAGGGGTGCCTGTAGAGCCAAGTCAGGTTTGGATACCTCCACGGATGAAAGAGACAGGAAAGGAAAAAAGCATCCTTCAGACTTGATACAAAACATACTTATTATTCAAGTGAACTGCAACAATCAGAAGCCTTACCTGCATCAGAAGTCTCTCAGTACTTCAGGATGTCTATCAATAAATGTATATTCCCAGTATGGCAATCACAAAGAGGCTCTGAGTAGCTACACCATGTTAAGATGGATTCTTCAGAAAATTTTAGTTTCCATATTTTACTTCATTTCTGAGAATTTCAAAACTAAACTAATTGTGGCTATTTCTCTTTAAGAGTAGCAAGAGAGCCTAACCTTCAACCATACAATGGAGTGGCTAGTACTAATGCTGATAAACTCTTGTGAGATTTCTTTTCAGCTGAGGGATATGGTCCAAGTTTTTTTGAAAACTACTGACCTAACGAGATAAAATGACCATAAATAAAAGTTTCTTTAGGTCAGGAAATCTTAGCCCAAACAGGGTAAAACATGAGGGCAAAAGATGCTCTGTGTATTAAAACTGATTAATAAATGCAACCATACAGTATCATTGCATTAAAATGGTCACTTGGAAGATAAGGAAACTGGTGCTTAAATTCTTGAATATTGCTTAGTTCTAAAACTGTCAATACTGGAAATCATCAAAGGTATTTTAAGTATAACTCTGATTTCTATGACATATAGCTGTATTTTACATGGCAAATTCACAGTTCCTTTATGCACAACATATGAACTCGCTCCTGTCTACTCCTGCCATGGACTATTTTAACATTTCCAGGGTTTTTTAATATCATATGATCATGAATTTCAAGTTTGACTTCCTTAATTTCTTTCTTTGTTTCACTCTAAAACTTATGATATCATCAATATTAAATGGAATTATGATCACTCTTTAAAAAAAAGTCCTCTTAAGACTCTTGCAATTATTCAAAGCTCCCTTTCACACACTTGGGACTATAAAAAAAATACTGGAAAATATGAAACACGCAATAGGAGTCCTAAACACTTCTAACAGAGTTTATTCCTCATTGCTGAAAATGTCAGTGTTCAGCAACTTAAATGCCTCCTAAGTACTTCTCTATGCAAAGCCTTACAATTATATCTTTGTCCTTAGTATCTTAGTACAGGACAAAAATTCTGTCACCTGTGTGCCTCTATTTCCTCCTATTTCAGTTATCTATAGACTCCTTACACACAAAGTTCTATGTAAAGTTTACTCCTCCCCCTCCTTTCATTCCCTGGTTCCCCGTAGTAAACAATTAACCTTCAGTATCCAGTTACCTTGTGACAGGACAGCAAAAGTCAGGGTAAGTCAAGCCTTAACCACTTGCATAAAACCAACAGGGCAGATAAACAAGAAATGGTATTTTAGATCAGCTGATAAGAGAGCAGAAAGAACAAAAATAGCCTCAGTACCCTTGTGTTAACCCATGCAAGACAATAAAGTGCCACTAACCAAAGCATGCATTTACATTACGGCTAAAAAAGAAAAAATCCCAAAATCAGTTTTACAGCTAGACCATCACAAATTGGGTCAGCTTAGCATATTTCAGTCCCCGGTTTCTGAAATGGCTGCTATACTAACCTTGGCTGGTCAGAATACCCCAGCTAGCTTTCCGTTTGGCAGGACACTCCCCTACACTTTCTGGGCGTCTTTTGGGGAGATTCTGGCTCTGCTGAGCAGCAGTGTTTGTTGTCATGATTTGTTTCTCGAGGAAAGCCTGTCTGTCATTGGTGCAGGTACTCTGGTCTGACGAACATCCACAAATGATTTCTACCACCTTTTTTCCTCCTTTCGCTTTTTCACAAAGGATCTTGCTGTACTTACTGTAGAATGGCTACAACACTGAAATCCATTCAGTAACATTTACTAGCTTGGACTAGTGACTACAGGGTGGGGGAAGGGAAGGAACTGCTCCAGCATTTTCTATTTTTAAAACAGAGAAAGAATCAGCTTAGCTACAGCATGAGTCTTAACTATTTACATGATTTAAATGGAAAGGTGTTAATTTTTTAATCATTTAACACAAAAAAAGAAACTGATTCTTAAACCATAAGTATTCAAATGTTTGCTGCTTTAATACCAAACAGCTTAAAACTGAAAACCAAAATTATTTTATCAGAATGGAAATTATTTTAATAATAGTAACAACAATTATTACTGGATCAGGTTTTACTCATATGTAATGTGCAGTTAAGAGTGATTTTAAAATTCAGGAGAATCCATGGAACTATGAAACACTCCTGATTTTCTGTGGTTTGTTTCTTGGTTTGTTTGCTTGCTTGCTTGCTTTTTAAATAGGAGGTAAGTTATCCTGCAAGTGTCAACAGAAGCTAAGTCCTGGGTAAAAGCATGTTTTGACTAAAAAAAAATTAAAATAAAATAAAATNTAAAATAAAATAAAATAAAAAAATTAAAGTCTGATCCTGTTATGAAAGTAAGGCTGTATTCCTGTCAGAAGAAGCACAGATCGATTTTTTTTAAAAAATAGTAACAAAACCAATTAAAGATTGTTGGAATTTTTTGTTCACTATTATGTAACAGGCTGACACTATATAACTGAAATCTGCAGAAAGAAGCAATCCATGATAAAATTCCATCATGGTAAAAGACAGTAATTTCTCTGTAATAAAAAACATGTTAAAATGTCTCCTTTACTTCCCTGAAATTTCCTTGTAGTATTTCCTCATTATGCACTTCTATAGCTATATAAACTAGCCACTTGTACATTTTTAAGAAGCAAATCCGCACTACTAAGTTTCACTAATATTATTCTTTTCAGATACCTGACAAAACTTAATCCCTAAAATTCTGAAATAATGCTCAGATATTTAATGAAATTTTCTATGTCCATCTTTGTTTTCTTCAGGAGAAAATCAGAGGCAAGATTATAGTTAGAAAGGGTAAGGGGAAAAAGAGGGAACAGCCGCAAATTTCACCTTGAAATTACAGCACATGAAAACTGTCTTACTCGGAATAGTGCTGCACCCTTTGCAGAACAGAAGCAGGTGGGCACTGCTCTTCTCACAAGACAGAACAAAACAGCACTCTCACAGACATCAGGCTGCTTTCAGACAACTGTTTTCCTCGGGTTTTATCTAGCTGAATGAATCAGAATATCCCCCAGACTGAAATAAACAGTTCACCATATCCAGGAATCAGACTCTGCATGTAAATCTGAAACAGAGCTTTCACAAAAAGGCTCATTATAAATAGGACATTATAAATATATCACTTTAATACTAGAATTATGTGTTACTTTGTAGTGCCTTCTTCCAAGTAAATAAATACTGGAAGAGGAATTAACAGGAGAGCATACTAAGGATGTGTACACATGTTCCTGTGCAGGAACGTACCAGCATTACTCTCCTGTGAGGAATAAATACTGACACTTTTTTATTTTTTCATAGCTCTGAGGCTCATCTCAGTTTTAAATTTCCATTTGGAATGGAATTCCAGGACTCTCAGCAGAAAGTGGTGAGGATCAGGATCAAGCAAAGCATCTGGGACTGCAGAGCAGGAATTGACAGTGGTCTGGCAAGAAAAAATCTACATATTTTTGTAGGAGTTTCGTGGGTGTGGTTGTCAGCTGAGAATGAATCTGTCTTTCAAACAGGAGTGGTACAAACCTGGAAGTACTTCATACAAATGCTTCCCACATTTATTCCAGCCTCTGCTCTCCCTTACTAGTCTGAGAGGTGGGAGTGGCAGGAGCAAGGAACCCAGCAGGTTCACAGACAGCTGCCATGGCTTCAAAGAGGCAGAGCCCCGCAGGAGTCAGCATCACCTGCTCCCTCGTGCAGACAACTGCACAGGAAGCAACGAGCTACCAATGCAGTCAGACCACCCCCAAAACCCTCCACCTTCAAAGCATGCCTTATGGGAAAAGTATCTCTATTACACAGACATATTCCATAGATGCTTTCCACTCATTGAGGTACTTTGAATAGTTCAGAGGACAGTAAAAAATATGCATTTTTGTGCTTTAAAGAAGGCAAAGCTTATCCAGTTCAAGGCTCTAGAAGGAACTTTTCACTAAATTCTGCTGGCCCAACCATTCAATCTCCAGGCAAAAACCATTAAAAAGTCTTATTAAAACAGTTGACAAATACAAGACTAGGAAAAAATAAAAGCCAAAACAGTATAAAAAGTCATCTGAAATGATGTAAAAATATACTTGAGATGAGGGACTGAACATGGCTAAAACCATGGAGTAAGGCAGTAAGGCTGAAGACGGTGCTACTTCACTTCCTCTGACATGGAATTGCTGTATGATCTTTCTCATGTCAATCATGAAATTGAGTCAAATGCCCTGGACTATACTAGCTATAAAATAAACATCAGTATCCTTCAACTTCATTCAGCTTAGTCCTGAGATTCTGTTCTTCAGATTTTTCTCTATAGAAGATATTCAAACACTTCCAAAATCTGCCAGAAAACCTTTAACAGAAGTCTAAGTAAATTTTCAGGCATGTAAAAAATATGGCTGACTATTATTTTTCCTGACTTGGCAAACAAGCAATTAGGGACAAAATGTAGATTACAGTTACTCATGGAAGCAAGGCAGTTACCTTCAAAAAAGCAGCCAGGGGAAGGGGCAGATGTTACAGTTTGAGAGTTAGGAAACCAGAGGACTTTACTGATGGATTTGGAATTCTGAAGTAATTAGCATACAAGCTTTAAATTTAGCACTATGTTACATTTCATTAATAATTAGTTCTGTTCAAATTTATAACCCAGAGGAAGAAGTGTTAAAGGAAAACTTTCAGAACCTTTTTATTCCAGATTTTTGTAGATGGAAATGTCAGTACAGTTTCAACATTTCCGTGTCAGCACATAGCTCTGAGTTTAAAGGGGCAGCAGTCCTTAAGAGGTGGGAATGAAAATAGAAGTAAATTTTTGCTTTTCTCTTTCAGCAGGGAACTCATTCTATTTTCAAGACTATTTTTAGGCAACAGAGATGCAATTGTGGTAAAACAGGAAAAATGTGTGAACAAAACCCAAAACTCCCTCCACCTTTCAACACAAGATGCAGTCCAATGCAATACAGTCCAAACTCCTATAACAATAATTTATCTTAGGAAAAATTGCACAAAATTGCATCATTTTCAAATGCCACAGATCACTATTTTGAACCATCTCAAACCAGCAAACTGATGACCCACCTCGTTTCCCAAACTGTTCTGTATTTTCAGGTTACTCTGTTTTCATGACCAGGATTATTAGGGGGTCACAGTGACATGGAACCTGCCACACTAGATTCTGGAACAGGACTAGAAACTGACTCTTCCTGCTCATGTGATCCACACCCTGCAACCACAAAACTGAAATGACAGACAGGTTCCCTGTGGCTCAGTGCCAGTACCCCAGAAGTGGCCTGTCATTTGACATTGCCAAAAACGAACCAGAAGAAATCCTGAACATTCCTCTCTGTAGGAGATGCCAAGATGAAGCAAATTTTATGAAGGATTGTGGAACTGTGGTTGTTGACAAAAACAGCATCCTACAAGGCCACAGTGGTGCCCCTGTTACATTCTGCAGTCCCAGTTCAATGCCAAGGATCATAAATGCACCATAAAAGTACAGGGATAAAGTTGTAGAAGGCCTGGAACAACTTTTTATTTGTTTGTTAAATAGATTTTTGCATCAAGCCATACTTCATGGCAAGTATGATATAACTCATTAGCAGGCAACCAGAAGCTTAGGCATTATCCAGGTCACCAACCAGTCCTCTTGACAAATACCAGCAGATAGGTAGATAATGCTTGAATGGTCACTAGTTCCTTAAGCATAAAATGACATTTCTTTATATCATTATAGGCACTAAAAAAGTCTATTGCATACTCTTAATACAATCTCATCACTCTCTCTTAGCTGGAAGTTCAAATCAGTAGTAATAGTAGTAGTAGTAGTAGTAGTAGTAGTAGTAGAAGATGATGAAGATGAAGATGATGATGATGCTAGGAACAGCATGGCTGGCTGGCTAGTAATTTTCCTACCTCTTCTCCTGAGATTTCTACAGTTGTTACACCTTGTGTTCTTGGATGCTGGGAATTGTAACTGATGGTTGAAAAAATGTTTAAACTTCTGATATGACAAAGGCTTTGTCTCAGGCCTCCCAGAAGCCAAACAAAGAACAATGACACATTTATTACATTTCTTGGCTTGTTTGCAAAGTTTACCTGTTGGACTCTATGTGCAGACAAGGTGACACAGTATTGCTTGCTATTATGTAAACTAAACAAATGACAGAAGTCATGGGGCGGAACCTAAGCAAACCAGTTACCAAGCAGGCCAGAGCTTCAGATATTGACAGAAAGACAGAATACAGGCATGAAAATAGGTAGTCAGAATAGGAGTAGTAAAGGGCACCCCAGAGAGAATCTTCAGTCAATTACAGTGAAAGAACAGCCATAAAGAAAGAGAGCATATCTATTGCCAGAGAGACTCCAGACATGGCAGAGAGTAACATCCACTAGTGCAACAGATGCAGCATGCCACAAAGGATTTATGGCCAAGCAGCCAGCATTGCTGCAATCATGAGCAGAGCTCAGTACTTAGGCATGCTATGCAATTCCCCTTAAGCCATCATCATCTAACTGGCAGAAGTTCACTCGTTGTTTGCCTGCATTGTGAATGTTTGAGAACATCCCCTACAAGAGAGGAATGTGAATAGCAAAACCCTGGCCATAAGAATCCTGTGGCTGAACGAAGGAACATCACCTTCAGGGAGCTATGCTATTTTGGTCTTCCCCTGTTGCCTTATGGCCCACCAATGCAAGAAGACCAGTGCAGATGGTACAACTGAACTTGCTCCAAGCTAATACTGCAATTTTCTGCATATTTTGTCTAACATCAGTTTTGCAGCCTTGCAGACAGATTGCTCCAGGATCGCCTTTCAGTGTTATTGCTTTGCACTGTTAAAACCCCAGGTTTTAAGCTACATCAGAGTTCATAATGTTAATTTTTTATTTATATTATTTCATAAGATTACTATTCATTTCACAGAGAAAAAGACAGAAATTAATTGATGAAGGACATTTCCGAGTGAGTTTAGAGTGTATACTCCCAAGCAAGCGAATGGGACTTAGGTTGGTGACAAGTTAAGGTCCATATCCAGAAAAAAATACCTTTCAAGGAGGTACACCTGAATGAAACCAACTAAAATATGCAGCTGGTGGACCTCAAGGAGGTCCTGACATACATGGAAGAGTAAAAAAAACCCACAAACACATGACAGGCTACATCAGTTTCTTTCAGGGACGCAAACAGGCTCCAGCATACACATTCACTAGAAGTTTCTACGGCCTCAGAAATGTTCGTTAAGATGAGGTATGTGAAAAAAGAAAAATTCAAATTAAAAATAACATGCTTGCCAACAGATGTTCTTGCTTTTTGTTGCTGCAAATAAGTCAGGGCTCTGGTCACGCCAATTTAGTTGCTTCATATAACTGAGAAAAACATCTTTAAGGTAGAATAGGTTCTTCAAAAAAGAACGTTCTGGTATTTGTCTAATATGTGGTGTCATTTTCTTCCTTCCATGAAAGTGCCTTATTTGCTTTATCTTGAAGTATGACTCTTCTTTGGCACTCATTTGTCATACTAGGCAAAGTTATTTGGCATACAAGAGAAAGTGATGAGCTCCACCAAAAAAGCCTCCCCTTCTAAACTTTCAAAAAAGAATATTCACACTATCTTAAGCATTTTTACACCATTAGTTTACGTGCTGCAAATGAAAAACAAATGCTAAATGTGGTGCCTTACACCAAGTGGTATGGTGAATAGGTATGCCATACAATATTCCTATCATCGCTAAATGAATCCCTATTGTATCCAGGAAGCTAAGAGAGGTCTTGTATGGCTTTTATTAATAGAACTGTGATCTCTATGGAATGTAAGTTGAGAAAATGCCTCATGCCTATCTTCCCTACCTCACAACTGCTGCTGAGTGGCATTATCAATTGCAATTTGTTAGGATAAAATAAATGTGAAAACTTTGCTTTAATCATTCACTACAAGCCTTCCAAACAGTAGATCTCTGACAGTGAAACATGGCATTATTGCCTATTTATGAGCTGTATTTTAAGGACTGGTTTCTTGGGACTACCCAAGTAGTTCTCAGTGCACAAGAAAAAAAGGAAACAGAAAACTTCATAGTATTTACCAGTCTCTGGAAGGAGATGGAGACTCCAGTAGACTGAACTACCATAATCCTGTCAATGGCTTAATTCAGCCTAACTAGTGTACAGACCTTCCCTACCATCTCTGTCCAAGGCAGATACAGCAAAGATGGGTAGCTTAGAACTTGCTATGGTCATTCAAGAATGGACTTTTTTAAGCTTAGAAGAAACCAAGAAACCAAGAAACTTCTCTTGTTCTGCAAAACCAGTATGTATTTTAAGAAGCACACTATAAACACAATTTCTATTTTCAAATAACTATAACTTATACACTTATGGATAAAGTGAAATTTTATACAAATTTTTGTGAAGAGAGGTGACATCATTATAAAATAGGATATTTAGGACAAATCATTTTACATTCTCAGAACTATTTAGCTTGTCTATCAGACCGCAGGTATCTGTATATGCACATAACTAGCTGTTTGTTGTTTATGCTACGTTAACCTCTACAAATTTATTTTTTCATAAGAATCACTTTCTGCTGGATACATTTTGACAATTACTGAGAATCAAGTTTATTTTTGATAAAATAGACACTTTCTGCCTTATGAAAAAGTTTATGAGTGAGAACTATGCCTCCTTCTATGAAGTTTTCTGTAGTAACAAAGTATAGGCTCTTTCATACAAACCAAGAACTTACCAATATTTGTTGGCAGAGTTTATATCTTACAGACCCAAAACATCTGATAATTGATTCATTCTTTAGAAATTATACACAAACTATGAAATCAGCTCATGCCACAGCACTACTACCCTGTCCTAAAGTAACTGAACTATAAAACTCATTGGAAGCTCCAAGCCAATGCTCCTATAGAAAGAGCACTTTCATGATGTGACCAGTTGGTTGGTATAGTAGGAAGAGTCTAAAAGCTGTTTTTAACCCTCCAGTGTTCATCCAGCAACAGCTGTTCAAAAGTCTGAGTTGTTAATTCTTCACAGATCTGGAAATACCACAAGAGAAGAAATGTTACGGTGCAGGTCACTGTCATTACACATAGTTTGCTAAGGAGCTAAATATATCCAAAGTTAATTTTAATTACTTTATTCTTGTGTATTGGTTTGTAGGGCACTGAATTTTAAAATGGAACAAACATATACTTGCTATGACTTTATCCATAAATAAAGAAATTAATAAAATGTTGACTTTGCAAGGTTTCAAATGCACTGAATATGTAAGTGTTCACTTCAACACAATAAATAAAGAAACACTAGGTACTACAACCTATTTCCAACACAGCTCTAGTCCCTGATTGCAAAGCACTTGGCTCCAAACAGCTAATCAGTCCCTTTCAAATCAATGGGGCAAGCGTATATGAGTAAGTGTTTACAAAATTAGTGCCAAAGTTAAAAATAACCCAGCAAACAGCACCTTTATAATAGAATGGATGCCTATTTCATTTAATTTTTTTATGGTACTAATACCACTGACTTCACTGAAAAAAAGAATTCAACTCTAATGGCTTATTAGGACACAGGTCTTCAATTCACTTTAAGCAAACGTAAAAGACTGCAGAGTTCTGTCCTGCATTTGGTGCTATTTAGGCTTTTAACATTGTGAAAGATAGAATAATGTATTTATTTTTGTGCAAGCAATAGACGATACTTAAACTCTAGATGCCTCAACTGCTCAGAGGGAAATAATTCAAAACAGGCAAGTAAAATGGAGAAATTGTCTGATACCAAGAGAGCATGAAATTAGCTGAAGGCCAGTAAAAAGTTCTATACCTAGAGAGGAAAAAGCAAATGCACAATACAGTGACTTTGTTTTAACCTGTGATTTACAAGCTACAGACTCTACCCAAAATACTTTACTGCTGAGGGGGCAGCATCATTCCAGGAGGTATTACATAGGGTGCCATATACATGGCACATGACATAAGTGTTCCAGTTGTATATAACTAATAGTTCCCCCAGTTACACTCATAATGTCTCAGCTGGAGCACTCTGTTTAACGTGGGAAATTAGACATCAGTAAAGATGTCTGTAAACTATATATGAACTAGCACAAGTCCAAGGGAGAGCAACTGCAGTAACTCCATTTGCTAGAACGTAGATTAAAGAAGACAGATTAAATTAAATCTTTTTTACTTTATTCTAGAAAAGAAAAAAAACAGCAAAAGTAGTAAAATGCATTATAATAGTCCTTCAGTTCATTACTTCTTATACACAGAGAGAAACAATCACATTTCATGTATTTAGTTTGCAGAAATAAAGATTTAGGTCAGTCTTGGGGGAAGAGTGATGTCTAGAGTGAAGTCTAATGATGAGAACAGTACAAACTACAATTGGTTGCATACGGATGCTGCAGAAATAATTATTACTAAGTATTTTAAAAACAGGTTAGCCAAACATTTGCCAGATAACTCATGTATATTTGACCTACAGCATTCAATTTACCTCTGAAGGTACCTTTCAGCTATACACAAGAAAAGTTTTACTCAGACATCATTTCCATAAAGAAATTAATGTGCCTTATAATTAGTAGAGCTTTTACAAGCACTTTTTTGGTCTTAGCTGATGCTAAACACCAATCTAGTTCCTGCATTTCAATGCCACATAAACAGTATAATAACTTCTAATTAATTATTGTGACATTATCCAGCCATGCATATACACTTGAGATCCAAAGGATAGATGTAGATTGCTGACTATTGAAACTGAAAATATTCCTGAAATATTAAGGAATAAAGTATGATCCATTTCACTACTAACATTTAGCAACAAGTCCACACAAAGCAGATGACACAGACAAAGCTGTCTCCTTATATTTAGTAAAGAGAAAGTGACAAAACAAAGCAAGTCAGCCTTGAAATGTATGATCCCTGGGTCCCAATTCCTGAACTGACCTCTATACCTTCAGTCTGACAAAGGAGTTCCACCCAAAACTACTGCTCTGTACCTGAAACACCCTCAATTACACAGACTTCATAAAAGAAAGACTTATTATAACTCAAGGGCTCAATTTAGAAAGTATGAAATAATGCCTGTGCCTAGTAGCACATTATTTTCCAAAGGTTCTTTTTTCTTCAAAATTATAGCACTCAGTCCTAGCCAAGCCATTGTAAGATCAATAAATAATTTTTTGTTATTAAAAGCAAACCTAAAATACCAGTGCTAATAGAATTTTGAGAGTATGTAATCAGGTTAAAGCTAGAAAATGAAAAGAAACATTTCCTCTAATTTGAATTACTTATTTAAACACTATAAACTTCAATTAGCTAATGATAGATGCTAGGCTAATTATCTGGTTTGGTGGTTCTTTGTGTTGCTTTTTTCTGCCAAAGTTTTTATGCTACTTGAGAAAAAACACAGAATGGATCACTAATTAGGAGAATACTCATTATTTATTTTTTCAAGCTGTTTCATGCTTCATGTTACTGACTGTACATCTTTTAGATATCACTTTTAACGGGATATTTTGTTACATGTACTATATAAACTCTGCTGAGGCATCCCTGGGTTTCACCAACACCAACAAATCAAATCCCACAACACGTGCGTTCAGACAGTACTGGCATACCTCCTTCCACAGACATAGAACTAAAGTATAGAATACTAGCTGAACATGTGCTTACAACTCTTACAAATCCAAAATCAATCACTGCAGGCTGAACAGTGAAAAATGAAGGCACACTGATATTGAAATGTAAAAAGTACAATTTAAGTACAAAATAGTTGTATTAACTATTTTCTTTTAGTAAAACAAGCAGAAAACAAGAAATCTATCACGTTTGATCCTTTAAATCAATAAAAAGTCTGCTACCTGACCAAAAGAGTAACCTGTAAGAGGGACAGATTTTCATCTTTTGCATTGGCCAGCTACTAGAATACTTAATAATATATTACTTTAGGTATAATAAATGGGATTTTTGACAAATGACTGAATTACAGATTCCTGGGTTCAGCAACAGGTAACACCACAGATGCTATTTTACTCTCCAGCCTGATGCATGTTATTCCTTTCCCTGCAGTTCCTCCCAAGTCGCTTTCCTTCTGTGCCCAGCTCATGTGTCAGTCTTCCCATAAAGAGCTGCCTTACAGCTGGCCAGCAGTTTCTGACAAAAACTTCTTGATTTTAAGTAAGGCCTTCCCCATTCTCTGCCAGTATTCCTGTCTGTGTTCTTCCTATCCTACTGTAGTGAACATATACATACATACTCACACCCTCCCACACATATATATCTGCACATACACACAAACACATGCATAGTAGTTCCAATGTTGTCATTAAGAGGCTCAGATGTAAAAACCCTGGGTTTCAGAGCTCGTGCAGGAAACACATGATATAAATCCATCTCAGGTAAATCTTCTGCAAAGTAAGCTAATTCCTACTTTAGGATTTAAGCCTTTCTTTCTGGACTGCAAATTTTAACATCCTCACACAAAGCGTCTAGCTTTAGTCCCAACATTGAAGACTGAAAAAATCTTTTGAGTTTGAAACTGTTTCTGGCTCATTTCTATAGTTTCTCCCATAAAGGGAGAAACTATAGAAATGAGGGAACTACAGAAAATTATAGAAACTATAGAAATTACTTGGGCTGTCTTCACATTTGTTGTACCTAGGGATGTCTAGAAAAGGCAGTAAGAGGCAAGACAAATCTTCCTGTTCTACTGCCTAACTCAGCTTGATGCCACCCCAGAATACAAGGAACAACAATAAAGACAAGTAATGTAGCAGGGATCCCAAGCTGAGCAAAATCAGGTCTCAGTCATGTACCAGCATGCCACAATTTACAAGAAAGAGTGTTCTGTAATCCAAAAAAAGAATTGAATGAAAATGGTACAGATGAGAATGGGGCAACAGTTCTGCTGAAGCTCTGCTTGTATGAACAGAAAAGGGAATTTTCACAAGAGCTTTCAACTCAGTAAAATCTGAAGTTTCCACACACATGCCCAAAAGCTGGCCCTTACAAAATTTTACTAAGGTTCCTGATATGTGCCAGGAGACAACTTATTCATAGTACATGAGGACTACATCTTCTCCATTACTATAGAAAATTACTATAAGAAAATTTTATTGTATTACTATAAGAAAATTACTTAATTTTCTTACTATACTATTACTACACAAAATACTACAAGAAAATCACTATAAGAAAATTTTACCTTAATCAAGACATCATTTTCAGAAATATTTGGACTAATTTCACTAGAGTGATGCAAAATAATCATATGCCAAACATGGAAAATTTCAACTATGCATGGTAAGCTGGGAAACATTAGGAGCAATTGGGAAAACAGTCCCTGATTGGGAAGTATTCGGCAATCTTATTTATGTACAGCCACCTTAAATATAGGCCTCCCTCCTAATAGAAGACTGGCTGTGATATTTCAGTTTTATTCTGAACTTAATATTAAGCTAAAAAAACCAAACAAAAAACAACACCAAAAAAGCTCACATAATCTAACAACACTTCTACAGATATTTTTTGTTACACCAAACACAGGAAAAACTACAGAAAAAAAAAAAAACCCACTCACACATATAATTTGAAAAATTGAATGTAAATGAGGCTAGCAGATAAGTAATTACCTGAACAACAAAATTCCCAAACAGTAGTGATAACACAGTATGCACAAATATACCTTGTCCTTGAGGAACTCCATAAAATTCAGCAGCTATCCTTGCTGCTTCCTTACGGTTTCCTTTCACAATGTAGAAATGACTAAGTATAGCAAGGCTGATCTTCACAAAAAGTTTAAAACAAAAAAGTGAAAGTATAGTAAAGTAGACATTGGATAACTGCTGCGCAAAAGGGCGACTTTCTTCTATGACAGTCATTGCTGCAGCAAAATCTCTGTCAGTGTTTGGGTCAGGCTCTCAAATGTGTTGATAAGATCATATGGCTCCAGCCATGCACTCTTGGGAACAACTGGTCTGGAGGAAAGAAAATATCAGCTGGTCATGATGCCTGCTGCTCAAAATATGACGATTATTTATACTGTACATAGTACTGAGTTCACTACCGCTCTTGCTAGCCCAGTGATATTCATGTGGGACAGCAGGTTCCAAGATCCAGGATTGTACTTGTTCCATTTAAAAGGTCTGTTGCATTCCACATCGTGCATTTCTAACTCATTTATTTACATGTTTAAAATACATTTTCAAAAGTATTATTATAAACCCCTGAAATTCATGTACTAAACCACGTAACTCAGATAATGTTTTTTGCCAAAATGTGTTCTCCTGCTGCCTAAGTACAATTGCTCTTTTCTGATATTTCACTTTATGTCAGATTAATATTCTTTCCTTAAAAAACTAGAATCATACCTGTAAATAATTGAAGTACACATTAATAAACAGAGATTTAATATATACCAGCTTTGACATTCTCTCATTATTTTGCTTAGGCTGAATGAAAGTATCTAGTATACAAAGACTTTAGCATTATACAAAAAACAGTATTCAGAGCAGTTGATATGAATCAAACATCTAGATATTTTTATGCATAGGACCTGGAGTACCTAAAATTAAATTAATTAAAATTCAATGGCAAATATAAAATATGGAAAAATTCTAATAGTTATGATATGTATTTCATTGTGCTGCATCATATTATATTAAACCTATGACATGACAGGCTTTATTTGTTGGTCAGTTTTAGAGAGGGGAATCTAAATTTCTCTCATTTTTTAAGAATTATTTGCTTTTATATCATAAAGCTATTACTCACAGCCATCAGCAGTCACTCACAAGTTGTTCCATTAGCGTGAGTAATTGCTCGGTAAATTGCTGAGTTGCAACATGATACAAACTGAGGAGCTGCATGACAGAACCAGATTTCTAAGTGAACTATAATCCTAAAGTAAAGAATCAGAGCAGCCAAGAAAGGGTCCTGCTTTAAACTTTTGTACTGCCTTCTAAATTAAAAAACAGTGTCTTGAATTATTACTTAAAATACTCTACCCAAAGTAATCCTAAACCTTTCTACTCTACCCTGAATTTTCTTGTTTGGTGATTAGGAAAAAAACCATTTTAGAATGTTGGCATCTGTCCATCAGGATAAAAGGCTATGATCCAAATGTCATTGCATCCACAGATCACCCTGACTTCAATGAACAGAATAGCGATATTAAGCAGTATAGTACAAAGCCATATTTCTGAAAGAAAAGTGGAAACAATAAGACACTTCTTATCATCTGACTTTCAGAGTAATTTATTAAAGTAAGCAGCTATGTTATCTGGAAACTAAATTCAAGCAAACCTATATAAATGAAGAAAATACAATGATAAATGAAAATATTCTTAGAAATAAATATCAAGATTTTTAACAAACAGGAGGTGAATTGTATCTTGAGAGAAATAGGAATTAGGCATTTTTCTTTGAAAAAAATTAAACCACTTAAAAGTCAACCATAACTAGAAAAGGTAATTAAAAAGTTTACACTGTAAACTATATTAGTTGGTAAAAAAAATACGCAATTTTTTACTAAATTTCATTTATAGACATTCTCTCATCCAGCCAGAATAGGAACTGCTTTCCTCATACCATTATTAGAAGCGGGAATGAGTACTTAAAATGCCAAATGAAAATCCCTTTTTATATTTGGCACATTGTTATCCAACACTGAATTGAAGTGTCATGTTTTCCACAAGTATAAAAGGCATTATGTTGTGAGCTCCACTGCCAATTTTCGTTTCAATCATTAATAGAAATGGTATTTTTCTTAGTAACACACCCAATATTAGAATTTCTTACTTCTTCCATATTTGTACTAATATTATTAAGCTTAACTTGATCAGTCCACAGAATTCCCAGGCCATCTTGTGAACCTCTGTTACAAATATACCATGCAGAACAAGGAAAAGTCATAATTATGTTATGGAAAGCTTTTTCATTCATACAGTGTTTTTCCTGACCCTTTTTCCTTCTTTTTCATATTGTGCCATCCAGCACCTGCTTTCTCATCTGGACTTCTCTCATATTTTGTTAATGAACAAAATAATCTTTCTTTGTAGAGGCAAAACTCCAAATAGCAACTACCATAAATAACAGCAGGAGTCAGCAGTGCTCAGAATTCATCTTCCCCTTACAGTACTGTTTCCTGCTTCTTATAATTACAGTAGATAAATCACAAAATAAATTTCTCAATTGTTAGATGGTTTACTTCAAGTATAATTCTTCTGTTAAGGTTCAAAAAAAGTAAATTTAAAACTACAATAATAAGGCTATGTATGCACTTAGTATTTTGTAAGCAATGTTTCAAATAATCTCACGGATTTGTAAAATTGCTTTTACGAACAACATGAAAATTGAACATGAAGGTTATTCCTCTATCAAGATTTGCCTTGTGTCCTTTCAAAAGTTTCCCTCATCAGTAATAAACTACGTAAGGATGAAAAACTACATGAAATAATGAGTATTGAGAATTCCAGTTCACACATTCTCATCAGAAGCTGGCAAAATTATTCTCATAATATTTCCTCTTTTTTAGAGCTCTGTAACTCTTATGTGTCAGCTTACCTGGAAACTCTCCCAACTGCACAGAACCAAGTCTATCCTAATCTAAGGGCTCTAAACTGCTACAGAAATTACCATTTCAGCTTCTTGGCAAAGCCATGCTATGAGGTACCCAGTCATGAAAGCTGAGCAACTGCTTAGAAGTTAACGCCCACAGGGCATTTTGGGAGAGCCAGAGACGTGAATGCTGGGATCTGAACACAGAATAGCTGAGAGGAAGCCCATGCAGACTGGCAAAACCAGAAACAGAAAGCTACAGCTGTTTTAATGGAAACCAGAAAACAGAAGCATAGGTAAATAAATAAAGTTGCTGACGGTCAGTGAGATGCCATGAAGGAGTGGAAAAAAATGGGATGTAAGTGTCCCACATTTTCTATTGCATGGCAATGTGAAGTAACCAGAGTCAGATCTTGCAGCACTGCAGAATAGTGAGAGCTTCCAAATGGAAATGCACCATATGTAACAAACGTACAACATTATAAAGATATCAAAACACTGGAAAAGAACAGTGGCTTAATCTGGATATTTGCATTTCCCATGTAGTTTTGACTTTTGGGAATGAAATTTCTTGGCCTCATTTCCTCCCTAGTAAAATGGCGAATATTCTGAAGATAACTTCATTGCTGTTAAAAAAAACCACTCAGATATCCTGGTGAAAAGAATAACTAATTAGGTATTTAATAACTTCTATTTTAATACAAAATTCAGATTACAAACCTAAATAAAATGAAAACTTGACTGTTCATTCACCTAATGTCAGCAGAAGAGATAGGCTGTAAAATTATTTTAGCGTTTAGCGTTTTATAACAGCACACAAGAAAATGGCAATACACTAAATTGCAGATTAACAATATTTGGATTTTTATGTTGTTTAAGAAGATAGTAACACTGTGACAGACAAGGATACTCTCACCTTGACATACGAACATATTCCCAGAAGATAAAACAAGAACAATGTAATGATTCCTCTGATATGGTTCCCCATTTCTGGCAACTATTTTAATTTTAAAACCACTTAAGAAATCTCAAATGCTAGAATTTATGGTCTTAGAGTTCTCTTTTAATGTAGCTTAGTCAGCTATCATTTCTCAAGAACATAATCTGTATAATCAAGATAGCAGTACTGCTGTTTATAATGACTATAAAGTGGTTCATTTCAAACTCCAGAGCTCAGACAAAGTAGTGCAGCCTTTAATGCTTTACTCTGTAGCAGCCAAGTGCAGAAAGAAAATATTTAGCAATGGCACCTGTATGTGCTAATTCAAACTGTCCAAAATCTAGTGTACAATTACCCTCAACCTAACAGTCGTAATTTTTAGAAAAAATCCAGGATTTTTTAGGGAAAAAAAAGAGTAATTTTTAGAAAAAAAAAACAAACACAAACAAACCAAAAATGCAAAAAAACCACACAAAAAAACTATGCTCTATCATCTATGATTAATTACATAACCACATTCATAAACTATTTTATTCTGGTAAATTTCCACCTATCTTTTAGAAAACTGGTGTGTTTAATTTTCAGTAAGGCAAGATACAAAAAACCCCACAATTGACAGAATATTTAGTCTTTGAAGGCATTTTTTTAAACACCAAAGACTACAAAACCATTAGAAATATGATTTCTTTGTAGCACATGCTGTGTTGTTACTTTTGGAAAACACACTTCCTTCTATTTATATTTTTTTAAGTAATACATTTAAACTAAATGATAGAAGATGTAAAAGAGTAACTATATCCACAACACAAATTCCATTGCAGTTAGTCTTAACAGTTTTCTTCTGTATTTTGGAGATGCATACAAATGTTTGAAAGTGAAAATGTTTATTTGAAAAATGAGATAAATATGAAATACAGTACAAGGAATTATTTGTATGACACTTCACCTGCATGTCTTTCTCCACATATAAGAGATGGCTCAATATACACAAGAAGTTGACAGCCATCCTGGTTCTGAAAATTCTGTCAGGTATAATAGAAGATTTTAAGATACCAGGCAGAGGAACAGGAAGTCTTAGGTGCTTTGAAGAATTTATTATTTTATATATTATAGGCAACCAACCAGGAGAAATTTGTAAAGCAATGTGCTGGAAACAGACAAGTTTTAGTACTGACTTTCTGATGTAAGCATACAATCATTCATGAAGGACTCAAAAGAAAAGAAGCATGAGCTACTGAAAAGGAAATGTCTAACTCAGCATGAAAAATAACCTGCTGAGTCACCAGTTGACTTGTATTTTAATGAGTGTATAAGATGCTAATCCTCAAAATTTTACCTACTTATCTAAAGCTACTGAATGTTATGTCATTTCCTTCGTGATCTATGTTCAGCAATTTTCAGCAAACTGAAGAAATCTAGATTCAGAGGAAGTATTTTAAAATTTATTTCCTCATTGTGCAAAATGTTACCTTAACATCAGTCTGAAGACAAAAAAAGGCATACATACTGTAAAACAATCCTCAAAAAGTATTAAATGTTCTTTACGTTAATATCATTCTTAAGTTAAAGATATTATGCATTTATGCTTAGGCACAGAAAATAAACCCAAAAAATCATATTTACCTGAGAGCTACAAGAAATTCAGAAACTGGAGTGACTGGAAAACATCAAGCAGCTGCTGTGTCCTTTTCTAAATAGGAACTCAAGCCCATTAGTACAACCCAAATACTGCTCTCTGTAAAATATGAAGAGGTGGATGAAGTACAGACTTTGTGCTACTGTTTAGGAGAATGAAAAGACAAAAAATGAGAGAACACAAACTTTTTCATCCAGAAAAGATGAAACTTGGTATAGATCTGAACTGCTTTTTTACTGCACCCCATCTCTATCCTTAAGAATTCCACAGAATTACTTGAGCATCATGACAAACCCTATCAGCACAAAAACCTGAGAGTTGTGTTGCCAATTGCAACAGACAAAACACTGTAAACCAAACAAATGAAAGGCTCGTATCTCCTTTTTACAGCTTTTCTTCCTGAACACCATGTCTATCCAGGATCTATACGAAACATACACATGAAGTTACAACTCATAACCAAAGCTATGTTTCATTCAGATTTCTGCAGTTCTCATAACTCCTGTGAATAGCCTAATAAACCAACCAAAGAATTTAACCAGAAGTCTGTTTCCAAATGCAATGCAATAACATCTTTAGTGGCACAACAGGGTCTTAAGACATGAGATGCCTTAAAACACTTTTCTTCATGGTTGAGCTCTGGCTTTTGACACCCACTCTACTAAACAGTTACATTTTTAGACACCATTTGTCTTCTCTAATAATGAAACACAACAGCTTCTTTAAAAGAGCTTTAATGCACAAAAATTTATAAAAGTTTTGTTACGTATATAATTTATCTCTGTATTTTGGTGTAGCACATTATTTCCATCAGTTCTTGAACTACTCTAGAAAGTTCAAATTTTTGTCATTATGTGGTACAGTGGTACTTTTTTCTTCCAGTGTTTTAAAATAATTGGTCAGAGTTTATGCTCTATACAAATGAAATTATTTGAGTACACGAATATTGCAACCTTCCATCTCTAACATCACAAAAAAATTGCTTACTCTATTGCTAACTCTTAATGAGTTCAAAATGGTTTAATTTTGAAACATTAAGGTGCTTTGCCTTTCCTAGTAGTTGAAAATACCACTCCTATCTTAGAAAATAATTCTAGCATACAGACTTGTAATCTGGATATCCAGAGAATGGAATCACTGGTCAGGGATTAAATATCAATCAGTATCTCTGCACGTAATGGACATTCTCCATATAACGCGTATTTAAAAGCACAAAATGTAACTCAGATACTTAAGTGATTATGAAATTCTAGTTTTCTAACTATCTCAGTTCTTGAAAAAATAACATAGCAATGTTAAATCTGTATCCCTTTGTTATGCACCACTGAGTAGCTGCTCTCACAATAGGGATAGATGCCCCTTCAGCTACAAGTCTGGTATCAACAAATTCTGCTGTCACATTATCACATGAACATGCCTGATCTGCTTAACCAGTCCATCTAATCACTGACAGCAAAGTTCTACCCAGAAGGGAAGCAGGTATGACCAACAAGCTTGCAAGTAAATTCAATCTGACTTCTGCTAGAAACATAGTAAGCTTATTTACACTATTTGTTGCAGTCCTCTTTGGATAACTAACATAACTCAACTATTAAGAGTATTACAGAAGATTCCAAAATAAGTCATGTGTGTACTTAGAGACATTACTAAACCCAGAAACGTGTCAGACAGCAGGCACACACAGCCTGCTGACAGACAAACTGTAGCAAATCTTGCCCTACAGAAGTTTAAAAAGTTACCACCTCCAGCTGCCCATTCCATTCCTCAGCTAAAGGTTCCTGCCTCTCCCTTCCTGGAAATCAACAGGAAGGAATGTGTATGGGTACACTCCTCAGTACAAAATCTGGCAATTTAAACTGCTGATAAGTTAAAACTAACTTGCTGGAGTTTACACTGAAAAATCCACCCACACCAACCCCCTACAACCTATTCTGAGACAGGGCAAATGCCCCCCTGGAAAAAATCACAGCAAACTATGAGGGGAAAGTAATGTCAAAATGCACACATTCACTATCTATTCATAAGGATACTTAGGCATAATTTTTGATGGCCTTATGTACCGATACAGGTGTATCAGTGGATCTTGGAAAGAGTCTCCTCATTTTGTACCTCTTTCCCTTCGTAGAGTTCCTTTCTTGGGTCCAAGCAATTTCTTTCTTTGCCAGCCATGTCTACAGAACACAGATTCCCTCTTTGGCAACTAATTCAACCACTTCCTTAGGACTGTGGTACCACAGGAGCCATGCTTTTGGTATTTTAACTAACTTGACAAACTAACTTTGCTGTTTCTCTAGTAGGCGGTGCAACCACCTTATTAATCGAAATTCATGTCACTAAACCTGGTGTTTTGGCAGTTTTTATAATCAACCTTTTCCTTAATGAACGGCAAAAATGTCATAGGTTCTTATTAATTAGATGCCTCTAAATAAAAACAATACTTGAGCTGTGAATCCTTTGTCACCAATTTGGACTCCTTTCAAAAGTGTTAATTTTATTCTACGTTATAGGCTGTGTTCAAATTTTTCTTTAATCATTTAACTTTTCTCTTGAAAAAATATTTTTTGTTTCTAAAAACAGTCAAATCATCCATTTACTTTTATGCCCCCTTCTTCAAACTGGCAGGTTTTCTTCTTGACTAAGTAAAAGTCGTTAAGTGGCTTAATTTTCCTTTTTTTCTGTGTAAACCATATTTTGGTGCCTAAGAGTGCTGTTAATAAAAGGAAATTACATAGTGAATAGTAGGGATGAGAGTTAAGTTTATTCTGCAAGCTTATGTCATTATATGCTGACTCCCATGGCTAGTATTCATAACAGAAAGGCTTTTTCCATCCACTAAAATTGGTATCAGCTAAATGATATCACCATGACAGAGCTAGTAAAACATCTTTTCTTCAAGCTGAGGCATGACAAGTCACTGCTCGGTGCTTTTACAAGGGACATAAAAATACATTGTGATGAAGACTTGCACCTGGCTGAGTGAATGAGGTTAAAACCTGGGTGAGGTGGAGCAGCAGCACCCAGGCTTCTTGCCCAGAATGCAAAGCACAATGAACTGAGAAAGGTTAAGCTAAACCAGTAATGTTTGAATGAATTCACCTAACCTGGCTTCATAGGCCACAGAATGGGCAAACCTCACAGGAGCCAAAAATTAACTGTGTTAGGCTCCAAAATACATTGACTTTGGAGCCAAGAATATTTGGTTCTCTCTGTGATGCAGTTATAATTTTGCCATATATTACGCCCCTAAATAAATGAGACAATGTTGTAAAATATCAACTTCATTCTGAAATCAAAAATTTAAAATTCCCTGAGATTTTTTTGCTGAAGGACTCACAATAACACAACAAAGGCAAGTGAAAATTTCTTCTTATCTTCTTATTCTGCACACTGTGTAGATCCAAAGCTAAAAAAAAAAAAGGTGAGAAGAACATTAGAATCAAATGCAGTCCAAAAAGCCTCTTCTCTTAGTCACAGCCTTTCCACACCAGCTGTAAAAATCAGCCATCCAGAAGAGGTGTTAACTGAAAGGGGGCTGTTGCAAGAGACAGCTGATTGTGGCCACATTTATTTTAATCTTCATCTTCCTACCCAGAGCTGCCTGAGAGGCTGTGTGTTGCTACTGTCTCTTAAAGAATTAACACTTCAAAAATTAATAAAGGACAAATTCAAGAAAGTATTTAGACATTTATGGTAAAAAAATCAGGAAGGACATACATGTCCCTAGATCAAAAAAAGGTCCTCATCTATCTAGGTGTCAAAGATGCCACAGGCAGCTAAACTTTCACCTGTAAAATTAGTCAGAAACTTAAGCCCCAAGAAGACCAAAGGTGCTGGGCTGAAGTTAACACCTGCCTTTCTCTTGAAATTCACAAACCACACAGTCCAAACTGCCAGCCACCCCAAAGCTTCCATCTATGTGTGCTGTGTTAGAGCCAATATGACTTCAGTGGGAAAACACAGAACTCATAGCAATCTCTGTTGATGGTCAGTGTCAACACTTGCTATTTTGTTTACAGATGATGAAAGGAATCACTCCATAACTTGAACACCAGAGTAGAAACATGTCAACCAAAGTAAGCAAGCTGCTCTCTCTCAAAAGACTACTAATCATCAGCTGCTGACAAGGATCAATCCTATTGAAGGGCCGGCACTATAAAGAAAGAACACATGTTTAATAGATCAAAGAGTACACAAAAACTCATTTTCAAAGACAGATAGTTTTAGGGTAAGGACTAGAGAAGGATGACAAATTTTACATTTCAGAGCTGCTGCCAAACTTATCTCTGCATTTTTTTCAATGAGTTTGTAATGAAAAAATATGACATTTCTTGAAGTAATAGCCTGAACACTGACATGCCTTGTGCTCTGCTGGTCTGGGCTTAAGGGTGCTGCCTGGGTGTAATGAATACCATTCCACTGCATCTTGGAAATGGTCTCCCAAACATTTCTGCTTCCCCAAGATCCTATAAATATGTTTCCATAATTATAGTATTTGCTCCCAGTAACACAACCTATTTAGCTGACAGCAACTTTTGACATTAATATTGTCACCATTCTTCACAAAATATCAGTTTTTATATCTTTCAAAGAACAATCTAGAACTTACAAGCAAACAGCTATTCCAAAAATTTATCTCCCCTTCTTCTTCCACAACTGCCTTGTTTCAAAAATTTTTTCATGTTTTGATTTTGCAAGATTTCAGTCATTAAAAAGCTATAGGTTTCTTTATTCTGAAACAGTAATGGATCAGCCCTTGAATAAATTACACTGTCTTCCCCTATATACTGTGCTTTTAAGTGATATTTATTTAAGGTTTCAACTGACATAAATCCAAACCTCCACAAGCAATAGCCATATTTGTTCACTGCCTTAAAAACACATAAATCTAGCTGAGCCTTTTGATTTTGACCCTTTGCAGGAACCTAACTACTGTTTTGGAAATTATACTACTCTAGTCCAGTAAGTTCTGCCCAAGAGCCATTTTTCTTATTAAACATTGTTTAGTATGAAAAACTCTAAAGAGCAACTACATGAACTAAAAGCAAGAACAAAGGCAATTAAGCATTTTTTTTGTAGATACAAGAAAAAAATGGTGTTCACGTTTGAACTGTCCTTTTCAACGCAGCAGACATTTTATAACTTTTGAAATGATTAGGTTCCCCAGCTTACAGTAAAAGCTTCCTTAATGCTCCAAAGTTTTCAAATATTTTGGGGAAAGTACCCACTTTTCAGTAAGAGTAATCCAAGGTTTTAGTAACGACGAGTTCCAGACCATAAATCATTGCAATAATTAATATTTTAAATAGCATAAAATATTAACAAGCCAACAAAAATCTTTACACAAGGAACTCTCTGTGCTGCTGAAACTCTTATGAAATACCAGAAAGGTCAAGAATTATGAAATGCAAACCAGAAAAGAGCTGACCCTCTTTGGGCCTGAGACTGATTTCAATGTAGCAAATGCACAGGCACACAGAATCCAACTGCCTAGTGGAACACCGGAGAGCCAAAGGAATGTCTCCGTAGGTACCTTCACGTCCTACAGGCTAAACAGACATGTGCTACAGGTATTCAGCCGGGGGGAAACAAAAAGCCTCAATATGATCTTTTTGCTTTTCCATTTCCTGCCTTTATCTGCAAAGAATTTTCTTCCCTGATTCATAGACCTGTTGGCTACAGGGAGGAGAAGAAACAGTACCATCACTGTAGAACACAGGTATCTCAGAAGGGCCTGACAGTCCCACCTTCTTCTCGCTCTCCCTTCAGTCACCACGAGGCCTTCCACCCTTTTAGACTCCTGCATCTGAGCTCCTGTTCCTACTCCCACTATTTGCAGCGCCGAAGCCTTAAGGCTGGGAAGAGGAAATTAAACATAACTGAATCACTGCTGACACCTGTTGGCTGCCCCGAGAAATCCCACTTAATCGGGCCAGGTATAGTTTATATACACGAATATAGCTGTTGGGAACACGAATAAAATCGACCCTAAAGCATTGTAAAAGCACTCATTCCCCTTGGTTCACACATTGATAATGTTGCAGGCCCGGGAAGCAGGAATAGGCACCAAACGCGGGTCCCGGGAGGAGTTAGGAATCCTCACTACATAAACCGATCTTTGCTGGTACCAATTTGAATTGAAATTTCAACCAGATTGGTGGGGTAAGGAGAAAGGCTGCCTCACCCTGCAACGGTGTGAGATGACCACGCCATCTGGCAAAGAAAAAGGATTTTTCTTTGTAAAAGTAGCTGGAACAAGCTCAGCTACTAAAGGAAATTTCAAGGCAAGAAGATTGACATGCTGAGCATGTGTGGAACAAAATGGAAATGAACAGGAACATCCTAGAAGAAATAAGGGAGGGAATGGTAAATCACAGTACCAGTGAAAGCAAGAAAAAGACATCAATTGAAAATACAAGCCTTCGCCTAAAACTTATTTACGCTTTACTATACGAATACAAAAACCCAGCAGAACGACAAATCCCAACGCCGCGGTAAGGAGTGCCCTGGGAGCACAGGCGGCGTCAAACTGGCAGACAGCAAACCCACCCGACCACGCCGGCCGCAGGACATCCGCCATATAGCGGCCGGCCCGGCACCGGCCCCGGCCCCGCCCATCTCCTGGCGGAAGTGGGGCACGGGCGGGCAGGGGGCGTGGCCTCGCCACGGCTGGGCGGGCTCCTGGAGGCCACGCCCCCTCCCGGCGGTCGCGCGCGCGCCCCTTGCCCGCCGCCGCCCGCTTCCTGCCGCGTCCGCGCGCCCGCCCCGCCCGAGCAGCGGCCGCAGCCCCGGCCGGGCCCAGCGGGGAGATGAACACGGTGCTGTCCCGGGCCAACTCGCTCTTCGCCTTCTCGCTGAGCGTGATGGCGGCGCTCACCTTCGGCTGCTTCATCACCACCGCCTTCAAGGAGCGCAGCGTGCCCGTCCGCATCGCCGTCTCCCGGGTCACGCTGTGAGTGCGGCGGGGGGAGGGCCGGGCCGGGCGGCAGGCGCTGCCCGCTGGAGAGGTGAAGGGTTCGGGAGCCAAGAGCGAGGGCCGGGGCGGGTATCCGCCCCCCGGCTCCTCGCGCGGCGCTCAGGGCTCGGCCTCCTGCGCCGCCGGCCGGGCCAATGGGGGAGCCCCACGACGGCGCGGCCGGGCGGGAGCCGGGGCGGCGCTCGGGGACCGGCCCGGCCGCCTCGCCCCCAGCGCCGCCGCGGGAGCGGGGATTCACGGCGGAGTCGAGCCGGCTGCCGCCCGCCGTTGTGGAGAGGCAGGGACCTGGAGGAACGTGGAGTTTATCCTATGAACATTTATCCGATCGTAGTACCTTTTCTTTCAATTAGTTGTTCTCTTGGGTTTCTCCGTTAATAACCTAGCGTACTTTCTGTCCTATGGCAGCAAAGTGGTTGTTATGGCTTCTTCTCTGCGAAATGCCCCAGGTGTAGGACACAATGCCACGTCAAAACGTGTTGCCTACACATAAAACGTACTGATGCAAACTTGTGCTGGGGGACCTTTTTCCCCCAATTTTGGTGTTGGTTAGGGGTGGGATTTTTTCTCTGAAAGGAGACTTCGTGACAGAAAACTTCCATTAAGTATGTGTGATGTGGAGGGCAGTAGTTTGACAAGCATTTGAGCAGCTGTTGCAGCCACCAATGAGTGGAGGTTCCTGCTCCCGATATTGCCACGTGGTTCTTTACCAGACCTCCACAGGGGAATCTGGCTCGTAGGACACTTCGCTGAGCTGCTTTAACTCAGCTCATGTTTTTTTATTCGGTTGATTTTGGTCCAGATTAGGGAGCTAAAGCAGCCCACTTTTGGAAGTGTTTAGTGCCAGGTTGGATGGAGCTCTGCACAACTTGGTCTCGTGAAAGGTGTCCCTGTCCATGTCAGGGAGGCTGGAACTTGGTGATCTTTAAGGTCCCTTCCAACCCAGGCCGTTCTGTGATTTGGTGGAGGTGCTGTGGAGCTTTGCAACCACCCCAAGGTAAGTGGCACCAGTGGATGCCTAATGGCAGGACTTGAAAGGAGAGATGAGTGCAAATGAAGAGACTGTCATCACCTTTCAGACTGGTTTAATACCACAGGAAAAAAACCCCCCTAAACTGGTATTCATGCTACACTGATATTACAACAGCATAAAATTGGCATAAAAGAATGTCTTTAAGTGTTTTGGTGAGCTCAGCATATATGAGGCAGCATGCTAATGCCTAATTTTGGGTGAAGTGTGTAGTGCCAGTCCCTTGTGTGATGCACAGATCTGGTGTTACTGGGAGATGTTATACCTAAGCTGCTTCTCTTGAACGTCCGGGAAGTTCTGGAGACCTCAAGCATAAGGCCTGCTCCTCCACCTGACTGACAATGGTTAAGAGGTGCAGTCAAGTGCTTGAGAAGGTTTACTACTTAAAAAGGTACTGCTTTTTTGCAAAGGGATGGAAATTCATACCCAGGCTTAAATTGTAAGATTTGGTGGTGGTTTTCTTAACTGCTGTCTCCAAAACTGTTTTCTCCACTTGTAAACTTTTTTTTTTTAAATTTGGGTTTACTAAAGTTGGTTTTAATGAAATGATATTTTAATTGACTAATTTCCCAACTGGAATAATAACTATGAAGTTCATCATTCATAAAAAAATTGTTCCATGAGGAGTTGAGGTTCATAGTTGATTGTCAAGCTAATTGCTTATGGTATTTCTCTTTGTAGATTGTAAGTTAGGGAAATTGATAAGCTTTATGAACACATAGGGAAATATCTGCTGTGTGTCTGTAATTTTCCACTTGCTCTTTCTATTGTGGTCTGGTGTGGCAACGTGAGGTAGTGTTCCAAGTGTAGGTTTATAATAAAGCCTTCCAAAATTATACAATTTTTCAGAATGTAGAGGAAAATAACTATTCATGCTGTTATTTAAATACATTTTAGGAATAAGTCTTGAAACTTGGGTGACCTATGCTTGTAAAATGTTTTACTGGAATGGTCAGAGCATGAGAGGCTTTGTTTTTTCAAGGACAGTTGAGAAATAATATTGAAAAAGATTGCCAGCAGACTGCTATGCTGATGGTGTCCCACACAGTTTTGCATATTTGGGGATGCTAAAGCATATTTTACTAAAATGAAATGTAGTCCAGCTTAGATACAGATTTTTGTTAACAGGAAAGAGTCAATAGGCTACTTGTATGTCTTAGACATCATGGTGGCAAGGCCTGACATTTAAAACTGGGACACCATAATTTCTGGAAGGTAGGTGTTTGAAATGTTGATTACATTTTAGCCAGAAGTATTTGAAACAAAATACGAATATGGATGAGGGAAATCTCTAATAAGGACTATAATTTATGTAGAGTGTAAGAGACAAATAATGAGAAAAGATAATCTTTTGTTGTGTTTTTTTTTTTTAGAAAAAATGTAGAAGATTTCACCGGACCTAGAGAAAGAAGTGATCTGGGATTCGTCACGTTTGACATTACTGCAGATATCCTTAATTGAAAAAAAATGGTTTGCAAACTTTTTGGAATAAGAATACTTTGATGTCTATTTTTGTTACCTTATAATCTTCAGATATTCAGAACTTGGGGAAAACTAGCAATTTGTTTTAAAATAAAAATTTAAAGCAGCTAAAAATAGTATTTTGCATAGCTATGACAGTGAAATAGAACTGAAGCCAGCTGTTTGGACTCTAGTAGATGACAAGTTGTTAGGTGCCTGTTTTTAAAATCAGGCTCTGTTGTGAAGTGCACTGGATCTAATAATGGGCAGTGAAGTTTAACATCTGGACATTATTACTTTTAAGTGAAATGTGTATCGGTGGTTTGAGGAGTGAATGAATGGTAGGGTTTATATAGCATATTGTTTTGAATGTCATACCTAATCTAGGAACTGCACCTTTCAAACTCATTTTGTTGTGAGGCTTTCAGAGTTCTGACAGTAAGGGTTGCATAGAAGTACCTGTCTTCTTCTAAAAATAAAAAAGGCATTGTAATTGTTTACTTGCTTAGATGTTAAACACTCTAATTTTTAGTACTATGTATTATGAAATTAGCTGGGAAGCATATGATTTACTAAAATATTGATCACATTGTTTTTTGGCCTCTTTCTCAATTGCTGTTGCAGTTTTACAGTTTCTTTTGTACTTCTTTGCTTCCCTGCTAGACTGGATTTGGGCTCTTGAAAGAGTTTTTCTGCAGAAGTCAGTACAAAATAATTGGTGGCATGTTCAGGTGATTACACTAAACCATGTTTTGCAGCTGGTCTGAGAATCCTGGGATTTTTCCCTGTCGGCTGGTTTTTGTCACTGTTAGGCAAGACACTGATTTCCTCCGTGTTTTGGTTTTGCTCTTTTGAAGAAGGCTGTTGTGTGAGCAGACTACACAAAATACAGCTCTTGATACAAATGCTGGATAAACAGGCTAATCAGATTTTTGCAAGTTGGTCTGCACAGGAATAAGAGGATTTTTTTTATCAACTGGAAGCAGGAGAGGTAAGCTCCTAAGTCTGAGTTTTACCTCTGAAATGCTTATACATATTAAAATTGGAGACTGACATTCTAAAGTAGATGCATAGACTTGTACCCATTGTGTATAGGGAGAAGTAGAGCCAGGCAGGACAGGACCTCTAAAAGAAATGTTCTTATACAAGGATTAGTCTTCAATATGTGGGCATAAAGATTCCATGTTTGAATGACTTCTGCTAGTAACAGCCTTTCTTATTTTTTTTACAGATTCTGACTAAATCTCTCATGCCTGGCATAAATAAAGCTTGCAGTATTTAGAGATGTAAAATGCAACTGTCTGATAGGGTTTTTTGTTCAAAATTTGTAAAGAGATACAGGTACATTGACTGTGTTAACTGCCAGAAAGAAGTTGTTAAATAAAATGGCAATTAGAAACAGGAACTAGGCAAAGGAAAGGGGAACATAAAGTTTTCACAAACTCCTTTAACCTTTTTTAATTCATTGCTAACTTTTGCAAGTGATAAGAAATCCTGTCAAGGAGAGCTTCAGAATCTTGTTCAATATTTTGAGCCAGATAACAAAAAAACTTCAAGTAAAATATTTCTGCCTAGTCTTGCAGTGACAGCACTTAAATACTTAATTCTTTCCTTTCTTGCCCTTTGAATTAGTAGCTTAAAAACATGTTTGTCTTGGGATGAGTGGAAGAAGAAAAAATAGATTTTGAGGCTGGTTAGGGAATCTATTTGTTATTTGAGATAATGGCAGATAGAATACAAAAGAGGACTAGGAAATAAAAGATTACAGCTAATCTCTATTGTAAATTAAAAAGTCTTTTCCTTAGCAGTCACACATTATTGTTAAATAAACAGAAAACTATTTAGAATCCCAGCGTTATTATACTGCCTCAAATGGCAGTCATCAGTTTTTTACTGTTGATCAAAAATCAGAGCTTTGTTCGAGTCTAATGAGCTTTCTTTGTTGTCAGTAGCGAATCAAATTTGATAATTTTGGGGTCCCTATATGAAATACTTCCCATATTCTAATTTCTCTAACATGGGCATTAAAGGCTCTTTGAATTCCCTACACCAATTTTGTATTTATATGTTTAATGTTATTGTATTTGGATATGAGGTTCCTCTGGTAGTATAAAGAATTGCCTTGAAGATATTTATGGAAGAATTCTGTCGTGACTTTCATGTTTAAGGTTTTATAATAGGTTGTCTAGCAGAGGATTGTGGTTACTAGCTTACAGTGTCAAATATAGAACTCTGAAATTATTGGAGGAGAAATAGCTGCTACATTTCATAAATAGTAAAAAGAAATACCCACCTAAAAACCTGTCACTTTATTATGATTAAAATATGTGTTCAAACTGCTGGCAGTGCTCTGATTTATGAGTAAGATGAGGTATGTTGAAGGGTAAGAGCTCACTATAATGATTATAGACTACTTAGATTAGTAAAACCAAAACAAGGTTATGTAAGTACAGTACGGTATTTTTCTTAACTTGCATACATCTGCAGAGTATATTTGATTGGAACGTTAAACAATTGTTTCTATATTTGTCGGCAGAATATTCAACGAAAAACAATGTAAGTATTAAAAGGAGTTTGAAGCAATTATCCATTTTAGTACTGTAGCTATTTTTAAACATTCTGTAGTTCTGCTGAGAACAGTTGAGGCCACCAGCATTTCCTACTAGCCTGAGCTGTTTTTACTGGGCTTCATTGTTATTTCCTTGACAGTTTAACTGTAGGCTGAGAAGTTCACCTCCTCGAAACCTAACTTGATATATGCCCAGTAGAATGGGAGAGGAATAACACAGGCCTTGTGTTGCAGTATACTTACCATAGTGTACTGTAAATTAGTTTTTTCACCTTTTCTGTCCATTTTACTTTTTTCCTAAATTTCTGCAGTTGACTGCTGTTAGAAACAAGAGAGAGTGGCTTCTGGGCTGGCCTGATGTGATGTGTCTTTTGTTGATAGATCACAGAAGTGATTGCCCCTCCAAGTTACCATAGCCCCATAATGTAAATGAATTACATTTGTCATACTTCTCAAAATAATTTGCCTTGCTCCTTTAAATTGGTTGCTACTGAGCCTTCCCTTTGGATAGCTGAATACCCTTTTTACTGATCTGATAGAAGCTATGTGGAACAGCCTTTAAAAAAGATTACTTTGATGAAACACCATGCTGCCATGGTACCACTGAATTCAAGTTAAAGCTGCTGTGGTCACATTGCAAGGATATGGTGAAAGCTTGCGGGTTTTCTTAACTTGCTGTACCAAACTTGGTTTTTTTGGAGTACCTTAGTTATATTGGTGGATATTGATTTTGTCTTAGAATAGTTTTTAGGGTTTCTGTGATTTTATTGTATTGTTCCCTGTTTTAGATTTTTTTCCCATGTAAATCCCCACTTCTCCCAAATACTGAGAAGTATTTTTCTAAATTGTTCTATAAAGTACTAAACAAGACTGTTTAGCATCTACTTGAAAGACCAGTATAGTTTCGGTAATGTAAGAACTTGGAATCTCACCTTTTCAACTGTTCATAAATTTTTTGGGGGGTTATGCTTGCAATTCAAGTAGAGATTTCCATTAAACTTGAAAAAATGTTAAATTCATAAGCAGAGTCATGATAACTCAGTTTAAGTCCTTTATTTGAAACAAAGTCTAAATACTGCTTTACAAGTGACTTAGCTTTGCAATTCAGAATGAAATCCCTTTGTGCTCTGTAATTCTTCTAAAGCATATGTCTTTTTTTAAACGTCTTTCTTGTGTTTAAAGATGTTCCTTGTTGTTTCCATTTACTCAGTGCCACACTTCACTGTGTAGTCGCATTACATTACCCCATTATGAAGCATTAGTTTGTTAAATTATTATGGATTGCAAGCATGTACTTCAGGGGTTTTAGATGAATAGTGCAATGAAGGTCCAATGTCTGAATGTGATCTGTTAAGGTACCTTGCTGACTTAATTACAATTGTGATTTTAGGCCCTAAATCAGGTGGTCCTTTGGGACAAGATCATGTTGAGAGGAGATAACCCAAGGCTGTCCTTAAAAGACATGAAGTCAAAGTACTTTTTCTTTGATGATGGAAATGGTCTCAAGTAAGTAAATATTTGTTTTATTACTGTTATTCATGGTATCTTGATTTACTTACATACTTTGCATTAATATATGTGTTCATTGATGTGGGAAGGTACCTATATTCTATCTGCTACTCTGTCATCGCTGTTGCATCTTTGATTGTTAGAAGATGGCCTTGGGATACAAGATGTCCTGTGTATTCTGTAGGCTAGAACATGCACTGCTGTTATGAGCAGCAGGCTTCTTGGTTTCTGCCTTCAGTCTGTGTGGAATTGTTTCTGTGATGCATTCAACTCCAAAGGACTGAAGTAAAAAAAAAAAAAGTAGTCAGTAACTACCTAAATCAAAAAGCTTGTTGTTTCTGGACCAGATAAACAATCTGTATCTTAATGTATTTAATACTAGTAACTGTTAATTAAATCAGTTAACTTGAGTATTTGTGCTGATAGTCTTTGTTGCTTTTGCAGGGGAAACAGGAATATCACCTTGACTCTCTCCTGGAATGTTGTACCAAATGCTGGCATTCTACCTCTTGTAACAGGATCAGGACATGTGTCTGTACCTTTCCCAGATACCTATGAAACGACAAAAAGTTATTAAATTATAGTACTGAATCATAAGCAAAATATTTTTATACTTGTATATTGTGGATACATTTTACTGCAGTTTCTTCTTGCATCCCATGCAAGTTTTCACTGAAAGGAACTTAATTTCCTCAGGCTAGTAGCATAGGAAAAGGAAATGAAAATTCAGGTTTTTTTGTTGTTTTTTTTTTTTTTTTATAAAGCATTGAAGCTGAAACTTAAGGGAAGGGTAAACTGCAGAGTAATGGTTTTGAGAGGGGAAAACTGAGGATTTTTTTTTTTTTTTTTGCTGGCCATCTAAGTATAGATCTCCTTTTCTTTTAAATAAATATTTTTAAACCAGAAGATAGTCTTCCTGTGTTTGGGCTTTTTAAGTACTGTGATAGTTATTTATTTTGTATAGAACTCAAATGCACCTTCTGGAGTTGGTTTCTGGGAGTGCCTGAAGGAAATGGCTGTTCCATTTTAGGGCATTTTTTACATCCATGTGCAGTATGTTACAGTAGGCTAAGTTTGGTCATTTCTAGACAGCCAGCAGCTACTTGGAAAACTGATAGTTCATTATCTATCAGTCAGTCTCAGATCTTGAATGCCACTGATGTAGCCCACATCCGGTTCTTTATTACAAATCCTTTTAATAACTGCTTGCAGTGCTGCAAACTGGAAGAATAAAAAGAAATTTATTCAGTATGATTCTTAACACTTCAAGCATAAGACATAAGGTTAAGTCAGTAAGAAAAGTAAAATCTTTAGGTAAAGAAAGGCTTTCTAGAATGGAATCTCTAGATTTTTAGTGGGATCTCTTCATCAGGAAGAATGAATGTGCTTGTTCCAGAAGGGACTGAGACAACTAATTTTAGAGGGGACCTTCCATAACAAGGAATAGGATAGATGATCCCTAAACAGTCTGGGTAAACCTTTCCAAAATTGAGGATTTCCCCATGGTACGACAGAGTAATTGAGGCAGATTTACAACTTGAGTGTCAATGAGTCTACCTGCAAGTCTTGCTGAGTTGTGTGAACCAGGAAAGGTAGCAAGCAGCATGTAGCAGCTTCAGTCAGCATCTCTGCAGAAAAAGTCGCCTCTCTGTTGCTGCACATCCCCCTGTGTGTGCTACAGCTGGGAAGGCTGTCAGGGTTGGGAGGATGGAAGGAGCAGGGTGTCAGGATTGGCTTGTGGCTATAAGGATGGTTTGTGGTGATACAAGATGTCACTGGTGCACTTAGGTCATCGAATATCCAGGAGAAGGAGCACATTCCAGAATGTAATTTACATGTGTATCTTCAAACAAAGTATGACAAGGGAATTTATTGGCAGACAAGGAATGTTCTGTATGTACTGGGGACTTGGAAAAAGAGAAACTAAAACTCAGGGTTTAATACTGTAAATCAGAAAAAAAGTAATAGGAAAAATGATGAGAACTGCAGTGTGAAAAACCTTACAAAAGAACAGATGCAAAAGATTCGAGCAGAGTATCCCCCTTTGTTTTGGGTTCACCTAAGAACTGATTGATTTTGAGGGAACTAACTTGCTTTTAAAAAGGGATCTTTAATATTTGTGAATTATCTCTAAGTGATTATGTAATACATTCTTCATGTTGATGTATTAATCAAAAAGATCTTGATAAAAATTCCCAAAAGGTGCTTTGTCTTTACAAACAAAATTCTGTTCAAGTGCGAAGACCAAAGCGTTTTTTTTCACATGAATGTTTTAGGAGAATTTGTCATTTTTATCCAGCATGTTTGCATGAATTTCAATTATCTGAACTTGTGCTGTTTTCCACAGAGCAGTATAATCAGCACATTGAAACATACTATTTTTGTTGTGCTTTGATATCAAATGTATATATGGCTCTAAAAACTGTTACAGAGAACTTAAAACTGTCACAGAGAAGGAGAACAAAATATTTTTAGAGATAATTGGGCAAAGTTGTGGATTTGTTTTGGTAATTGCTGAATAAGTGGTTGTTTTTTTCATAAATTATATTCTTGAATTGTTTACTGAAGCATTTCTTGTGGCTTGGCATTCAACCACTTCGCTGCATTCCTTTGGCAGTACTCTTCCAATGAATATAATGTCTGCCTATTACAGAGAATCTTTAACTACAAAGAGAAGGATCCGCTGTCAAAGAACATCAGGGAGAAAACTACTTTCTTTCCTACAAAATAGTTTATTCTTCCCAGCAGACAGTAGCAGAATTTCAAGACACTGAAACTGTAGATTTGGCATGTGATGTTTGATGCTTTACTAGCCTTTCCCTGTGAAGAGAAATTATGTTTGAGGTAAGCATTTTAGAGGGATGAAGAAGAACCATCATGGAGTTCAAGTTCTTGGAAGAAAGAACTTGTTTCTATCCTGAGGAAAAGGCCAACATAGATGAGCACTTGATGCTGTAATAGCTTGGGTTTTTTTGCTCCTGAGCCACTGAGACAGTGTTGGTTCAGGGTTTAAGGAGGCAAATTCCTTAACAAGTAAAAAGCCTTTCAAAAAGTCAACACTTAAGATACATTTCAGATAGTAATTTTTAAGTGATGTTCTGGAGACAGGAGTGTAAGGACTGAAAAATGGAAATTTTTAAACTAGCCTGGGTTTCCATTTACCATCAAAAACATGCATCACTACACAGACAGCTCTATGCAGGAAGGGCAAAATAGCTTTGAAAAATCTGTGTTTAGAACTCTGCTCCCCTGAGCATGCAGTCTTATTTATGGGTGGCTCTACAGTTATTGAAAATAGACATTGAGAAAATAAATTATGTCTATTAATTGTTAGTTTTTTTAATATGTTTCTTCTGAACAACAAAGTTAAAGCTAGCTAATATATTGCTTACTAGCAAGATTTAAATAGAGTTCCTGCATAATTTTTGGATTACGACCATTGAAAATGTTCTGAAAATTGCTTCAAGATGATAGGTTTTGCAGAGCAGTTCTGCAAAATGAAAGCTATCTAGGCTGAAAATACAGGTGCTGGAGAAGCAATCTTACTCCAAATTTGTCAGAAAATACAGAATAACTTTGTCAGACTTTAAGAAAAGTTTTTCTGGTTTCTTTGCTTTTTTTTGGATTTTTTTTCATTAAAATACTCACAAACTTATAAAAACATTTTAAGCTGTTCATTAAACAAACAAGGCAACAAGCAAATATTGTTTAGCCTGAAAAGTCCCATTCTGCACATATTGGTAAATTCTCATATTGCAGTAATTATATTAGGCATCTTTTTATTGAACAAAAAAAATCCAAAATTTAGCTTGAACAAGCCAAATCGTTTCTGGATCTTTTTCTGATGCCCTCCAACACTTCCCTCAGACCATTTTCTCTAATTGACATGTTATTGAAGATAATGGGCCGAAGATGAGGCACAGATGAAAACAAGTGAGTATTCAGTATTAAGAAGGGTCATAAAACAGTTTGGGTTGGAAAGGACCTTTAAAGGCTGTCTAGTCCAACCCCTCTACAATGAGGCGGGACATCTCCAACCATCTCAGGCTGCTCAGAGCCCCATCCAGCCTGACCTTGAATGTTTGCTGGTATGGGATATCTAACACCTCTGGGCAATATCCTCAGTGTTTCACCACACTCATTGTAAAAAACCTTCCTTATATCCAATATAAATCCACCCTTCTTCAGTTTAAAACCATTATCCCTTGTCCTGTTTCAGCAAGCCCTGCTAAAATGTTAGTGCCCATCTTTCTTTAGGGCACCTTCAAGTTCTGGAAGGCCTCAAATTAGAAGTCCCTGGAGCCTTCTCTAGGCTGAGCAGCCCAATTCTCTCAGCTGTTCCTCTGAATCATGTGCATGGCCAGAATATTTCTCTCCTCTCTCCACCCTCTCCTCTTTCCCTTCTCTCACCTTTCCGTCCCTCTCACTACCCCTCCCCCTGTTTGCTCCAAGCTTCAGCACAACTGCTTTTTCAATCATTAATGGTTAATAAATTCTAAATCCTCTGTGTATAAACTATTTAGAAAATAGTGGAAAAAGGAAAGCTATGGGTTGATCACAGACAAATTCATCTCAAACTTGCCTCTGTTTCCCAGCTGTATTCCCTTTTACTCCTTAGTAGCACTCATGTCAATTCCGAAGAAATAGCTGGCACTCTTAAAATGATAAAACTGGCAGAAATGGGTTAGAGAGAAGATACATATTTCTAGTGCTAGAGGACCATAACTGTGAGCAAGCATTTCTGTAATTTGAAGATATGTTTTTATTATACCTCAAACTTAGTTAACAGCAGTCATCATATGTTTTGCAGTTGCAATGCAATGATTTCCAAGTGCTTTACAAGAAAAATACAGATTTAGTTCCAGAAAGATCCTGGCATTCTTAAGCCATACTGGAAGTGCTTTTGCAAGAAACAGTCTTCAAAACAGCACCCTGGGATAACAAGGATTGCCTGTGTGGCATGTGATAAACCCACCACAGGTTCCACCAGCTGGCTGCGCTGGTGGTTGGTTACCAGAAGGGATATTTGAGAACTCTTAACTGGGGAGAATTCTCCTTTGGCAGAACTAGGATTTGGATACCACGTGTGGGGTTTTGCTTCTGTGTTGCGATGTGCACAGCAGGTACAGTGCTATTTGTTCAGTCTGCCTCCTTGCTCATTGTTTCTTCTTGCTTTGTTAGGGTTTGCTTTTGTTTTCTAAGAGACTGCTATGGTTCTGTGTGCTCATGCTGAAGGGAATTTGTTGGATTTGATACACAGATGAGGTTTCAGACTGTGGTGGTAGGAGCTGTGAGGTGGATATATATGAAGATAAACCAAACACTAATTTCTGAGTTGAAGTGTAAAAATATTTACATTTAAAATGGTTGGCATTAGATGTAGTAATGAAAGGCAGACAGAGTGAGATAAAACTAGCTTAACTGTGATTTGGAAGTAACAGTGATGAGATTGTAGCTCTTGCAGTCTTTCTGGATTTTGGCTTTTGTTGTTTCTTGGGGTTTTTTGGCTTGGTGGTGGTGTCTTTTTGGTTGGTTGATTTTTGTTTGTGTTTTTTTTTTTTAACTTTCATTTCTACAAGGTAAATTTCTTCCTGTTTTGTTTCTTTCTCCATCTTAGTTCTGAAAGGAAGAGAGGGCAAGGATTTTTTTTTTCTTCCTTTCTAGTCCCCATTGCTCATTAAGTATTATTTGTTCATATGCATTTTCCTGTAGGAATTAGTATAGTAAGAGAGAGGGACACTGGTGCCTCCATTCTAACTGCACATGTGGAAACAACCAACATTAACATTCTTCATTTTAAGGACTGTTTGGGGGTTTTTTATATTTTCAAATATTAAATATTAAAAGGTGTAATGTTTTGTATGGTTTAATGTTGTAATGGAATAACTTAAAAATCGCCTATCTCATCAGATATGTTATCTGAGCTCACTGTAGGGGCTCCCTCATTTCACAAGCTTTGATCCACATGAGCAGTGAACTTTGCCTAATTGTCACCTTTCTGTATTGTCAAGTGTCTCTCCTAAAAAGAAATATCTCCTTAGGATTTGTTTTTTTGAAGTTAATAAAACTTTTTTTGACTTAATAGAGTATAGGTAGAGTCTTTGACTAGATGGCTATCATTTTCCCCTCGCTATAATAAGTTATTCATCAGAAATTTGTAAAGCACATGCTGACATCCTCAGCATGGACAGTAGCCACTCCTCAAAGTGAGATAACTCTGTGTAGGGATCCATCAATATTCATCAAAGCCAGTGAGTATCTTCAGATAAGAGATGTCTGGGTTTGTTTGTTTTGGTTTTTTTTCTGGATACTTGGCATAATAGTAATGTCCTGAGTTCAGTAGTGATGTCTTTTTTAATGCTGTCCATGAGAATTTTCCCACTACTGTGAAATTCATAATTTTTATATTAAAGAAAACAAAGAATGAGAAACTTCCATTTGTAGACTACATAAGCTGTTATCCTTTCAGGGAGACCCAATAAATGTGTATGCTGTATGTGTGTAGCTGTTGTTCAGTGTAACCCTTCAGGATCTGATCAGCACCAGGGAACTTCAGCAATTTTTATTTCTGTGCTGCTTATATTTCAGAAGAGCCAGCACCAAACACTGAGATTTATCTGGCCACTTCTACAGGGTGCAACACCAATGTAACCCTTTCTCCCAGGGAGCTATATGACATGTAAATTACTTTTTTTCCTGGATCCAAAGTAAAGTCTTTTGATGGCTTGGATTTTAATTATTTATTGTCTTTTTTTTAGCTCTCTTTCTGTTTTTTGTGTGTTTATTGTTTACCTTCTGTCAAAGAGAATTGCAGATGGATTGCTTTCAGAAAACTGATGTACACTTACCATTAAAGTTATGGTAATTCTTTTATGCTCTCTTTTTGGTGGTATAGTAGCAAAGTATAGTTTTTATGTTGCTCAACAGCAGAAATGCACATTATGATATAGTGGTCCAAGAGAAAGTGTACCAGGTTTTAATTATACTTGGTTGGTTTTGTTGGTACAGAGGGAAAATGAAAAACCAAAAAGGAGTGAAGGCAATATTCTAGTTTCTCATTTTCCTGGGTATATTCTTTCCTTCCTATTTTCTACTTGCGATCTAGCAAGTTTATTTTAATTCTGATATGCTGACTCTTTTGTGCACAAAATTAGTTTCTGAATTGTATTTTAGCAAGGCATCATGTAAGAAAGGTACATCATAAAAATCACAGGTGCTTGGTTATTTTGAAATTGAGTCCTAATTATCTATACTAAAAATTCCTCAGATTTTAGAGAAAGAACTGTGGGCGAAAAGAACTGAGAGAGTGAGAAACTGAACCTTCATTTGATCAATTCTGGGGCTAATCCCTCTGCTGCTTTTTCTAGAGAAATATTCTTTATTTTCTCCCGTGTCTTTCCTGGGTCTTGAGAAGTCTTTAAAAAAATCTTTTGTAGCCTTTGTCATAGTCTCAGCTTTTGTAAGACAGTATTTTAATGGGCATTCCTGTTGTTTTAACCAGCAATTATATTTTTTGGTAGCATGAATGAAATATTACAGAATAGTGTAGAAGTAACTTTTTGAAAAATGTTCAATCTAAACAAAATGGCTGTGCAATAGCACTAAAATTGCTCCTGCTAATTTAGTATAGTAAAAATAATGTAAACAAAAATCATGTTGAGGGAAAAAAGATGGGGTTTTTTGTTGTCTTTTTGAGGACTACATTTGATAATTCCTGCAGGGAAATTTTGTAGGAAATTCTAAGAACCTATCTTGAGTCTAATGAGTAAAAGCAATATTGATGCATTTCCGTTTTGAATCCTCATTATGTCATGATCATAACAATGTTAATCTTTTATTTGAATAAATTACATATTTTAAAGCATCTTCCTTAGTCTAAAAACCACAGTTTAATTCAACAATATGCAGTTTGTATATTTACCAGCAGATGTCAGGCATTCACTTTACAAAACAATGAAGCTTGAAAAACGTCCATTTTCACAGCAGGATACATAAGATATTTGGTTTTTAAGTTTAGCTATATAATGCTATTATGCAGGTTTTTTACCTATTAGAATTCAGAGATTTTAATTTAAAGGACTTTTCAGAGTGTTTGGATTAAGACAGTGGTGATCTTAATGTGAGATAATCCTTTTTTAATATTTGACATATTCATGAATACCATGTATAATACAGTAAAAAAAGATGAGTCAGTTATGTACATGTGTACACAAGTGACATTCTTGCATTTCCCTTCTCTTGGCAGTAAGTGTCTGGTGACTTTTAAGAGAGTGGTGTTTAGTTTATCCCTGGGGTTTGGCCCATCATCTGTTGCAAATGAAAAATTCTTTATAGTTAAAATCTGTGACAGACTTGGGACTCTGGGATGTTATTCTTGGGTCCTCTACAGATCTTTCATGCGCCAAACAAGAAGCTGCAGATGACAAAACTACCACGCAGGGTTTCAAACTATATAGGGAGTGATGGTTAGTTGTCTCACAAGCACTCTGAAACCTAACTTATTGCAAATATAAATCCAATTTTCCAGCTTTGAATATCATGGGTAGAGGTTGCTGTAAGGAATGAGAAGTACAGGCAACATTGTCTTCTTTCTAAAGCTCTGCTGTTTTAGTGAATATATTTAAGGTAATTTTCAGTACTTTTATTACCCATTATTTGTTTTGTATAGGAAACAAAAATATTTTTGGTAAATATTTGGACAGTGGAGCAGGAATAGCTGTCCTTTGAAGTGGGGTGGTGTTTCTACACAGATAACCGCAGTGACCCCGTTCTTTAAGGTAAATGTCTGTGTTTTGAGCATCTACCCCTGCTAAGTGGGAACAGCTGCTTCCCGAGGAGACAAGATACAAGTCAGTTGCTAGTGCTGCAGCAACGGGAATCTCAAAGCAGCCGTGGTTAAAAACAACAGAAAGCATGAGCATGAAATGAGAATTGCTGCCTCTGCAGTTCCCACTGTATTAGAAACAACCAAGCATTTTTATCCTCTCCCGACTAACTTTAGCCGCTACAAATAAAAAGAACCAAAATAACTGCTGTAAGAAAATATTCTATTCTGTATCTATGAGAAAGAAAGGAGTACTACATTTATCAGGAACCTTTTGGTTTTGTCCTTGTTCCAGAACGTTGTGGGGTTTTCCCTTATGCACAAGCACTGGGAAAGTATTTTTGATCAGAAACAAAAGGGAAAGACAAAGATGATATCAGCTAAAAATAGAACTCAGTAGTGTTCATAAGTCACTTTGAAAGTGACACAGGTTGAAAGTGCCCAGATAAGATATGAAAGAGAATGACTTAGTGTGAAAGCAAAAGACTTGGAAGAAAATCTCACATGCTTCTTCCACCTTTAATGCTCTGACTCAAGAGCTGGTGCCAAGTAACTTTGAAGAGTGTACTGCTCCAACAGTTTTCTGTGAATGAATGGCATGTAACTACTCCTTCATTCAGGCAGAGAGAATCAGCGAGTGTCTGCTCGTCACTGGATTGGTCAGCATTACTTTCTTGCCAAAGCTGGATTTCCATTCTTCTCATTTGGATCTCATTTGTTCCATTCTGAATTGCAAGAAATTCAGTCAAATGGTTGCCTTCAGTGGCTAAGTTCAAAGCCTAAAAACAACTCGGGGCATCCAAACTTGCTAGGGAGTAGCGGTATTTCAGAGATTGTTTGGAACAATGTCAAAGATTGATTGGTATAATACACTAGCAGACAAGTAAACTCTGTCAACCAGTTCTTTGTGTAAACTATGATAGGCTCTCTGGAAATGTCCTCGTTTGGATTTTTAGCTGTAAACCTGTCATGAGAGTGGCCCCAGGCAGTGCGGTGCAAGCTCCCCAGGGCTGGGGTGCACACCACAGGGCTTGTAAAGCTGAAGGGAGGGACTCTGCCCAGGCTGTTGTCAGTTTGGGGTTTGACTGTGTCACTCTAGAGCATTTATTGCTTTAGCAAGACGGTGCTGAAGTGTCTTGTGCCTGTTCCAGGAGATTTGCAGGGTCACAGTGAGGTGAGGCTGTGACACCCTGGTTCATCTGACCCTCTGCTTGAGAGAAGCCTGTAACCCAACAGCATGTGTGTGTTTCTGATCTTCAGCACAAGCTCATTCATTTTTGGCTTAAGTCTGGTTCAATTTAGGCTCTCAGTTCTTATGTTTATTGTTTTGAAAGTACTTAGTATTGATAAGGTGATGGCACGTAAGACGTGCACCAGGAGAAGGTTCAATTTTAAATGTAAAACCAGTAAAAATGCATATGATTATTCAGGACGCTAAAAGCAAGGTCTGCAACCATGCAAATAGGCCCTGTGTTATCTCTTTCTGAAAGAGAAAATACTAACTTCCAGTTTCTACTAATATAAAGGTCTTTTCCATTAGCAATATTAAAAGGTACCAACCAGACTGTTGATGAGCTAATCATGGAAGTGCAAACACACAGTGAGAAATATTCTAAAAACAATCAAATAATAAAATTTCCTTTCCTATTAAACTACATTAATGATTTGAATAATCTTTTATTAACCCTAAGCTAATACACTGAGTGAAATTTCGTTAGGGGAAAGTGATTGAGAATACTTTATCAGCAGAAAACACCCTTACAGTGTGTCACTAGATGGCAATGTTACACATGGCACAGAGGGACTTTTCTTAACTTGTACGAGCAAGTTTTTAACATTGAGAGAAAACATGGTTTTGAGGCAGTTTTCATGGATAAAGGTGAAGCAAACGAGAAGCTAGATAATAATATCTCAAGGCTGTTACCTAAAACATAACCTTGAAATATTATATTTATTGAAAATAAATATGAAAATCTTATATTGAAAATCTCATAGTCTTGAAAGGAGTGAAATGTTAATATTTGTGGTTGTGTTTGAAGGCCTCAGTAGTTATGGTGAAACAGAAATGGCACTAGGTATCTGCTGTTTTGTGCCATAGTGCCCCTTCATGAAAGAGCAACTGGAAAGTTCTTGGCATCTACGGTCCTCCTTGGCCACTGAGTGACGCTAAGTCTAGGCTACAACTTGTTAAATCTTGCACGTCTTCAGTGAAACTAGACTATTCCCCTTATTTTCATGGGGCTTTTTCTGTTTGTTTCATAGGAGTTTGTTTGGTTTTTAACTTTCAGTCCCAATATTAGGAAAGACCAAATAACATGGGGAACTTGTTGCAGGAAAGCAGCACTTTGCAGAACCTGATGTGACAGTACCACACTCAGAAATTCCACTGGTATCAAAGGGAGTTCCAAGGGCATACCACACGAAGAGTCTGCAATACAAAGCTTGCAATGACTTATAGAGGGGAATGAAGCTTTTCAGTCTCCTTCACTTATCCCAGCATGCCTCGCTATTGCACAACAGATGGGGTCAAGTGACCTCTTAATGTACGTACAGACTAGTGCCCATTAATCTTGGAAGGAGGTAAGACTTCATGGTATGCAAGGAGTTTTTATTTTCTTCCCCTCGTGCTGAAATACAGAGATGCTATGGGGAAATGAGGCTTTGATGCATTGCCTTTACACAAATGGCATATTATTTTAAGATTAAAATCACATCCCCCTTCCTTCTTACGGTAATGGATCATAAAACAAAGTTGCACAAGATGGATGCATTTTATTTGCTCTTAAGGAGTTGCATGGCTCCAAAGTTGAAATAAGTTCACATTAAGTGAGTTCATATTAAATTCTTAATTTCTATGACAGCCCTAAAAGTCAGAAACAAGCTAGAATTAAATATTAACTTTGTTGTCAGGACATTTGAAAATCTATCACAATAGTTTTCTCAGTCTTTCTTACCAATGGGTACGTTTCCATTACTGTTCATTCATGAGAACAAGGGAAGTGATGCAGGATGAGCTGGTGAGAAAATTTAAAGGAAACAATAGTAATGACTCACAACTGAAGTCTGTGCTTTAGAAATTCCCACCTTTCAAAGAAGGTCTGCTAAAGAAAACCCAAAGTAATGTTCTAGCCAAGTCAAAATTATATCGGAGAAACCCTATGGCATGCAAAGTATTGTTTTCAGAGAGACAGCCCAATCTGCTTCCACTTTTGATCTGGACTTTTTTTGGTTTAATGGCATGATAAAAACTGCTTGCCCAATCCATTGTCTTCAGAGACTGCCCTTTCTTTGAATACTTACAGGCGTTGAATTCTGCCAAGAGCTGACTTCTTTATCTGGCATTTTTCCTTCCTTGGTCCTGTCTTATTGAAGTGTTTAGCAAAATATGTTTAATACTTCAAAAGGCTTTAATACTACAAAATACTACTAAAGTTTAATATGACCTAGTCTTACATCTTTCAAATGTTACATTCAGCATAACAGTATGTGAAAACTAGCAGTGAAACAGCAACACAGTAACAAAAAGGGGACTATGGATAGCAATGGGATAAACTATAGAGGCTTGATGAATTTTAGGGCTTAATTTTAATACACTTTACATGTTTACCATGAAGGAGTGATGTTTTCAAACTTCACTCCCTCTGAGTTCTTCAGTAAGGTTTTTCCCAGCAAGTGCGCACAACCCACTGGAGTTTCCTCTATGCTCTTCTTAGTGACTGTATTTGAGATCAAATGAAGTCACATGCAATACATGTATGATTTTACCATGTGAGAAACATGAATAGTGGTTCTGATGTGGTGGAACGTTGAGTAAAACTGTATCTTGGGGAAATTGAGTTCTATATAGAAAGATTTTTATCTACTGCTGGTATTTGTCTCTGCATATGGCTTCTGTTACATGACTGCTGAAAAGAGATATTTTCTTGTGAATGCTTGTAGCTGTCATGTTAAAGGAGCCTTGTTTATCTGGGAGCTGAAGTTAAAGTTACAGAAGTTGTATTTTTAGTGCTGATTTGATGTGTATATAGCACAGAGAACACTAATAGGCTAAAGTTGTCTGTTAATCCACTAAACAGAAAACATACTGTGCCATACACAGTCATTTTCATGTTAATTTATCAGTGCTCCTTAACTGCATCTGGCAAACTCTTTAAACTGTCATCTGGAAGAGTTGTTTCTAAATGCATATGTGTTCTTTTTATTTTTACAGTAAAAAATATATTAAGCCTTTTTTTATGAGTGTATTAATGTTACCAAGTTACCAGATATTTTAGTGGTTGTCTACTGAAAACCCTTTCAAGACCTTGGAATGTGTTGGGGTGGGCAGTATAATAAAAGCACGAACAAAAACCGTTGACAGATGAAGTGAAATATGAAATGCAATGTATTCAAATTCACAGAGCAATATTGCCTAAATATACAGGCATACCATAATAATATATTAAGTCCCTAAAATGAGATAATCTTTGAAAGAGTAGCTGTATGGCTGACCTCTGTGGATGTTTCTGTTCTGCATTTCAGTATGCTTTTCAGTTTTTTGTTTTTGCTTTAATCATTCTGCTATGTTTCTTGCTTTACAACTTCTTTTTCCTGCCTGCCCTGATAGATAGTCTTATATGCCAAACTCTCTGATCAAACACTAAACTCAATTCAGTTCATCAGTGCTTTGAAAAGGTAGTACAACAACCTCCAAAGAGGGACATTAATATCTTCCCCATCTTTCCCTCTTTTTAATTTGAAACTTTCATTATGAGAGAGACATGGAATATGGAAAGTAAGTATGACTATAATTTTTCTCAGTTCTGCATTACACAAATGAAGTAAGTATGGAGATAAGTTGATTTTTACTTCTTTTTCCCAGAGAGGAAGAGAGTTTGATTTTCTTTCTTAAATGAACTGCCCTCAAGTGTGACCTATTGTTTGTTTTTAAAGATGGTGTACTTCCATTTCCATTCCTATGTGCCACATGTGATGTTGTGTAGCTATCGTTATCAACCAACCTTTTTTTGTCAAACATTTTTGTCTGGTCATATTTTACTGATAAATTATTCAAGTAATTGAATTATTTTCACTTTCTGCTTGACCATAACTTGCTGCCAAGAGTTGTTTTTCTCAAAGATAAAGTTGCTCTTTTTCAAAGGCATCACTTACACGCTGCCTTCTTTTGTGCTGCTCTTCTTTAACCAAACTTTTCTGGTTTAGCAGTACTGTGTTTTCAGTTCCCCTACAGTAGTCCAGGGTGTAAACCCAGTCTGCTGCTACTGCAGCGTAGCAGCTCCTCTGTGCTCCTCACCATGCCTCTCTTTGCATGAAGATTGATCAGTAGTTGATCTGAAGCCTGTGCTGAGGCTCTGATAGATGTGGATGTAATTAAGTAGCATGAAAGGTGATCTAAGGCAATGTACTGCTGTAGTGTAAATAATTTGAGATGGAACTTCACTATAGAGCTAGGTGTTAAGCTGCTAACGAAGATACTTATTGCCTCTATCAGGCAGTATTGGGAAGATGCTTGCATTTCAAATGAGATTAATGATACTGTCATGACCTAAAACCTGACCTCTGCAGCAGCAATTCTTTTTGAGTCTTCCTTCTCCTCTACCAGTAGATTACTTCATGCTGATGTGCTTGTCCTGCTTCTTTTTCTGGCTCGAGCTCAGGGATCTCTATGCTGTACAATACTGTGCAATGTGTACATATCACTCTGTTCCCTTGTGAGGTTTTTCTGTGAAATTGAGCTAAATATGCAGCTGCAAAAAGTAAAAGGCTAATCTGTAATCTGAACCAAAAAGTAAAATGAGATAGAAACTCTTTAAAAGGAATATGTAAACATGGAAACCGGTACTCTGTTTCTGGAGCTACTGATTTTTCTCTGTGGTTTCAGACTAGCTGTTTTTTACTATCTGTATTTACTCATCTGTGGAAGAAGATGTGATAATTATTTACCTCACTGGAAGTCTTAATGGCTCACTAGTTTGTTTTCAAAGAGGTCCATGACAGCTGAGGCTGATCAACGTAAACACACATAGAAATTTTCAGTGACCAGGACCTAGGAGCTCAGTTACGTTGATCTCTTCCTAAACAGATGTCTCTGCTTCTTCAGCAGGAAAGCCAAGGGTGACTTTGAGTTGTCCTCTCTCTCTTCCCCATGCCTGCTATAGATTTTTATATTTATAGACATTTTCCCTCTGTGGAACCTGTTCTATGGTGTCCTTTATGAGAGTTCCTGAAAACCTAACTAAAAAAAGGCAGGTATATAGAGTTATGGTGATTATAGAACAGTGCTCCTGATCCACCTTACTTTCTAAATTGTTTAAACAACTGGAGAGTTTAGGAAGCTTATGATTCAAGTTTTGTAGGAAAAGCATGCAAGTCTAATCTGCTTACAGAGATGAGACAACTACCAGCCCTGGTAGAAAAAGGGGAAAATGGGGAAGTGCAGTTAACAGAATAATAATACTAGAGTTGCTTTCTAGCAAAAGGGAACAGAAAATGACAAAAAGGGCTAGATTAGGCCTACTGCACTGGCAATGTATGTGAAAATATAAGCTCCATTATATTAGGAAACTGAGTAGTGTTTCCCTGGCGCTTGGAAATGCAGTTTTTGCAGGTAGAACATATAAGTTCTATACATGTCTTATACAGCCTGTTCCTTGTTTGTCAGAGATTATCAAAAAGCTTTGAGGTTACCAAATTTAAGTTGCATTTGCTTGCCAAATAATGCATATGCATCATATCTCAAAATATATGAAGTTTTACAAGACCTGAAATAAAGTAAGGCTTTGTGCATTTTTGGTATATATTGTGTTGCTGTTGTTTTTGGGTTTTTTACAAACACGAATATAACAAAGCAAATAATTGTTGCTGAATATTTTCCCTTCTGCAAGAAAGTTGGCAGTGTCAGAAAGGTTTTGGTTTTTTTTAATTAAACATATTTAGTTTTGCCCATAAATGGACATAAGATGTCTCATGGAGCTAGATAGGCCTGTTGAAAAAAAATCAACTCTCACAGTAAGAAATAAATCATGAGAAACACACTATTGATTAAACTGTGTTAACAAAGTAAAAGTGGCTTGAAATAAATAAGAGAAATCACTACTCACTGCTGATGAAATGGACCAGATACCTAGTTGTCCCTTAAAGATTATTTCATGAAATAGTTGTGGTTACAAACAATTTAAAAGCTGCTGAAATGTTTGTGTACAAAGGGCATTGTTTTAATAAAATAATTTGGTTCAATTTAAGCAGCCCTTAGGTTTTTCCAGGCATGAAAAAGATGTGAATTAGTGTTGCAAATTCTTCCAACCAGGACTGTTTTGGCTTTTCATCTAAAAGCTAAAAGCAAAACTTTTCTTGTTCTTCTGCAATCCTTAACCCAATTTCTTAGGTAACAAGAAGGTCCTATCCTTCTTCACCCTTTTTTTTTTTCCTGTGGTCTTAAGGTCTTAACATTCCAAAATGGGAGAAAAGAATGGTTCCTCAGGGTTGGCTCTGTTTGTCTAGACCTGACTCTTCCATGTGCTTTTTCACTTCTGAAGTATTTTTAATCCATTTGTGTTTTTTTCATAGTGGTAGCATGAAAAATAGGTAAAAATATATATAAAACATGTTTTGCCAAAAACAATTTGGAAAACATTCTAAGCTTTCTACTGGCAATGTTTTCCTATGGTGGCCAAATTTACATTATTTTTCAATAACAAGTCTCTGACTGATAAATCTGTACAGAATAGATTTAGGATATTGTCTGCCACTTGCTATGTGTGAAAACAGGAGGAGTCTGTAGTGACAGTGTGCATACTTGAAATAATGGAATGTCTTCTGGTTAAAAAGTAAATGGTTAATATTTTTTAATCAAAAGACATTCTTAACTAGTCATCTCCTCTGTAAGGCAAATTCTAGCTTTCTTTGTGTATGCAAGTGTCATTCTTTTAGCCTTCTTATAGGCATAATATAAAGTTATTTTCCCCTGATAGTCTGACTTTTAGAAATAGTTCTGTCATTGCTCCTTTTTCTCTTATGCTGATGAAATCTCTGCAAGTTCAAAGTCAATGATGCTTTAGAGATATTTCAATTGGAAGCTGCTTCCAAAATTCTTGCAGAACAAGGGCTGTGTCCATGAATGAGATGAATAATATTTGCTTGATTTCAGGGTGGCCCAAGTACTTGAAAGAGAGATTTATGGGCAGTTACTACACAAAAGCATATATTAGCTTAGCATAAAGTTTGAGATGAAAAACGTTTAGGGGGTTCTTCTTTGCACAGCTTCATATATATTTGCCCAGTTCTTCCTTTTCCATTGCTAGTTATCGAGGCACCTGCCTATAGGGACAGGTATTTTCATCTAATTTTGTTTGTTTGTTTGTTTGTTTGCCATTTATGTTCTCACCCACCTTTTTGCTTATGTTGCCTTGTGTAATTAATTAAAAATTAAGCACATAAATAAAAATAGAAAATATAGCGAACTGTGGCAAAATACTTTGCACATAGTTGGATATTTTAGTATGTAAAATTCAACTTGGGGTAGTGCTGGCTACTCATCCTTCCTGCAGGCTTCTCTGAGTGGGTTCTGGGTACCCTGAAATTGCACTTTAGGCCTCACATTGCTCCTCTACTTTGTGCCTTGTTTCCTGAACGTTCCCCAAATAATTCAGAAAGTATGCTTCCATTCCAAAAGTGAGGGGTGTGGCTTTTTAACAATGCTCCTTCACAGTTGCTTTCCTTGCAAGATGCATTTTATTAAAATAGATATTGCAGTATGTTTGGCACACGTGTGACACACAGGTATATGAAAAAGCATGTGTTAAAGCACTTGTTGTCATGTTCTGTACATACAATACTAATAATGAATCAGTTCTATATGTATATTGAATGTTTATACTGGGAAAATGTTTTACAGATGTTTCAATTACTGTATGAAATTTGAATTGTCATACACTCATTAAACTTTGGAAAAGGATTTAATTACTTTTAAATAACTCCATTTGCATCTTAAGCCATTTTTTCACTAATAGGTACAGTCAGATATGTTTAAGATAGGAGTCTGGCCGGAGCACTCTTCAGTTGCAGGTCAAGTTATATTTGTGAAATGCAGTTTGGGCATCATAACTGTTGGGATTTGTTTCAGATCTTTGGGCATTACTTAAGATCTCCTTTTTTAAATAATTCAGTCTTGTTCAGTTGAGTAAGAAAATACGTATGAAGTCATCTGGATTTCAGGTTGTGTTAGGCATGTCGAATATTTACATCTTAAACACCTCCAGATATTCTTGTTTATTTGTTTTTGTAATCAAGTAAGTTAGTGTAGTAAGACCTAGATTTACTCCAGATTTACTTCCTGCAAGCTCCTTATCTGGTCGTGATTTATAAGCTGAGCCCTGAAAAACACTTCAGCAATGCAAAGTAGCAACATTCAGTGCTGGAGACTGTGAGTATATGGGTAAAATACTTCCTTTGTTTAATCACTCAAAAGTACATTTAAAGACTTCCATGACTCAGATATTAGTTGGCATTGGGTTTGGTAGGATTTACGGGAAGTAAGTGCTGGTGGCTTTTTTCCGGCTGTTCATATTAGCCATGTCCTTTGCTTGTGTTAGGTGTGTTGAGGGCCACTTCTATACAGAGTAATACAGATCATTACATGATCTGTATTCTGCATTATATACTGGGATAAAAATCACATAGTCACATTCCATGTGCTTATCGTAGAAACTGTTCTCTTGGTTATAGTGGTCAATTTTTAGTTTAAAACTGCAAACTTTAGTTATGAAATCAACATTAATGTTAGGAGTTCTACAACATCTTCATGGCCCAAAGCATCTCTCAGAGTGGCAGAAAAGGAATTTTCTTCTGGTCTTCATTTTCTCTTTTGAATCCTTAGGTAAGTGTGTTTCAGAGCTAAGAGGGCCCCTGAAGATCTTTTCATCCTGAAAAGATTATATCAAAGATTTGCACAAAGCAGAATTTTCTTTCTTCTGGCCCTGAAACTGTCTCTGTAGATAGCCTTTGAATAAAAGTATTGACATTTAAAATTGACATGGGTGAACAGAAAGCTGACTAGTACTTGCAGGATTATTTGTTTCTTTTGTTTCTAGTACATTTCTTTTTTTTTTTTTCCAATGGTAGCTAGGGATCTCACATTTTTGTTACAAGTCATGTATCTGAATGCTCTCTTGTAACTCTTCAGCTTCATTTAAATGGGCTGTATTTCATAATAAATCAGTCTGCTATATTTATTCCTGAAGTACTCAAATTTTGCAATTGAGCAGAAAATTTCGTAAGCTAGAGTTTCCATGTTTGTTATCCATTATTTGTATCAACAATCAAGCTGTGTAACTGAAAGTTTAACTGGCCTAATAATGAGGGACAACAGGTTTCACTATTTCAGACTTGATGTAGTATAAAACTGCTACCAGAAACCTTTAATTAAATTGCTGGTCTTTCCTTGGGAAGATGTGTATTGCAGACTTTAAAAATGGCTATGACATCCATCTGTCTAACCGACTAAGCATTTGTAAATCTTAATGTGGAAACATTTAATTACACTTTGTTTCCTGAGGTGACCTCGAACCTTTGGTGGTCACCTGCTAAACTACTGCCAGGAAGTGTTTAGGAGATGGTTGGGCGTACAAAGATTTCCCTTGACACAGCATTGATCTTCTCATTATGAAACTTCTTACACAAACATGACATAACTATCAGTCACTTGTTTTCATTAGTAAAAAAACCTGAAGTGGCCAGAACCTGAAATTGATACAATTTTCTGTTGCTATGTAGCATGACAAATGAATGGATGGAGGTAAGGCAGAAAGACTACTAATTGAAAATACATTTTTTTCCTTTTTTTTTTTTTCCCCTAAAGTTAAGCTTCTAGTCCTACATTTAGGATAGTTTGGGAACCCAAATGAAGTTTGGGTTTGTATAAATAGTCCTTTGCATTTGTTACTGAAGTTATTGCTAAAATCTACAGACCTTACGAACTGTGACAGCTCATAAGACATTCTAGACTCTCAGACTAGCTCTTGACAACATGAAAACCCTGACCATCCTCTGGGATCTGAGAGTGCATCATCAGAAAATGGAGATACTCAGCATTACTTTTTTAGACAGGTCTAAAGATATTTACTAAAAAAACTTTACTTCTTCCCACCTAATGCAAAAATCCTGATTTATCAGTTTTATTTCCCTTCCCAAATAAATCATAAATTTCTTATCAAAAGCAGAGAAACAATAAAAAAGATAGAATTCTTACTTTAAAATTTCAATCTAAAAGCTCCCATTTTCAGTTCACTCCCAATTATAATAAAAATTTCAGTTAAAGTAAAGAAAAAATATTGGACTAAATTGGAATACTTATTTTTCATGAATTTTTACTACTTTGGATTTTGTTGTTAATTTGTAAAAGGAAGACACTTTCAGACAAAAATTACTTCCACAGAGAGAAAAATTTCACCTTAGCTTCAGCCTAAATTGGGTAACAGTTCTTAATGGGTAGGCTTTAAGTATTAGAGTATTGGAATTGGGATCTCATTTTCTGTGTCGTGGCACTCCACAGTCCATGGAGGCATATACACATGGTCACTGCCTTGCAAGACTTTGGGGCCCAGTTAACAGCTATCCAAATTTGGAACTTCAGGATCAATGCACAAGTTTCAAGGGCACCCTAAAACCACTCTTGAATATGGTTGTGTGAGATACTGAATTCTCACAGACCACGGTTTGGAAGCAGCCTCTAAATATAGTGTCCATTGTTTCTTCTTGCATAGAAGGATGTGAAATAGGCAGAGAAAAATTGAAATCTCTGAAATTTATCTACCTGTAAAATGGCTTAATGACATTTCCTTCCTTTTCTTTAAAGTATTTTGAGATCCCTTGGTGAAAAATGATGTATAAGAACAGAATAGTAGTGTTCCTTCGTACTTCTGCCATAAAGAAACCTAATGTATTTTGCCCAAATTGTATTAGCTTCAAACTCTCATTGCAAAGGATAATCAAGATAAAAGAAAAACACCAAGTTTTTGTTATAAGTTTTTGCTCAGACCTCTCTTTGTAATGATAATCAAAAACCATGGGTTAAATATGATTTTCTAGCAAGAATCAAAAATATTAATACCATGATTTAGAAGGTTATTGCATTTATGGTCTAGTGTGAGTTGAATTTCTTTTCAGAAGGCAAGAGGTGCTTTACAGCTGGTAGAATTTTACAGTCTAGTAATGCTGTAATGTGATATTTTTTGAAGGTAAGGTTTGGTGCCTGACTCTATTCCTTTTTTTTGTTTTGTGTCAGCTAGGAATGAAGCAGACAACCAGCTCAGGCCTCACTGATTTATTTAAGAAGCCATTGGTTTTTATAAGTACTTTGATGTGTAAATAAGTTTGCATAGTTGCCCTAACATGTATTAATAGGACTTACCTTCTGACTGCTAACTTGCATCTCATTTACTAATCGAATAAGCACTCCAAGAATATGTGCCTTACAGTGTAGTTAGGAATCAGGATTATTTTTTCATATACTGTACCTGTGAAGAGACTTTTTTTAAACATACCTATTAAAACCTGAAAAGCTCTGACTTGGGTTTAAAATTAGTTCACATGCTTATGAGAATGGTGGAAAGTAAATGTGTTGCTATTGATATATTTTGATTTTTAAAGCTTTTACAAATGGCAAATCATGTGTGGGTAATACCTGCATCATTAAAACTGCTAAAAAATTAGGCTTTACTAGGGGCTGATCTCCAGAGATCCCTTTCAACCTAAACAATCCTGTGATTTTTATGTCTTAGCATCTTTCTGTGTTGGTGCAATGATAAAATATGTCATCATCAAGTTGTGGGATCCCTGAATAATTGAAGGGTAAGGAGAATTCAGGAGACCCAAGGTAAGGCTAGCCCTGACTTGAAGTTGCAAGATATTGCCACGGCATAAATACCATTCCTGTCTACACTGAAGATGCTATTTAACCTGGTGCTGTGGACTTTTAATTAGTGCTCATAGTTCAGTTGATAGTACCTGATCCCAAATACTGTTTTGCTTTTTCAAAAATATGTGGTGCAAGCTTGTTTGTATTTGGGTCAATTTGCTTGAAATGAAAACTGAAATCTGCAGTTTAAGTGAAAATTACAGCAAAAGTAATAAGTAATAATTAAGTTGCATACTTAATACTTTCTGCTTCTGGCTAGTTGAACTGTCTAATTTGAACTGCAATACTCTGAATATTTTATTTTTTTTTAATGGATGCACATCCATTAAAGCACATCAGGCTCTTATGACAGAATTGAAAACTGTATAGTTATTCCAAGAGATTTCTGTTTCCTGTCTGTGTTCATGTACTTATTGTGAATTTTAAATTCAAGTTGGGTTTAGAAGTGAGTCCTATAAGGGACCTTGTCTATCCCTTGTCTAGCTGTCTTGATCTCTTCCCTTATGACACCAGCCACTTTGTCACCTTGAAGAGATAAGAGATGACTTGTGATCTGAATTTGTGTGTAAAGCAGTTGTTCTTCCACTTATTTGGCTACTTTGTAGTCTGTATCTGTCCTATAGTCTATTGAAAGTCAATTCCCTCTTTGCTGCTCCTAGATGTTGCTATGATTAGAGATACTGGGGAGTCATGGAGGCTTCTCATGAAGGAAGGAAGTTGATATGGTGGTGCCAAAGCCAAACAAAAAAATTAGCCAATTAAAATTCTTAAAATCTTTTGTGCATGTGCCAAGAAGTTGTTAGAAATCCATACAGTGGTCTTGACCATGACTTGCAATCAGAGCAAGGTGAGATGGTTATTAGAGGCAGAACTGCCATCGTTCTGGGGCTCTTGCTTGGAACTGCTAATTGCATCGGCTCTTCCCCCCTGCATACCTGGTGCATGTTCAGGGAAGTCAGGGAAGAATCTTGAATCTTCCAGTATTGTCACACAGCAAATGATGAAGGAAGTGGTCTGTGTCTTGCTTTTAGAGACCTGAAGACAGGCAAACACCATAATCAAGAGATTCTGTGGAAGTGCTGTCAAGTCCTCTCTGCCACATACTTCATGCAGCCATGAATCTGTGCAGGAACAAAGAGATAGTTTTGGTTTGTAGATTCATCAAATATATTGATATTTGTGTATATGACACAAATATATTGTGTCATCAATGCCTACAACATGATTATCAAATGCACTGTCCATACATTTGAACACATTAAGATTGTAGTTGTTGTTGTCTTTGGTGTTAAATAATTTACTTTTATAACATGTTATCTATCAGTGTAAATTTGCATTATTTTCTAATTTTTTCATAATTTTATCTGGAAAATTGGTGATCAAGCAGCCTGGCCCTGTAAACATGGTATGCCTGTGTTATTAGGTGTGTCTTCTCTATGCACCTGTTCCTCAGTGAGTTTTTGTGTCTTGAATAAAAAAACTATTTCATTGCCTTGTTTCCAAAACAAGTAAATGACAAAGGTTTTCATTTCTCATTCCAGCTGAGGATTATATTTTCTGTTTGTATTAACTCATTACTAGAGTCTAGAGAAGGCTAATGCTGTCCTGCATGTGCCACTAGGAGCAAGCAGAAGAAAATGAAACTGCAAAGGAAAATTTCCAGCACTAATTTGTTCAAGTACATGTTAGTACTGGGAAAAGTGCATGAAAATTACAGCATCTGATTAGGGCTTTAGTTTTTACTTGGAATTGTAGGGCTGAAGTTTAACATTCTTTGCTATATTACTTAAAAATTTATATATTTGTTAGTAAGATATTTTTTAAAAAAATCTTAGTTTGGTTTAGGATTTGTAAAATCATTTTCAGAATGTTCATCCTGCAAACCAAGCTTACTGCTTTTTACAATACAAATGAACAAATGATAGTGGAGCACCATTTGTCTGCATGCTTACAATTCACAACATTAATCTTACTAACTTTTGCAGTGATAAAGTATTATTTTTATTTTTTAAAAAAATATTTTACCTGTAATGCATATATTTGATATGGATAATATATCAAATAATGCATATTTGATATGGATGATATGGAAAGCCTTTCCTAAAAAATAATCATCAAGATGTCTAGGACACTTCTAAAAATTTTTGTACAAGCAAAGTTTACTGATCCTTTTTATGTCTGCAACAGAAAAAGATGATTTGCCCATATGCTTTCAACTGATAAGAACAAATATTTCATATATACATACTTTTCTTTTAATGTTTAGTTTTTCTGTTCAGAGTACTACTGCCCACAGAAAAGTACACTTTCTCATGCTTGCTTAATCACTTTAATATAGTTAAGGTGCAGCCTTCAGTGATTAGCATGGTATTTCTCGTTTCCTAGAGACCAAGTGCTAAGTCTATTAGACATTTCCTGCTATTCTTTTGAATTGTAAATACTATTCTTGTAAATTGAAAAGGCCAGTGTAGGGAGATATTCATGCAATTTCCTATCTATTAAAGATGTAGCTTTGAGAATGGAGAAATAATAAAATGCAGTTTTTCATAGAAATTAAGGCACACTAAAGATGGAATTCGCTCTTGAGCATTCACAGGGATCAAATATTTGGAATGCGAGCACCAGTAATTTTCCTTTTCTCATCATCTGTTTGAAGAGAATATCAGCACATAACTAAAGCAAATGGTGAAATTCTGATCTCTGTGATACCGGAGGAAAGTTTGTATTAACCCTTTTTAGCATCAGTGAAATTATTCAGTGGCATCAGTGAGCTCAGAATTTGGACTCCTGCTTTATCTTTTTAGAAAGTGCTTCAGTATACAAATGCAGATGTTGTAATTCTTAAATTAAGTGATTTGGCTTGCACTTGGAATAGCAGCCAGTAGGAACACAGACAGCTTACAATATACACAGAGCAATGTACACTGTTTGTAAGAATTTGTGTTTATAGCCGGATACAGCTGATTTTGGGGCAGGAGAGAATGGAGGAAAAAAGAGGAGGAGGTGGAGAAAGAGAAAAACATTCAGGGAGGGGGTGAGATGGGAGAATGAAATTACACAATTCAGGGGACGTTAGCACACTGTGTTAGCCTGAGGAGGAAGAGGACCACCCATGGGGAGCATAAGTGGGCCTAACCTATTCTTAAAATTCTGGATGCCTTTGACATGCACCATTTTAAGGCAGCTGCAGCACAGTTTTAACCAGACCCAAGTGCAGATGTAAACTTCGTGCTATCCAGACTTCAAATGCATCCTGTCAGCTGTGTTTGCATCTGTTTATCTAGAACACATGACATGCGTTGGACTTGGTTAACTTTGCTGGTGTAAGAGAGCTTAGACTAGCAAGGTCCTCCTGCATTTTGGGAGGGCAGGTGGTAGCTGTGTTATTTCTTTGTTTAAGGATTCTGACAGGAAAGAATGGAATTTCATTACAGCTTAGATCATGCAGAAATAGTTTCTGAATATAGCAATATTTTCTGAATTTACCTGCTTCTTGAACGTGGAGCCTCAGCTACTTTGACATGAATGTTTACAACATCTGGCATGATTTTTTTCTCTTGTCTGGCTTTTCTTTTTAAAGTCATTTCCTTCTCTAGGCAGAGTTTGAACCCTTTACATCATTATACCTTTGTGGCTGAGTCTCCTGCAGAGACTACAGGAATCTAAATCAACTTCAGATGGTTTGCCAAGAAGCTTTTAGGCAAAGTACATGATCTGGCTACATGCTGCAGGGTGTATGGCTAAGCACAGGGGGACACGTCTGTATTGTACTCACCTCTTACTCTCTTGCAGACAGAGTATTTGTTGTAATAATTTCTAAACAACTCACTTTCGTCAGGATCTTTTTCTGTTCCCTGTTTGTTTGGTTTTTTTTTTTCAACTGACTGGAACCAAAAGAAGTTGGAATAGCAACAGCACCCAGGATTGTTTGCATCAGTTTTGTCCTTTAAAAAAAAAAAAAAAAGAGTAATGACAGCATTGTTCTTCCTCATGCACAAGGGTGCAAGAATTCAGCTTTTGCTTCTAGGCAGTCTTTAAGAAAGTGTAGGGCAATGCTTGTGCTGCAGTAAAGAAAACTTGCAGGTGCAGCTGTGTTTTCCTTTCAGGGGTTTTGACTGTGAAAGCAACTCTTTTCTCTCTCTTACTCACAATGGGTGTGCTTTGTTCTTAGAAATAAATGTTGTCCAGTTTACAGAGTAAGAATGTTATTTTCTTTTTTTCCAGAGGCTAGCTGTGAGGCCTGGTTCAATGACGTCAATAGTTCTGTCTTCAAAAGCTCTTCCGTTGCTGGAAGTGGTGGACTGGTGTCTTCTTATAGCTCCCCTCTGCTGTGGAGAGAGAGGGGCTGGGGAGGGGAAGGCATTCAAGTGGGATCAGCTTTTTCATTGACAGAAGTGCTTTGCTGTGTGACTGATAAAACCCAAATATATATATACACATATATATAGTCAGTCTTCCTCACTTGTGCAATGTGGCACACTTTAAAATAATGTGCTCTGCACTTGTTTTTCATGCACTGAATAGTAAGTATGTATGAGCTGCAGTCAGTAATTTTAGAAAGTTGGCAAGTCAGACAAAATGAGAAAAATGTTTTTAGTGTGTTGTGTCCTGCATCAAAATTCTATTGGGATTATTATTTTACTTGAAAGTAGATGAGCTTTCATCCAGAAGTTTTGTAGCAGGGCGGGCGAAGTTAGACATAGAAGAGCTCTTGCCAAAGACATCTTGACGAACAAGTGTTTGAGGTACTGCAATTAAACCAATGTCTTAATTGCCCTATTTTTGTTTGTTTATAAAAAGATTATTATATATTGCAACTGGTATACTATGACTGTTTTTTTATTAAATAGTCCTTTCGTAGTAACAAGTCATACAACTTGTACTAAGTAACGTGAAATCTAAAAATAGTAATACTTGTATCAGTACCAAGATTAAAAGAAACAAACTAAAAAATTACTAGTAGAATATTGTGCTTTGTTATGCCTCACCCCTTGAGCTATCTGTAAGCTGTTTTTGTTATAAAAATTTGTGTAGTCTGAAAGGTAGGCTGACTAAGTTCACTCAAGAAAAACCAAAGGCAAAGATGGCTTCCTCTGGCTCAGGGAGTCACTAAGTTTCAAGTTATCTAGAGACTGGGAGTATTCAGGAAAAATATCACTATATACTTGCTTTATTTATTTACTTTTCCCAGTCATTTTGTTCATTCTGGGAAAAGGGGGGTGTTTGACTAGATGTTCCTTTGGCCTGTGCTTTTTTTCTCATGAACTTGGATGGAAAACTCAGGTAAATCAACAAGGAGTTCTGGGTTTTCTGGCTACAGCCTGAAGCTGTCTGCTTTTGCAAGTTTAACAGAAAATGTTATGACTCTGGAAGTAACAATAGAGCACTTTTATTATGGCATGTTGAAAAAAGTGGATGAATAAACACTTTTGTAGACTGTGTGTTCTTGTAAGTGTTTGGGGCTGTATTTGAAGTGGAAAATACGGTCTCAGTTGCTTGCAATAAATCTAGTTGTAATAAATCAGTGCTCTGAGTGACACATAATTCAAAATTAGAGCAGCTGGAAGATGGACTGCTTCTCAGCCGTTTCTGAGTAAAGGTATCTGTTTTTTTCCCTCCTCTTTTTCTCACAAAAACATTTTCAATTTTTTTCTTTATTTATTTATTAACTATGAGTGTGTTGTAGGGTTACTTGTCAGTTCTACAGAAAAAAGTGAAAAACTAAACAAAATCAAATCATTTCTGTAGAAAATCAGAATAGTTTATTTCCCCATTTTTAAAATAATCCTACACTGGTTTTTTTTCATACCAAGCCTTTGGAAGACATTTTCTGGCACCAGATGTGTGTTGAGACCGACTGTGTTTTGTATTACCATCCTGCACTGGAATATCGTGATGTTAAGGAATATTTTTCTTTTCCCATAGATGCCAGCCAAGACATGCTGGCAGTAGAAGAACTATTATTTTGTGAAAATTGTCAGCTATTGTGTGCTTCATAGATATTATTTCTGCCTGATGAAAACCTCTTTCTGTAAGTGTATGCCTATTGAGGAATCATTCACAAACCTGATCTAGCCCAGAGAGCTCTGCTAAGACTTGTGTGACTCGAGCTTCATATTGACCCTAATAATGGCAAGAATGTTACCATTTGTATAATCAAGAGTTTGAGTTGGATGACAGCGAGCGCTAGTGTCTGTCTTCTGAAAGTGGGGAGCTGAGGTAGCTTACAAGCAATTGTGGTAGATGATTAAGACAAGGACCTACACTGCTTGATCTTGACAAGTATAAAATAAAAGTTGCATATGTTGTTGCAATGATGGTATTTTAATATTTGTTCACAAAGAAATTTGTTCAGATAATGCATGTATAATTTCTCCCCTCTATTTTTCCAGCAAATGGTTGATCTCTTTTCTATAAAAGGGCAAAAAATACAGTACAAAATGGATACGACTAAGATGATTATATGAAGTTACATAACAGATCACCTATACAAGAAATGGCAAATAAGGACAAATTCCTTCCATAGGGATGACTGAGCTGTTTCTGATAAGAGGTTAAGTAATTAAGAATATCTAGGTGAGAGAGAAGAAAGCCAGTGAGGCTGAGATATTTCCTTTCCAGTAAGAAGGGAATCACATGGGAGAGGAGGTTTAGCCACCTCCAACTGAAGATGAATGATTTGCACATTCTGTTGCCACAGTATAATTTAATTACTCAAGTTTTTTTTACTTAGAGTGCTTTATAAAATCATGTCATAAGAACTGTTGAAATATAGATTTTTCTGCTCAAGTCTACTTTGAAATCAAAATGCCTTGGTTATGCGGTATACCCATCTCTCTCCCTAACATTCTTATTTCTATTTGGATGTAATTTTGTCATATCTATTCCTGCTCAAATTAAAAAAGGAAAAAGGTGTCTATTTGTATGCTTTAAGCAAGCTGATATTTCTAGTGCTAAACCGAAATGGAACAGCCTAGTCCTTTAAATGGGTTCTTACAAAGTTTATAGGTACTATTGAATAAAGTAAAATCCCTTTCTTTATTTGCTTCTTCATAATTGTGGGGAAAGACCTAGGGAAAAGCAATGAATGACAGTGTCATGCCTGACTTCTGGAACAAAAAAGGATGAAATCATGGGATTCTGTTTTGTTGCAGCACACTGGGGTCTTGCTACTGACCTCGTCTGAGCCTCACTCCCATTTCCTGTGGCTTTCACCCTGTGCTAGGAGGCAAACTGAAGGTGTTCAGCAGAAAGGGTTATATAACTTAATGATTTTGGTATCTCTGAGTTATGTGAGAGGCCTTGGAGTTAGCTGCAGAAGCTTAAGGACAGTTAAGGCCTTTGTGCTGACCTGAGGCCTGTTCGCATTTATGGCTTGGTATTTTAATTGCTCCAGCTCTGTGTTTTCAGAAGCCTGGTGGGAAATATTGTAAGTTTGTTCTAGTGTGTATTTCAGTAGTTATCCTTGCTGGTAAGCAAATTTACAGCTTTATTTGATATGTTTAGTTGTATCAAATTTATCTAATTCAAAGCCTTCTCATGAAAGAAAAGAGCAGGTCTACATAAAAGAAGAGCATCGGCATCCAGCAATTATGCTGTTCTGTAGTCGTTACTTAGGGTTTCAAGGCTGATACATAGTTACTTACTTTCTAAAGATTTTCATCTCTAAGAAAAAAGAAAGCATATTTTAGTGGTCTTGTAGCTGTCATGGATTTGAATTTTCTGCATAACCATGGATTTGGTTTCTGGTTGTGATGAAAGCACTGACATGTTCAGCAGCTTGTGTACATTAGTCCTTTCTGTTAGCTGGGCTAGATTGTTGTGTCCTTCCTGATGTTGTCTGCCTTCTCAGCTTGATGTAGAACCTGCTCAGTTTTCTGTCAGGAGCCAGCTGTGCTTGCACATATTCTCTGTAACATTTAGGAAACAGGAAGAAACCTGGTACGCAGGTGATCAGAAGTGGTTGCTTGTACTGTTAAGGACAGTAATAGCCAAAAACAGTTTACTTTCAAGACTTTTTTTCTGAAAAATCTGAGTTGTATTAACAAATTGCCTTTTTTTTTTCCAAGAAACATAATTTTAAATTTTATTGACTGTGATACAGCTTTGCATTTCTTGCTTTGAACAAGCCAAAGTTCTTTCCCCAAACCTGTTATAAGTTGAAGAGCAGGTTAGATCTTGTCAGAATGGCATTATGGCTGGTTTCAGCTGGCTCAGAGGCTTTCAGATTTCAATGCCTGTTGTACAGCCACTAGTGTTTTTCCCCTTTGTTCTGCATACGTATTTGGGCACTGCTTTGGGATGAAAGACCATGAAGAATAAACTCTCTGACATCTGCAGAACATAGTAGTTTAACTCATGATAGAGGTTACTGGTGGGACAGGAGGTTTGTATTGTGTCCTCTTTTCCTGCTGCCAGTCATTAACTTTTTATAGCCTTTAAATTTTGAAATAAAAATAATTGTACATTATAAGAACTTCCTTTGATGAGGTATACAAATGTCATTGAAAACAAAGTGAACTAATCCTGTGGCTGGTTTAGATTAAACATTCCACTGGAGTAGCTTTATGTTAGGACTTGATTCATTTGCATCACAGCTCTTAACTGCCATTTTAACTAATTTTCCTATTAACAAGACCCAAATGATAGCTCCCAGGCCAGCTTTCAGAAAAGGCCTGAGATGAGCCTCCTTAAACGTGCTAACTTTACGAGAGCTGTTTTTCTTAAATGACCTTATTCTTGTAGGTATATCAATAATGAAAGAGTTTTTGAAAAAACTTGTAGCTAAATTTCAAACCATGTGGGAGGTCCTGCTCTAGCCCAATATTCTATGACTGATTCTATGAATATTCAGACAAACATACTGTCAAGTCTATTTTCTAAACTAATGGGTTTTTTAATTCTTGTTGTAGTTAACACACCTTTTATTCATTCTTAGTACTTGTGTGGGGTCTCATGGGATGGAGTTAACTTTCTTCATGCAGCCCATATGGTGCTATGTTCTAGATTGTGACCAAACCTGTGCTGATATCACTGATGTTTTTGCTATCATTTATTCATGCACAAAGTGAGAAGGCCTGTTCTGCTACCCACCTTGTCCCTGCAGGGAGTAGGTTGAGGGTGGGCAAGAAGCTGGGAGGGAGCAGCACTGAGACAGCTGATTTGAACTGGCCAAAGAGCTATTCCATGCCATATGACATCATGCTCAGCAGTAAACTTGGCAGCAGATGGCTCTTCCAAGGTAACCTTTGCTGTAAGACTGGCTGGACAGCGGGTCTGCCTGTGGGAGGTGGTGAGTGATTGCCTTTGCATCACTTGGGGCTCTTTTTATTAGGTTTTGGTTTCCTTTACTTTTTAAACTGTCTCTATCTTCACCCATGAGTTTTTCTCACTTTTTTCTTCCAACCCTCTCCCCTTTCCACTGGAGTGAGTAATCAAACAACTGGGTGGGAGTTCAGCTGCTGGCTGGGGTCAACCCACCAGAGTGTAGGTTAATTAAAAGCTTCTGCACTCTGTTTTTGTAAGAATGCTAGAATTTTGATGTTATATTGTACCTTAAAATTTATAGATTTATGATCTTTGTACAGAGAGAGAATGACCCCAAGTATAGAAATTAATGTAAGCCCTCTTTTCTTGTGCCAAATCTGAAATCCCTTGATATGGGAAATTTCATTAAGTGGGTAGACAGAAGTAGTGTCAGCTGCAAAAACATTGAAAGCTTTTGAACAAACTGGTGATCTCCCCAGAAACTTCACTATGTTTAGGTGAAAATTGTCATTTGCCAACTGAAATATACATAAGGTATACTTTATTTCCTACTTAATGACTATACATACACATAATCCAAGATTAATTCCATCAGTCGGTTTGGATTTAGTGTAAAAAAAACACGAGCACCAAAACAGTCATAGAGACTGTGCTTTCACACTATATGAAGTTAATTCAAATATTTTCAAGCTTTGGAACAAAGTAATCTTGAATGAAAGGTGTTTGAAATACTAGTCCAAATTTATTCTTGGTTCCTGATCTCTCTGCTGCAGTGTTCAGAGGAAAATGTAATTTAAAAAGAAAAATGGGTGATTGTAGAGGTAAGCAGTAGCTTTGGGGGGACCTCCAGAGAATTCGGGTTAGAGCAGAACCTTCTGAACTGTAGTATGTATATCTTTAAATGTATTGAAGTATGGCAAGAGTGTCAGCTATTAATCCTGTAGTTGTTGCAAATGTAACTGCTCCCGCTGCTACTGGAATAGTTTTATCAATTTCTGAATGGGTAATTAAGATTGCAAAATACATTCATTAAAGACTGCTGAGCAAATTAAATGGTAGAGAGACCTGTGAGGACAAGAGGCATTAAAACCAAGGAGATAAAAGCTAATGTTCCAGAAACATAAAACTAATTAGTGGGGTTTGTTTCTGTAAGTAACTTACAGGAGGGGTTCCCAGGAAAAGTAAACAAACTTGTGAAAATGAAAGACAAAAAAAAAGTTATAATTGTCAAAAAAATTAAAAAGAGGTGGTATACGTATTCTCTATCAAACTTCTACTGTTTGCAAAAGAAAATTGATTTAATCAATGGAATAATTTCGCCTGAGACAAATGTGCATCAGACAAATCTTCACACGTGGTGCATGTAACAGTACACTTGAGGTTATTCATTGTGCACACTTGCCTGCAGGCACCGTGTTTAGCTGGGATCAGACACCTAAAGCACATAAAAAATGGGCTGAAATAAAATACCTTTGCTTTCCAGTGACTGGGAGAAGGAAGTTTCCAGATAGTTTTCTTCTTTTTCTTTTAAAAAAACTACTGTTCTCCTAAAGCTGAAGGAACTACAAGATATCTATTAAAGGAATGTAATTCTTATTTCTTCTCTGGTATGATCTACAGCTGTAGCTCAAAACCTTATATAACAGAAGGAGGGTTTTGTAGTAGGGCAAAACTTCGATTATATTAAGCATGAAGATGTTACTTCATGCTTAATATAATCTAAGTTTTTATATAAATCCAAAGTATTTGGATGTCAGTGGTTTAGTAATGATACCAATATGCTGGTTTTTTTCTCTTGCCCTTCTTTCTGTCTTTCTGATGTTGGTCATTTCTACAATAATCTGAGCCGTGTCAACTGTTGTCTGAGACTGGGATTTGTTACTTTTTATTTCTGCCATTATCTTGGTCACTTCTTTGAGCAAAATGTTATCAATGTTTTTCTTCTATTACATCTAAGACTTTTCTTATTCAATGCCAAAAAGGTGAAGAAAAATTTGAGGGCAAATGCTTATGCCCTCCACCAGAAGAAAATGTGCATTGCTTTGGTTATTGTGATTATAGAAGCAAAGTTTGCAGTTTTGGTTCTTAATAAATATTTTACGATGTAGAATCAGTTTTGTAATTCTGAGATTCAATTCAGCTTTCCGCCAGAAGATTAGTTTGTGCAGGTTACATCCAATCTCTTTTTTTTAAACCATATCTCTGCTTGTTCTTGGCTGTATTCTCCAAGAATACCTGCTTTTTGTTAGGTCCTTTTAACCAGATCATTTAATGTTTATGTGTCGAAGACCAGGTCCACTAGTTATGGTGGTAAAACTGAAGAAGTAGCAAGACAAATGGATGGGTGAGAACTCATCACATCTGATAACTTAGTTAAACAAGTCATTTCAGTGGCAAGGTACCTATTAGCACTAGGAAGAGAGAAATTCTGGGAAAACTGTTGCAAAGAAAACATATTTAACAAAATTGAAGAAGGGCAAAATCCGAATAATTTGCAGATAGAATAGAGATATACTCAGAAAATATGAACATAGAAGATTTTTACAACTAAAAGCGGGAAGTATGTGTGTTGCTATGGTTTAACTCCAGGAATTTGAAAAATCTTACAATATTCTTTAACTGTGTCAAATTTGCAAGTCTGACGTACTAGTAGAACAAGACCTCTCTTCATATGGTACATAAGTTTACATCTATCTACACATTGTATGTATGAAACCTTTAATGTGCTCTGTTGGGTCTCCTGACACACCCAAGGCCATTTGTTAAAAAAGCTTGCTCATTCTTACTGCACAGACCTCAGTTATTTGTTCATGGGCAAAGATGTCTGAATTTATTCTATGTTGGTGTATAAATAGGTATTAATATACTAAGATCAAGATCATGGTAAAATAAAGTCGATTTTAATATATTAAAAAATAAGGTCTTCATCCTGTCTATTTTTTTTTTTCCAGTTTAGGGCACATATTCTGGAGCACAGAGGAATTTTCAAAGTTTAGCAAGTGGAACACAAAGCTCACTTGACAAATGTATGTAATGTTGAAAGAAATTGTCTGTCAGTTTCAGAAGCAAAACCCAACTCAACTGATAAGAAACAAATGCTGGATTTTCCTGATGATAATGTTGGGTTTTCTCCCCAACAAAAGGTTAGTAGTGTGTAAAAATCTATGCCGTGAAGCATACGTAACATAACACAAATCATACCCACAAGTTTGAGAACAAGGTTCCCTGGCACTTGCATGTGATTTAAAACTGTGCATCCTCTTTTTTTTGCATTGTTTTCTGCTAGATAGACCCAGTAGAAAAGGGCTTTGATCTAAGTAATAGAAAAAACTCAACTGTATAAAATCCTATCCTAATATACCCATGCAAGATTTGGATTGTATTTAAAGGAAAATTGATACTTCCCAAAGTTTAGAAATATACTTTTTGCCCCCCTCACATGTATTCTTAAATCAGATGCAGCCTCTCATTATGTTTTAGTGGATGCACAGGGAGTGTAATAGGCCATCCTCAAGTTCTAATCTGCAGGTGTCATAGTGCAGTGGTGAGGACAGTAGGGCTTCATTTTCATGTGTGTTGCCTCATTGACAGATTAGCCAGAGCTTTTCATGGGTTACGTGTCAAGAGATGACTTGTTGAATCTGATTCCAAAGAAAAGGAATGTCCAGGCTGTCCAGTTGATGGAAGCTTTGAAGGAGTTCTTTCTGGTAGTCAGAAATAATAAAGGACTGAAACGCAGGCATAAAAATATACACACTGCTGTGTGTAGTGTAATTTAAATTTTGCGTGGATCATATGAAATATATGGATATATATAATGTTGATTTCATTAAAAATTTTTCTCCAACAACATTAACAATGATATTCTTAATATGACAGTATTATATGCAAGTACTTGAGGAGGAAGGTATTTTTCAGAACTTTATGAAGGAAGTAGCTAAGGAAACTGTTTCCATCAGGATTTCTTTGTCAGCTTTTGACTGTGAATGACCAGAGGTTGGTAGCCCCCTTGCCTTTACCTAAGGCTTGGCTTTTCTTTATGGGTACTCCAGAAGTCAAAGCTGACCTTTTGAAGTGAAGTCCTGGCAGGAGCTGGGGACAACAAAGCTTTGAAAGCATTGACTCATCTGAGTAAAACGGAAGTGGTATATGATCCTTTTTTCTTCTTACTTCTTTTCCCCCTTCCGCTCGGTCATCAGACGAGTGAGTTTTGGAGCTTTTGGTAGTACATTAGATATTTATTATAGGACTGCCTGGCAGCCTCTTACTGGCCAAAATAGACACATAAGCAATTTACAAACAGAAGCCGAAAAGTAATTTGGCTCCAGGAATATAAAGACAGTTGTTTTAATGGCAGTGGGTTTCCCTTCTGAAAATGCTGGTAGACTGTTTTAGAGATGTATATGATGAAGTTGTGAAACATCACAGCTATGTGAGTTACATGAGCTTGGAGAAGCTGCTGCCTTTATGACTTCAACTGATAAAAATTACCACATCTTTCTCCCGATGTTTTGGCACAAAATTCTTTATTCACAATCAAACGTGAGTTTGCAAATTTCAGTTTAAGAGCAGAGCAATTGCAGTCAAGCCGAGAGAAATAGAAAATGTGTGAACCTTCTTAACAGGAGGGGGGAGCAGGTTGCTTACCTCTGAAAGCAGCTGCAGGTAGGTTAATTCTTAGATAAATGAGGAAATAATAGGAGGTGATAGATGAGGAGGTTTGTAGTGGGCACTGTATTTTTTGTTAACAAGCCTTGGTGTTTTTATTTGGCAATGAGGATACTCAGAATGAAAATAGCAGTTTTTATGACTTGAATTAGAGGAGAAGTGAAAGTCCGAGTTTCAACAACTATACAAAGACAGGCTAATGTTTCATTTTCCCCAGAACATTTCTTTTTAGTATAATTCCATGAAATTCTTAAGTGGATGGTTATAGCTAAGTGTAGTCTTTCTACTGTCCTATGAGCTTTAGGCTCTTTTTTTTAATCCTTGTTAAAATTTCAATTATTATACTGAAAAGAACAGAGAATTTGAAGCCGAGTTTTTTAAGTTGAATCAATATTATGTTGTAAATTGCCTTCAACCAGTGAAATGTTCCAATGTTAATGTTTGTAACATTGACTGTGATGAGGATCTCTCTTTAGAATATCTAAATATAGTATAATAATTTACACTAAAATTATATATTTTCTGAATTAACTTTTAGGACTATACATATAATTAAAAATTTATTTCTAAATTAATATAATGTCACGTTTTCAGATTATTTTAAATTTTTTTAAAAGCTGATGTTACATTAAAGTGGAGCTTTCAATTCAAAGCCGCAATTAATTTTCAGCACTAATCTGCCTCTCTTGTAATTAAACTATACTCAAAAAATGAAACACTTGAAACAATTTGAGAAAGGAACTTGCTTAAAATACTTGATGAATGTGGTCCAATTTGGCAACCACAACTAAATAAAGAAACAGGCTTGTAACTCTGCTCCCCCTTCTACTCCATTAACTGTGACTAAGAGGGAGTGTTTTCTTCTTCACAATAGGAGGAAATCTCATTTGTTACATAGCAACTTTTAATGTTATCTCTGTAAGCACTGTTTAAAGACAAATTACAATACCAAACACTGATTTAATGGAAAAAACATGTATTGAACTTGGGAAAAATGTATAGTTTCATCCTATGAAAATGTCTCAAAGTTTTTTTTTTTACGTAACCTGTTATATATTAAAAATTAAAGACTTGAAAAAATAGTTTTCTTTCATGTCCTCGAAGTGTTTTCAACAGCTTTTCTATGTTTCGTCTTGTAAGAGATACTTGAAAGCCATCTGTGGTGTTGTAAATGTTGAGGATAATGTTAGAAAATTAAAGCTTTAATTTTAATTTTGAAAGAAGATCTTGGAACTAGTCCTGTCGTATATATTGGTAATCCAAGAACCGTTTGACACTGATTTTAATAATATTGAAGGAAACTGTGAGTCAGTGCATCCAAAAGCACAGTTAATTAACTATGGTAGTTTAAGGAAAACTTAAAGACATAACACTTCTTAATATCAACACTATATATATATATTACTTACTATTCATTCATTATGAAAAATCACATTTGCTACTATGGCAAATAGGAGTCAATACAGAAGCTTGCTCTCGTAGATCACATGTAATAATTTGTTTTAATCTGAATTTCTGATCCCATACAAACTTGTGGAAATACTTGGATAGCCTTTCATAATACATAATATTTTTACTTAGATTAATGTTAACTCCATTCTTAGTTCTTTTCTCAACAAACTAATTTGAAGAGTACCTCTATTCCGCTTCAGATTTATTTCATCTGATACTGAGATAATAAATCTTTGAATTAAGGCCAGAAAGACAGTAAAGATAATCAAATCACCAGACCTGAAACATCTACATTGCTGTATTGGACAGAAACTCTCATTTTAGTGATTAAATAATTTTAATTTCTTTTAATGTTTCATCATACTATGTCTTTGATTAGGATGTACCTTCACTATTAAATGCTTTGGCAGTGCCCTGCTTACATGATGACTTGGATAGCCATAAAGATAAAAACACAGGAAGAGCTAAGTCTTATTTCTAGTTAATCACTCTTCAGTAGTTACTTCCTGAAATATTCATTCCAATAATTAGTTTTGGTTTATGCACAAGATGATTGTAATCAGCCATCTTTGCAGGCTATGAGCTACTAGGTAGTCTTGATATTCAGCTAGTTGGCTCTTTCTCAGTTAGATATCAGGTCAAAAACCTTATTAGTGTGGCAATAAAAAAACAATTTACATGAAGCTATATTGCTCTTTGAAAATTTCACAAGCATATGTAATGACACTGCATGTAAAATGTAAGATTGGTTTTCATATCATATCCAGAAAGACACTGCTGTCCTCTTCAAAAATATAACAAGGGCAGATGTTTTTTGAGACACAGAAAGATTAATTTTCTACAGTTTTGGACTGTTGAAGCTGGATGGATTTCTAGGACAGTTTTCTTTTTCAAATGAGGAAAAAGCCTAGAATATTCAAAGTACAACTTCTATTAGGTGATAAATATAAGGCTTAAATTTGCATTTTTAACTTCAGAAGCTGGATCTAAATTTAGCAGCCCTGGAACAGCAAGTTAAACTGCCTCCAAGTATAAAAATTGAGCTAGTATGTTACTAGATTAAAAGTGCTTGGGTTTTCAGGAGATTTCTTCAGGAATTCAAGAATTATGTAATGTGAAATCACTGTAGCAATTACAGCTGGGTGGTTTTTGACAGCCTGAAATTGAACTAGAGCTTGTAAAGATAAAGATTTATATCTTCTGTATCTGAGAACTACCATCACTTCTGTGTGATATGAGCTGCTATTCAGGCTAAGTGTTGTTGGAAAGATATTGTTTTTGTCAGGACATCAGGACACTCAAGATGTCTTTCACTGATTTTCTTCTATCTAGTACTGAAATGTGTTAACATCTTGCACTTGAGTAGATGCTGAAAATTACCTTCCTTTCTTCTATATCCAAATAGTAGTTTGGAAATCATGATTCTCTATAGTCTACATTTGATGGTGGAGAGAGTTGGGTCTGTTAAAATCTTCTCTATGCATTGAGCCTGTGTAGCAAACGACCAAAATAATTGTACAGAGAATAGTAAAATCTCTAGCCAGGGTTAAATTATTCAATTGATTTGATTTCACTGTTACAAACTACTACTTTTTGTAAGAGACAGAAATCTGTTTAATAAAGTGAAAATTTCATGAGTTTTCTGAGGAATTTCTTTCACTATTCTGTAGGAATAGGTGATAACTTTATTCATCCTGGAGAGCAACTGAATGTTATTTTATAAAGAATTTACTACCAACTCACCATTAACAAAAATAGGAGGTGATATTTAGGTGGACACATACTCCATGCCCGTGTTGTCATTAGTTACCAAGAAAACAGTTTTGAGAAACTTTTGAAGCATAACATCATGTTGCAAAAACTCTGGCTCTTCAGGCTGCGCCTTAAAATCACCATGAATATTCTGGCTTTTGGGGCAGTTGGTGTTAAAGCCAGAAACGACTCTACTGCAGGGAAACTGTTTTATCAACACTTATCCCTAAAGCTTCATCTTAAAGTAGTTGGTTTTCCTCTCTCCTCACAACCCAGACAGTCTGGGAATCTGATCTTAAATCAGACCAATTAAAAAATATTAGACTGTCATAAGCATATTAAGTATTGCCAAATTCACATCAATTAAAATATAATTTATTTAAGAACTGCATTTTTATAACTCCCTATCTCTCTCACACACACCCATACAAATGTTTTTCATTGTATTTTGACTAGATGAGATGTCCCTTGTAAACATTTCAACACAGTTTATATGAAACATTTGTCTATACCCTTAAAAGAATATTTGGATATTCAACAAGTCTCTGGCTGATACAGCATTTTAAATCATTGACACATTTCCCTACTTCCAAAGTTTACACAGTGTTGTTTCGCTCTGTATCTCTAGCCAACCTCAAACAATAATGAATTTTAAAGTGCTTTAAAACAGTTTTTAGAGTTTGAAAGGAAACATGAAGAGAAGGCTAATTAGCATTGAGAACTGTAAATCATACAATGTTTTATTTGTTTACGTAGGCCAGTAGAGTTATGTGATAGGGTGGAGGCAGGATATCCTAATCATCATAAATTTTTCCTCTATAATTATGAACCCTAATCAACATTTTGTGTGCACTTTTCCCTTGTGCAAACAACCACCTAAGCTGTTGGTACTCTTTATGTAGTCTAAAATCCTATAGTTTGTTTGTATTGTAAAGGCCTAGCTAGATTGAAGAGGAGTATCTGAATTCATGTACATAGGCTTTTTTCTTAAATTTAGTAATTTAAGTCATGATAAAATGAAAAAGACTTTTTCTGTTGATTTTTTTTTTCCCCAGCTCTTATTCTAATCAGTCCTAACTGCAAGCAGAAATCTGGAAGTCTTGGCAATATGCTCCAAAACATGGATTATACCTGTGCTACTGGTTTTGTGATCTCAAGTCAAATAGACTACCAGCATACTTGATGGCTGCTTGTGACATTAAACCCTTATTTATGGGTTAGAGGATCTGGAATTCCTTCTTGGTTTCTATGGTCATGGATGAGAAAGCTGCCTGGAATTACCTGGAGCTTCCTCTCAATTGTGAAGTGCAGTGCAGAGAATGGCAAAATGCTCAGAAATTGCTATGGAGTTTAAGACCTCACCACTCCCCAGATCAGCATAGAGACACTCACAATCTGTGCCCTGTTTCCTGGACACTGTGTCATTGGCAGTGCCTCAGCCACAAAGCAGTTTCAGTAGAGCAATGCCTGCCGGCATGAATAATTATTTGTTACTCTAGGTATCCTTTTTACAGAGTTTAGTAATATCTGAGCAATAGTACTGTATTGTATTGGTATTGTCTTCTGTTTCCCAGCTGCAGCCAGAACCTGCATTTGGAAAGGGCAGTGAAAATTATGAATGGACCTGAGCAGAGTAGAGAATTGCTCATAAATGGAGATGGAGATGAATGATCCTGAATGCAGGAGCCCCAAAACTAATAAATGCGGGGTTGATGCTGCCAAAAAGGGAAAATAAAATTCTATGTTAATGGCAGAATGAATTAACAGTAATTTAACAATTTATTTTCCTGTCCTAGTGGCCTTTCAAAATAAGATAAATTAGCTGAGCTAGTTAGCTAATTAAGTTAGCTAAACTGAAGCAATGTCTGAGTAGCCCTGAAAAGATGCAAGGAGATAACTGTTAATATACTGCATTCTCAGAACACAGAAAGAATTTTTCTTTCCAAAAGCAGTGAGGCAGTGAGTGATTATTAGTCAGACACAGCTTTTAAGGCAGATTTGTGAAGACAATTTTAAGCTCTAAATTTTTATGCAAGTTTTTCATATATACCTGACAAATACTTGTCGCCTACAACAGCAATCAGACACCACTTCCTCGGTAGCTTAAGTATCTACTTAGATATCTAGCTTTTATTTTATTTGGACTCAATACTGAGATCCTTACCAGTGCTTAAGAATAATATTGTGAAACTGAACATAACTGAACTTGTCAAAGGACTTGGACTGAGTCTTATCTTTTGGAGATGTTTTGTCCCTGTCCATTAACATTGGTGTTTCCTCTCATTCTCCTTTGAAGACTGCAGTCTTTTCCTTCATGTAACATGTTGGGGGTTTTTTCCTTTTTTTTTTTTTTTTTAATTGGTTTTTTTCCATATTGTCCCTTACTCAAGCTCATCTCTAGCATTGTTGCTGAAGTTCTGAGTAAACTGGAAATTGCTAATTAATTACTTTGTGGAATTGCACTCAGTAACTGTCATGCCATCAGCAGCAAAGTAAGAGTGGCAGCAGCTGAAAGGGAAACTGGGCAAACTTCATCGGTGTGTTCTACAAAGTTTCCAGCAGCAATATGAATAATTTTGTGGCTTATATTTGTAATAGAGAAACCTCCTTTTATTTGAGAACACCACTGGTACTTCTCAGTTGGCAGGGTTGATTACTGTGGCTTTCTCTATAAGAGAGACTTTTTTCAGTCACTTCTTTCAGCAAAGAAACAGCAAAAGTATAGGGTTGGCAGAAGTATAAATCATGTTTGAATGTTCAGATGTATCCATCCAAATGTTTTCATATATTAATCATACGAAAATTTCTTAACTTTGATTTTTTCAGCTCCAACATATTTCTATAGAAATTAAGATTATTTTTAAATAATCTTTGTGAGAAAAACTAGTAATTTTCATAGAAATGTTATATTTCTATAAAAAAAAGATACCCTCACACAAAACCCCACCCCTAGTGCCTTTTTAAAGACATATATATTTTGTCTTGATATTTCTATTTTACAACCAGCTGTGAGTTGGCATTTATCAAGGCTGAATTTATTACATAAAATATGGAAGCAATAAGTTTCTCTAAAGTTTCGGTATAAATCAGGCTTATTTTTTAAGTAATCATTTAATCAAAACCATCTGTGTCTTCTAGTGCCTGATCAGGCAGACACTAATAGATGAAAGCTAAAATTTGTATATAATTAAATTGACTATACAGAAAAATCAAACACACTAAAAGAGTGCATGCATGCTTGCACGGCTGTCAGATTACAATAAAACTCAGTCTTCAACATTTTTCAGGAGAAAATAAGTATTTAATCACTTACTACCCAAAAGTAGCATGTAATTTGTTGTTTTTCTAGGTCAAAAAGAATACTAGTCAAATTCATATAAATGGAAATAAAAGAAATCATACCAATAAAACAATTCTGAAACCACAGATCACAAGGAAAGCAATGAATTTTGGGGAAGAAAAATCTGGGAGTTGCATAGAACAGGAATACCTTTATGTAATGTTGCTTAATTGTTGATCTCAACTTTGTTCGTTCAACAGAAATGAAGTTGTGAGTTCAGATTGCTGCATTATAGTCTTAGTAACCTAATTTTGCTCTAAAAATGTTGGGCTTTTTATTAAATAGTGGACTCTTATCAATGCTTTCTCTCTTCCTTGTTTGTGCACCCTTTCTGAAATTGCTCTATTATATATACACTATATAAAATATTTTGTATCTGCAATGCATAGTTTGGGTAATTAGGTTCATATCTATATTTCTATAAAATTAAAAAAACCTGTGTTAAAACTGTGTTAAAATTTTCTTCTTTTTCTGTTAGTACTTTCTTATCTTGTGGGTTTTTATATAATGTATAGTAGCCAATAAACAGATGTTAACTACTGTAATTAATTTCTAATTTCACTTAAGATTCACCTCAGTCTCCTTTATTTCATTAGAATCTTTCACTGTAACACCCTCAATATACTGAAGTAGTTGTTAATGTTTGATTTCTCTAGTTACTTTGGTTTTACAAATGTAGAGGCCAAACTAAAGTGAAAATAATCAAAATTCATTGAAGTGAATGTACTTATGTAAGTACGTGCGTATAATCAATGCATGTATAATACATATTACTATATGTATTTTAACTTATGTGTAAGTATTTCTTTACAATTCTGTGTATTCTACAATATTTTTTAACCCATCTCAAATATATGTAAACTCTATGCTGTTCTAGTATCTGTGACTTGTTAGACAAATTCTTAGTCATGTTTTGCACTGTTTTGGGGGTTTATTATTTTTTTTAATCATCTATACACTGTTATTATCATTGAAAAAAACCCATACCAAAATAATATTGCTGTAGAATATGTTGGTATCATTGGAAATCATTGACTACACCTGAATGGCTCACAATCTTTTCTTGAAGTATATAGAAGTCTAACTCACATGCCAAGTATTCCTTGATTAGGATGTATGCAGATAACTAAATGCCCTTCATCCTGGGTTTTTAAAAATGATTTATTGAACAGTTTATGTTTTTCTTGACAATTTCTTTTTGCCTTTTTCCCACTGAGCAATATTGGAGCAGTTGCTTAAAGTCACTAGTCACTGAAGTTAGATAAGCTAATCTGGTAACATGATGGCTCCTGAGACAGTGAGAAAGTAAGAGTTTTGTCAGTTTTGGGGGTTGGTTGGTCAGTTTTGGATGGGGTCTTTGGATTGTGTTTGGTTGGGTGTTTTGTGTGTCATTGCGGGGTTGGGCTAGGGGACAGTTCTGACTGTTTTTTTTAAGCCTGTGTTTCTGCATGAGACAGTTCCAGAGAATACTACCCTGGTTAACTGATGGTCTCAAGCATTATTCTAAGGATAACTAAGAGTTAGTACCTAAATTGGCTGAGATCTCCTTTCATTTCCTTTGTGTCCCTCTAGACCTCTATCCTCGGGAACTGAGCTATGGATTTTTACTTGTAAGAGTAGAAGGAAACTTGTAAGTAGTAGAAGGAAATGTCATACTTGCTTGTCCTCAGTGGCTGAAGGGAGTTCACCTGCAAATTGTTTGGTCTAAAATTTCAAGACAAGACATTTTAAAGTAGAGAAAGAACACTGTATAGTGCATGTCTTCCTTCCATTGCTTCCTGAGAGCCTTCATCAGCAGCATTGTAAAATCCTGTGTTTTATCAGATTTCATTTATCTGTATTAGGGATGACCCCATCGTGTTTGCCCATTGTCTGCTTGCTCATACATTAACCCATGGCTGTCAAACAAGTAATAGGTGGGGCTCCAGTGGGCTGGTACTTCCTGCTCATTTCCAGATGTACTGATAAAAGATTCTTTGCGTGGATGCCTCTCAGGGTTTGAGAGGCTGTCAGGCTAAAGCTGAGGTTTTCCTCCTCACATGCCTCAAACACATGTACACACTTGTCTCCATGTCAACAGCATCAAAATGCAAGCTAGTTTCAATGCACGTTTTCAGTCAGTACTTCTTTTTTCTTATATCTGAACAAAAAGTAGTACTTATGTCGTCTTATACTTTTATGAAACCTCTAATCAGAGACAAGAAAAGCAATTCTGACTGACAAAAGCACTGCTTGCTATTCTTATGAATATCCTCATGGCTGAGCAAGAAAAGTAAATTGAGCACCACTTATTCTACTCAACTAATGATTTTCTTTGATAGTAACATTATAATAACTACGGAGCATTACAATGCTGGAATATGGTGTGTTGTTTCAGAAAAGTTTTCAACAAGGATGATTAAAAGATTATTTAATAGACAAAATTTGTTATTTATTACAGAAGTTATAGAATACTGTGAGTTGCAAAGGGGCCCAGAAGGATCATTGAATTCAGCTCTTAAGTGAATGGCCCTTACGGGGATCAAACCCACAGAGAGGCATCTGAATGACAATAGGAAAAACAAATGCTTTTGTATATGTTGGTTTGATTCAAAATTAAGCAAAGCAATTTAAAAGCTTCAGATTCAGGAAATATATAAATTTTTACATTGAAATTGGGTATGGTTGATATATCTGTCTAATTAGCTTGCACTATAATAGAAAATAATTTTAGAATAATCTTGGCTCTGGAATACTGCACTGGAACTTGGCAGCTGTCTCAGGCTATTGTGACATTTGAATTGTGCTGCTCAATCCCCATTAGGGTGTTAACCAACTTTATCCATAAATAAATTGAGAAATTATAGGTAATGATAAATGCACACTGCTGGCTGTATATATCTGTAAAACTTCTGTGGAGTTTCAAATCTATTGTCAAATTCTTTTTCTGGGAATTAGAGGGTGGGGTGTTTAGTGCTTCAAAAATAAATAAATAAGAAAGGAAATGGGTGTGGTGCCCCTCTGTCAATTGCAAGCCCAGATTGGTAAATTGAGACTTTTCTTCACTTGGATGTTTTCAATGGATTGACTAGATGAGTACAGTTCTAGGGAAATGTTAAATACTTCATGCCTGACTGGAAATTTTTCCCTGAGATCTTGATCTTGCCAGGTGTACTGTGCCTTCTACTCAAATAGGTGTGTATCAGTGGTATTAACACCTGGGACAGTCACCCACCGAATTTTGCATTTAACAGTAGAAAGAAGTGAGCTTCTGTTAACCTTTTCACAGCACAGCCACAAGCAGATATTTTACACTTAGGGAAAGTACACAAATCAAGAAATTAAAGGGTTACCTGGTGTAGAGTGATGCTGCCATTACTGATGTGCATTACAGCACTGAAGACATTATACCCAAGTCTAGCCTGGAATGTCAATGTCGTTGGTATCTCCATGTGGAATGGAGAGATTCTGTTTGGCTTGTGTGGGCATCTGGCACTGAAACTCAATTGAAGAAGAGAGAGAGCAAGTGATGGTTCAGTAGATAAACAGCCAAGGCTGACAGGAAGAAGCCGTGTGTTAAGGCACAGATCAAAAGTAGGGGTATAGTCCAAAAAGCGAGAAAAATTGTAATTCAAAAAAGGTTTTAAGGATCATAAAACTATATTAATTATAAAACCTTTTAAGCAAAAACTTTTTCAAAGACTGGGTTTTTTTTCATCATGCTACTTCCTTCTGAGTTGCAGAAAAAAGCATTTTTTTGTTACAGCTGAAATATCAGATGCACTTAGTAATGCAAATCTGAGCTTGCATGGTAGCAAGCTTGCAATTCAGCAAGAAATTGAACTTTGCGAAAAATATCCTTTGATTTTGTGGGATTAGAATTAATGAAGAGTGATCTGCAAGACTTTCAGATGTATTCTTTCTACATTTTCAGCAGTAGGAGTATGAATCAAAGATGTATTTCAACCTTTAACAGTATTTTTTCCTGGGATAATTTTTTAAAATGACAGTATGTCTGCATCTACTTGAGAGATAAGTATGCAGTTATCATCTGAAATGAAATCTGTGGTAGTTTATCAGGGTAGAAGGAAACAGCAAAAAAAATTCCTTGATTATTGAATGTTCTAGATCCTCCTTGTAAAAATGAATGTTACCAAATATTAATCAGCTTTCATCCCTTATGCACCATATGAAAATTTATGAAAAATAGCTGGACCCATTCTTTCCATTATGTATAGACATTTTCTCGAGGGGAAAATTAAATGACAAATGTCCTTAAATAAATCCAGTCAATTACTGATAAATATCAGATATTGCTCAATAACTAGGCTTTATTGGCAAAAGAATTAAATATTTAGAACAGAATTAAACCTATTTAAATATGCAATGGGATTTAATTTGTAGTTGTCATTTTCCTGTCTCTTTATGCATCTGACAGAAGAACTAGACTCTCTAGCATGTAGAACTATCTAAAAAGAGTTGCTCTTTAACATTTTGTCTGGAGAATTTTAAGCAAATGATGTGACTGTTTTATGAAGTTTCTATGAAAATGTCATGTGCCCTAGGGAAACTTTTCACAGGCCCAGAAAGTCGAATACACACCTTCCACTGATACATTTCAGGCTTTGTTTACAAATCAGTATTTAGCTTCTTTTATAAAATAGTGACCACAGTGTCAAGCAAAAACATGTTTCAGCAGGTACTCAGCACATCTCCACAGATGATCTATCTTTCATCAATGCAGCTACACAGTTTAGAAAAACAGGGCTTCAGGTTAAAAATAGGTTGTATTGTAAAGCAATTACATCTTCAGTTGCCAGCATACGTTTATACTGGGTGGGCTATTGGCAATGAACTCTTTTATTAAGTGTGTTTTTCCTGTACGTTCCCTGTAGCATGTTCCATTTTAGTTGACACAGTACCTCAGCTGTCTCTAAGGCAACTCTAAGGCTGGTTTTTTGTCTTCTAAGACAGGAAGTCATAAGACATACATGTGGATACATATAGAAAAAGAGACAACTGCAAGGAATTTAAATACTACCCACAGACATTTCATTCCTGTGCTACTCCCTGATTCTCTTTATTTATTTGTAGGGTCCATTCTTGTAGATCTGACCTGGATGAAAATATTAGTCATAAGAGTGAAGACTTTATCAAATGATTCAATAGAAAAGCATGCAAGGGATGGAAGGTGAAAGGGAGCAGGCGTTTAAAATACTCTATACTGGGTAACTTAGAGCTCTCAGAATTTGACTGAGATGACTATGAGGTTGAATCAAGGCAGAGCAAGTACTAACTAGAGAAATTTCGTCATGTTAAATCAGAAAAATTTCAAAGGTATCAGCAAAAACCTGGTGCTAAGATTGAAAAGGTGTTAGGTGAAGAAGTAGTGTATTGTGATTTTAAGGCCTCTTTTAGCAGTGGTACATTCATTACAAGTAAAAAAAATTCATTTAGAATTTAACTTTTTGCTTGTAGTTTTACTTTGATGACTTTGCTTTATCGCATATATACAAAATAAGGGCATTTATAGTAGGCATTTACATCAGGGAGCTTCCCCAGTATTTTCTACTAGAAGAGAAAATGAGGAGGAAGAGCTTCAAGTTTTTACCTATGATAGTGTTTGGTGTTTTTGCTTTATTAATTTTGTCTTCAAAGAAAAACTCTTTTCTGAGTTGTTGGGTGCTGATAAATTGGAGGGTGGTAAATTTACAGCTTAGGTGAGGTTGTCTTGATGCAGCTTTCCTGCGGAAATCTGTGCCATCAGGAAAATGTCATTAAACATCTCTAAGAATTTCACATACTGAATTTCCTCTGGGAACTGAGAAAGATATGTTAATAATTATAGCAATTATTAGGAAAATCATTGAATAATGATTGGACAAACAAAGCAGTTTTTGGCAATGAATGCTGCTGCAATGTAATAGTTGTATTGCAGTGGAATTCAGTCTATCCTCCTTGTGTTTGAGAAGGTTGCATTTCTGACTCTCATATCTGTGAGGAACTGAAGAAGAGTTTAAGAGAAGAAGTTAAGTTTTTAATTCACATATCTTTAATAGTATGCAAGGAATTATGGTCCCTCTTGAAACTTTATTTGTTCCTCTAGAAAAGTTTAGATGAAATTCACAGACTAGGCACAGCTTCTGATGGAAAAAGCCTCCCAGAAAGGGGTTTTTAAATTACATTTCATGGTTAATTTATCTTTATAGAATACAATTGAAAAAAAAATGGGGCTTTGGCTGTTCTTAAAATATGCCACTATACTACACTACTGTTGAACATTGCCAAGTTTCTGAACTGTCAAGTGGTCTTTGTACTCATGGCTCCATGAAAAAAAAATTGATCTCTTGCCATATGATGACATATAAATAGGAAGGCCTGTTTCCTTGGAGGATATAATTTGCTTTTAACTTAAGAGACTACTTTATCATCACAAATAATTTTAAATGTTATCTCACACTTCACGTCTGCTTCTTTGTTTTTGTCTTCTGTCTTTTTTGATGAATGTGTTCTCCAGGGGATATTGTCTGCATGCATCTCATTTATACATCTTAAAAATTGTGGCTAGATTTAATTTTGATTGTACAACTCTTTTCAGTCTTTACTTCAATTTCTAGTATATGATTAGGCTATGATCTTGTTCCACCCTTTTATATCACTGCATAGTCTCCAGACATGTTAATTTAAAAAGCTATTTCCAAATGAGTATAACTGTATTTTTTCTTATTGCTCTATCCTTTGTACACCTCAGCGAGTCCTATTTCATGTATTCAGTGGAAGATATTTTCTCATTATTTATAAATTGTTGCCTATCAGCTTCTGACAATTGGCCTTGTTCACCTACTTAGTACTTAGGACAATTCCTTTTCTCCAAATCCTAGAATGAAGTAAAATTTGGATATCAATGTGGATAATTTAAGACAATTTCTATCTTCTAAGCCATTTTTCCTAAACATGATTATATTTGAACCCTGTTCTGAACCCTTGTATTTGTCAGTTTTTAAACATACAGAAGATTTTCATTCCATTTCCCAAAATATGTTGACTTTGTGCTGTTGGGATGTGTTTTTTCTTGTTTTCCTTTTTTTTTCCCCCAACATCCCCTCATGTTCTAGCACATTAGTTTTAAAAAGATTTGGAGACTCAAAGATTCCATAGTGACAGACTCTTCAAGTAAATTGATCTCTTAACCTTTATACATATATTTTTAAACAAACCTAGACAATTTAGTTATCTTTTAATAAGAGCAAGATCCTGCTGTTTAATTTGTCCTGTCATTCTTTAAATGAATCATGATAGCACAAAAGGAACATGCCCATAATATTGTCAGCACAGCATGCTGTATAGAGTTTCCAGTCATACATACCCAGAAAAAAAAAAAGCACCTGTAGAAATAATTCTGTTATTGACAGTTGTCACTACAGATCCAACCTGGTATTTCTAAGTCACACTAATAATGTATAAGGTAAAAGTTATGCTTTAAGGATATTTTGCTCCCAAGTCACAGATGTGGTCAGGCATATATTCAAGACACAAAAATTAGTATTTCTGCTGTAGGAACAGTACTATTAGTTAATACATTTGGTTTGGGATACAAATGACCAAATATTGACAACCATAATACAAATATCATAATCAGGATTAATCATCTGGGTTCATTTATAGGCAGAATAGAGAAATAGGCATTAGTGGCGCAACTAATCTCATTCTAAGATGGGTGGGATGAAACACGTGCATTTTACATGAGTGTTCTCCAGTGTCTGTGAAGGGACACAGAGGTAGCTCAGGTAAAGGCCAGCTGCCATGTCACTGTCTGCAGAGTTGTGAGACATCCCCAGTCAGCTCCCACATGTACTGTGTGTAATTGAAACCAGAGGTGAGCAGACACTACTCTGCATATATAATACATGCTTCTGTTTTGTTGCTAAGAACAAAATTTAATTAGTTTTTGGCTTTGCCTTTTATTATATCTCTTTGACCTGCTGGATGTCCTGCCCAAGAAAAAAACCTCAAGAGCAACTTTTTATGATCTTGTTAGAATCCTGTCTTAAATTTGAATTACAAGTACTATTATAATTCTCATTCTGTGTTCCTGCTAGATTATGAAGTTCAGGATCATTCTGGCTTGCCAATACAAATTTTGGAAATGTATAAAAAAATTTGCATTAAAGCATCTAACTGTGTAGTGGAATAGTGCTGCTCCAGAAATTTATGATCAGTGATGAAAAATAAGTAATTTAGGTAAAGCTGGTTATGACGAATGCAATTACAGTCAGGTTTGCAATTTCTCCCTTATATATTTGGGCTGTCTTCAGTCTTTATTTATTTAAGATTTAATAAATGACATATGTTTATCCTTGAGAAAATTGAAAATCTTCAGCTTTGTGATGAAGTAAATTCCACTGAACAGAGGTAACTGCATTTCTTATTCCTTCATAAGGCATTCTTGGGAGCAGTTTACTCAGAGGCATTGAAAATGAGTGCACGAGGGACACAGTGAACAAAAACAAGACCTCAGAGCTTCCCATGGGAAATGTCTTTCTTGTTAGGTCACACAATCAGGCTGTCACTTGTGCATTAAATATGAGAATCTTTTCAGCACAGATATGCATTTACCAGAGAGGGGAAGGAGACTGGTCCCTTTATAGCCCACTCACAGCTTATCAGTTATGGGGATATGTAGTTTCCTGGAAAGGTGCTCTTATCAGAAGATGATTGCACAAAGATAGATAGTTTCTACCATTTGCAACTGGTTTTGCCCTTCTTCAAGACAAACCCTCTAATCTAGAGACCTGACTACCTTTGTCTTCAGCTTTGGATTTGAACAACGTACAGTAGCAGCAGAGCTCTACATAATGATTCTTTCTTCTTGCAGCCTTTTTTTGAGCAGCAGTCAGTTGTGTTCAGCCATAAATTCACTGAGAGAGTAGTGCAATGTCTCCTGTAGGCATAAGCCTACACCATTTTAGCAATGGCATACATTAGTCTAAACCACTTCAAATTTGCATTTACATATTAGATTTTATTGGGTCTTTTCAACTTCCAAATTTTTAAATATATTTAAATAGTACATAAAAATATGTTATGGAGTGCTTGAAAAGTCTGAGGTTTTCCAGTTCTTCATATCATTCGCATGAAAAGCAGACAAGAACCCCCCACCAACTTCATTTGAAATTTGAAAGTAATCAGGTGGTGAAAGTGAGCTGTGACTTCACAAATATGTGACAATTCAGAGGCTTGCTCAATCACTGTGTCTGTCCTTCCTTTTTAATTCTAGCTCTGTTTCCCCGTCTTGATAAGGATGTAAATAAATAACCTACCTTCCCTATCCAGACCTTTCACTGTTCTCCTTTGTACATGCACAGCAAACAGAGAAAAAGACTATGAAAGGTAATTTGTCATTATCAAGTATGATTATCGAATTGTGCCCAGGGTTATCTAGGAATATTCTGTTCCGCAGGGTAGAGAAAGCCTCAGCAAGTCATTACTTGGTGCAGGGTTCATTCCATAGTGTCTCACAATGCCCAGGATCACTACAGAGAAGAGGGTGTCCTTTCATGAGAAGTCTGAAAACCAGAAGGGCCCAAGATGGTTATGAGGTAATCAGTCCTACTGCTGGACCATCTTAATTTCTGCAGACAGGCTCCTCCTTCCATGCCTGAAGAGCTATGTTCATTTCCTTAAAAAAAGGGTTAGAGGAGAAGAAGGTCTCATGGATCCTTTCATTAGGAAATGAAATAAGTACTTTCTTGGCATCTGGAGTTTAATATTAATATAACACTTCCTCTGCTGATATTTTGATAGAGTCGAAATCCATTAATTGAATGAAACTCAGACTGTAATTTTGTAAAACAAATTGCAAGAATTATTTAAAACAAAATGATCATAACTTGATTTCGATCCCAAAGGCAAACACAAATCAAAATTAAAAAGGCACCCCTTAGGAGCATTTCCAGAGCACACTAGGTGGTGCTGTAATTCCAACAGCAGTTGCTGAATGTGCTTTATTTCTTCTGCTTTCCTGTGAAAAAGTGATCTTTTCATAGAATTGTAATAATTTTAAAATTATAAATGTTTGCAGTGTACTTTTAAGATGCTGTAACTGATCTTTTATTTGGTAGGAACAACACTGAAACCTCTATTTTTTCATGTTTTGATTTTTGGTATGGTGAAATAAAGTCCAAAGATTTTTTGATCCTTATTGTACTTAGGACTGAGGTTTCAGACATGGGTTTTCCTTCTGTTGGATGTTTTTGGGAAAATCCTGCATGTCACGCTCAAAAAATGCTACTGTTATAATCTGTGCCTGCATCAGTACCACCACTTTACCAGCATCAGTAGAAGTGAATCACAATGCACATGGTCTGGAGTAGTCTGTCAGAAGTGCAGGAGAACATGTTGGATTCAGATTCCCACTACTATCCATGTTACAACTATGTAGCCTTGTGGTCCCATATATGGGAGTTGTATTACTCAAAAAATGCCACTCCTCTTTGTGTTAAGCTGACAACAGAACTTCAGGTTTATCTGGCTCTTCCTGGACCTTGTCTTGATCTTCCTGGAAGTTTGTTTTAGTTTGTTTAGCTGCTACAGCAACTGCCTAATGAGAATATGACCATGAATGGCTTGTTCTATCTTTTGCTTAGCTTTGTGCAATTTTGTGGTATAATGCTTCTTGTTACTTAAAGTGCCTAGTAATAGGCAATAATATAATAAAGCTATTCTATATAGAATGAACTATGTTTGACCCTGGAATAAAATGTAGGGTAGAGGGGACAGGGAATGGCAGTAAAGCCTTTTAAATTATACTAGAGGCCTCATTGCTATAAACCACTCTGTGTGGTCAGTCACTGGTCACCACAGAAATGTAGCCTTGGGACTGGTCAAAACCAGTGTTAGGGATTGCAAGGAGAACAGGGGAGAAGTGTCCAACATGTTAAATATGCTGTGTATAGGCAATTTGGTTGTACTGTGGAATTGTAAACCAGTGGCATGAGCAAAGTGTAGAGCATGTTAGAAAGTGCATCAAAATAGTGCTATAGAGACCTTAGAAGGGAGGAGGAAAACCAACATCACACTTCTCCTGGAGAAGAGAAGAAAGCAGTCATCAACTTACACTCTTAACCAAAAGAAGTGTGTGATAACACCGAAAATAAGGTGTAGATACTAGTAACTGGGTGGACTCAATTTTAAGTACTCTTCGGAGGACTTTTCTAGAATAATATTTTTTCTTTAATTATTCTTTTTTTTTCTCTCCCTAAAATAAGGAGTCCTGGGCTAATTCCTTGATTAGACTGTTATTTACAAAATTGAGTTTTTAGCCCATAAGGTTTTTTTTATCTCATGCTAAATATACAAGTTGTAGCTCAACAACCTGATGGGCAGGTTAGATTGTGATCTGGAAGCAACATCTCCAGCATTCTGGCAGCACTGTGTTTTATTTCTCTCTCTTGGAGATCATCGCATGAGCCAGGGAAAGAAGATAAAGAAAATAATTTTAAGTGGCAGGATGAGTGATTGAGACTTCATTCCTGCTATGTACGTTTACAGATGATTAGTAACTCTTCCACAGCATTTTCTCACCCTTTTGTAATCCAAATGTGTGTATTTAAGCAAGTATCAGTAGGGTACCATTGGCATACCAAATGTGACTAATTTCATTGTTATTAAGAATAATGGAAATTGAGTACAACTTTCAAAGCAAAAAAAAGTCACTGCAGAGCTGGATGAAATTATCTTGGAAATATTATCCATACTTCTTTTATATGTATGTCTTTAAAAAATGATATGCATTCACAGTGGTCCTATTAACATATCAGTAACAGCTGGAAATACTCTCCAGCCTTGATGTGAATTAGAAATCATGTGGGAAGATGTGAGAGCATTCCAGTTCAACATTTAGATTAACAATTCTAGACAGTTTGAACCCATACCCTAGGAACAAATCAAAAGACATTTGTAATTTTTAGTTCTGCACAAGTCATATATTACTTTACCGTATCAGAGTTTGTTCAGGTTATTTAAATAGAGCCCTTCTCTTGTCAAGTGTCCTGTATTAAACTATAGTCACATCTTGACATTTATTAAGAAGGAAAGATTTCATCAGATGTTTCCTATCACGTCAGAAGGATTTTGCTTTGGATAGGAAAGTATTGCAGAAATTGTCTTGGCTTAATTAAATCTAAAAATAGTGAAGATTTAGGAGAATACTTTTTTAAAATACTTTGCATGCTGTCAGCACTGATTATTTTTGAGCTTTCCAAATTGTTTAAAGCACAAAAATGCCAACTTTCATGTTAGGAAACTTTTTGCTCCTACATTTGCCTTTCGGTTTTCTGTCCGAAAACTTGTTTTACCCATTGTTCTATTTATCAACCTTATTTACTACAGGGTGTTTCAATTCACCTTTCTAATGGTCCTTTCAGCTTGTAAATTCTTTAATTTCTGGAGAAAAAAATAGCTTTTTATGTTTGAAATGTAAAATTATATGCAGTTAATTTGAAATAAATGTCTGTTTTCAAAAGTGAACTAAAAATGGAGCAATGTTTTCTATTCTAATCTGAAAGTAATCATGCAGCAGCATCTTTTCTGTTATTTCAAACTCCACATTAAAAGAAAAAAAATCCAGTCAAGCATGCTCTCTTTTTCTGAAAAAAATTCAGTCAGTTCACTTATTTCAACTAATTTTGAAAGAATAATAGAAGCCTCAAGGCAATTAAATTCATGCAGATTCCTGAAAATTAACCGGAAACTTGGGTATGGGTGATGCCTCCTGAGTAAAATGCTGTGGTATAAGGTTCATGAGACCCATGAGTAGATTCATCTGTGGGAAAAGCCTCAACTCAGCAGACATTCGAACATCTAACCATGACACCCCTAGCCATAAGAATCTAAGTATACTGAGTTCCACGATCTTTTTAAGAGTTTCAGCNATATATATATATATATATATATATATATATATATATATAAAATTCTCTGTTATTGAATCAATAGAAAGCAAATGTTTTTCCCAGCGTGCTCTTTCCTACTTCCAAATCAGCTTCTGCTTGAAACTAAAATCTTTACATACGTATCTCTGAAGCAGAATGTTTCCTTTCAATGTACCACAAAAACCTAACATCATTCTTTTTGCATCGGCCTCAAATCTGGTTCCTTAAATTATTGTGGTGCTCCACGAGAGTTGAGATCATGTATGTCTTGCTTTCACTGTCTGCCTGCCAGGTTTCTCTTCTAGGCTATGAGGGCTCTGTGGCTCACTAAATAGTATCCAGTAACTATGAAAGCTTATTTTTTAAATCACATTTTCAGGCTAATTTCAGCAGATGAGGAAAATTAGATAACATTTAATAAGTGGTACGAGATGGATTGTTACATCATGAAATATAGCATGCCAAGGTAAGGAAATGTCATTTCCCCATAGGAAGTTAAAACAATGAACACCTATTTTGAGATGAGAAAGATTCTATCAGCTTATGTAGACAAAAGCTCATCATATCTCATAATTTTATGATTGCACAATAAATATCATTAAAGATAAAACAGTATCTTGTAGATAGTGCTTTTTACTGCTACTCTTCTAACAGCTCCATGAAGCAACATTTAAAAACCTCTGTAAGCACTTTGGAAAACTTCATATTGCATCCTTCCTTATTCTGTAAGTGTTCCTGCAAAAATTTGCCAAAATTTTTTAGCTCTAGTTTCACATCTTCTATGTTGTTTTCATTCAGTTGACAAAAGGTGAAAGTTCTTTCTCTTGGCTTAAGAAGTAAAACACATCCACAGTTATGCTTCTTTTAAATCCAGACAGAACAAGAGTTTGCCCACAGGGTTTTTCTCTTATATTTTGTTTTTAAAGCAAAGGCTGAACACAGACTGTCATAAACAGATATCACTTCAGGTCAAAGGGTCCATCAGACTTCATTCTCTTCTGTGTATCTCCCTTTACTATCTCTCATGATACTAATATTCTGCTAGAAAAAAAATGATGCCAATACACTAAAGGTTTAGGAACACCTAAAGTTCAGAGGAGTTTGACCAAATTTATGGAATTCTTGAAAGGTGATGATATTCAGTCATTGCCAACCTTCAGTAAAAACTACCATTTTGTTTATTTCCTTTAGCAAACATCAAGCAAAACCTAAGGTGCAAGGAAGCAAAACCAGAGAAATTAGGTGCAGCCTGTTTTTCACCTCCTCTGTCTGCCTCTGCCCCTTTCCCCAGGATTATATAACAGAAAAAGATGACTTCTGTGACTCTAAGACACAAAAGGTTTTGAAAATACTCAGGAAAGAAGTTTAGATTAGATATGTTGTTCTAATGCTCCTTTTTAAGGCACATAAAAACATTAGGATATTATTATTTATAACTCATAACTTAGCATAAACTAAACAAAGACAACATATCAGAGGTCTGGCAATCACCATCTGTATGAAGGTTAAGAAAGACAAGGGCCAGATTCTGCACCTGGGATGAGGCAACCCTGGGTGTACCTCCAGAGTGGGAAATGAGATGCTAGAGACCAGTGATGTGCAAAGGGACCTGGGGGTCCTGGTCAATGGCAAGTTGAAGCTGAGCCAGCAGTGCCCAGGCAGCCAGGAGGGCCACCCATGTCCTGAGGTGCATCAGGGACAGCATGGCCAGCCAGGCAAGGGAGGGAATTGTCCTGCTCTGCTCTGCACTGGGACAGCCTCACCTCGAATATTGTGTGCAGTTTTGGGTGCCTCAATATAAAAAATATATCAAGCTATTAGAGAGCATTCAAAGACAGTCTGCAAAGACAGTGGAGGGCCTGAAGGGGGAAGCTGTAAAAGGAGCAGCTGAGGCCACTTGGTCTCTTCAGCCTGGGGGAGACTGAGGGCAGACCTCAGACCTGCAGTCTGTGGCTTTTTTGAGAGGAAGAGGAGGGGCAGACACTGATCTCTTCTTTTGGTGCCCAATGACAGGACATGAGGGAATGGCCTGAAGCTGAGTCAGGGGAGTTTAGGTTGGATATCAGGAAAAGGTCCCTCACCCAGAGGGCGGTTGGGCCCTGGAGCAGGCTCCCCAGGGAAGAGGCCACAGCACCAGCCTGACAGAGTTCAAGGAGTGTTTGAACAACACTCTTGGGCACATGGTGTGACTCTTGGGAATGCACTATTCAGACCCAGGAGCTCTTCAATGACCTTTGTGGGTCTTTTCCGACTTAAGATATTCTGTGATTCCATGATTCTATATAACAAATCAATTGTTAGCGTGACAAGTAGCAATCCAGATATGCAAACAATATTATTTCCGTTTGAGAATAATTTTTAATCACCTAATCTCTTCAGGGATTTTTGTCAAATTACCTGGTGACATTACCTTTTTTTCAATTTAGATTTATTATTAGATAATAGTAAGATTTTAAAAAAGGCAGACAACTCTGAGAACAAATCTGCAGTTTTATAGAAATCTGTCAAATTTAGGGCTGGGAAACTGTGTTCAGAATCCATGCCATAACAAAATTCCTAACATATTTTGCATGCTAATCACAGATATCAAGGTGCCCTAAATACATTAGTCAGGCTTATCCTCTAGCTTACAGGTATTTGAAAGTATTAGTTTCCTCCTTTTAGGTCCATACTTTATTGAAGTCACTTAGAAACTTGTATTAGTGATTCAGGATTGTGGTAATTTTATATATATATATATGTTTTTAAATTTTTTTACGAGTTCTCAAATTTTGAAAAACTAGAACCACATTGAATTCTTAAAAAGTGAGAAGAATTTGGGTGACTATTTAAACTCAGCATTGCGCTTGGTTATATATACTATCAGAAATAGTTATCATTACTTCAAAATAACAATGAATAAACAGGCTATGTAATATTTATTACTCTTACATCTGTAGAGACTAGAAATGAATATTCAAAAGCCTTCAGTGTAGAAGTCCTACAATGTCACTTTTCATTTATATCACTGAGAGGTAAAACGGGCCATAGAGGATGTATTTCTGCAGAAAACATGATGTACAGGAAATATACAAATGTACTTATTCTGTTAACAATTTTCGTTTGCCTTTCATCCTAGAAGAGCTTGGAAGTTTTAAAACTTTCACAAAGCAATTTATAAGAGCAGCTTAGATCTGAGTTGTGGTCAATTTGCCAGATCTTCATTGTTGTGACACTTTAAGTGTTTTACAGTAATTTAGTTTATTTTAAGGTACCATGAAAGAGACAGGATGAAAAGACTTAAGCTGTTAAACTAAATTTTTTTTTGTGGGAGTGATGGTTATGTATTCATTTTACAAAGAAAAGTAAGAAGGATCACTAAAACTAAGAAGAGATTTTTTTTGAATAAAGCATGTAATATTGCTTTGAATAAATACAAGTTTTAAATATTTCAAGCTCTGAAGGTCAGGAAATAACTCACATGATCAGTTTAACTCCTTCTCAAAATATGTTAATGGAGGGTTAGCATAGAGTAGAAAAAGGAAAACAAGGATGTAATGTATACTTGTATACATGTCTGTTGCACTGGGTTGATACTTGTAAATTCAAGGTTAACTAAAACTTTTCTGTTTATTCATAAAGATTAAGAATGGGCTTTGCATAAATTAGCCTGCCATATTTTAGATCTATTGATTTTCTCTTTGATTTATAAACAGTATCTCCAAAGCAGAAGAGGCTGTGGCCCACTTTTTGAAGAGTTTTCTGGTTTGTACAATCAAACTGCAATGATAATAGCTGTGACTTTTAGCTGGTTTGAAATGTAACCCTGTTAAACATCAACCAAAGCCTTCCACAGAAGGCTGCCGTCTTCTGCTGGTGCGTGACTTAGCTGTTTACAGAAAACTGCCTGGATGTTTCTGGCTGTTTACAAAGTGGCTCTGAAGGTTTACTTAGCAGTGGTCTGCTTTCAACAAAGTTGTGTGTGCGATTTCCTACTGCATTCGGGTTTTTTTTCTTTCTTTTTTTTGGACTGCCATGAAAAGGGGAACAGTTTAACTTTATTTAGGTCTCTGTTTCACTTGGTTTTAGAACTTAGTTGGGAAGAAAGCATGTGCCTTTCTAGAGGAATTATCTTTTGGGCATTTACAAAGTTTTTAGACTTGTTGTCACCTATGTCAATTTTGGATCCCAAATATGAATGGGGTTGTTCCAGGTTTACTTTTTATATTTTACTACTTGAATTTAGTGGGATCTAGTATTTTTAGAAGGTCCTCAATAAACAAGAAAATGTAGCACACATTTTTTGACCACATTCACCCCACAATCCATAAGAATCAATTTTAGTTGTCTTTTACTTAGATTATTTTGAAATGTAATCCCTCATGTCTAATAATACATTTTATTCCTTAAAAATAGTTCTTCATTTGACTGTAGTTTTTTTTCCTCTTAAGTTTATTCATCAGTTCACAACTCTGTGGCATGATACCAAAGCTGACTTCTCCTGATATGTCATCTCCTACATTCCTGAAGCAAAATTGTCTCCCCCAATGATAAATTTAGGATAGAACAGTACAGACTTTTTCTTTCTTTTTTTTTATGGTCAAATCTGTGAATTTGACCATTAAAAAAAGGAAGAAAAAGTCTGTACCTTCTCCTGCAGGATCAAGTAGAAAGGGCTTGGATTGTGAGGAAAAAACTCCTTTTGTAAACAAATCCATTCAATGACTGCATTGCATTGTAGCAAATATGCTCTTATATCCTTGATAATACAAAATATTTTTCCTTCGTTTCACTGAACTGAAAGTTAGTCTTTATATTAATTGAGGAAATGATAAAGTGAAAATCAAAGTACACGTGCATTACTTGTTTGTTATTCCATCTCTGATGGAATCTGCTGAGGAAACTAGGCTCTTTGAGGTGGAGAGGACAGGTTGGAGGCCATAAGAATTTTATTTAAAAGAACCTAGCTGTTGTATTAGGTCAGAACTGTAAAAAAAAGGTGGGTAATTTTATATGTTGTGAGAAAAGTATTTTAGATGATTCCAGTACTTTCATGTTCTGTACTAAATTTTTAAAATTTCTGAATGTGTGAAGAGAACTGGAGCAGGTCTATTCTTGGATAGATATTTTAAGATACATTTAACTGTATGAAAAAATGTCATAAATGCATAATCGCATTTAAATTTTTTGGTCTTTATTATCCTCATACCTTGGATCTGAGCAATGAAGGTAAATTACAAGATACAATATAGTTATCATTGAATGTCTTGAGTTAAAATTGATCCATAAGGATCATAGTCAATCTTGCAGTGTGTTTGCTGTTTCAGGCTGTGTATCTTCAAATTTATATAGTCTCCTCTTCTTACAGGATACCGAATAGGAGTTAAAATCTTAGAATATAAGGAAGGGGGAAAAAATCAATCAAGGGCAGATATATACAATTTTATCATTTGTTTTCAGAATTGTGGTAGATTGTCTCAGATTTACCACTTGTAATCACTTGGAATTAAAATAAAAAAATATGCAGTATGGGGGGGGAATTGCTAATAATAAAATCAGCATTTGTATTTCCCAGCATTATGAAATGAAATAGATTACTGCTGCAATGTCAATTTATTAAATAATATTCCTCAATCATCTAACTTAAAACTGGTACTACTTGATATTAATTAATGTCTTACATAACAGAATGAAAAGAGTAGCATATTTTCAGATAACAATGACCTAGAAGGGAGCCATAAGGCATAGAGGGTAAGAGATTGGAATGGCTTAAAAAAAAAAGTATTTCAGAAATATGTGATAGAAGGAAAAGGTTAGTAAAAGCGTTGAAGCTGAAATACATTTACTTAATTAGAAACTATAGCGAAATAATCCAAATTTGTTAAGATACTAGTCTATTATTGAAATAGACTAGTTTTGATTGAAAAGATGAAGTATTTGTTGTGAAAAATATATCTACATGGAGCTGGGAAAACTGAACTCACTAAAATGCTGCACTAGGTTCCTGACCCTTGGAAAACAGGTGTTTGTCAGCGCTGACTTGTGATTTGTAGCCATGTAGCCATGTAGCACTCCACATAAACCTGTTTCAAAGTCATACAAGTGTTGAAATCCCAGTCCTAAAAGTTATGTATTTGAATACTTTGGAAGTTGAATGTCATTGAAAATGGAAAATAACACTGAAATTTAGGCACATATAAAAATCATGCTGTCAGGCCAGTACATGAAGAACAATGGACAACTGACTAGCTTTCAAAAGACAATGGAAGGAAATGCCTTTAAGGGAACTGTTAAAGAAAAGCTTTTTAAAATAGCCTTTAAGCCTTTTTTGACTCTGCATTTAGTTGTGCCATAAGTTGACAGTATCTCAGGACATGACTGTTGTAATGGTGGTGTTGAGGAGCTTTGTGGGTTAATGCTGAATAAGGCTGTGGTGTAACGTTAGATTGCAAAGGAGCGTGAACTACTTCTTCATAGACATAGTCATAGACATGAAGAGGGAAATTCTAGTCCATTTTCCTATGGGTTACAATAGGTGAAATAAAATCAAATATTTGCCTTGAGACTTGGCTTCAAAGGAAGTCAGCTATGGGGTAAAAAATTTGCCTAGACAGACCAATCCATGTAGCAGCATCTACTCCTGTTAACCCCATACAGCTGTAGGCAAGGGTCTGTGTCACCTGCAGATAGCTCTTCACACTGCTGTCTAGTGACACTATCTTGATGTCACCACAATGTATCAGTATGTAACTGAAAACATAACTTAGATCATAGGCAGGCATAATGATAATTTATGTAAATTTTGAAAAGTATCTTCAATTCACTAAAAAAACCCACAATCAGCTTTTATCAGAACTCAACAGCATTTCTCATCAGACTGTGCAATCAGTATTGCCACCTATGACCTTTTGACCATATCTTTTGTAACTCCTTCCTCCTCTCTACTGGGAAGATTTAAATAATAATTGCACTTACTGTCTTTACTCAGTAGAATTTTTACATGCAAAGATTTGGGAGATACATTGTATTTAATTTCTCCCCTCTGATTAGATTTTTCAGAGTATTTCTTTGCTTCTCAAAGAACAGATTGCTACAAGCCAGAGAAGGGAACTTGATGTATTTCTTACAGTTTAGAAAGTGTATGAAGTTTCACGTACTGCAAATAAATATGTGTGGTTAGTTGACCCTGGCTGGATGTCAAGTGCCCACCAAAGCCACCTTATCACACCCTTTCTCAACTGGAAAGGAGAGAGAAAATATAACAAAAAGCTTGTGGGTTGGGATAAGGGCAGGCAGAGATCATTCAGCAGGTACCCTCATGAACAAAACAGACTTGGCTTGGGGAAATTGGTTGAATTTCTTACCAATAAAATCAGAATAGGATAATGAGAAATAAAACATGTAGGACTGGTTGTAAGAAGGATTGTTAATTTCTGTGAAACCAGCCTGTTGGTTGGGTTCACATGTGAATACCAGGATTTTGAACAGCTACGTGGGGTGAAAATGAGAGGGGAAGTAAGATCTCTGACAGCATATGCAATGTCTTTAGATTCTGGCCTTTAAAACTCACACCTAGACTTGGTTTTGCATAATAATTGAAAGGAATCCTCCACCTACAAGAACTGAATGCAGAGTAGAGCTTAAGTTATGATAGTAGTTCAAATGCTTAATTTTATTAGCCACATTTCAAAACACATTCTCTACTTGCTGCTTTTTCTGAAAGGATGGTGGATCCTCTGGAAGGATGAACATATTCAGTTCCTCCTTTGAAATGCATATCACAAATCTCCTTGGCTAAATGTACTATTCCTTTTCTTGCAGGGGCAGAATCCTTTGAGGTAGTTCTTCCTGCTCTTCCCATTTTATTCACTTTCAAAACAAATGATCTACTACTGTGTCTTTTATATTCTTTTGGGGGCTTTTCCCATATCTCTCACATAGTATGTATGAGATATATGAAAAAGCTAAGACAATACATATTCTGGAGAAGCAGCAGCATAAAACATGGCACTTATTTCCATTAAAATATATATTATATTCACTTTAATTATAAATTAAATTTTAAAGGTAAGAGATTTCCTCAAAAGAGATTTGCTTAAATACTTACAGGAGTGATTTGATTCTGTAATTGTCTTCAGAAGTTGTTTAATTAAACTAATTCTTATCCTTAGTTTAGGAACTGTCAGAATATCTACTTTTAAAGGTCAGGGCTTAGGTAGTTTCCTTCTTAATGTCACGGGGAGGGAAAAAGAGGAACAAAGATTACTGCTTCGGTACTTTGCCTTGCTTTGAATGGAAAGAAAAACCCAAACAAACCATAAAGTCTTAACAATCATTTTGCTTTCATCACGTTTTAAAAGGTTTGCGCAAAGCCTTTCTCCTGTGCAAAGCCAAGCAGGATTTGTCCCTTTATGATGATTGTCTTAGAAAATTTAAAATGCAGGGAAACGAGTTTAGCAGCTGTCAAAATTAGTGCAACTCCTGGGACTAATAAAAAGAAAAACTGTAATGTTGACACATCAAATAACATCCTCGGGATGTGGGACAACACCTAATGTGCGTTTTGTCTGACCTACGAGACGTGTGAGTGGCGGCCCTTGTGCACAGTCATTGACTTGAAGAGGGACATTATGCTTAGGTCTCAAATTGTATATACTACTTAATGGAGAATAAACATTTTACTGTAAGTGTGGGAGACCAAAACAAACCCTGAATTTGTGGAGAGCTGCATTGCAATACTGACATGTGCTTAAATGCCCCTTATAACATGTCATTTCTTCAGTGTGTGGATGAGGATATATCTAATAATGCTTATCTTTATAAAATATTTATTTGGCTTAGATATATATCTATTCAATGTATAGTGAGAAACTATAAGAAATACTAAGTATGTGTTTTTAAAAAATATTTCCAGATGCTAAAAACGACAAAAATATCAGTAGAAAATACAAGTATGAAAAAGGCAAAATGATGTTTCGAGAGAGATTTGTTTCCAATATACTGATTTAATTACCTTGAACTAAGTAGGTCAAGGACTCAAATGCAGAAAGTGATTGCAAGTCAAAATGTAGAATACCCCAAACCCATCGCCCTTCAAAGAAAGGTTTCCAGGCTTATCTGGATGAATCCTGACCTGAGAAAGAACCTCTTCTCTCCTGCCCTTAAGACGGCATGAAAGAGGGCTTTATCTTGTAGGTCAGAGAAAGTAGGAGGAGGTTAGAGTTGCCAGAAGTCAAGCTGAAGTGACCTTTGCAAGGAAATTAAAACAAATAAACAAGAAGATTCTTTAGATAAAGAAGAGAACAAGATCTGTTTGCATGCGGTAACCCGTATTGGCCCCAAATAAGAGTAGTATTTCAAATAACTTTTAAATAATTATGCTAAAAATCTGCACAAGCCAGACAGCTAATGGTTATGGACATGTGGCAATGGAAACCACCTCCATAATGATGGTACAATAAGCTCTGTGTGTAACACATGCTAAAGGGATTATGGGTGGCAATTGGATAGGTGTGCTCAAGAGTTTTACCATTGCAATCTGGTAGCAGCTATTTAGGAAAATAGGATGAGAAGTAAAGGGATTAAAAAAGTAGTACCAAGGATAATTTGCAGTTTTCAATTATGTATCTTCCTAAAGTAATATAATTTTAGATAAGATACCTGATCACATTACCAGAAATATAAGGTATATTTTTAATATCCCTAACTCAGTTCAAGCATAAGGCATATTCCTTCTGTGCCAGCTGTGGATGTTGTGTTTTGTGATTTGTATTAAACACTCTAAACATGCTGTGGAGCAGTGGAGTGTTTTATGGCCTGTTTTGTGCTGAGAGAGTTTTGTTCCATGGACTCACAAACTTCTTTTTGCTGGATCAATTTGATTCTGGGAATTAAATCTGATACTCGTATAGGGTGTTACATAAACTTCTCTACTTTCCTCCGACCAGAAGACATGTTTTGTGTCTGTTCAAGGTCTTTTCTCTGGGGGTGCATCTTCTGCCCCAGGTAAGCAATAGGACAAGAGGAAATAGCTTCATATTGTGCCAAGGGAGGTTTAGTTACTGGATATTAGGAAAAATTTCTTTAGTGAAAAGGTGGTCAAGCATTAGAACAGGATGCTCAGGGAAGTGGGAGAATCCCTGTCCTTGGAAGTGTTCGCAAACCTATGCACTTGGTGTTGGGGATGTGATTTAGTAGTGGATGTGGCAGTACTGTGTTAATGCTTGGACTCGCTGATCTCAGAAGTGTGTTCCAACCTAAATGATTCTATGTAAAAATATATAAACAGCTACCCTTGCCTTTGCTACTGTGGTCCAATGCTTCCTGAATGTCCTTCTTGGACAACTCATGGATACTAATACTCAAAATAATAGTAAATGGCTTCTTGCTTGCAAGATCTAAGCAATGACTCCTGGGAGGGATTTAAAGGCTGTGTTATGAATGCATTATATACACTGGTTATTGGTTAGAAGTTACTGCACTGACTTTAGTGAGAAACTATTGTTCTCCAAAGAGCTTGGAGAAAATCTGCTTCCCAGAGGCAGAATTTAAGACACTGTGGAAAAGAGCCAACAGCTCTGAACTACTGTTGCCTTTTCACAAGCAATTGGAGACATATTTTATTAGACCTTTTTTTTCCAAGAGGTATTACCTACTGTTGACTGACTGTATGTATTCAGAGAAAGGAAAGGATAGACAACTCAGCAAAAAAAGTCTTCATAACATTTTCACCAAGGCTGGTGTGCCTGCAAATATTTATTTTATTTTTGACAACTGTTATCTGCCTGGAAGCGTTCAAGTGCTACACAAGGGAGAGAAAGAGACCACTTCCTGTATGCAATTAGCAGCCAGCTTGTTCCCTAACATCACCTAAACTTATAACTCTTGCCATGGTGTAGAAGTAAGCATTGTCCTCCTAGAATGACTTTAAAATTTATACATGTTATGGTGGGATTGACCCCCCTCTTTGCTGGTGATTGATATATGCCCTAACCCTTAGAACTCCTATGTGTCCTACTGTACATCCTGCCCACAGCATTTTATCACTAGGAAAAGATATTCTGCCTTATTTAAATCTCTGTGCTCTGCTGCTTAAGACATCCCTTTTCCCACAGATTCTGCAAAAGCCATTTCAGAAGGCTGCTTTGTGGGTGGCAGTGGATGCAGGAGGAATGTGCCTGGTATGCCATTGCAGGTGTGACTCTCCCGAGCTCACTACCTGCAGTGGAGAGAAAAAATCACTCTCATGTCTTGTTTAGGGCTACTTGTGGCATGTCCTTCCTATTCCCTTTTATAGAGGAAGCTGAGCATAGATCAGAAGTAGTTCAGCAAAGCTCTGTCTAGACAAACAATGAACACTGATGCATGGAGCAGGTGAAGCAGTGCAAGAGCTGTTGGGACTCTTCAAGGAGGGTCTGCAAAGATTTGAAAATTTGTCAAGCCGGTTTACAGCATCCTGAATTCTAGCCATTCTCTACACACGCATAGTAGTTGCATATTGGTTGAAAAGAGCATTATCTTTTCTCTCCAAAGTGAAACATTCCAGAATTATCCCCAATTTTATGAAGTGTAGCCACAATATTCACTGTATAACCTAAAGCTTGGCATACCCAGAGCCAGCATTAGTAGAGTACTGCAGGGGGTGTGTGGAGGGACGTGTGCTGTAAGCATGATGAACATTTACCTTTGAGAATATTTTACCATAGTCCTTGTCACTTTTATTAATCTACTGATTAATAAAAGGTTTTTAACTGTGGTGTTTAATTGCTGAGGTATCTTTATATTTTTCAGCTTCTGAGGACTTATGTTCCAGACTGTCTTCTATTACGCAGAAGCTAGGGCTTAAATGCAAGTCTGACCTGGAGGCAAAGCCTTTTGGTGTGGTTGTTTTGGTCTCCTCTGTGGTCACACTTGGGATTAATTATTTTTATGTGGTCTTCTTGTAAATAAGAACTAGCTTTTTTTTTTTTTTTTTTTTTCCTGGTGGATATCTGTTTGACATTGGCAGATTCTTGAAAGGTGGTTACAGGCGACTTTTGCACTAAGAATGTTTTAATTTGGGTTATTTCTCCAGAGACAAACAAAAAATTAACAGAAAGAAATTGCATTGTATTAAGTATTATAATTCCAAACACAATTTCCATTTCATTAGAGAAAACTGTCTGAAACTTTTGCAAAAGAAAAGAATTACTGATACATGGAACATTTTCTGCGTAAATGCACACCTCGCATGTTCAAGGAAATGAAATTTCATTAATGTTTGGCATATTATATGCATAATCCCATGGAGTTCAAAGTCTTGTTTTACACTTCAGCACTGGGAATCAGGACTTCTCAACACAATGCAGTCAGAAAAAATGAATTAGCACTGACGCAGAGCTCGTGACCTCCTTGGCGCCAAGGGGCTACATTTTAGCCAATTTCCTGCAAGGATATAGTTCAAGGAAAGTTTCTCACTGATGCCTAATGTAATTTATATGATCGCATTTACCTTTTTGTTTTAATTTTTCCAGGAGTGACTTTAAAAAAAAAACCAACAAAATTCTAATAGTTTTTGAATACCATTCCCTTGCTGAAAATAAGATTTAATTTCATTGCCTTTGTATATGTCCTGTTTGACAGTTAAGTCCAGCATTTTGTTATTTCAACAGACTTCAAACATGTCATAAATAAATTTCCACTGGGTTGGCACTTCCTTTTTACTTCCTGATGTAGGGATGGATTGTTCTTTGCAAGTCTCTTGGGATTTTATGAGCTTTCTCAGAATGACTGACTTGACCACAAATTCAGCCATCATAATTTTCAGAAACTGTTCACACAGAAAAGCCAATAGAGGCAATTTTTAGAACAATAGCAAGTGCTACGTATTGTATGAGATCAAATAACTTCTCAGGTGTAACAAGGGACACAGACAATGATGGAATCTATTCAAAATGTCATTAGCATCAGAGAAGGCTGTTAATATGAAAGTTGTATGAGATAATATTCCTAGAATAAGCATTTCTCACAAGGGGTGCCTTTGTATATGCATAAAAATACTGACATGGTTAAACAGACTACTTGGCATTTGGGAAGTTTATCAAGTACTGTGGAGATGAAACAATATTAAAACTGAATCCACTTAGGATAAAAATGTAGTAAAATTTTAATAATATCTAAATTAATTAATACAATTGAATAATTAAGTATCTCAGACAGAAACAAGAAAAGAAATTAGTGTAATCAAAAAGCTAACTGAGAAAGTAAAAGTTCAATCTTCAATCCAAATGCTTAGAGAGAGAGATGTCCAGTGGCACCTTAAAAATCCAACTGAATCTTGGTCTTCTTTAGGCCTTGCATTTATACCTCACAGCCTTGAAGTGTCAGCTATGCTTGGTGTCAGAAACAAGACTCTTGCTATGTTTATTCTCAGAAATCACCTTTTAATATCCTTCTAACTATTCAATAGTATTAGTGTATTCTGGTCAGTAGTTAATAAAACTGCATGATAAGATCACTTCCTCTGGATAGTTCAACAGAATTGTTGAGATTTGAGACATCTGAGATTTAATATCACCCTTTTTTCTTATGCACTTTTGGCCATAGCTGGGTATAACTTTTCTTCTATGCCAAACTCTTCCGTGCGAAATGTTTGGGAACATGTCTGCATCCAGGGAATCATAGAATCATTTAGGTTGGAAAAAGCCTCTAAAATCATCAAGCCCAAGCTAAAGCTAGCGCTGCCAATTTCATCACTAAACCATGTCCTCAAGTGCCACATCTACATGTCTCCTAAATATCTCCAGCAATAGTGACTTAATCACTTCCCTGTGTCAGCTTGTTCCAATGCTCGAAAACTCTTTTGGGGGTGTGAATTCTGAAGAAATTTTTCATAATATCCAATCTAAACTTCCTCTGGTGCAATTCAAAGCCATTTCCTCTCAGCCTATTGCTTGTTACTTGGCAGCTCTATTCCCACCTCACTAAAACCCCTTTTGGGTAGTTGTAGAGAGCCAGATCATCTACCTTGAGCCTCCTTTTCTCCAGGTTAAACATCCTCAGCTCCTTCAGCTGCTCCTCACAAAACTTGCTCTCCAGGCCTTTCACCAGCTTTGTTGCCCTTTCCTGGACTCGCTCCAGCCCCTCAATGCCTCCTTGTACTGAGAAGCCCAGAATTGTTTCTGCTGTGGCAACAGATGCACAGTGACTTCCAACTTCTCTTGGTTGTTGTCCATGTGGCGTGCATCGGTGCAGATGTACTTCAGTTAGGCTGTTTATTCCATCATCTTTTACGAGTTTTTGGATGTCTGATTTGGATTTCCTATTGACTTTTGAAATGCTTTAACCAATTAGAAGATTTCTCTGGAGCCAACTGGGCACATATGTGGGTTGGACTGCTATTGCCCTGTAAGATCTTAAAGGCAGCTTTTTTAGGAAATTAATTTTTGGCAATACTTCGAAGCTGAAAATGAGTTTGTTCAATTATTTCCTATTCCAAATATTGGGTAAAACTGGATTAAATATTTAAAGACATTAATTGCTGAAAAATATGTTTTTTAATGCTGAATGATGCATAATTAGCATTGCTAGACTTACTATTTAAAATATTTTAAATAGTATTTTAAATATTTAAAGCATTCTAAGTGGTGCAGAACTATGTCTCAAACATGCACTTAATTTATGTCCAAAAAATGCTGCTGGCACAGTCTTCCACTTAGGAACAAGTGGTTACTTGACTACTGAGCAAATGTGATACTAATGAATGGAGTATAACATCACATAATTTTCCTATGTTCCTACCACAGAAAAAACGTGGAGGGCTTTGATCCAAAGTAATCATTTTTCCTGTTTTCATCCACAAGTTGTACAGTTTCACCATGCTGTGTAGAAAGGCAGCTAGAATTATATACCCAGTGTAAGCAACTATTATACAAGTTTTTACTCAGGAAGTAAATGAGCTCAGAAATATTTGTGCCTTTGCTTAGAAGAACCAAAACTACTTACTAATTTGTCAATGTATCTATGTTTTATGTAATCACGAGAATCATGTCAGTTTAATCAGAATTTTATGCCCAGTGGCATAACTTTCAGTCTTCAGTTGTAACTAGTGTGCAGCTAGCATGTAAAATGAAATCAGGAATGCAAAATTGCATTCAGCAGAGCACTTTTTCTTACCCAATTGCACAAATTTAGAAATTTGCTGCAGAAAGCAGAATTGAGAGTTTGATCTCCATTGTTCATAACAAATTCCAAGTGAGAGAACCTGTATGTAGAATAGTAGGAAGACTGATATCTTCATTACCACATCTTATCAAAGAGAAGGTGAGTCTCATTAGAGGAGATGCTAAATGTCCTGCAATGTAAATATCTGAAGTTTAAAATCACTGTGCTCAATTTTGGCTCTTAACTGCTTTATTAGGAGAGAAACTACGTGATGCCACATTCAGGCCTTTCTTATGATAGCTTGTTATCACCGTAGGCAGAAAAAATATCCAAGAGGCTGGGTGCTCCAACACTGGCTGTGGGGTCATCCAGGGGCAAGCAGCAGTTGGTCTCAGTTTTGGAAGTGGGGAGATGAATACGGAATCAACTAACAACTACAGAAACAATGCTGGGAGAGAAATCCCTACAGAGTGATTGCACAAAAAATTAAGTAGTGAAGCTAAAAGGCAACAGAAACCATTTTACATAAAATTAATTTCAGAAATACTACTTGAAATATAATTTCTTACAAAACCCTAAACATATGTTCTCTTATCCATTATATAGTAATAGGTAAACCCCCCCATTTTCTCTAAGTCATTTATAATATGTACTGAGGAGATCATGTATTGTGGGACACACTTGAAAAGTTTGAAAACTGCTCCAGTATCTCTGATAATCTGCTCCAAGATCCCCCCTACGGATCATTTCTTTGCTCTGCTTAAAATTCTCATTCTTACTTTTAAGGAAATTATGGTATTTGGAAAGAGATTTCTTTTGTTCCTGGCAATTTTATTTTCGTATGTATCTGTAATGGTGTCTTATCTAGCAAAATAGGAAGGCGTTCAAAACAACAGGTTTACCCCAGATTTCCCTTCAAAATCAAATCTCTGTTTTGTTTTTTTTTTACTCTAGTGACCTGTATACATACTTCATATATATTCATTTATGCATATCTTTATTTCTGTAGAGATATAAGCTTTATTGGGTATCTAAATATATCTGTAGGAATTTAGCAACTGCTGTTAATATTTAGAAAAAACAGCTATATTCTATACTTTGAAGTGGATGTTCTATTTTTATTTTTTTAAAAATAAATAAGAAAGTAGGTACTCTCTGCAGGTCATTAAAAAAAAAGACATAATTGTGAGAGGTCACCAAGAACTATGCTGTAGTTTAAGCATCTTTTTGCTTGACTTGGATGTGAGTATTTAAATTCTGCCTGGGAAACATTTCCCAATTAAAGCATGTTAGAATTCAAGACCTCTTTCTCTGTACAAATTGACTGAAACAATTAATTTCAATAGAAAGCAATGGGAAGCAAAATAGCCTTACTGAGCTGCAATTCTGGCACCCTTGGGGAATGGGAACAGATGGTTTTACTACAGATCCAGGACTGTTATGCATTATTTTTTCTCACTGTCTCTCATCCTGTCTTTCAAAGGCAACAACTCTCCTTTTCTGGACCACAATACAGATTTTTTTGGATGCTTCTTAGCAGGATGTGTATAGATGTGGAGTTATGAGATTCCATACAGAAGGACACAGGAACCCAACTGAGCCAGAAGGGAGATTGTTGCTCTGCTCTTGTGAAGATACTGGTGCTTCTCACATAAACAGTAGCTGCAGGAAAAGGATAGAAATGGATCAGAACAGTTGGCCAGTGGCTGTATTGTAAACATCATAGGGTATCAGACTATATATAAACTGCATATTATATATGTATTAGATATAACACAGTGAGACAGCCTATCTCACACATGCTGGATACCAAATTTCAGTACCTGGTTTTAGAACTTCAAGAATTTTTAATTATCATCAAAGTTTGCAGTGAAATAGAGGAAATGTCTTGTTTGCATCTTGTCATGGGAATTAGTCTGCTGTTTATGGACTGTTTAGAAAACAGCCTAATTCTGGTCTGAAATGGCTTTTGCAAGAGGAAGCTATTTCTATTGTGTTTATTTTTCAATTAAATATTTTTTTTCACCTATTCAAAATGCACGGAATATATGAATAGTACTGGAATTATGTTTTTATGAAGTTATATGAAAACCTTGTAGTACTCTCTGTCTTATTTGTTATTAAGTATCTAAGTATCTCTAGAGAGTATGTTTAACTTTTTTTTTCTGTATTTTGGCATGAGAGGGAGATTAGATCTGATAGAAATGTCTACTGTTTGGTGTAATCTGGAAGTAAAAGCATGTCTCATGACATGTGAAAAAGGCTGACAGGGAAATATAGATATTCTTATGGGGAGACTGAGATATGGCCCAGAAACCTAAGAGAAGTAATTTGAGAAAGAGAGCAAAGGGAAGAGTTCAGTGACCACATACAGATGATCATAAACGTAGAAAAGGGATAAAGACTTTGCTGAAATGCAGTTGAAAGGTCAGTGACTGCCATGAATGGATACAATATCCTTACCCAGGAACAGGAAAAATACCTGATGTTATTTTCATGACAGAGTTTGGCTGAGAAGAAAAGGGAATAAATGGCAATACACAATTATTAGAGATTTCTGTAGTTGTTTGCCAGAAGTAGAAATGTTTATAGAAAAGAGCAAAACACTGTGTTTTAAGATTTTTATTATTTTTTTCTGGAATGCGCTACCTGTAACTCAGTACATTCTCAAGCTGATACAAGGCTCCTTGATTCACAGATCCAGACTACAGAAAAAAATATAATTTTTAATGATAAATTACTGAAATTTTAGAACTTGTAATTGCAAAATTGGTGACCTCCTAATGCTTTCTACTGTCCATATTCCATTACAACATTTGAACAAGAAAGTATAGATAAAATGAGTCCAGACGTGTTCTATAAAAAGGTTTTCATCTCTCCAGAGCTTTTAAGACCTCTAGTGTATTGTGGAGTCTTAAGGCTGTATTTAAGTGGCCTAATTTCATTAGGTCTTATTCACCATTAACATTAATTTAAAAAAATTAATTACCTGGTCCATTTGATCTTATTTCATCACTCAATTAGAAGGTTGTCCAGTGTTCTTTCCCATCAGTTTTATCTGCAATGTAAAAATAAAAGAGAACAAAAAGAAGCTATTAAAAAAAATATCAACTACAATTTTTTTTCGAGGAAGCAAAAAACGTGTAATATAAAGAATCCATCCTCTATCATATTTTATAAATTAAAAAGTTCTGAAAATTCTGAATTGATCACTTGTAAACTTTTCTACCTGACAGCAACCATTTGTACCTCCAAATGATGCAAAATTGAATACATTTACATCACAATCTTTTAATATATCCTTAAATTAAATATAAAATCAGATTTAAAAGAACAAAGTCTATTCCTCAGGCTAATCTGTTGATGAGCTTACTGACTGCATAAATGATTCCATTCCTGTCTTTTGGCATAGATGTGATAGCGGGTTACACTTCAAAAAAATGGGAGATATGTGAAAATTCAAGGGCAGCTGGAGTTGTAACTGAGATCTAAAGACTGAAAATGAGAATACTGAAAGCAGGCCTAACACTAAGCCTTTCAAGATGAAACAGTACATATGCAAGATTTCATGCTGGTCTTTCAAATAGAGCTGAAAGACCTGATTTACTATCGACTTGTTCAGCATGAATTAAACAAACATGTCAGCTGACTAACAACACTCACACTGGAAATAGCATGTCCCTCTGGTAGCACAGGTAAAGAGGGCTTACCCTGAATAATTTATGGTCTCCCTAGAGTTCAATATTGAAAGACTACAGAAACTGCTGTAAATTCCTGATGAAATGCAAGCATAAGTCTGTTTATTATTAAATGTGATTTACTGCAGTTACATGTACTCTACCTCTTCCAGCCACCTTGTAATTTTTGTACAAGGTACAGGGATTTTAGAGAAATAACAATAAAAGCATTTTATTTGGAGTTAGATGATAACTCTATACGCAAGTTATTGTGCACTATCTTTTCAAATCTCCTTTTAAGTATAACCTATTTTTATATATCAAGAATATCAATTTAAGAATATCAATTTCAAAGAGATCATAATCAAGCATCACTTCAAAACTGAAAATGGTGTAGTCCTAAAAGCTAATTTATCTAATAAATGCAAAGAAGACATGTTCTACAGATTATTTCATGACAGTATGGAGATAAATGGAATCACATTTATCACATACAATCTGTAGAGTCTATCCAATAGTAACAATAATAATTCTGATGTTTGTGTTATGTATAATGCATTTTTATAACACTACACTGATGGAAAGTAGAACTGGAGATTCTGATTATCAGAAAATGTTACCAAATGCTTGTATATGTTACTCTATGCATCTACATAATTTTGAGAATGGTTAACTAGTTACTTTGCTCAGACATAATCTTGATTGTGTGGTAACTTTTACAAGTCAGGAATTTGCTCTCTAGAAATCTTATTTTACTTAGATTGGCATAATTTATGCCTAAAAGTCTCAATACTTGGAAAGTTAAGAACCAGAAAAAACATGCATTCAAGTAAGTAATTCTTGTTGAATGGTGGTGTTTGTGATAAAGTTGAAGCTTCTTGTTCATTGGTCTCATTTTTGAACTTCCTGTCTTCCCTTCCCTACTCAGATGAGTTTTACCATTCTGGAGTGTGGTATGCTCACTCAGTAAAAATGCAAGTACCTGCTTAGCCACAATGGGTTTATTAGCTGTTTTCATGAACCCTTTAAAAAAGTGTAGACAGTTGATCATTGCTCAGTTTAGTAGGGTTTGGTTTTTTTATTTGCATGGTATCTTAACATGCACTCTTTATAATCTGTGTGGAATTGCTTGATGGAATGTAGATTTTGTTCTGCCTTCACTTATGCTCTTCTTCTTTATAACCACAAGTACATTTTTGGTGTGCTAGTTAGATACCTGCTCACTTAGGCTCTGTCCCTGATACCAGATTTGGTTTGTCCTTCTCTTCACTGCCTCTCTTCTGTATTGGGCAGGGATGGAAATTTAAAATCTTCACCCGCAGTGTTTTTGGTTTCTTTTTCCTCAAGTCTTTATAAATGGTGTAGTGGTTTTGGTTCGCCAATTTGAGTCACGACAGTTATTCAATCTGTTATTTATTTATTTCTTAAGGTATTTTAGGCTTCCTTCAAGCAGGTAATCTACAGAAGTGGATGCTTGGATTTTTTTGAATACTGAATTAAGTTTGATCATTAACCTCTAGCTATTATGTTGACATTGCCAATTTAGACACTGATGACTAGCATGACTGCTCATCCTATTGATGGGAAGTGTGAGTTGTTATAACAGTTAAAGTTGTACATCGATGTTAAATTGTCACCCACATTTCTACCTGCATTTGATTGCTGAAGCAATATAGTAACAAAGACGTTGTTCAGTATTTGCGTGCCTAAACTTCACCTTATCATCCTATTTGGACAATAAATAGCTGGCCTCTTAGGAAGAACACTGAGCATGGCAGGCAGACAGTGGTAAATATGAAGTTTCAAAGTATTTCGCATCCTGTTAGTCTGCCTCAACCCACAATGGGGACTGGGTAATTAACAGGAACTTTCACTTGGTTTTCAGAACTATGAAATTCAAAGAATCTAGAAAAGCAACCTCTCCTGGCCAATGTTGTAGGATGTAATATTATTTTATTAATAACTCTTTAAGAAGAGCTGCTTAGATCCAGCAAAATTATTTTTACAGATCTGACCATTCCTGCCACCAAAATCATGCTTTGCATATTTGCTTGTTCCACTCTGCAGCCAACAAAGTTTCTGTAAGTAAAGAAATTCCTTCCAACCTCTGATATATTTTAATTTTGAATAGATTGCCCTTCCCATGCAAGTTAAAAATCTTACCTTGTTTTAAAGTTGTATATGTTTGATTTCACATTTTCTGAAACAGGCATTTTTAATGTAAAGACTGTGTCAATCCACAGCAGACTGGTGTAAGTCCTTTCATGTTCCCATTGGAATTTATTTTTTCCCCTTCAAAATATATTTGCATCTGTATACATTGATCAAGAGGTCTGATTGACTACGTAAGGGTAAAGCTCATCAAAGCATTTTGAAAGTTAGCTGTAAGATTTATAATGTAGCCTGTAACACTAAATAAAAAGCAGTGTTGGTATGTCCACTTCTGTGCCAATAACCTTGAACAGACCTAATTTTATATTTGTCCTTGAAATAAAATAGGAGATGAATATATTGGAATGTGAGTAGTTACTGCTGTGCTTTAAACATATTCCTTACACTTGGGCAATGTACAGAATCTCCACTGTTCTCCTCGTTATTGATTGTACCTTCTTTGCTACTTTCATTCTAGAGACAAAAATACCACTGCCTCACAAAATCCTCAGTATAACTCTATTCCAAATGGCAAACACAACAGGTACAAGAAAAAGTCTGCAGCCTTCCTTCATAAAAGTGCTTTCTCCGTATTGCTTCTTCCCCTGTTAAGAATCTAGAATAGAGCTGAATCTGAGTTCCTTTTTAGGCAGATGATTAAACATTCTCACCATTATATAATACGATTTCCATTTTATTTTAAACATATTTTGCATGATATAAAAATATTGATCACAGTGAGCTTTAACAATTGTTACTGCTATAAACAGAAATGCTGCACGATGGTTTTAGTGGAAATAAATTATATAGTCATTATCTCTTAAAAAAAAAAATCACAAGAAGGAGAACCTAGGCTGTTTGGTCATTGACAGAAAATAAGTCCTTATTGAGTTCTTTACAAAACGTGAGCCCCAGTTGTTTTCTACATTTGCTCTCCCCATCTTGAGAAAAGCATGAGTCTGTCTCTGAAAGCCCCACAGGGTCTCTGGTGAACATTTAATTCCAAATATTAGCAAAGTCTCTGTTGTTCTTTTGTTCTAATGGAAAAATGTACACCAAGATGGCAAGTAGTGCTCTCTTTGCTAATTCATAAGTGGTCTTTTCCAATATGTAGGTACACAGCGGCACACTTCTTCACTGAAGTAAAATCCAGCGTCGCAGCGTTTTGTCCGCACTGTACACGGAGGTCTGTAACAACTGCACAAAGGGAAAACAAAGCGGGCATTAATATAACACCATCATTTATACTTAACTGGGGAGAAATCTGTGGGCCTTCACATTGCCACTTCTCAATGGAATATTTAATTCCTACAAATACATGCATTTTAACTTTTTATGTTCTTGCAACAATTTTAGTTGAACTATTCTTCACAAAAGACAATGAAACAATAACGAATGATACTGAAGAGAAATTATTCTATCGCAACTGATACATGTGGATCTTTTTTATCACACTGCTGGTTGTAGTCGCATTCTAATCTTCAGTAGTATTTTTTAAAGTTTTAATTTGAAAATAGGATATATTTCTGTACTCAAATTGGTTTGTTATAACCCACTGCATGCAGCAAATTGGAGGTGGTATTCCAAAATCAGGTGATAATCAAATCTATCATCCTCCTACCCAGGACTGCTTCTCATCTTATTGACTACTTCAGTAAGCCTGAGAGAGGTTTGTCCACATATGTTACACTGTGGCTCTGACATTGAAAATGAGAACATACTTCCTTTCAAGTTGCAAATTCCCACAGCTAGTCTCTGAGCCAGTGGGAATATATCTATATTCATATTGCATCTGTGTGCATTCTGAAGAAAAATCAGAGCCTCTTTATCATGTTTCTGAGATATCTTTATGAAAAAAGAACAAAATTAGTGTCTACCCGATTAAAATAAGTTTAACAGAAATGCAGCATTGAACCACAAATCACATCTCTTTGTGCAGCAGCACCAGTTTTCCTCACCAATTCCTTGACTGAAAAATAGAACTTATACAAAGATAGTATCTCTGGTTGTCCCTGAACCCTTCCTTTTCCTATTTAATTTTTCTATTAAAACAAGAAGTTGACCCAAAATAACCTTACAATAACAATGCTAAATACTTTCTGGTGTATAATGGAGACAAAGTACAAGTCTGTGATTTTTTCAGACACTGGCAATGAGTCAAAAGACAAAAGTATATGTCTTGAATTTCAGCACAGTTATACTTAAAACTTGTACTTAAATAATGTGGTCTTGTTTGTGAAACACTGATATTATGATTTATTGCAATAACTCTTACTTATATATATAGCGTGCTAAATTGTGCAATGTCACTCTTTCCTAAGTAATTCTTGTTTCAGGCTTGTGGCTACTCTTACTGTTGTTGCAAGTAAGTTAGTATGTTTTATGATTGTTTTGGATACTAAGGTACTAGTTTGCAATAATTTGTTTATGATATGAGGTCTGCACTAGTTAGATTAATTCACACCATCTAGTTCAACCAATGAATATTGCTATGAGGAAAGCCATAAGGAATGAGGAAGACTGCAAATGGGACATTTATTAACTAGTCACATCATGTTCAGTGTTTTCAATGTCATTTATCATAGATTAGTTCACCACTGTGGTCTCTGTAATTAAGGGAGTAACATTATTTTGTGACAATAGATATTTGAAATCAGTATAGCAGCTCATGGGAATCTCTCAAAGCCCTACCAATCTATTCCCCCAAAAGCTTGGAAATAGTGTTAAAAGGCAACGAAAAGGTTTGTGAAAGGATCTAATATTGTGAGCAAATAGGCAACCAGCAGGAGGTCTGTTCTGGGAAAAAGGTACTCCACAGAGATGTAGTGGATGGAACACTGAACTCACCTTTTTGCTGTTTCTGCCGTGAAAGTTCAGACCATTTCACGTACTGAATGACAGTAAAATTAGTAAGATAAGAAGAAAAAGAGGCAAAGCGAAACTCTTCCACACACCTATGACTGTACACAACTAAAAGCAGTCATGCAAACATTAAGCATGAGGAGTTCACTTTGTTTAGGAGTCATGCCTCCTTGTGAACTTCTCCTTGCTGGCAGTGCTATACAGCACCTCTCCCATGTGAGTTTGTGTCTAGCAGCAGTCAAGGTCAGGTTACTTCAGTCTTATCCTTATTTGGGACACTTCAACAGAGCAAGAAAAGTCCCTCTCCTCCTCTAAAGTGCTTAGCAGATGAAGTTCCTAGTTATCTGGCCCAGCCAAAACTGACCAAAATAAATTTTAGAGGTGGTAGGACAGGGTGAATAGCAACAGAGTCATTGTAACTACATAAATGTAGTTTCCTTAGGAAACTGCTGAACAATAGACCAGGTCTTTCAAGAGATTTGGTCTGAATGCTGTTTACAGAGTGGTTTCATGTGACAGAGGTCTGTTTCAATGAGGATAACCTGAGCATACTGGACTTAACATAGATGTTTAGTCACTATTCATAGTGCTGGGTAAAACAGCAGCAACTTTCTCTTTATGGTCAATGATTGTGAATTTTCGCTGTGCAGAATGCCCAGATTGTCACTGTGGGCAGTCTAACAACTCCACAGATGAAAAAGTGGAAATGCTACTTTTTGGGCTGATAAACAGCATAATCACCTTAAAAAGCAGTATGCTGAGAGGTTTTTTTTCCCTTTCCATCCTGTGCTTTGTAGATGATTTTGTGTTCCTTTCATCTGAAGCAGGGTGTAACACCAGAGGCAGAGGCATTTTAGGTACAGTGCATAAAAATATTAGTGCTTCAAAACCAGAAGCTACAAGCACTACTTGTAGGACAGGGAGCTGTCTAGGACATGACTACAGGATTATGCTCATGTCTAGGGCTCACACATCTAGAACAAAGCTAAACAGAGTGGCAGCTCTATTAATTTTTAATAAATTTGTATAATTATTTTATTTTCTATTCTTATTATATAAATTAAATTGTATAGTTGATGCTGTTTTAAAGGAGCAAGGGATCTTTCAGAGATAAAAAGGATGTTGCAGGATTTTTATTCCTTTTAGAGACAGCTTGTGCTGGACAGAGCCAAAATGTGAGAAACCTATGCTAAATTTTTTCTTAAGGAGGAGAGCTTGTACCCTCTCTTTTCCTTGACAGTGCTAACATCTACAGGGCTATTGGTTCTAGAGCTATAAAGTAACAACGTATATAAACCTTTCTTTCTGCACTCAAAGACAAAAGAAAAACAGCTTAGAAGAAAGGTAGAAGCATCCTGTGAGTGAGAGTGTGATTCAAACTCTTTATCGCATTCAACCACAACAAAACAGAGAAAGCCTAAACTTAATTTCCTCCGTCAAATACTAAGTCTTCAAATCAACACCAGATATTTATTATGGCATTTCTTAGCTTCTTAAGTGCCTCACTTCTCCAGTTGTGAATGTTCTTTTAAAGTGTAAGTGGTTTATATTTGTAGCACTGCTGAAAGTGAAACCTATAGTGCAAAGGCTTTGTAATATGTAAAGCTTATGTAACCAGCCTGGTTTCTTTTCCTCTGCAAATATAAAATCAAAATTATTTGAGCTGAATTATAGAGAAGAAATAATTTCTGATGTTTCTGACAACCCCTCTGCTTCACTTAAAAGGGCAAATATTGGTAAACAAGTAATGCCAGTTAACAATATTTTCCCTCATTTTAGAGACTTCAACACAAGTGTCACTATTTATATTTGACATTTTTTCATTATGAAGATGAACAAATGTGTGTATTTATATAGCAATACATTTATTCCAATTAATTAATTTTAGATTAAATAGGGTTTATTTTTGATAAGCATCATACACAGACATTTAAATGTCCCAATTTGCTATTTTCCATTTGCAGTGCCTGAATTTTTGTCATTCATATAATAGAAATACTTCCCCGATACTAGAATTAAGTGATCTTTCTGCTCCAAATGGCATTGTTTAGGAAATTTTAAAAAAATTAATTTGAGAAATTTGTTCAGGAAATTTACAAGAGAACTTTACAGAAAAACTTTCCTCACATACTATACAAAGTAAAAATAATACTGTTTCTCAGAACCCAAGGTCATTCACATTTTTATATAGAGACTGCTAATGCTATGGGTGTAGCAGCCATGGCAAAAACGAGTCCTGGGATATATAAAGAAATTGCAGGATTTTCTTCCTGACTAAATTTTATTTGAAATCATGAATGTGGGCAGTCTGTTTTATATAGTATTTATAGTTATATGTCTACTTTTGAAAAAAATCACCCAGAGCTAGGGGATTCCAAGATTTAGGAGGTGGAAATGAAAGCTGTTATCTCCAGAACTAAGCACTGAAATCTAATTAGGAATATTTGGGTTATCTGAATATTTGGGTTACTTGAATTGCAATTTTCAGTTCTTAGAGAAAAACAAAGTGGGATTTTTAATACGATAAGATACAGGGAGCTTGAACTTAAGACTTCATTTTCACCTGGAAAAAAAAAAGGAAAGGAAGAAAAGTTCCAGGAAGCAGTCGTAACTGCTGCTGAACATGCTTTAGAATAATTTTTATGCCTAGTAGCTTCCTTTTAGAGATTACAGAAGGCATAGAAGGTGGAACTGAATTGACGACAGGCTTACTGTTTACTTAAGACTACAAAGTAACTCAAGACAACTAATGTCACAACTCAAAATTTTAGGGCCTGAACACAATAAAAGAAATAAAAACTGAGGTTTTACCTGCATGTCTGGTGATGGAACCTTTTTCCTTTCAAGAAGCATTTATTGGGAGATTCTATACATTCACAGACGCATTTTGCAGGATTTAGTGGCTGATGTCTAGGACAGGTCTTTTTACATACACACTGGCACTTTTCTTCATCAAATTCCTTGTTGGACCCGCAGGAAGCAGGGATAAGTTTGTTTTTGCACGTGCACTGACACGATGATCTGTCTAACTCTTTGTGAGGTCCACAACTCGAGGGCCGCACGCCTCCTTTGCAGACACATTGACAGGTTTCTTCATCCAGCTCCTTGTTCGGTCCACAAATATGGAATCCTTCAGATGTGTCTAGAAAAGCAGCAGAGAAGTTGCACTAGTACCAGAATTCCGTGTCTACTCTCTCACCTATTTTTACATGAAGAAATAAGCAAATCCATACCTTTTATAGTGTTTCAAAAACAAACGGCAACAACTAGTAGTAGCATTGATTCAGAAAAACATACAAATAATTACCACGACTTCTTGCCTTTGGAACAACGTTTGATGCTTTAAGGGAAAATGCTCACCAGACTCTCCGAGGTAAGAAGAGAAACCAAAATCATGCTGTGACAAACATCTGCAAATTTGATTATTCCAAATATGATTTTTCGGACAGGTCTTGTTTGCCACGTGACACCTGTGAAATTAAAAATGCTGTTGATATACTACCATAAGAACTAAGGAGAAAAAACCCCACTATTTTAGCTGGTGATTGCTTTAGTTTCTCTCCATTACAAATATCTTTCTAAGAGTGTCAGCTCATACATAATTTTATTTTTTATTCCTCTCAAATCTGTTACTAAAGGCTCTCCCCACTACAGAGATTATCAACAATTTCTTGAAGAAACCTTCTCACATTTTAAGTTTAACTCCAACTTCTAGAAGCTGATATTTGTATTTTGCTGATGTTTGGAAACAGACCTAATCCTAGAACATAAGCCTCATATAGATGAGGATAAAAAATCTTTGGCTTGCGAAATACTGCATGGTAAAAGGCATCATTTTTCATGCTGTTTTTTGAAGTATGAAAATGTTTTCAAATTTAAGATGTCAAAAGACAGCAAATAATAATTTCTGAATGAAAGCTGCAGGCAAAACTTTAAAAAATAAAATCAGTTTATCGGATTGTATTTCACTTTATGTGAAAGTTATGTGCCATCAGCTGACACTTTCTCATCAGTCACTCATTCTGGTCAGCCTTCTCCAACCTAAAGACTTGGACTTTGGCAATGATGCCTCTTCACTTTAAAAATAAAGACAATGAACAAGTTAACACTTTAGTCCTCTTTTCCTGCTACTTTTTGCAGCCAAGGTAGTGGTAGCAAAGAAAGCAAAAAAATCCAAACAGCAGCTGTTGCCTTTTGAAAGAATGAGTGAAATGAGCTATCTGGTGAATCACTGATAGAATATTTATGTGCATTATCTCATCTTCCTTGCTTGCAATTTCTTTTATCACCACAGCTGACAGTACATCTTTGAACAAGTCAAGCCTAACTTCATGTATCCGGGCTGTGCCATTCATTCATTGTTTCTGTAGTAGTTCTAAAACCCTACTAATCTTTTAAGACAACACCTATATTACGTATTTGATCCACTTTTCATTCCCTTGAGCACCATTACTCACACATTCAGAAATGCAGGTGCTGGGACACTCTTCCATGATCATCATTCAAGTAGACCACTCCCCTCCAACCCACTAAATCACTCTGCTTGTAAAGACTGCTGTGGTTTAACATCACCCTGCATCGCCTCACGTTTTATCAAACTGGTGTTTCCTGATTTTGTTCCACTCATGATCTCACTCTTGCTGCCTCACTTGGCATATGCTTCCTTTACCCTGCTTTCCAATTCCACTTGAGAAACAGTATGGATAATTTACAGACATATTATTGTATTCTGTTAAAAAAACCCAAACCAACCAAATCAAACCAAACAACAACAAAAAAAACCAAACCCGCCTGCCTGTTTTATTGCACAAAGCCATAGATTCCAAATTTAATGACAGTAAGTAACAGTAGAGAAGACCTTTATGTATTCTGATTTAGTACTATGTTGTCTTACCTCTGTTGAAGCAAACTGTGAGTGCTGGTCCAAGTCTGGTATCTGTACCCTCACCTGCCTCAACTACAGGGAGCTGTTTCCTGGCTAGAACAAACTTTTGCACTGGTCATTACAACTGCTCTTAATTTAGAAACACTGAGAAGCTGGAGAGAGTCAACGTAATTTGACTTTCTTCTTGACTCTTGGGTTGTTTTTTTTTAATAATCTGTTAATTATGTAATCAAACAAATCATTAATAAATTTATTTCCAAGCCACTGTTTATTATCCATTTTTTAATGAACAAATTAAATAAATTAAACTCAAATAGAATATAATCTACGTTTAGGAATGTGTCTGAAAACATCCAGACTTAAACTGAATGAAACCACTGAGGAAAATTCTTAACATCTCTGAGAAATTTTGTTCTACTCACTCACCTTATTAAAAATGTTAGTTCATTCCAGTTTAGCTTCTAGTTATTGATTCTTCCTCAAAGCAACTGTTAGTCTATTATGCATTTTTGACATCCTAAATATTGATACATCATAAAATCATCACTCAGACCTCTAAATTAAGGAAGGAGATCTTCAACTGTTTTAATAACTTAAAATCAGGTTACTGGTGCCAGATTGTTCTGTGACATTTTTCATTCAAAATAACACACACAAAAAAATCAATATGCTATTCCTGTGGAATGCCAATTAACCCTTTATTCCCCCATTTCATTCTATTTTACATGCACCTCTTGCATATGAAGATGTATAAAAAGATTTGTAGGTTAAAGATTCCCTAAAAAATAAGGCTTAAAAAAAAGCATTAAAAATATGAAAATACAGATTGAGAGAAAAATGTTGCCTCCTAATTATTTGCAAAGATATTTTTAGCTTTTCTTTTAAAAAGAAATTGATTTTGCTGATGTTTTCTTTAAGTCTCAGTTGGCTTGTAGCTCTTTCATCAAGCAAATCCCACACAGGTTATTCTTCATTTTTAAATCATCTCTCCCCAGTTTATCTACAGGGTAAAAAGGTGATGCTAATTTAGTAAAATTCTCTTTGTGTAAAATAATGGCAGCTCCCTTGCAGAATGTATTCTGCTACTGCTCTGCACAGTTCGCCTATCCAAACTGTGAAAACTTCCCAGCAGCATTTTAAATCTGAACTATACAGGCTTGCTGATAATGTGAAAGGAAGGAGAAGGCTTGTACTTACTGGGTTGGTGCTGCTGGCAAGGAGCGTCTGATGATGGAGTGGACTTGTCTGTAAACATCCAGCTTGGACATGCAGCGGCAGGACGTGTGGTTGGCAAAGCTGACCGTCACGGGCTTGGGGCCGTGCGACAGCGGCACTGTGATCTCAAACAGCTACACAAGACAAAGCAAAGCAAAAAACTTCTTTTACAGATCCAACCAAAACTAATGGAAGGACATAGGAAAAACCTATCACCAATTTAAATTCAGATTTTGTTTTTGTCTTCCAGCATTCAATTATACTGCTAAATAATTATTATTATGGGCAAAACGAATACAGTAGCTATGGCATGACAATTAACATTTTTAATGTTAAACCCTGTTACGTGCCAGTTTGCTTACTACAACATTTAATACACAAGAGGAAAATATTTGAATAACTCATTTTTCTAGAGGAGATGACTTCAAATTGGCAGCATTTTAAAAAAATCCAAAATAAAACATTTGGAAGGTGCTTTGAAAACCTGAAGAATAATATAAAGAAGACAGTAAGTTACCACCTAATATATCAGTTCCACAATTAAAAAAGCCTATGTAAAACAGCAGTATAGTGGGCTTTGATCAAACCAATTCTGGATGAATAATGCTTGAACTACACCATTCTGCATTTTTAAAATTTTTAGTATTTGCATCTGCACAAGTTAATTTTTTTTAAGTATTAAGAAATATCCACTACTGATAAAATAACCTGTATGTGAATTAACAAATTCTTAATTTTAGTGGGAATTATATTTCAGCTAATGAAAGAAGATAACGTCAGTTATACCTTGTAGTAAAATTGAACAAGTGATAACAAAGAGACTAATTTCAGTTTTCAGTTCAAGACATCTACTTTATGAATTTTTTTTTTTTTGCTGTAAGACTTAAGTCTCGATATTCTCCTGAAAAGTCAGGACAAATGCACTAGGTTCAAGTCTTAAAAACTGGTTTTTGATAGTGTTTAAGAAGGGCAACAGTGCACTGCTGCTTTTTAGGTGTTCAATCAGTCTTCCAAAAACATTTTAGAAAATTTCTGCATCTTTATTACCTTTAAATACGGTCATTGCTTTTTATTCCAGTTCTAGTTGGTTCCAGTTAGTAGGATTGTATAAAAAGACTAATTTTTAGGTGAGATGTATTTGCAATGCTATTTAAAAATCTGTAACTTTAAAGTATGCCATACAGGCAGCATGCAAATGTAATCAGAACATTGGTAATTTTAAATGCTTCAAAATATAAAATACATGGGATGCATTCACCTGCTTAGAAAGCTGATTCTTAGATGGACACAACAAAGAGTATGAACTTAATTACAATATTACACATAAGGAGAATCTTGTTTTTTCTGTTCTCTGGTGACAGTATGAACTTGCTTTTCTGAAGCTGAAATAAAAATCTGCTACAGAGAGAACTGATAAATCTTAGAAAATGAAATAAGCATGAGTCTGTGAATGGACCTAACTGCAGCTGGAAAACAACTGCATGTTCTTCCTGTATTCTTGCAGTAGATCAATTTTCCATGCTGCAAAGCACAGCAGACTCCAGACCACGGGAGATGGCAGCATAGGAGGACTGCTACATTTCCAAAGCACCTGAAAGAGGTAGGTCCCTGCCCAACTGTCCCATTCAGCTTCAGGAGATCACTGATAGAAATTTCACAAAAACAGCTGAGATGTATCAGTCATGGTAATGGACATGGAAATGATGGTGAATGTGAATTAATCTTAATTTACGTTTGTCCTTCCATTAAAGCTGTGAAAGTTATCAGTTGGGAGATGAATATTGCTAACAAGTATTCCCAACAACACTTCAGTGGTGCAGTGAGAAAAAAGTCTTGTTAAACGATATTAAGGTAGACTAGCTTCCTTGACCTCCTCCAATTACCATCAGTTTGTTCAAATAAATTCTCTTAATAGTAATGTATTTTACATCACCCAAGTGTTGCTACTGTTTATTTAGTGAAACTATTAGAGTGAATAAACTCTCAACATGCATAAGTTATGTTTGAAACTTCATCTAAGTAAAACATTTCAGATTATGTAAATAACCTGACCATAAGCAATGCTTTATGGTTTTGATAACATCTACAATTTATTTTTTGCTCACCTTCCTCATCCAACAGAACAATATGTTCAACATCTGCTGTCACTATACAGAATGTCTGGCAACATTTAACAGCCAAATGTCAATACTGGAAAGGATATTTCTATCAAAAATGCTTCATAACATCTACATATGAAGCGGGTTCTCAACACTTTTTCTGGCACCATTGCTGGCTGTGGCTACTCTTGCTGGTATCCACATGCCCCAAATGGGTAATTCTTCTTAGAGACCAAATGGCTTGTATTTCTGTTTGAGCCCTCATTCATTTAAAGACCGGATTTACTGCATTCTTAGAAGCCCAAATCTTCTCTTCCTTTCCAACTTTAAATTACAATAAAAAACAGACTAATTCCCTCTCAAGGGAAAAGCCATTTTCTTCAGGTACCAATGCCTAAAGACAGATACTCAGTACCAAAGACTACACTGAATGAACTTCAGTCCCAGAAGGACATAGGATCTGACAGCAGTAGGGATTAGAGAAGTCTTGGAAAAGTGGAGAGCTTTTATTGCTCAGAAAGATGTTAGTGGTTACAATAAATAAAACAGCAATTTATGAGTATTGTTCCAGTTCCAAGGCAAATAAAAGAAAAAAACAGACTCAACCCGTCCATGCTGTCCTGTACCTTTTTGCCACTTGCATTGTCAGGAAACCAGTGGAAAGCAGCAATAGATGCAATAAGCAATTGTATAACTAAAGAATAATATATATAACAAGAAAAAAACCAATTCCCCACAACATAATCACAAAGCTCTGTCCTCCCCCAGAGAAGCTGCTAGTTGTAAACATAAATCAGTAACACACTGTTAATCTCAGAGCACAGCACATACTAACAGAAGCTCTGTGTAATTGAAGAACAATTGAAAGCCACAAATAATTAATGCATTTAATAAGAATTCAACACCTGCCATTCAGCCAGTCTAAGGCTGTTTTATCACAGAAAGCCAGATGGCAGGTCTTCCAGTCTTTCACAATTTCTAGGGTTTCTCGTCCAAGTACTGTCCACAACCTAGAACTTAATATGATTTTAAACTTAGAAAAAAAGAAAAATTAAAATCTAACAGAAGATGGGAATCTCTGAATGTGTCGACAAAAAGAGCTATCAGAACTCTTGAAAAAGCAATTTTCCATATATTCCTTCTCACTGATCCTTTGCATCAGTGAATGGTTTGGTTCGGAAAGGACCTTAGAGACCATTTAATGAGACCCCTCTGCCATGGACAGGCACACCTTCCACTAGACCAGGTTACTCAGAGGCCCAAAAGGCATGTAAATTTGAACCGTAGCCTTGAAGGCTTCTTCTTTACACTGGAAGGACTTCATAGTGTACTTACCAGAAAAACTGAGGCTTTTTGTACAAAGTATTTCTTTCCTTCAGTGGCTCAATTAATTTATTCAGTACAATCATCATATGTGCCAATATCCATTGTATCAGCACACATAAAATTATTATTATGCTCAGTGACTTCTGAAATATATCAAAACTTATTATGTGGGAAGGCCATCATTCTAAATACTTTTCAAATACAGGATTTATGTGGGGGTTTTTTCCCAAGATTTACATTAACTAGCCCATGTTCTTCTGATGGCTTGTGGTTTATTTTGGCAAGTTTCCCTAAAACTGATTGAGTCTAAGTTTCCATCACTTGTGATCTTTGCACTTTCTAAAGTGTCAGTAAGGCCAGCCAAATATAACCAGTGTAACACAGTACAATGTGTCTAGAGAGATTTTTAAACAAAGGACATAAGACTGATTTCAAAACTAAACATCTCTATATTGAAAAGAACGAAAATAAACTATTTGAGAAATGGCACACCATCATTATTTTACTGTTGAACTTTCTTGAAAAACTATTTCAAGGCTTATGTGGGATATAACAACAGGTTTGATATAATAAATTTGTATTTATTTAATATGCTTGGGTTCCTTATTTTATCTTTTTCTATTTTGGTCACTTTCTTTTCCCATAAACACGAACAAAAAACATTTGGAACTTGTATATCTCCCACTACTGAAAGTACCTACAATAACACTACAATAATTAGTCTAACAGAAAAATCCATGGGAAAAGGTAGAAATGATAATGTTGAAAACAACTCAATATTCTTGTGGCATATCTCTGAATTGTGCAAAAGAACACCACATACAACCCAAACTGGGCAAGCAATTTCAAGATGTTAACTTGTTTCCTGTGAAAAAATCTCCTGTAAATCTAATTTTGATCTGCTTGGATAAATGTTTTCCCTTGAGGGACTCTAACTGTAACCGTGTAACAAGATGATTTAGGACCTTTACAACAACTGATCTGAAAGAAGCCAAAAAAAAATGCCCTGACAGCCAAGAGGGAGAATGGAATGAAACAGCTCTTTGACATCTGCTCTCTGCTTCCCTTCAACTTATAAGCAAATGCCTTTAAGTGGGGCATAAAAAAGTGCTGCTGAGGGACAGGCTATACCTGCACCAGGTAGTTCCACAATCTTTGTAACCACTGGTGAATTATTTGTGCCACAGAAACAGAGAACAGCTGCTTGGTAACAAATTAGAGAAAAAACCCAAACAACCACACCACAAAATGAAAACCCAACCAGTCACATTTCCCACAGATCCTTACTAGACAAGCCACCAGTTACAAACAGGGCTACTGCAGTCAGGAGAGGATCTACTGCAGTTTGTGAATTAGCCTAAGGAGTCTTCAAATATTGTCATAGATCTTGTAATTAAGTTGTCTCATATCTCAGTCCTGGTTGCATAAACATCCCTTGGCAACTACAAAAACAGCGTTTGGAAAAAAATGGTATCAAAACCAAAGCAGAATATTCTTCTATTTTTCTCTCAATAAAGTTAAGTAGCTAGAAAGGAGGAACACAGCCTGAACTAGAAAACTATTGACCTTGCTCTGGACCACTACTATGTTTCACAAGGCAATCTGGGAACATCTGACCTGATCCATTCTCCTGGAAATCAATGATCTGCCCCCTATAAAAATAATATCTGTGCTAAGCTCTTTTATTTTTAATTAATTTTGATGAAGGCTGATATAATCTTGCTTTATGTTTTAATGTCTGGAACCAATGCTAAAGCTTGCCCTCACAGTAAGAACTGCAGCTGAAAAATTAATTTCCCATTAAGCACTTTTTCTGCAGGGTCAACGGTATGAAGTAATCTTACAGAGTTTATGCACAAAAAAAATAAAGCTAAAAATTGTGAATTATGAGAAAACTATTTGTTCTCATTTCTTTCAGGAAATAAGAGAAACTGTGGTGAAAATAGATGTGTAGGGTACCTGAATTCCACAGAAGATCTTGAATGCAGTACATTTTTTTCTTCCTAATTCTCATCTGATATAGGGTAAACTGTGGTCACATAACTTTGAAAAATTTGAGAGGGTGACAGATGAAGAGATATAGCTATAGGTCTGTTCCTTTATTAAAGGTTTTTTAAAAACTGCATTCCTTCAAGAACCAGATAAAACTGGAAATCACAAGCAAGACGGAAAACTCATAATTGCTTGCTTTTACAGAATAAATAAGAAAACAAAACAGTGTTATTTGCCTCTTCTTTCAAATAAGACCTTTAAGATTTTCCTTTTAAGAGTTTCTCAAATCTTTAACTACTCCTATGTCATATAATCACCAATAACATCAAGAATTTCAAAAGGAAACTCAGTGCTAAACATTTGCTACTGGGTAAAAAAATTACTTCACTCGATAGATGTGAATAGTAAGATGGAGAAAAAGATGTGATTTAGCCCAAATTGGCATAATGCTCAAAGACTAGGAAGTCTAGTTTCTAATGTTATGTGGAACAGCTCTCTCTATGATAAGATAATCCTTTATTTTGGTAACCTAAACTTTACCAGTACATTGGAAAAAAAAAAAAAGTCCCATTTCTCAGGTTTTAAAATGAAAATTATATTTGTCTCTTTCAAGCAAGTGGAATTGAGACAATAGTTTCCTCTAATAATGGGAGAAACAGTAAGGCTCAAACAAAGCCAGTTTTGTAGTTGTCCTCATTTAAGCTATTTGAGCTACATTACTCCTGCGCTGTGTGGCTGCCTACCAGTAGCTAAATTTAAGATTGAGAAGTTTTGGAAGGGTATACCATTTCAGACAGACAGATCTGGTGAGAAGTAAGAGCAGAAAATCCACTCTACAAAATTAGTGGGTTTCCTGTTTTCTTTACATTCCCTTTTCCAAATTCCACCCAAAAAAGGCTCAGAGCATTAAGATTTTATGATAAAGGAGTGACATTTCTAAGGGTTTCAATTTTATAACTGGATATGCAGTCTTTGGTCTTCATTATATATATTGCATCTTATTATATATACTGCATCTTCAGCTAGATGAATCCTCTTGAAAAAGGAAGCAAGATTTACACTAAAAGGTAAAAAAGCCCAACCAACAAAACCCCTACCAAATACTACAATAACAGGAAAATACACTAGGAAATGCTTTTAAGTATGACTATTTTTACATGATTTTTGAGGGAAATGTTGGAAAATAATTGTGGTAATTCCTGCACCTACTTAGAATAATGTAGCATATGCTGCTTTAAAGGCAGCTCACAGGCTCAGTGCATGATCTCTGCACACTTCTACCTGATCACTAACCCTGAACTTGAAGATGAAAACCTGCACATACACCTGGAAAAAGATACATAACAACAAAATAAATAGGTACATAATGCTAACGTGTCTTAATATAGTAAAACACCTTTCCTAAAAGGCTTTATGTGAAATATGTATCCTGTCTGGACATGTTCTGTAGCAGTCTACTTTTCCACGGAGTGCTTGCCCCATACACCCATTTAGGCATAAAGTAGACTTAAAAAAAAAAAAAAAAGAGAGAATTAAGTTTCATGGATAATCTCAAAATTGAGAGTGGGACATCGCAATTTATTTTTTCCCCCGCAAAAAAAAATTGGGGAAAAGAGTGTTAAACACGCGACTTCCAGGCACAAGTGTCTTCAGCTGTTTTTCCTGTATATTTTGGAATCAACTATTTCCTTTGTCATAGTAGCAATAAGAAGGTCTAAAGTATACATCAACATAAGTGTATTTGCAAGGAGTACATGAACTGTAATAAAAGAGTGAGAACTTACTGTCTTGCTGATGTAATTTGTGCTGATATTCATACACTGAAGTCCTTCACTATTGCAGCAACCTCCACATCTGTAGATGGATACACATGGGGGTTTAAAGAAGGTGTTTGTAGTTGCTCCAAACTCTTTTCCCACATCCACACACACTTCACGTGGCATGCACTGAGTTTTTCTCCATTCAGTATCAATACCTGCCAAGTTACAGGGAATTTCATATGTTATAAAGTAACTGTTAAAAATCAAAAGTATCCTACAGTAAATTAGGATGCCTTCTTAAACTTCAAAACCAGAATAAGAATTTCTAGAGTTATACCCTTTAGTCAGTGAAACACACATCTATTTTACCTTCTTCCTGAATTTTCTTCTTCACAGGGACATGACATATCATCATGGAGCAGATGAAAAGTCACAGTGGAGCTAAAAGGGAACCTAACAGGCAGGATGGACCTTAAAACACAGAAGCATAGCCTGGCTTGTGTTGGAAAGGACCTCTGAAGGTCATCTGTCACCTAGTCCAACCACCTTGTAATGAGCAAGGACACCTTCAAGCAGATCAGGTTGCTCAGAACCCCATCCAAACTTGAATGACCTTGAATGTTTCCAGAGATGGGGCATCTACCACCTCACTGGGCAGCCTGTTCCAGTAAATCCCTATCCTTACAGTAAAAAAATTTCTTCCCTTTATCTAGTGTGAATCTACTTTCTTCAGTTTAAAATTATTACCCCTGTCCTATCACAACAGGACCTGCTAAAACATCTCATCTTTCTTACAGACCCCCTTTAGGTTCTGGAAGGCTGCTAGAAGTACTCCTGGGAGTCTTCTCCTCTCCAGGCTGAGCAGCCCCAGCTCACTTAGCCCATCATCCCATAGGAGAGGTTCTCCAGCCCTCTGAACATCCTCACAGCCCTCTTCTGACCTGCTCCAACAGATCCACATCCTTCTTGTGCTTATTCCCTTTTGGCACTAGATTTTAGTAAGCTATTCAACAAAAAATGGAAATTTTGCCTTATGTGTTCTTCAAACTCTCCATTAAGGTACATGATTTCCAATATCATGTGAAAAAATACACCTCCTGCTATAAATCCTGCATTTCTCTGCCTACAAGCATTTGCTTAAACTGTAAGTTAATATATTTTCATCCAAGCTATCTGAAACACTGAAAGGTATTCAAACACATTGGTTTGAAAACTGTTTTGCTTGTTTTAGCATAACATCATTACAACTATCCTCCTGTAACACGAAAAAGTTACAAGTGGATTATTTGGTGTTCCAAAGCCATAACGCAAAAGAGAACAAAGTATTACCAGCTGTGATGCAATTGCAGAAAATGAAAAGAAATAGTTTGATGAATCCAACTCTTAGCACCCTCTTTGCTTTCTGCAAAATTGTTACAGCCTCTATAAAGCAGGATTCCTTATACTTGAACACAAGCACTTCACTTTCTCTACTGAGCTGAGAAAGCACTTTCTTAAAATGGACATACCTAAAATATGTCTGCAGAGTGAATTGTTTCATTATGAAAGGCTGACTATTGAAGATGTTATATCCCAGAAAACACAACCTATCAAACTGCTGAGGTTGGTTTACGGACAATGCTTAGCTTTTAAAATATTTTTGACACAATTGAAAAGCTTTCGGATTTTCATTGATTGTGTGTTGGAACATGGATTGTGTCCTGTACTTACTTTTCAGGATCTCTGCATTATAGTGTGCAGCGGCAAATTTCAGGGAATCGTCTGATCTTGTATCAAAGTTGGAGTGTTCCCTGTTGTGTTGCCAACCTCCTCCTCTCAACTGACATTTGAACATTTTCCAGTATTCTGGGTAAAGTACTGTCATGAGTTCATCCACACTGGACACAGACCGCAACTGCTCTTCCAGGTCTTTGCTTCCATGAGCCTGCCAAAGCAACATGCAAGATTAATTACCTTCTCTAGCACACAAGGTCTGCTGGAAACTAGCCTGAAAAGCAACTCAAATGTTGTAAAATAAAGGGTTCTCATAAAAACTGCTTCTGTCAGTCAATGCCAACATTACTATATTGACAAATAATGAAATGTTTTGCCTCTTCCAACACTTCTTTATCACCCTTGTGGTTCAAAATATCTCTGTGAGAAAGGAGCTATGGAATTAAACCTATACAAACATCATTTGCAGGTTATTAAAAAAATGCATTTTTATCCTGGAAATATAGTTTTTGTCATAAAATTTTGAATGCTTAAATCCCAAAACATTTAAATTATGTTCATGTTATTTAATATCATACACTCCTAAAGTAACACCAAGTATTTCCCATTGTCCCTTAGTCCTGGAAAACAAAAAACCCCCCAAAATGCAAAAACAGGTAACAAAATCAACAAATAAACAAAACACCAAACCAAAAAACTAATTCATGTTATTTACTACCCTTCTAGGGAAAATCTTAATAAGCAAATTCTATTATAAAGCACTAATCTTTCAATCAGCAAGACACGAGGACTTTGGTACCTTGAAGAATCTAAACCTCACACTCTCTTGCTGTTCCAGCAGAGCCTCAAATCCTGTAATCTTGCTTTCTTATTCTCTGGCCTTTACACAAACTCATGCAACTGCAGTCTTCTAAATGACTGAGATTTACATTCCAGTTTATCGCTTATCAAGAAGATTCCTCTGTTTCTCTTAGATGAAACATACTGCATCAAAAGACTGGTGTGTATCCCCTGCCCACATGTCTCATTCATGAATTGCTGACTTCCCAAAGGGAAGGGCAGTACGGAGAAAGAAGAGTATTGAAGAACCTTCAGCCACCTTCTCAGCCTACACGGCCCTTAGATGGCAGTATGAGACACAAAATATAGAGGTACACTTTGTACAAAGCGCATCCTGGCTGGAGACTCCCTACAGCTTACTACAAAACTGTTGGCTCTACTCAAAAAGCCACCAGGTTGTAAGAGCGTAAAACATATCTAAATGCAGGAATACGAAACTATATGAAGAGATATTTACAATTTCTTATCTGACTCAACTACTAACAAAAAATAAACTCAGTTCAATGATTTTGAACATTATGTGAGTAAAACAGGTAGTTCTGAACTAGCCCACCTGAATCAAAACTGCTCCCTGTCTCACAAACAACTACAAGGGTATCAAATGGCTGCGTTTTGTGATTGCATATACTCCCTTATCTAGCGTCAAATACAGCAGAAACACCTCAGGATAAGGCAAATTCACAGAACTCATTTCTGTAAATACAGTTATATACAGAACTATGAAGGGGAGGAGGCACTGGAACAGTGCCACCCAGAGAAATGGTGGATATCCAATCCCTGGAATTGTTCAAGGGCAGGCTGGATGTAGCTCTGAGCAACCTGGTGCGGTGAAAGATGTACTTGTCCATGGCAGGGGACCTGGAGTTAGATGATCTTTAAGGTCCCGTCCAACTCAGGCCATTGTGCAATTCTATTATTCTAATACCAATTTTAAATTTGTTTTATTTGACAAAGCATTATGAAGTTTAAAAAATATTTTCACTGAAGCCTTGCTAACCACAGTGTCCTTGCAGATGACTTTGTCCTGGGAGGTTTCAACAACCAAGGTATTGTCTCAGAAATGTGTCCATGCAGGTCTTCATCTCTTTCCTTGCCACCATAAGAAGGGCTAACCCTGACCCAAGCCATGCATCAAGAAGTTTCCGAGAGATTTGCCTTCAAATTTAATGGTAACAGAGAATTTCACTCCTCATCACCCCTGCTTCTCCTTGCAGGATGCCACTCAGGAGGCTCTCAATCAGTGGGTCACAGACAAAAATCCAAGCCTAACGAACAACTAATTTGGCTACTTGCGGCTTGCACCTCCTGAGAGGTGAGAAGTGCAGGGTTTGAGCAGCCTCACTCCTGCCAAACTGTTTCCTGGGTGCTGCAGCACACTGCCAGCTCATTCCTTGAGTAATGGGAAGCAAGTTGCTGCACCAGCACAATGCCAGCGCTGCAGATGCATGTCTGGCACGTGATGGGAATACGCATGGCACAGTGTGTATATCCTGTCACAAGGCTGGAAGCCAGTCTATTATGTAAAAGGCACAGCAATAAAAACTGTAGTCAGCCATCCAGTAGCTGATCCTAGGAAGTTCTAGCAGATCATGGGGGTAACATGGAAAGAGAATTCAACCAAAGCTTTGCTACCTTTGATGAATCCTTAAAAGCCTGTACAGCCCACAGTAGACAGAACATTGGCTATTGCTGTTGCAGATATTCAAAGTACAGGCTTAGAGCATCAGGAAAATTCGTAACAAAGCTCAATATTACTTTGTTGATAAGAAGTCAGGCGTGGAGCAGGGAAGTGAAATTGTTGAAAATAATGCATGCTGATTAAATCCTCTTTTGTCAGGCAATCAAGTCATGTCATTCCAGCTGGACTTAATTTTTTATACATGTATTAAATATGTATGAATAAAACTCAAAATATGAAGAAATTAATGTCTTTAATTAAGCATTTTATCAAATGTAATAAAGCGTTGTTTTACCCTGGATATTCCATGGGCCATAGTGCCACATGCCTACAACCTGAGACAAGGAAGTCCCAGTTGTGTGGACAGATTAAGGAAAGAGAGCCTGGAGAGCAGCACAGTGCAAAGGGACCTGGAAGTTCTGGTTAATGGAAAGTTGAAGCTGAGCCAGCAGTGCCCAGGCAGCCAGGAGGGCCACCCATGTCCTGGGGTGCATCAGGGACAGCATCACCAGCTGGGCAAGGGAGGGGATTGTCCTGCTGTGCTTTGCACTGGGGCAGCCTCACCTTGAGTGCTGGGGGCAGTTTTGAGTGCCTCAATATAAAAAACAAAACAAAAAACACAAGCTATTAGAGAGTGTCCAAAGGAGTGCCACAAGGCTGGTGAAGGGTCTGAAGTGACTGAGAAGACTTGGTTTGTTCAGTCTAAAGGAGACTGAGGGGAGGCCTCATTGTGGTCTTCAATATCCTGACAAAGGGAAGCAGAGGGGCAGACATTGATCTCATCAAAGACCAACAACTGGATTTGAGGAAATGGCATGAAGATGAGTTGGGGGAAGTTTAGTTTGGATCTCAGAAAAAGGTTCTTCACCCAGAGGGTGGTTGGACACTGGAACAGGCTCCCCAGGGAATTGGTCATAGCACCAAGCCTGTCTGAGTTCAAGGAGTGTTTGGACAATGCTCTCAAGCACATGGTGTGACTCTCGGGGCTGCTGTGTGCAGAGCCAGGAGCTGGAGTTCAGTGATCCTAATGGGTCCCTTTCCAACTCAGTTTATTCTATAATTCTCTGAGTACTCAATATAAACCAAAGGACAACAATTTCTGGAACAGATACATAAAATTACTTTTTAAAAGAAATCATCATTATTGCATCTGAAGTATTTTCTGCTTAGCTTAATAAAGCCATGTGCTTGTAAAATTGGCTTCAATTCAAATTTACACTGTGGAAAAACAATTTGATCACTAGAGGACTTTTGTTCTAACCTCTCTTCCAATTTTGAAAGAAAAGGAGAAGGAAATTCACATATCTGTACTAAATACACTACACCTAGTGCCCAGAGTTAGGGAACAAAAAAAAACCAAAAAAAAAGAAAGTATACATTGATTTTTCAATATGCTTACAGTGATACCTTGAGATACAGATCAATGCTCTCTTCCTGTACATTTATGTATTTTTTAACTGCAGCAAATTACTCTCACCTGTGAAAAACTGTTTAGATGAACATTTGTTTAAAAAATTTGAGATTTGATTTTGTAGAACAGCCAAATGTCTTGTTGACATGAACATCAAATGAAATCCTAAGTTCTGGATCATTACAAGGGTGTCTCCTGCATACAGGATAAGCATCAGATCATTAAGGCTCCTTAGGAAGAGTTTCCTAATTTTTAAGGGAAGAATGAATCTGCTTCTGTAAATATAATAGTAGTCTGGCAACATTTTTGATTTTGTGCAAATTTTGGTAATTTCACAAAGATATACTGTTTTGGTCCATATCTTTTATTCTCTACTCTTTCTTAATTATGCATTGGCTTGTAGCCAAAGGACAGTGGATTTCCATTGCAAAACAATTTTGAGACTTAAACACATATTTAGGATATATGATGACACAAAGAAATAACATCAACAAAAATGTACTAGAGATCAGAGGAGCTCATATTTTTCATTCTTCTTATGCAAGTGCAGATTAGTAAAGTTCAGAGAGAAATATGGCTTGTAGCTGCAATTGCTGTCACCAAGCTAGTTATTCCCAAATGTTAAGTTCAAAGCGAGGAAAAAAAAAAGTAATAGAACATTAGCAAAGGTTGTAATAAGAGAAAATCTATGACTTTTAGGACTGAAGAAAGCTTTTTGATAAATTTAAACAGACAGTTGATTTTCATATAATTACAGAGTGCTCCTCATGAAATCAGGGACCAACTGCTTGATGTTTTACTAGTAATACATTCTGGGATTTATGTTTTATATTAAAAAGGAAGCAGGAAATAGTGCCAAGAGTGACTGCACAGGAAGGAGTTTTCTCTATCCCATGCTTTCTATATTCTTGGCATTGTCAAACAGATTGGGGTTTGAACTTTTTTTTTTTTAATCACCATCACTCTCTTCATAAGTGTTTATCTCCACCCTCTGGCTGATCATTCTACTGTTTTGTGTCATTTTTACCTATTATTAGTGTTGTCTGGCATGAACACCTAAAAATGCTAGAAGGTATATTCTAGAGAAAGACACTGATTAGACCTTTGACTAGCCAAATTCTACAAGATGATAGGCAGTATTAAGCAAAATAACAACCTAAAAATACAAGTATGAATGGAGAATACAATAAAGATAAACTTCTCCATTTTATTAATTTCCCATTTTTCATGAGGAACAGGGGAAATGACAAATACATACAAATAAAGGTGTAAAGCTTGGTGACAAGTGCTCTCTTGCTATTATTTATTTAATTTCAGAACATTTTGTTCTGTCAAAGTATGTTTTTCACAATGGCTTTCCATTACATGGTATGTCCAGTTTTTCATAAAATTATGGCTTGCAAGGGAAAGGGCAGAATGCCAAATAGGCTCTACATCCATTAACAAAGTCAAATGTATAATAGATTTTCCATGCATTACATTACTTATCTTTCATATGTTCCCAGTGTTTGCCTCTATTATTAATAACAAAGGTCAGAACACTTAATATTTGGCAGCATACTTGACACATAATTGATGGCGTAATGTGTTTTAACAGTACCTTATGTATCTGATACAGTTGTCAGCTCATTCCATTTTCAAGGATTTTGTGGACAATTCTTAATGGAAAAATACTGTCTATAAACCCCTTCATTTTAGGACGCTTATATTCTGCATTTATTGATTGACTGAAATGGATTAAAATCAAGTATTTAAATCCAAATGTTGAAATGACTTGTAAGCAAATAGAAATATTGCAAGAGGAAAGTATTTATAAACATTTCACTTGCATAATAATTTATTGCAATTTTCATGTATTTCAGCGCTAGTTATTTTAGAAGTTGATGCCATTAAAAATATATATATATTCTAATTAAAAACTGTAGCTATAGTTAAGAATTAAGTTCAACTTTTATGCCCACTTCTATGGTCTTTTACTGGAAAAGCCCTGATTCTGATCTCTCAAGCACTCATTTGTCACCAGCAAACTAAGATGACTGTAGATGCAAACTTCTAAGTTACCGTTCAATAAAGTAACAAAGCAGTGCCTAACAGAAGCCAAACAGTAACAGTGAACACAGATCTTATTTCACATCACTTCAAGTAAGTAGAAAGACCACTGCAGTTAATGTGAACTAAATCAAAACATCATGACAACAGCAAAGATTAGAATCAGTCTCTGCTCCAAAGAGCTTACAAAGCACATCAGACAAACATAAAATGTAATCAAAGTACAAAATAAATAAATAAAAGAGTCTGAACTATATTATGCTTTAGTGATTTCTATTCATGATGGCATTTTAAAAACTAAGAACAACATTAGGGAAAGAAAACAAATAAATGGGAGGAGTCAGGAAGAGGACATACAAAGTAGATAGGCAAGGAAAAATAAATGAATTTGGAAAGAAATTCAAAAGAGAATTTGCTAAGAAGGAAGAAAAAGACATTGACTATAAGGATAAACTTATGACGACAGAAGATTCACTTCTATGTTATATGTCATGTCTCCTTTCTCTTGTTTTGACCATTTTTTGAGAGGAAGATGCATAAACTGTTAGAAAATCATCCTAGGCTTATACTATTTAATATTTCTCCTCCTGCTTATAAGTACAAGTATTTAGGCTGAGGTAGCGCATAATGTAAAATTTCCATATTAAGGTAAATTCAATTTTATGCATGTCAGCATTTTTAGGGTAATATTTTATTTAGATATTCTTACACAATGCCAGAATATATATCTAAGTTTATAGATTTGCACAAAGGTACTTATGTTAAGTCCTTTAGTCAAACATTTAGCTGCTGCTGAGGTTCTGAAACATGCACTTGGCTGGTACTTATTCTACAACTACCTGCATTCCTCAGTGGTTCTCAACCTTCCCTAAAAAAATGCCAGTACTTTGATATATTCAATGGGAATTACTTATGAAAATACCTTTTTTTTTTTTTTAAATCTCAGTTTGAGTTCCCTGGGAAGCAGAGAGAAAAGGAAAAAGAAATTTTAATTGCTTTCTAGAGCAACTCTGTAGACTGCTGCCTGATTGCATTAGAAACTCATTTTGGACAGCCAGTTCTCATAGGTTTCTACAAACTTTAATTAATAAATAATTAATAACATTCCTGACTATAACAGAGAGCAGTTTACAGAACAAGGATTTGTGGCACCTTAGCTAGACACCATTTTGGAAGCAATTTCACAACTAGATTATAGTAACAGGAAAGGTTTTGTTCTCACACCCTTCAGTCTGATTTTTAAAATCAGCACTGTTTCAAAGCAGCTCTCCAGTGTTCCTAAATCCCTGAAGACTATTTCTCAGAGTACAGCAAATTGTAATTGAAAAATAAAATACAAAAATCAAACCCATTATCAATAGACTTAATTCACTATTCAGGAGCTTTCACTAGATAAGCCCACAAAGGTCAAAGGCTGCAAATACACCGGATAACCATTTGCTGGGTAAGTGCAGCTGCATCTGGATTGTTTAATTGATTCAAGGGCTTGTACTGAAGCTTCTAGCTAGCATTACAGATAGATTTGGAATCAATAAGGATTTGGATTATTACTGTTGAAAGGCTTACATGTGATTAAATCTTGGAGACATCAGGCAGTGCAATCTGTACCAGATGAGATCTGTGTATTATTTTCTTGGTCATCAGCAGCTTCAGTGACCAGTGCCGACAAATGTGTGGATCGCCATGCATGACCAGATGCATGACCAGAAGAAAGGGGAAGCCCTTTGTAAGTAAAAAACATTTGTAAAGTGAAAATGAAGGAGAACACTGTGATGATTGCCGGGATATCAAGGTGATTAACAGACACAACCCTGCCAGAAAGGAGACAGCTAACAGAATGAGAATGCCAGTGCCCTCTGCAACGCAGCCACTGCAGCCACAAAGGTTCTGGTGCTGATTGCATGTGCTCTGTCTACAAGACATCTAGGCTGCTGTCACATGGCAGTTCTGTAGAATTTGACGCATTAGAAAAGCAATATGTTCATGTTGAATGCTTTTAAGCAACTTTTAACTAACACTGACAAAAGCAAAGCACACAATTCTATAAAGAAAAACTTGTACTCCTACTAGAAATCCTCCTCCTTTTAAGATCATACTCTCTCTGAAAAAGATAAAATGCCAGGGTTTTTTTTTTTTTTTTGNTTTTTTGTTTTGTTTTGTTTTATTTAATAGGGTCTGAATATTGCTGCTTTTTCAAAATACCCTGCAACCTCTTGTCTTCCTTTCAGCAATGACATGCATCCCATTAAAATCAATATAAAAGAATAAACCGTCAGGTCTTTCAAAGAAGGTTGCTTGTTCTCAGCCTTTGCTTAGCTTTCCCTGGCATTGCTTTTATTAACAACTACCATTAGCTCTGTCCAAAAAAAAAAAATCAAACAAATATAGAGTCTTTTTTTGAAGAAAATTATTAACATGGTAGCATTGCAATGAGCTGCCATCGCCTGAGCAAGTGTAACCCCGGCAGTGAGAATTAAAAAATTCCTCAGTATCAAATTGAGAGTTTGTAACTGGAGAGGTAAGGGACAGCCCCTTCACTTTAATTTGAATGCCAGCACATTCTGAGACACTGCTTGAGTACAGTACCTGTGCTACATGAATACCTCCCAAATCCTAATTAGTCAGCGAGCAGGAGTTCTGGCTATGTATCAAGGGACTGGCTTCAAGAAGGCAGCAGGTAGTTTTTACATTTTTATGTTTTCTATTCTACAGGTCAATTGTTCATAAAAGAATTTTCACTAAGGGTAGGAATAATAAATTGCACATTTGTAAGAACATTTTCTGAGTTATGCTGAACACACAGGTTCTCACTGTGATGAGACTATTTAGTTTTCAATTCAACACTTTTGCTTAAATTTTTGAAAATGTAGTCATTTATAAGAGAGAAATATTACATGAACACATCATGTCTTACCATTGTTGAATAGTTTCTCTCACTACTAAGTAACCTTCCTTTTCATCAAGCTTTTAAAATCACTATTTGAAACACTGAACAAATATAATTAATTCATGGTCTAAATATTTAGCAACAGGTCACCGAAACTTCTTGAATTAGTTATACTTTTTAAATGGTTCATAAAACAAATAATTTCACAGGCCATGAAACTAGATCACTGAATTTCAAAGACAAACTTGAACTTTATTCCTAAACAAATGTCTTGATCTACAAGGACATGATTTCTGTTTTGTTAAACAAATCTTGCACAGTTTACAGATCTGTAAAGAAATATTAATTACAAGACCACCTACTTTGTCATTATTTAAAAAAAATATTCCAGCCATAAGCACAACACACTACTTAAAATTCAACAAAAAACTAAAGAAAAATGAGCAACTTATAACACAGTAATTCTACTTACAAAACCCTAGTTTTAAATTATTACAAAAAGGTTTTGTATATATGAAAGAGGAAACATATAAAGGGCTTCAGAAACCTGTGCATTTTATTAAATGTTAGGGTTTTCTATGTATATGCCATTAAATTATTATTATTGGTTTATGCTATTTAGCATTATGTTTTTTCAGTTCACTTGACACAAGTCTATTTAATAAGCCAAAGTAACACACCAGACTAACATATCAGGCAGGTTTTGGAAACTAACATATTAAGTTGCTAGATTTCATTAATAAACAAAGTACCAAAAGAAGATTTTATTTTTGTTATCAAGGTATTACTTAAATATTTTATGTAAAGGATCTTTGCTAATCCAGGCAAAAGAGAGATCATCTGAATATTTCAGATATACAATTAGGTACACAATTCAGAGGACCTGCTACCCACAACCTGCTTGCACCTAATCTGATAATTTGTGTTGGAAATTTTTCTCTTCTGAATTCTGTGTGAAACATCCTTTGGACCAAAATTTGACACTTGTTACAGAAAAGTTGTGCAGAGGCAAACACATTTGTTTGGACATTGAGCCTGTAATACTTTTTTTTTTTTCTTTTTGCTTGCTCTGATTGGCTAACTTCATTGCAAACTACAGTATAGAAATCAGTAGTTCTGTGGAGCTGTCACATCTGTTCTGAATGGTGGGGAGGAAAAATTTTTTTTAAAAAAAAGGGTCTTTGATCACAAAAGAGATAAATCTTGCTTGTGTCTCACTAAAGGAAAAATTACTGTACCATGTAAAACCTGACAGGTATTAAGAGATTTTCCAGCAAGGCATGAGATATAGGGAAAAAGCAAATGAAACCTTGAGAATGGCAAATCCAAGAACTAAATCGAGACTTGGTCACAATTCCCTTTCATGCAACTAAATCGGGGGAAATGTATGTTGCCCATTATTTTTGGCTTACATTATTCTGAATAGCGTATTGTACAGCAATGTTACTTAAAAAGGATCAGGGAACATCAGCAGTATTAACATAGATGCTAATTTACACTGACAGGACATAGAGTAATCCAATGCTGAACACAGTATGCTATCAGAAGAGTTTTTGACTGCAGAAAGAAGTTATTGCACCAAGTATGCCCCCAGGTATCAACTTCCATTGAATGGCAAGAAGACACATAACCCCCGATGGAAGATACAACATTGTATCTTGAAACCTATTATAATTGCCACTAGTTGCAACTTGTCCTATACCACCTTGCTGAGCTGCCTCTATTCTTATCCAGGCCCAGAAACTAATGAAAAATAAAACAGATTTATATGGATTATATATATTAAAAGAAGGCACACTGAGAACAAGAGAAAGGGAGAAAGAGGCTCTAGTTATTCCAAGTCTGTGGAAAGATGTAAGAAAGATGTTTAAAACTAACCTAAGCATAGGCATAAACCTTACTGTTATATTGAAATATTTACTCATGTTAAACTTTTTATTTGCTCTTAGAAGTAAACTATTTTTTAATTAAAAATGAGTTTGTATCATTGCATTTTGTAGTCACTTGGTCACAGAGTCTTGAACAGAAGAACTTTAGGTGAAAAAACCCAGTCAGGTTTGCAGTACAAAAACAGGAATGGGAAAAGAGATAAGGGAGTTAAGGTGGGTTAGTACTATGACTATGCAACACCCAGTCTCCAGCTTGGAGCACTCTGAGATTTTATTCTTGAACAGTAAAGGTACACATCTTGAGAGGACAGATTCTGATACACAAAGTAGGAAAAAAACCAACAAAAGCCTCTCGACTTTCTGAAAAAAATAGATCCTATCATTTTCATCATCTTCAAAATCAAACGTTTGCTTAGATTTTAGCAGGAGAACTTATGCCAGAGAGAAATTTCAAATTCTCCAGCACTACTGGCAACCTTTCAGGAAGTGCTTTTCCAAGCATATGAAACTACTTCCTAAAGACAATCTGGAGAGATTACTTATAACGGTTTTCATACAAAACCATGATGGAGTCATGTGCACATAAAAATATTGTGGTAGAAGGATTCCTTTGACTTTTTTCCCCAGGAGCTTATTGCACGTACCACAAAGTACATACATGCATTTACAGGATTGCAGACCTGGACACCGGAATTTTGGACACACACTTAGTAATACCAAGAGCCCATTGTAGTCACTGAGGTCACCATTTACAGGACCAGACCATGAAACAACTTCTGTTTGTTCTTGCATGTTTCTAACATTTCTTTTACTGAGAACTGCAATTTCCTCAATGCTTTAACAGCAGCTCTTTTCAAACAAAGTAGATTCAGACACAAGGAACACATATCTCATTAGAGTAATTGGCAGTGAGAATGACATTTCTGGTATGCTGAATTAAGTTTTGCTTCAAAAGAAAGTGTTTTGTTTATTTTCAAATTAATTTCAACTAGGATCACAAAAGAAGGAAAAACATAAATGGATGAATTTTAAGGACATTTTGTTTCATACTGAAATAGTTCTAAAACAGTCTGGAGAGCAATTATTAATTTTACTTGATAAACATTTATGACAGATACTATATTTTTTATTAATTTAACTAGAGGCTCTGACACCTCACACAATAACTTCCTATGCTCTCTTACCTTTAAGAAAAGTCAAATAGCTGCCACTCTCAATTATAAGTGGCAAAACTTGAGCAGTATCTATTAAATTCCTGTTTTTCCTGAGGAAAGAAACAAAGAACACAGAAGTTGCTGTTGCAAAAGACTAAGATTATAGAACTGTTGCCTTAAAATATCTTTTTGCAGTTATTTGACATTTGGCTCCATTAGAACTTAAGCTATGGCATAATTGTATTTCTTTTTTGAGCTGTCATTAAAATTGACTGTGCCTTTAAACAAATGTGCCCAGATGCTCTGGGTACAGCTAATCACAGGCACAAAGGCCCAGTCAAGGTCAGGCTGCAACTTTGTCTCTAATTGCCTGGTTATACATTCCTTGTTCACGCAAATCTTCTACCAACTTCAATGGGATTTTTGTTTAGTGAGGATTACAGGATTCAGCCTCCTAGCTTAACTACTGCATCTATACATCACTGTGTGTAATATGCTTCAGTCCCTACAGTTACAGTATATGTAGTTTTACTAGCCCTAAATATCACACTGAGCTTTTTAGGACTTTTACCATTCCAAAGCCCTAAAATTCAGTTTCTGTTTTTTATCCTTTTCTTTTTTTGGCTCTTCCACAGTCAAAACTACCAGACTTAAAAAAATAGCTACCTGGAAGCCCATCTTTGTCTTACTGCTGCTGTAATTTTCATTTCAAACATTCTAATTTGCTTTCTAAACCTACCAACCTAACTACTATATCAGCCATTCTGCCAAAACACAAAGACATTATGTTTCCTACTCCGAAGTCTCTCTCAAATTCTTGGTTGCATTTCAGGTCCTTATTAAAGCAATCTAGCGATTTTTACATGATCTTACCAATGCCCATAATAGCTTTTGTTGACTTCTCTAAACGTTTTTGCTTGCCACAGCACGTTTGTATGATTAAGTCTCAATTCCATTTTTTTTACATGTTTACATCAGGTTGCCTGCAGTCTTCCTAGTTTACCCCACACGTGTTCATGAAACATTTTTTCATCATTATGCAAACACTACAACTTAGACGAAGTGCATGCCATCATTTTTTATCAGACCAGCTGTACGACTGAAAGACAAGAGTGTTTCTACATTGTCAATTCAGGCCTGTTGGTCTCTTCCTCATCCAAACTGAACACATGAGGAAACCCAGATACAGCTGACAAGACAGTTCACTCAAGCGCCCAAGTCTAACAGCACAAAACAAAACACCATGAGTTTGTCCCCAGCACATCCCAGCTGCTCTAGAAACAAAGAACCCCTTCTGTTACTTCCCAGGGCACGCAACCTGCAGTACCACACTACACAAAAACCTTTCCAAGGGGCAGAAGCACACACGTTGACAATTTAAAATCCAAAATATAGTCAAAAACACAGAGAAAACCAAGTTTCCCTGAATGGATGGGCCCTCCAAAGCAACAAAAACAGTAATTACGCCTCAGAGACATGTAACGGGAGCTGAGGGGACTGACAAAATGCTCTGACAAGTGTGTGTGCTCATTCTGCTCTGGGCAGCATTGACATTGGGTGGACCCACGACCAAAGGGTCTGAGGGCTCAAGTTTGCTCTCTACCACAATCCACAAATCCCACCTAGATGGAGCCTTTCCTTCCTTAAGAAATGCCATGAACATGAGATACATTTGGTGCAACTCTTGTCAAAATCTTGATGAACTCCTAACACCTCCCAAAAGTAAAGCCTGGCACATGGACTCCCTGGAAAATGAAAACAGATCAGTGAAACTACAAGACAACACATATAATTTACAACTCAGTAACTTCCACATGCAAGTCGTATCATAAGGAAGCCAAGCAGCTTCAGGGGGGCTACAGTTTAATGTAATCAGCTTTATTAATACATGTTAAATCCCTGTTGCATTCGTGCATAATTTTTTAGGATAAATTTTTAGGAAATGGGTGTTTCTCCATATTCCCTCCCCATGCAAGGTGTTTGTGGAAATGTAGCTACTTCAAGCTCTCTGACCCCTGTATTCTAAACTGTCTGCTGGATTAAAAAAAAAAAAGCATTTAATACTGGAAGACTTTTTACAACACAAACTTAGCCTCTGCCATTGCAAACATTTCAAGCAAAATACCAAAAATAACCCAAGCAAAGCTGTCCAGGTAGAAAGCCAAGCACTTACTGGTCTTACCATAGGAAATCATTACATGACTGTCTCACACCCTCTGAACTCCCTCACACTTGCAATCCTACCTCGCATCATGCTATCTATACTCGTTCTCAGTGTTATTGTCTCCATTTCTGTAGCACAATACTTTTGATAGAGGTGTAGAAAAATAAAATCTTATGTTAGAGAAACACGTGCCTCCTTAATGTATTGTCAAGAAAAATTCAACTATTTTTTATTTCTATTGATTAGAAAGATGCGCTGGTGCACACTCGATATTTTTATTATGTTAAACATTTAGATTTTTAAATCTATAGACTTTGTTTCTACCCAGACCCATGGTCTTTAACTCACGCAAGTCTTTGGATAACTTCATATGTTTCTGTTAGCCTCAATTCTAAATATTAATTTCTGACTTGTGAGCAATATATCAACTGTGTGCCACAGACTGAGAAACTGTGAGTTCACTGACTCATTTTTGTCTTATGAGAGGCCAATACTCCAACATGTTTTTAATAGCATTTTACTGTAATTTGAACAAAATTTCTTGAGCAGCAGATAAAAGATGAATTGCTTACATGAGGATGAGAAGCATAAACTAAAGTGACACACTGGGTAAAGTATATTTAAAAGTCTTTAGTGAGGTGTAAGCAGCAGCAAATATATAATTGATGCTCAAGGTTTGCAGTTTCTGCGACATCACAATACAAGTGATAAGAATACTATTAAATGGGGTCCACTTTCAAGGTTACCTTATGTTCCAATAGAGTTCGAAACAGTCACTGCCAAATGACATACAAACTGGTACTTTTCATGCTTGAAAGGCACATGCTAGTCAGAAGATTTTATCAGCTGTTTACTTTAAATGCAAAAGGGCACTTAACTCCCACTGACAAAAAATGGATGCAAACTCGGTAAGTTTAGGACACTTGTACAGTCAGCAGGTGCTAGACTCATGCAGAAACAGTAGTTAACTTCTGGGGCTCGAGCACCAGCCCGACCATCGTACTCTTTTCACCCCAGAATGTACAGTCCCAGTAAAGAGCACAGCTAATTGCCAGATGAAGTACAGATCAGTATAGCCTGTGGGCTTTGCAAAAGGACTTCTCAGTCTTCTTCAGTACCATGGTACTCTGTCCCATCAAATAAGGGAGGCTGGATAACCCAGCAATGTGATGCAGTTCAAAGTCTAGACTGCTGCAATTTAAATTTAAAGATGTGTTATCTCACTATCCTCTCTGTAAGCAACGTGAAGCACACACATGGAGAGTATGAATTAGAACTGGACAATCCAAATTTTGGAAGGTAACCAAGTACATATTACCCAGCCAGTAAGCACATGTTTTTAAACTGAACTCAAAACCATGTCTTTTCTGTGAATTGAAATTCATGTGTGTCTTATTTTGACCTTCTTCCAGTAAAGCCTGCACTAAGTCATAGTACTTTGCAGCCTGCACTCAGAACAGAAAATAATTCTCTGAAGTGACCAGATACATACTTTCCATTCTCAGCCTTTTTCAAATTTCTAACCAATACTCAGCATTTAAGGATGGATCCCTGTTCTCTGCAACCACATGTGGTTGGCTTCCTGAGCGCAATGCCAACATTTCCTTAGAGCATTCCTTGCGTGAGTTGCCTAAAACTTCTCACCACCATCTTTAAGACCAAATGACACATGCATTAAAGTTTCCCAGCTCTGACTGTGAAAGTTATTTGTGCTTACTGATTCTGCCCACAGATAGACTCCAGTGCTGCCAGACTCATCACCCTTCTTAGGTAAGTGATCTTTCTTAGGGCTAAACACACTTGAAGGTAGATTTGAAGAGCACACTCATGTTCCTTATATGAACTGCAATATTTCATGATACTCTCCCGGTACAAAATTAGTACAAAAATCACCCAGTAATCACACTAGTACAAAATCACCCAGAAAGTGCAGGAAATACATGGAAAAGGGAGCAGTAAGTCTTCAGTTCCTAGAGCACTGCCTAGTGCCAGTACACACTAAATCCCCATATGAATTCATTGAGATAGCCAGGTCAGGCAAATCTCACTAGTGGGCAGAATTATACCTATTTAGCAGTAGTTCCAAATTTAAAGCCACAGAACTTCTGGGAAAAACAAACAGAAAGTGGTCTTTGACTATAACAATATTCCTGACAAAAGACCTTACATCTGCTAATAAAAGGTAGAAGCTATACTTGGTGTCATGTCCTGAATCAGAAGCTATAGTATATCAAAAAGATGTTGATTTGCTTTTACATTTGAAGGGATTGCCTCAGGATTTATACTTAATCTGGTTTTCAGAAAGGATGAGCTCTTCTAGATAGAAACAGATGTCAGAAAATGCATTGTCAGACAGAAAATATGGAACACTACTCTAAAAAAAAACCTTCTGACTTTTTTTCAAAGAAAAATTAAAAAGACAATGCAGTATAGTCAAATCCAGCAAGGTATAAATGGCATAAATGAATATATAGTTATATACGTGTTCTTTCATGACTTCAGATTTATCACAGGTATATTAGTGACTCCCATTTTCATGATTTTGATATGATACTGGCTGCCATGGTAGCATTTTTGATAAGTAAGGGAAGAGTTAAAAACTTGGAAATATAATTTTCATTTAAAAATCTCCCAAATGCAGATTTATGAGTTGGAAGGGGAGAGAGGAAGAATGTGGTTAGGAGGGGAGAATGTGTGGGTTTTTTGGGGGGAGGGTGGGGTTTGTTTCTTTTTTTCTTCTTTTGATTGCTTGCTTATGGCAAACTAGTACTGGTTACTTTCTAATCCTCCTAGAATAACAGATCCCCAACAGCCATCTAATCCAACAAGTAGCTGCCATAAACTCATGATTTATCGGGTCTCTTTAGCCCTTAAGGATACTGCATTAAGGAGACTCCTTAAGGAAAAGTTCCCAACAGCCATCTAGCCCAATATACCAATCAAACTTAAAGACAAAAATTTCCAGTCTCTCTACAAAACTAGTTCTATTTATTAATCATTGCCATAGAAAATATATTTTCCCCCTTATATCCTTTGGAAGCCTCTCCTGTTTCAACATATGATCATTGTCTTTTGTTCTAGGCCTGTGCACCTCAGTGAAAAGCCTGGTTCCATGTCCGAAGCAACCTTCAAGTGGAGGACCACTATTTGGTCCAGTCCTCTCAGACCCCTCTCATAGGGCAGATGTTTCACCCATCTTGGTGGCCCGCTGCTAGACACAGTCAAGTTCATTAACATCTTTCATGCTGGGTTTTTTCTTTTCTTTTTCCAGAAAACCAAGCACAGTATTCCACATATGGTTTAACAGTCAAGTAGAGGACAATCACTTTGCTCAATTTACTAGCCATGCTCCTCTTGAGGGAGCCCAGGATGCTGTCAGTCTGCATGGCTGGCAGGGCACAGTGTCAGCTGATGTTCAGTTTAACCATCCACCAGGAGCCCTTTCCCACAGACCTGCTTCCCAACCACTCAGCCTCAGCCTCTATCACTGCAAGGAGCTCTTCCATCCCACGTTAAAGACTTGCATTTGTCTTTATTGAACCTCATCAGATTCCAGTCAGTCCATTTTTCCAGTGTACCCGAGTCTCTCTGAATGGCAAACCTCCAAGGAAGTCTATCAGCTTCACTGCCTCTGCACCTCCAGTTTGCTGCTATACAAAAACCATATGAAGGTGCACTCTGCCTCACCACCATGTACTCTCTTCTCCTGTAACTCTCAAGGATACCAAAAGGTGGTTAGAGCACAGTAATACCAAAGTTGTGGCTTTGATCCCTGTATGGGTCATTCACTTAAGAGTTGGACTCAACAATCCTCGTGGCTCCCTTCCAACTCAGAATAACATGTGAATCTGTGACTGTAGTAAAACAGGACAAATCCCAGGAGAGGGCTCCCATCCACAAACCTACTGATTTCATCAAAGACTGTGATCAGATTAGTCAAGCATGATTTACCCTTGGCATTCACAGTCTGACTCCAAAAATATCCCATTTACCAGTTCTCTAATTAACCCCAAAGTTGCTCTTTTCAAGGGCAGGATGATACTCTGCTACTTGAATTCCTTGCATGAGCTTCAGTAATTCATGCTTGCTACAAGCCAAGGCTGTCTTTGATTATTGCCTTCTTGGCCAGCTCTTTATTTGTGAGGACTCTCTCACTCAGATATATTGCACCCTCATTAGCGTCCTTTTGACAGTCTCCAGAAACATCCTGGGCTGCTTTTGTGCACTGCCCTTCCAGCAAGCAGGAGGGAGGCTAATGTCTATCCCAAAAACAAGGATCTCAGAATTGCTTAGATATTACATTGTTGTATTCTCATACTAAGCAAGTGATCCCTAAAATATGCTCACTATTATGTCACCCATACCTGCCCCTCCTCTGATCCTAATCAACAAGAAACCTATTCACCCAAACTGCTTCTGCTTGCAAAGGAAAACCCCCACTCCCTTCTTCCCCGACAGTCTTCCTACATCCATCCATCATAGTTGTTCCAACAATGCCTTACTGATGCGTCTGCATGCAGAGGTCTGTCTGCTCCTGATTGATTCCTAGGTTGTGTGCATCTCTCTGCAGGCAATTCTTCCCTGACAGTCTATAAACCAGAAGATTTATGTTTTGCTTTGGTGTTGTTCTTCCTCAGATTTGACCATCTGCTGATAGTACTCTTCTGTCATCTAAATTTTGATTGTTTTTTCCAATAAAACTTTTTCCTACTCTTTAAAATCTGTGTCCAGCACTCTCAACTCCAGTAACAAAACATTAATTAAAAAAGTGTGTACAGACCATCTCACAAAGTTTGTCTGTCAGCTATCACACTTTCAAATTAACACTGCTACTTTGGGAGAAGCTGTACTGCTGTAAATTAAAATTATGAAAAACCTGTAGAAGTCTATGCAATAACATGTTCCATCAGTATCACGTATGTAAGCAATGGGAGGAAAGGTTTTATCCTAGCCAAACAAGGATAAAATCTCATCTAACACAGTGAGTTTAAAGACCAGAATCAAATACTGAAAATATTATTTGGAATTGAGCAAACAGCCACATAAATACAGTTATCCTGCACTGGTACTCCAAAAACCCCCTTTAAAAGTTACCCTAGGAATATCTACAGATTGCAGTACTGAGACTGCCTAACTTGATTTCATTTGGCACACTCTGGATCAGAACGCAGGCACCCCAGCTGGGAGGTGCAGTTGAGTCTCTTGATGGACAAGAGGCTTTGACAGAAAACATTTCCTGAGACAAAAAAATCAGCAGGGCTTCAGTTCTGCTGAGGATATTGACCAGCAATACACTGAAACATTAATCAACAGTGAGGATCACCGGCCTCGCATCTTGAACTACAATTCCACTTCCTTGGCTAAGCCTGCAGAAGAGCTTCAGAGAACAGTAATACAGGCTACCATTCATAAGAAGTGGATGCAGTTTCTTTTCCAGCAAGTCAACTGACCATGGTAACTTAGTATTTGTTTAGCAAATAGAGTTCTCTTAAGAAAACAAGATGTTATTGACCCCTACAGTTAGTTCAAAAAACCTCTGAGAAGAGGAATAGACGCACAATTCAATGCGCTGGAAAAAAAAGGTGTTAATGTTGACTACTGAATGAAAACAACTCTATCAAACAACTCCTACTGATGAGTTATTGCTATAATATTGTAAAAACATGTGGATCACTTGCAGTTCCTTCTAAACAAAATACTCACAATCCAAATTTCCAGATGACAATCTTCTTTCATCCAGACTTAATTCTGAGCACATCTCTTTTGAACTAAACCAAGGAGATCATCTCCAAGGTGAAAATAAGGTGATATAAACATCTGTAGGGCTGGAGTACAGATTAGCCTTCATTTTAAATTTATTTTCAAAAAAAGCTTTCTATTACTAGGTGACTATTCTATATTTATGCAGACTCTTAAGCAACACCCTGTAACTGTTAAGTATAACTTCCTATATATTGCTTGGTTAGAGAAACTTTTTTTAGAAGCTAGACCATAGCACAGAAAATGCTATAGAAAAACCAAAGATGCAGGACCAAAAGAGGTTGTGTTCCTCACCATTCCATGATGGCTTTTTTCAAAATGCAGCCAAAAATAGGTTGTGTACATTATAAAATTGCTAGACTAAAATCAAAATTGTTTCTATAGTTAAGTGCTGCTCATTTTTAAACCTGGAATGAAAAGGCAGCCCAACCCCTTTGCTAGAAGTGCCCGAAAATCAAAAAACATAACTGAAGGAGCCATTCTATCCTGTCTGGCTGTTGTGACCAAAGCTACACTGATTTTAGTGGAGCTGAGACTATTAACAGCAGCTGAAGATCTGGTCTTCCAATTTAAATTCTGTCTTGACTTTGAGTAATTCTGTTGAGGTCACTAGAACAGGGTTACTCGGGACATAAATTTGCCCCAAGGGCTTTTGTTGCCTGAGATATATTTATATTACATTAATGTATAAACAGAAAATGCCTAGCAAGTTCCAGCAAAGCAAGTAATGTAATTAGTTTGTAACTTGTGCTTAAGTCTCTCAAGGGTTACTGAGGGTCAAATTAGGGAAACATATTTCTGAAAAGCACAGGTCCTAAAATAACTAAGTTTCAGCTTACATCTCTAAGTGGTAGCACCTCTGTATTTTGACTTCCAATAATCTTTTTAAAGAGTAAACAGACGCAAATGACAGAATAAAATACATCTGAAATGATGGAATGTCATATTAAAAAGCAAATTATACTTTTAAGTGTTTTGAGAAATAAAAATGCTTTAGTTAATTTTTTTTAAACTTCAGAACATTATAAAGATACAAATAACCACAAAAGTAAGTATTTTTTTTTCATGTATTCTAAAACAGAAAAATTCAGGTGCAAACAAAAAGTGAGTATTGTCTACTTTTTACTATCCGTAATCTTTCCTCATCTGAAGTTTAAGGTTCAGTAAAACCTGCACACACAAGTTAGCAGGACTGGGCCTAAACATCAAATGTCAGTGGACCACAGCAAGCTGTTTAAGGAAACTGATGCCACTTGTCATACCCATGAACTGAGTAGCAGTGTCTTTTACAAGAAGCAGCATGGTTTCATTAGAAAAGGCAAAAGTTACGTAACTTGAAGGTTGAGAAACACTATAAGACACTCATTATCCATAAGAATGTCAGGGAGAATATTTTCTTTATTAACTAAACCTGTCTGAGAACCCTAAACAGCCACTAAAATATAATTAAAATAAACTATCAAAGGTCACCATGGACCATTTGTTCATTTAGATAACAACACAGGCAGATACCAGCCTTTGATAACTCTCATTTATTGAATTTATTAACAACCTGCAGGAATGTGCTTGTTGCATTACATGACTGTGCATATTGAACAATTGTTTTATTTCAACTTTGCTGACTTCTATTTTACATCGTTCACAACCCTTTACACTATGCAAACACATTTTATTTTTAGATCCTGTTATGTCACACATGACATTTATCAACACGTCAATTAGTTACAGAAAACTAAAAAAAAAAAAGAGTACAGAAATGCAGTCTCCCTAAGGGTTAAAGAGACCAGATAAATCATGAGTTAACAACTACTTGTAGCATGTAGTTCACCAGATTTATCTGACAGTACATAAAAACTCTGAATTTTTTCATGCCAAATATGTAAATCTGTTATTTAACAGTTGGTAAAGCAGGAACTTTCAAAGTGGAGATAAAAAGGAATAGAATAGTGAAGTCCGTTTGAGTTCCATTAACAAAAACATGATGCTTCCACATACAGCTAGTGAACACGGTACCAAGTGATGTGAGCAGCCAAGACCACAACAGCTTTAATGGAGAAAGACAGAAATACGTATTTCTGAAGCATGGGCAGAAATGGAAAAATGCTTTTGATCTAGCTCATAAAGGAAAATAAACCCTGACAATACACATCTGGGATGCTGCTCTCAGGTCCCATTATAGTATTATAGTGCAATGTTTCTAATTTGTTTGTACAGATATATTTCTAATTTGCAACTGCAAATACAAAGTCTTATGAATTAAAAAGGAATTCAAGCAAGTCAGATAGTTCACACTGAAATGAAATATTATTGTTTCTTGATTTACAGAGGAGTAACAGCTGGCACTTATTATGTCTATGTACTATATCCATCACCAAAAACACTAACTCCAATAAATCTACCTTATGTCCTTGTAAATATAAAGCTGTTTTTCCTTTCCTAGACCAGATTGCTAGCTTATGCAAAGTGGTACAGCTCTAAATCCAGCCCTCTATCTTCTAATCAGTTCAAATTATGTACCAGACACAAATTTATCTAGTTTAGCTTTTACAGATGGGGGTGGATTTTGGTCTTGCTGTTGTTGTTGTTTTATGGGAGTTTTGTTTGTTCATTTTTTTTTTAACCAAGTGATTGACTTCCACAGAGAACATGAGACATGGTACCAGTAAATCAGAGTATCAGAAAGTACTGTTGGGATTTTTTCAAAGCTCTATTTGCAATAGATGCCAATTTGTGCATCATTATCTCTACTACAGCATGTGTTGTTTTTAAACAGACAATCCACTGCAACTGGATAGTGACAAGAATAAAAGGAATAAAGGCAGTGGAAAGAACATTAACCACAGAAAGATGAGTAGGACTTGGCCTCTCATGATCCGACCACCCAATGTATGGGACATAAGTACTGAGAAACAAATGTGCTTTAACTCTCCCATCTGATGAAGAAAGAATGAAGCAGAACAGATTGTCCAGCAAGCTTCTGTTAAGTGCTTATCACAATTTTCAGTACAGAGGATAGAGCAAACCACTAGAGAGGAAATATTTTTACAGTCTACTCAAACTACGTGGGGGGACTTAATCCACACTGTAAAGAAGGAAATAGTTTTCCATTAAATAGAGCATTAACCTTCAAAGGAAAGTCGATCTTCTACCTAATCAGGAGAGGAGCAACTTATAGACAGATAGTGATGAGAAGATGTATTTATATCTTTCAGCCTTTACATTCAGGTTTAAAAAAGGTCAGTTGTAACCAGGCAGCTGACATGGGTGACAGAGTAACAAAGGGCTTCAACTACAATGGGGAAAACATTCTTCTGTGTGTTAATCTGGATGCTTTAAAAATCAAATTACTTTGTCTCTCAATTTCATCAGAAGGAACAACAGAGCTATTACCGGCCATCTTTGAGAACAACCAGTCTGGAGGAATGGTGGTTTCAGGAGACTAGAAAAGAAAACCAGAGTTCCTACCCCAGGCTCATTTCCAATTGCACAAACACTAGAGCAAACGATAAACAAACAAGTTATTTGCAAGTTCTTAGGAAGGAAAATGAAGAATCATCCTTATCCCTTACCCCCCTAAAAGACTGTAAACATCTGTTACAGCTGTGTGTAACGCATCAATCACATCAAATTAGTATCATTATCTTTTCCTGTTATGGCAGGGAAATGGTTTCCTGATAAGGAAGAAGCAATATGGATTAGAGGAGTTAGGACAAACCTTCTACACAGCAATAAGCAGCATTGTCACATTGTCACATGGGGAAGAGCCATACTTTCCCTCTGCTTGCCTGCAACCCAGCTTCACTGGGTTTCACCTTTCTCCCAACCTTGCACCATCTCTATGTGCATATGTGGCCACAAGTCAGACCTAGACAGCCTCTGCTGCAACACAGATCACACATACTTTTAAACTTACTATTCCTGCAGCCTAAATAAAGTCAGAAACCAAAACCTGATACAGCTGCATATAAAATCTGTATAACAGCTTCCCCAGCCCCTGCCCCCATGAATGATATCGAGAGGTTCTGTGGTCAAAGGGACCCACTAAAAGATACCAGTAAGCAAACTTGGCCCTTTCGCCAATGTGTTGCACTGGTTAAGGACTACAAGAAATACTAACAGTTGTCATGGAGCTGCACTTCCTCTTACAATCATTCTTGAGAAAAAAATCTGTGTAATTTTTTTCTGCCAGCTCAGTTTTCTTGGAAAGTTTGTGACCTCAGTGTGAATTACAAGCCACATCTTGTCCACTCTGTAATTTATTTTGACTTTAGTAAGGCTTTTTCCTTGATATTCTAAGACGCAGGAAATATGGTCTAGAGGAAGTTACTAAAAAGAGGGAAGCAAAACTGTTGGAAAACTGTACCCTACATTGTTTGTCAATGTTTCACTGTCAAAGTGAACACAGCTGTCTTCACTGTCAAAGTTAACACACTTGTTGCCGTGCAGTTGAACATACTCATTCTGGATTTGGGTAGCTGAAGAGGGGGGATGCTTACCAAAATATGCCTCTGACTGCTTACAGGTAGGCTGTAAAAAGCTTTGATGACAGGACCAGAATTCAAAAGAAACTTTGTCAATATAAGAAATACAGGGGGGGGAAATATTATGAGATTTTGTTAGGACACTCCTACTCTTCAGAATCTCTTAATTTCAGTCCTTCAAGCAGGAATAGTTAAGTGGACAAACACAATTGAAGAAGTTCTAACTTTGTAGCAGATCTCCAGTAAAGCCATCAATGAGTCACAAGCTGAACATGAGTTAAAAATTAAAAAGAACATTCCGAAAAGACCAGGCTTTAGTCTAAAGAAGAGGAGTTTGAGGGAAGTTAAGAGTTAAATACAAGGAAAGAGGAAATAAGTAATATTCCATATCCACATTATCTTGGACAAAGAATAACACATTTATACTTACAGCACATACTATTTACACTGGACATTAGTGTAAATAATTCTGCTGAATCAACTTCTTTTCTAAAGATCTATATGGGAAGCTATATTAATCAAATTCCCCATTTGCCTGTTAATAGTCTCCCTTTGCTGTGCCACACAAAGACTTTTTCTGAGGCTTTTTTGTTTGCTTTGAATCTAGCCAGGGTCTTTCTGCCAGTCTTGTGGTCAAACAGTACTGCCACAGCTGAAGTCAGGAAAGCAATCAAGGCAAACTTCTCTAATGGAACTAGATGAGCATATCTCATTAGCAATCATTGCAAATATTCCAAGTATACGCAACAAAATAAGGAGATGTTGATTCCAAATTTCTTTTACAGTAAGCTTCAGCTAGATCCAGTAGACCAAGTAATTTCTTCAAAATTTATGTGGACAGCTCTACATGTGAAGTTGATTCCAGGAAAAATTATATATATTAGAAGGAAAACAGTTGGTTAAAAATGCCCAAGAAATAATCCAATAGACTGATTTTTCCTTAAAGGTGTTGGATACAACCAGCCAACAAAATCACCTTGTGAAAATACATAAAATACTTGTAAACTATTACTTTGTGTTGCAGTTACAAAACAGCCTAACAAATGTTATTTGGACACCTGTTCCAAAATCAGGACTCTCTCTACCACATCCCCACCCAGTAGTTCAAGAGGATGGGGGAGAGGAAGGGAGTAAAAGGGAAACAGATCTTTTTCTGACTCATGGATCAATTCCAAACACTTTGAAATGCAGAAGCTTTTTCTTTTTTCTTTTGTTTTCTTAGTAGTTATGCAAGATTTACAATGACCTTCAGACAAAATACACTTCAATCTTATAAGGCCATATATATATAAGTGTATATAAAAGCAAACATGAAAAAAGGCAGAAACCTAATTAGGCTTTAAGAAGACAAGGGGAGCCACAACAGAGAAATGTAATCTTTCAGTGAGCAGAACACACATTGCTGACTACCTTTCCCATTCATGAATTCAGATATAAGCCACTCATCCCTGCGCTGGGTCTACACAAAAACCGATCTATGGTTTAAATACAAAATGACATTCCTTTGTAGGCTGCATCATGCAGACATTCACCAGAAGCCAATCCTTTGTGTAAGATTTACTTGACATGGTTGATTTTAAGCCATAATTTTCTAAACAGAAAAACTGTTTTAAAGCTCTAAAAATTAAGAGTATGAATTAATCCCATCAAAACCTACTCGGTACCACATTATGGCTTTAATTTAAAGGAGGGGTAAGGAAATCAAATCGTCAGTTTATTTGAATTGCATGGCAATTTACAGTAAGAATCTTTTGTAATCATGAAGTCATAATAAGCTGCAACATTTGGCTTTCCAGGAAGGATTTCCACCTATAATAAAGACATTAGTATTGCAGCTGTAATTGAGGTTACATTTATGTAACTGAGCTCCAATGTATTTCTGTTTTAAACTACTTGGTTTTAGGGAGAATAAAAAATAAAATTACTATTGGTCTCACTTAAAATACAACTCAGTTTTAATTAAAAGCAATTGCTAAAAATTTTTAACCCCCTACAAACTCTCAAAGATAATTTTAAATTATCTCTGAAACAGCTCCATATTGAATATTAACTCTAACTAATTTCTAAATAAATTAAAATATTAAGTTCCAAAGATTAATCTCATTTTCTGCACATGAAAAATTCCACTGCAACAAATATCAAACTCTTATTCTTTCAAGGTGCATACTCCAATACCTGAGCAATGACAATTTTCCTTTCTATTAATTCCACTCATAAAAACCTATTAGGTTTTGACTAAGTTGAAAAGAAGGCTTTGTAAGAAAGAAAATTAGGTCAATTAAAATTTGTGATGTATATGTTGTTGTGGATATTTACTTGGCATGCATACTAATTTTGAATTATTACTAATTGAATAATTACTAATTTTGAAACTAATTCCTGATATTGTTTGGACTTTGGAGAAGCTGAAATTTGTTATATAACTCATAATATGGCATGACTGAGATTGTAGGGGCAATGAGCTCTCAGAAGATTTAAGCTTATAAAGACTTTTTCCAAAAAAAAGTAGAGACATGAGAATTTTAAAGAACATAAAATGCAGTTGGATCAGCTAGCTATCTCAAAAAAAATCTCAAAAGAACAGCGATTAAAATCTCAGAAACAAATATATGGACAAAAATCTGATAAAATACATTAACTAAAGCTGGTTCCATGAAATACTAAGGTTAAATGAATGGTTGCATTAAATACAGTGTAGTAAGTCCATGTTGCAGCCTGGTTTACCCACTTCTCAGGATGTCATCACAGAACAGAGTTAGAGTGAAGGAACACTGTTTCATACCAGGATGGTATTTTGAACTACCGCAGCTCTACCTTCTGAGAAAGAAGGAACTTCCATCTCAGCAGCCACTCAGAAGCAGAGAAATACTGCCTGCCCTCTAAAACTTATGTTTTGGGGAAGAACTGAAGCAGAAAAGAACGTGGCGAGGGCTCTCTAATAGTGCCTCATCTTTTGGGGGGTTTTTTTGGAACCCAGATTTCTTAGAAACCTCCGTAAAGCCTCAAGCTGTTCATTGACTCATCTATCTCAGCTAAAATGAAGAAATGCCTGGGAAAGCAGAAGTTTAAGCTACTGGATGCCCAGGGTGTCTGAAAGTCCTACTCTAAGAGCTAAGGGGTATAAGGAAAGATAAAGTGCCTTTTCCACCTGCCTTGATTAATAGAAACCTATGCAGACCCATCCTAGTGAGATCCTAGCACAGCAAACCCACGACAAGGGGATTCTTAAAACAAAAAAATCAAAAAATCTCCAAACCTCTGCAAATCAAAACAAATAAAAAATGGATCCAAGTCATGAACCAAAAAAGTCAGTATTTTTAAATCTGCCTCAATAGAAGCACTGCAGGAAATAAATTTGACCTATATTATAAAAAAAAGAACATTTTGTAACAAGTTTCAAAAAAAAAAAAAATCCGACATATACATACATTCCACTTCAGCCATTAGGTAATCTCAAGTTTCCCAATGCCTTAGTCCATGCAGAGAGAACTTCCAGGGGCTAATTTAGAATTTGCATGGGTTTATCCTTTGAAGCTGTCCCGTCTCCCTGATCTCTCACAACAGCTTTGGGTGACCAAGTTTCTAATACAGCACATGGCTAAATGCCCACAGATGCTGGATGGTGTTCAAAATGCAATTCAGTTAACAAGCACACTAAAGTCCTCCACTGGTAATAACTGCTCCTTTGCTCACAAACTTGCAAATCCCTCATTTTCCAAAGATTACTGAGATTCTTTAGACTGTGGAAAGAAGTTGACACCACTCACTTGAAATTATTCTATATTGCCTTTTAAAGAAAGGATACTAAAAAGAAAATAAGTAGCTTAGCACACTTTCACATATCCCTATGTAGTTGTCTAATAACAAATGTACTTCAGTCTTTAACTGGGTCTTATAAGTAATGGCAAAAGAACTTCTTGGCAGCAATTTTTAATTTTATAAGATCTTAAAGTACACACTTTATTCCCACTAAAATAACTATTTGTGTGCGCTAGAACTAAATCATAGCCTACTAAATCCATTGTCTCTTGCCAACTTCAGAAACTGAATCAAATCCTGAACCACATAACTATGAGAGATCTCTTAATCTTCATATACAGGGACATCAGTTCAAAAATATTCAACACAGAAATGTAGCTAGTAAACTCAGAGTGGGGATACAGATATCAAAACTATGACTGCCAGCAGAAAAAAAACTTGACATTCCCAATCTGCAGTTTGCATAGCCAATGCTACATACACAGAGATAAGAAGTACACTTCCACATTTATGCCATTTTTTAAACTAGAATTCCAAACATATACCACAGCTGTTATCCAACACCTGAATATCCAAAGTAGGTCTTCAAACAAGTAGTGACACACCTGAATTAAGACAGCCTGTCACTGTCTTCATGCTACCAACCATACATTCAATCACAGCACTTATTTCAAGTTCAAACATTAAATGAAGGTAAAATAATAATAAAAAATAAATTTGTGATGATGCACAAGTTAACAGCAAATTAGTTACCTAGTGAAGGCACTCACAGGTGAAGCACTAACAGTAAAGTGGCTGTTTCTTAAACAGGGGTTCAAGAACAGGTGTCCTCTGATAAATTCAACATACTGCTTTGTAAACTTCCCACTGTAATTCTTAACTAAAAGGTTACTGGAAATCACAGAAGCAAAACAGAAGTTGTTTCTCTGGGTCTCCACTTTCTGTAGCAATTATTAGGGCTTTATATATACACACTGAGCAATGCAGCAGTTTTGGGGTTTGTGGTTTTTCCTTTGTTTTCCATAAATAAGAGGAGAATTACACCAACTCTCACTACCATGTCCATGACTTCTCCAAAACTAGCTTCTTGCTTATTTCAAGCCTCTGGCTGGTGCCCATGCTTCCCAAAGAGGGACTTAGTCTGACCTGATCTGCCCTCTGTACATGACACTGCAGCTGCATTCACAGGCTGGGAAGGGGACTCAATGGCTCTAAGGAGCATTTTCTTGAGCAGAAGTGTTTTGTATGAAGTGCTACAGGTTTGTCTAAGCAGAGCCTCTTAGTGAGGGAATGAAAGAAGGAGGATAAATGCCCACAGAAGAACTTCCATGACACAGTTACTGTGGCCTGAAATTTTGAAGCAGCTCTAATTCACTCAGCAGGCTGCTGCAGAGCCTGGTAGAGTGAATTACAGGTAGAGGACCTTAAGGCTGCCCATTTCCCTCCACCCACCTACACCGTCTCTGTGCTTCTGAGAAGGCAGAAACTAAAAATCCCTCCTAACAGTTTTTTTCTGGCCTATGATCAGGCAGCAACTGACAGAATGAGAGAACACTGTCTCAAGCTGTGGCAAGTGAAATGTAAGTTGGATATTAGGAAAAAGCTTTTCATAGAAAGAATAATAAATTACTGGAATGGTCTACCTAGGGAGGCGGTGGAGTCACCATCCCTGGATGTGGCACTCGTGGCCATAGTCTAGTTGAGGTATTAGGGCAGGGGTTGGACTCAATAACCTTGGAGAGGTCTCTTCCAGCCTAGTGATTCTGTGATGATAGAAAATGATGTACACCAAAGACACACCTAACAGATTTCTATCACATGTCACACAAAACAGCATTCCATCTGGCTATATTTACAGAGACAACAAAATAAACTGAAGCTGCAAGTTCTGTCTAACCATGTTCAATACCCAAAGGTACATATCCACCACAATTACCCACACCTGTTTATCAGTTTGAAACAACAGCATATCCTAGCACCATTTGCACACATGAAGTTTTTTGGGACTCACAAAGGAGGGTCACCAAGGAGAATCTCCTCATGAAGCTGATCACTTTGACACTCTGACAGCTTGAGTTTTGTGCAAAGCACAACACAACAGGTGCTTCCATGTAAAAACCACACTTAGTAGAGGGGTCAGTAACCACTCTTTATGTATGGTCTGGTATCCTGAATACTTTCCTTGGTAATGGGGATCTGTTATCCCAGTAAAGTTTCTATCAGAAGTTTAAATTCACCCAGAGAGTTTTAGCAGCTACCCAACCATCAGGGTGTTTTGCTTCACACTGGGCAGCTACCCAGCATCTCAGTGCCAAGAGGCCAGCCATGGATACCCTGGGTGTGGTCATGCTGGATCACAGGACCTGGCCCTTCGCAGCCTGTTGCCTTTTTTCCCCACTTTGTTGCCACAAAGATCAGACCCTTGATCTTTTATCCAAAAGTATACCCAAGAGAAAAGACTTGAGATTTGCACGGGGATCTTGGCTCCGTATTTTGTTTCTGTCTACGTGTGGATCTGACATAAGTCTGCAGATTGGGACAAAAACATGGATTGCATTCTGTTTCCACATAAGTGCAAGCCCAGAGTAACTACTGACCTAATACACTTATTTGGGATATAAAACTGAGTAAATAAGAGACGATAAGCCAAAATAATTCTTAGATTTATAGATTTAACTTCCTCAGTTTATGACTTTCATAACAGCCACATATTTTTGATATGCAAAGTGTATTTCAGGTTTAGCATGCTCAGTTGAGGAAAAGTGCATTTATATTTAATTATAAAATAAATTATCTTTGTTCCCTAAATACACTGTTTGAAAGCTTTCCTTTTCCTGTTAGCAATATTGCCAAATCTTATTTCCATCTTCAAACAGAACTTTTACTGTTTTATTTAAACTCTTGGAGGCACAATTCAAACTTCCACATATGCTTCTATACAAAACCCAGCAACAACAAAAAACTCTAAAAAATTATGTATTTCTTCCAGAGCCAGAAAGGTCATTTGGACTGAGATGCCCAAAATTACTAACTGGATTTGGCTCACTAGAATAATTCCTTCTGCACGTAGCTACAGCTTCCTCCATCCAGTGCTCTTTTTCAGATACTTCAAGATGTAAATAAGGGCAAGCTGGAGCTGCATGAATTACTCACACAGCTTGCTCCCTGTCATAACATTTTTGGAAAGATCACAGCTCTTCTCTCTTCATTTAACTAGAAACAGGCAAGCCACAATGATACCTATTCTGGTTTACTGATCTATGATGGATGAATGTAAACTCACATAAAAGCAGCATGTGTGCTTGTAAGAGGACAATAAAGGACAATGACATGTAAGAGGCAGCACACAACCTCCAATCACGTGATGAGATATATAATCATTACAATGAAGAGAGACACTCATGTTACTCACTGATTAGCATAATAGGGCTGAAAAGATGTTTCGATGCATCACTTGAATAATACTGAATGCTATTACCAGATGTTTCAACAAGAAATGACTACATTTTGGTCTTGTACGATCATAGGTCATTAATTGCTTGCTTTCTTTTCACAAATTGCACTTATCAGATCACTCCACTTCAAAATGGGAAGAGGATCTGACAAGCAAACAGTAAAAGACACGAAAAACAAGCCACAACCTCAGTGTTTCTATATGAGAGCTGTAAAATAAAAATAGTATCATGAAAAGAAGCACAAAAATAATTATACACTATTTATTACAAAACCAGAACTGTTTGAAATCTAGAAAAGCAACCAAATAACAGAGCAAAGGGTGTGGAGAGGAGACTTCCACCTCCCTGCCAAGACTCATTTACACGACGCAACAAACTCATTGCTGTGGAGGCAACAGCTACAAGCAGCCACAACAAAGGAATTCAACTAACTTGTGGGGCTGTATATATAACTGGATAACAAACTTGGTGGGCTAGTTACCCTGGCTCAGGCCTCAGCTGCTGTCTGATGGAAGCCAAAGGATAAAACTGGAAGAAATTCATCTCCACTTCAGATGCCATCTTTCAGTATTACCATCACAAGCTGATGAAATACTAACCCAGATAGACTTCATCATGGCATTTCCAAGGCTTTTTTGTACTTGTCATCACACCAGAGAGGATTCTGGAATGCCATACTATAAATGTTGGTACGAAGGTCTTCTGCTTGTAGAGCTGAAAGTTCCAAATGAAGTCTACTCCAACCTCTTGCTTGCCATGGCCATTTCCATCTATGTTATCTCAGCACTCAATCAAATGTCTTGAAACACCAAGGCTCCTATCTTAGAGTATCTAAACTCAAGGACCAGAATAGATGTTAAAGTCACCGTTTCCCTTGACAGTTTTTCCCAAAGATTAGTTATTCTCACAGTTCAGAACAAAAAAAATCCCACACCAATATCTTTGGCTTCAGTTTTATGCCTTCTGCAATGTTACATTTTCCCTTTCTCAAGGACTTCTATGTGGTTTACCCAGTCATCTTTTGATTTGAAACTCTTTAAGTTCTTACTAGAAGTTATTTTTGTCTCTATTATTATGCATCTCTTTCCCCCAACCCAGTTTTTCAATACAAGCTCATCTGTAGACATTGAAATTGGAGACAGTAGCTCAGTACCTGCCTTACTAAGTGCCACATAGAGGAGAGGGAAGAAGGGTACAATTTCACTGTTGTTCCCTTTTATACGCACAAGAGTCTTATGATTCTCTCTCAGTGACAACACTGAAATGTAGAAATGCGCTTAACTATGGCTTTTTAATCAATCTTCTAGTACTATTTCATGTTTAATCTTCTATGCAACAAGTATATTCAATCTTAAATAGTAGAAGGCAAATCACAGTTTTATTTCAACTATCCTGAGTTTAAAGTTTCCTTATTTTGCCCTGCTGTCACAATTTTTCACATTTGGGAGTGCTGGTATTTTACCGCAGCAGGTAAAAAAGGGTTCTCTATGTGACACAGCAGATAACAATGACATAGGAAACACTTTGGCAGCAGTAATGCATGTTTGTTTACTGCTCTCCCTATCTTTATAGGTTGCTATTTTACAGACCATATAAAACACTTGTAATTTACTAGTAAGGCCATTTAAACTAGCATGATAGGACAGTTGAACCATTCCTCAAATTGCCATTTCCAGGCATTCAAGAATACGTTTTCTCCAACGCTTTGTTTCTGTCAATGCACATTAGCATTCGTAACCATGAAATAGACAGGGGCAGGGTTACCAAGCCGAAAAAAACCAAGGTACTCCCCTGGATCTGAGGTAAGGGTTTTAATTGATTCGTTTTTGCTTTCCTTTCTAATAAAATTAAACTGCCTTTTGCCATAAAAACATGGATGAGAAATATCGTGAACTGCATTCAGTGCCTCTCATTTCTCATGTTTGCTATGAAACTATCAGTTGGAGCACTGAGGGAAGAACTGCACTTTACCTGCTAGTTATCTGCATTTTACTGTAACCACAGTCTATTGAAAGCAACGTTTTTCCTGTTTAAAGCAGAGAGATACATTATATTACACTTCATAGTTTGGGGCAAATATGACAGAAAACTGAGGTAATTATGAAACACTTCTGACTCAGATGAAATGAATGTGAGAGGTGACTCAGGTCTCACTTCCCCACTCAGAGTCAAAATATTAAAAAAGGATGAAGATGAAACAAGAAGGTAGGAGAAGGAGTGAAACAGACCCCACCTTTGACATCTGAGAGCACAGGGAACTGTTTTCTTGGTGGTGCCACAAGGGCTTCTGAATTTATCTAATGGTACACTTGTGGACAGTCACATTTAGATATGAAACAAGCTATAACCATGCATATACTTCACTCCATGCATATCAGAGAATAAAGACCTGGAAAACTACTTGAAAGTATCTCATTAATAAAAGCAAGATTAGTAAATCAGTTGCTTCTGTCTTGTGCATCTTGATCATCTTTTATACTATGAAGTGATAAAGAAAACAATTGAATACTTAAGTGAAAGCAGTCAGCCTTCCAGACACTCAAATCAGATAGCATGCACACTGTGATTTGGTGAGTCAAGCAGCTAAGAGTTACAAAATCTTTTCTAAACTAAGATATGATTTTGGCTCAAAAATATATTTCATTCTAAATATGAAGAGTTCTCCTGATAATACAGATTTTCTGCATTCTACTACCCTGAGATTCCAACTGTCAATGAGTATACAGTCTTCAAATCTTACGTCAATAAAGTATTAACAAGTATAAGAAGTAAATATCCTGGAGTCTTAACATACACCCAAGATACACCACGACTGCAACAAGTATCAGCATGAGGTCCTGAAAAACAACTTATTGATCTGCAATTGAAGTGTCTCCTCACTATTTAAAAGAGTCAGCATCCTACTTTCATTTGGGACAGTTCATTTCTTCTTGGTAGCTGGTCCAGGGTCGTGTTTTGGATTTGGCATGAGATTGACATGAAAAACACACTCTGTTGCTGGGCAGTGTTTAGCCTAAATAAACCAAGGACTTTCTAGCTTCCCTTGCTCTGCCAGTGAACAGGTGCACAAGAGGCTGGGAGGGAGCACAGCCACAACAGCTGACCCAAAGTGGCCAAAGGAATATTGCATACCAGAAAACATCACAAACACTATAGAAACTGGGAGGAGCCAATCACTGCTGGAGGATGGGCTGGGCATCAGGCAGCAGGTGGGAAGCAACTGTGTTGTGCATCACTTGTCTCTCTTTGGGTTTAGTCTTCTCTTTCTCCTTTCCATTAGAATTATTGTTGTTATCATAATTCAACAGTTCCATTATTAAACTGTTCTTATCTCAACCCATGAGTTTTTCCTTTCTTTTTCCAGATTCTCCTCCCCATTCCACTATGAATTGGGGGCAGTGGGGAGCGAGTAGCTGTGTGGTACTTAGCCGGCAGCTGGGCGTTAAACTGTGACAGTCAGTATAAAAGTTTTAAGCATTGTGTAAAAATAGGCAGTTAAAAAGCTAAAATTTGGAAGTAAATACCTGTTTTTCAGACTACTTTAATTTTAAATTTGGTTTTGGATTCTGTATTTTCTAAATTGCAACTGACCTATTGGAAACAAATCCATAAAATTAGAAGAGATTCTTTCATGGGAAAAAAATAGAATAATTTTAATTCAGCTATAACAGAATTTTTAGCTGACAGTTTTAAATACACATTCAAATATGTATTCTCATTTTCAAGTTATTTAAAGAATCTATGTGTATATATAGATATAGACACATATTGTGAATGGGCATGTGTGTGTTTGTGTGTCTATACATAAAAGGGTGGGAACAGCATGATTACATTCTACAGCTAGACCTAAACTAAGCAACAGCATCCGGATACAGAACAATACCTTAAAATAAAACTATATGATCTCAGGAAATTCCATACTAAAATTATCTCTCCTTTAATTCCACTGTATTAGCACTGAGTGGGAATCAAGACAACAGTTGGTGGTAGGAATCAGATGCATTGATCCATACAGTTTTATTTTTTAAAAAAATCCAACAAGCTTTAGACTCTCTCAGCACAGAGTATGTTATACAGTGTTCCTACTAACCTTAGTTTCTGTATACATGTTACAGGAGTAGAAGGAATAAACTGGACAGCAGTTCCCATCTCTTCACTGCTGCTTTTCTTTATCCCTGTCACATTCTGCTTCAGTTACTTTCTATGTATAACAGCACCAACCAACACGATTTAAACACCAAGCATATGTTCAATACGGCAGAAAGGTGAGCTTGATCTGAGGACAAAAGTTTCATCCCTTCAGAAAAATCCCTCAGCAATTTCACCAAAGATAACATGGAAAACACAAAATGGAACTGAAAAGAGTTGCTCTAGTTACACAGGAAAAATTGCAAGTGCACACTTACTTAACACCCCCTCAATCAGCCTGCCCATTTAAATGATGTAATTTTGAAAACTGAATTTGTGAATATACCTTGAAACTGCGGTTACCGAGGCCCTGCCATGCATTCCTCCTAGCTGCCAGTCTCTGTCTTGTAGCTACAGCACAAGACCAGACAGCGTGACTCAGCTGCTCAAACTTTGAGCAGTTAAGGCACAATAATCATAGATGTTTTTCAAATAATTACTGCCTCCTTCAAGGCATTTTCTGCTCTAGGGCTATCTTTTCATAGGACACTGCAAAGTGAAAAGAAAACAGGCCTTCAGAGTTGGTTAATAGTACCAATGTGATCTAAGTTATTGATCAACAGATGTCCTAGACTATCACAAAAAAAAAGTCCTCACATCCACTTTCTATTCCCAACTGCTTATTCATGCCCTCCCAAAAATTCTCGTCTCCTGGGTAGACACAGGCACACGTGAAGCCAAGAAGTAAACCAGACTAAAAAAAAAAATCAGTTGAACAAAGTACTCCCTAACCGTCACACCCTTCCCCCGGCAAGCTGTAACTCAGATCATGTTCCCAACTCATCTCCCCACACTCTCCCCACTGGCACTCAGGAAGGGACAGTGCAGGTGACAAACAAGCAAGTGGCAATGGGAATACCATTTGGGCAATAGCACCAAACTGTGCAGGTTCTGGTGGTTAATTTCATCTGGAACTTCTCCAGTTTTTCCACTTGGAAGACCTTGATTCCACCTGTTTATTCAAAGGTTTTGACAGACTTTAACCTGAAACTTGAATTCCCACCGAGGAACTGACCTAATGTCTGTTTCTTGTCCACATTAATATAGTGCAGCCTCCCCACTGAGGATTTGCAGCACATTAAACTGACAGGGAAGCATGATATGGAGAGACGAGGAAAGAAAGAAAAAAACAGAGGGTGCCTCAGGGGCATACTTTTAAAATCTCCAGCAAAATTTAGCCAACAAATAAGCATCACAGCTTATGAATTTCCAGTAGACTTTGGCAGATTGCGCTGCTAAAACACAAAAAGGTTTAAGGAACAATCAGTGTATATTCCCTGCAGCTGCTGAACAACACCTGCTATGCAGAAACAGCTTTGGTCTGCAGCAGGTCATGAAGTGACAGCAGTGAGAAGAATGAACTTCAGTGTAAAGAAACACAAAGCAGAAAAGGCTCAGTCTATTCGCAGAATAAAATGGGAAAAATAAAGGACACAGGGAAGAGAGCTAGAGTCTGCAGCTGAAACCTGGATCTCAGAGAAGAGAGTGCGAGAAATGAGAAATGAAAACTGAGATTTGAAGCTAGTGAGGGAGATGGGGTAGAGACACACACTCCATGAGGGACACAGGTTGGCACTAATTTGCTATGCAGAGAAAAAGTGGGAAAGGAAACAAAGAGCCGTGACAGCCTGGTGTAACCTCATTGCCATTTATTCACATGAGAAAGGGCAATTAAAAATTATGGTGATGGGTACAAAGAGGAGAAAGGAGAAATCAGAATATTTCACAGTTTGATGAAAAAAAAGCAAGGTGCAGAGAAAACACAGTGAGAAACTAGAGATAGATTTAAAACACAGGAACTGCTCAGGAACAGGTGAAAGAAGCCTAAAGGACAGAAGCCTGCTGCCTCCTCAGCTATTTTACTATTTACACAAAACAGCCTTGAATGAGCAAAAAACACCCAAAAGTCTTAAGACACACAGGCTTCTATCTCTTCAGCTGGATCAGTTTATGTATCAAGTCAGAGTCCTCAAATAAGGTTCAGCAAGTAATTCAAAGGCTGAAGTAATGGTGGTAAGTGGAAGCACTCAGGCTAGTGCTGCTTCCCAGCTCCCCATATCCAGTCCAATTCTGTAGAGAACTGTAGGCTGTCCTCTAGACTTGGACAGTACAGCTTCATGCATTTTTGTTTATCTTTTCAAAGTCCCTAAACATCAGGTAACTCCAATGAGTATCAGAAGTACATCAGAAAAAAATGTAAGTTTTTGACACTAGCATTGTGCGACTTCTGAATGCTTTATTTTTACTGAAGTAGCAAGCTATAGTGTACATATTCATATACTTCATACATTTGCGATTGCAATGTCTGTCAGCACTACCAGATTTATCTTGGCTCTAGTCTCACATATATTTATGTAGAGTGACAGCAAGACATTGACAGTAAATCTTCATATCATAGCAAGAGAAAGATTCCCAGACACCAAACTCGTATCACTGAAAGTCCAAGTACAAAGCAGAAGACAAATAATATTTATATGTCCTTCTGGTAGTTTAGTTATTTCTACAGAAATAATTTTGGACAACTACCTTCACTCAACATAAATAACCCACCATTACACAGTCTTGCAAACTGCCAGTGCAAGTTTAGCTGCTCATGAACTACATGGAAGGGGTTGCAAAAATTAACCTGCTTACAATTACATCATTTAAAAAATTACATCATTAACCAGATCACTTTCTCGCTGCACAGAACACAGCCACAGTACTATCTAATCACAAAGAAACCAGAGTTGGTGCTTCATAGTTGTTCTGGAGCCATGTTCTGCAGGAAGCATAGCTAACTAGTTAAATGAGCAATAAATCCAGTATTACCAGCCCTCCACTTCAATATTGCTGAATCTTACATGTATGTAAGGAGAAAAACAAAAACCCTAAACCAGCAAAATTAGTTTGGATTATAAGAACCTTATTACCAACAAAGATTAAATGAAAAAGATAACTTTATTAGAATAACCTGTGTGTATTGGTAATCATGGTTCATGAGGTGTATCGAGGTACACAACTACTCTTACTTAATTCTGCTACACAACAAAGCAAGATCAGCCACTAGAAGTTATTTACCTGAAATACTCCTAAGTAAACTGTTGCACAGTTACTGTATATCCAACACAAATCCATGCTACTACCAAAAGGAGTACTTCCCTCCCCACTACAAGCTTTCCAACACAAGTAGAAGGAGGAGAAAACTAGGAGAACAGGGACAGGCTTCTGGCTGGAGCACCCCTTCTGTCAAATTAAGTACCGTCTTGTTTACCACAGCTTATATGCAACAGTTACTTGTTACTCACAGATACTACCTTCTTCAACTACTAGGGCTGGACCCAGACAGGTATGATCAATTACACCTTTCTATCAGTTTTCCTTATAGAATATAATTATAGTAGAAAAGTAATACATTTTGGACAACTGAAGTAAAAACACTGCAAACTCAGGAAGAAAAAATAATTAAATAAAACAATTTGTCCTTCCAAGGCAGAGCTCTGTCAGAGTTGGCACGAAATATAGTGACTTTAAAGAGGGTGGTAGAAACTTATCAAACTGCTGTGATCTTCACTGACTAGAGTCGGAGAGGTTGTGGGATTTTCTTCTTTGTTTTCTTTCAATCTCCTAGAAGACTTTGAAGCCATTGCTTCAGCCCAGCTAAAGCACTTAAAAATCAGAGCACAAGGATGCTGGTTGAAAACTAATTCTGATTTTTTGAAAGCAGATGGGAAAATTGGTAAGCAGTGGATTAGAGTAGTTCTGCATGAAATTCAGCTACTTTAACAATTACCAAAATCATTAATTCCATTTTTATTTCATTTATTAATTCTATTTTTCTTTTAAGATTGTTACTGAGGTATCAGTGCAAGTTTTGTAAGATAAGCAAATAATTTCACATCTTAGTAAGACTTTGCATTTACTTTTAATTCTTCAATACTGCACTAACTCAAAGTGAAAAGGAAATTCCCATTCTGATTAACCTAATTAGCTAATGAACACAACCCACTCTAACCCAGAATAAGCTTTTTTAATAGCTTCCTCTTTAGGTAGTTTGACAGTAAAAAAACATATATATATGTAGTGATGACAGAAATGTAAGTCTTTACAAGAATACATGTTAAATAGTCTAAGTTAGGGGCTTTATGATAATGCATGTACCAAGGTTTTTGAGGAAGGAAAGAACAAAATCAAAGCTAAATACAATTGTATTGTTTTCACAATTGTAATAAAATATGTGTAACAATAACAATTGGCACAAATACAAAAAAAATATTTAGAATTTTAGAATGTTGTCATTATCCAGAAGAATTTCAATTTTATTCAAGTGGAACACTTGTTAGATAATATCTATTATAACAAAAAGGATTTAAACAGATATGCCTTAATGGGACCTTTGGCAAGATGCATAAATTCCTCAAATACAGCAAAACAAAGTACTTTTCTAGTGAGGCAGAAGAAAAAATGTCCCAATACCACAAAGCAGAAGGAACCACCAATGCAAGGATTAAAAAAAAAAATGAAAAAAAAATCCGAACCCTAGATGACTTAGTCTTTTTCAGAAGACTACAGATGTTTTTAAGGGGGTAACACTCAATGTCTGCTAAAGCTCACATTATATAAGCTTTATCTGAAGGGCTTCTCTTAATTCCCTTATCTTCTCCCTCCTCCCAGAAGATGAGAATAGGGAATTAAGGGAAATTTTGTGACACAACTCCACCACCATTCTCTAAATACCCTTGCAACTGTTCCTGCACTTTCCTATGGAGTAGAAAGAGAAAGGATCAAGAGAAAGAAAGGATCTCCTGGATTGCCCCTGTACTCAGCACAGCACTACTGTTCGTCAAATGGCACTTGGAAGACGGAATTTCTTACAAATAAATCCATAATAAGGGTTTCAGGCGCCACAAACACTTCAAAAGATCTATAGGTTTTAATTCTGACCTGGAGGGAAAATATTTCCCCAAGCTGGCAAAGCCACAGGCAGACAGCAACTAAAGAGACACCACACACATAATAAAGGTCTAAAAATGAAAATAAAATCAGTCTCTTAACCAAGAGGGTGAGAGAAATCTGACAATGCACCCAGTGACTCTAACTGGCCAAAATATAAGAACAAATGAAATTTGTATTTGTTAGAAATACGGAATGAAATAATTAAATTACACATATATGTTTCTTCTTTAGTTTGGGCTTCAAAAATTTAAGGACATATATCCCAGATCCTCAAATTAAATGTCTTTTTTTTTCCTCACATGCTGAAAATAGCTTTTGTGCCTGTGTAACACACAAGGTTCAAATTATAAATGTTAATAATATTAATCAATATTAACTGTAGAATAAATCTTTACACATTTGCCAGCCAACAAAATCAAAGAAACTCCACTGCCCCCAAACCAGCGCCCTCCTGGTATGATGTAGCTCAGAATCTACTGACTGCTGGTAGCATCTTCAGTATGAAAACAGACCACACCCATGGACAAAACATCCTTAAAGAGATCCTGAAGAGGCAGAAGCATGTGTTCTAATATCCTCAATCCAACAACTGTCCATGTTAGGTGAGTAGGAGGGGAGGGAACTGCAGAAAACTATTAAGTCCAAATACTCTCCTTAAACAGAACAGCACATGCTGCTCACATGACAAAGGCCACTTGCCTTGGCAAACCATTAGTTTGCCCCAGTGGGGTATTTCCTATACTCTTATGCTTAAGGCCAGGCTTGACATTTACCTAAAATTTTGCAAGCATGGGCAGGTTTTAAAATTTGCTTGGTCATATGCACCTAATTAGTGCCCATAACCAAGCCCTCACAAATCTTGCCTGACAGTAACATCTTATTGTTAGCAGGCATAAACAGCCTTTGCAAGACTGCTGACATATTTCACAGATCACAGTGAGACCACATCTCATTTTTAAAGAAAAATCATTAAGGACATTAAATATATAGCTCATGGTTTATAACTCAAAAGATAGCTAGTTCCATTAAATGGAACTGTGCACATGTGGCAGGCAGAAAAACACATTAAAAGCATAATGAATACAAAAGTTTAAATAATCATACATCATCTTGAAACAGGCCCCTAAGAACAGCTTTTATGTGAATTTTGAGGAAGTAGTAATAACTATGAAATGCCTTCCCCCATCCTGTTCTTCAGTAAAAAAAATGGGTAGTTCTTTAAAGGAGGCATTTTAATCATACTCAAGTCTGACATGTTACAAAATACTGGCATATCAAGACACACTTTTAAAACAAATACACAAGTAGAATTATTGGGAAAGAGAACAAAACATCATTGTTTCCGCACACACATCTGTTGTGTCCCACATACAGAATCTTGTGCGCGCTCCTGGCTCTCCCCTCTCGTTGTTCTGCTGTCTTGAAGAGCGTTAAGAAGGCATGAATTCAGGTGATCAAAGGTAAAGAACAGCTTTATTTCAAAAAGCAGGTTACATAAGTGAAAGATCTTTAGCCTAAAAAAGAACAGTGGAGAGGGGAACTCAATAAAACCACAAGTGGCATGGACAGAATTGCTCCCTGCCTTGTCCAGAGGAGGGACTCTGGAAGTTTCATATTTAATCAGCAGGTGTCAGAACCAATCTTTTTGCTTGTCTTGAGTCTTTTTTTGGTTGTTTTTAAATTTACTATTATGTATAGTAAACAGAACATCCACTTAAAGGCATACTTATTGATACAGAGAAGCACTGATGTGAAAAGCTTCTGTGGGTTCAATGAGCACCTGGAGAAAAGTCAACTGAAAGCTATTAAAGAAAACAATAACACACACACACACCATCATTTAAGGCAAGGAAGTTCACAAGCTGCTGCCAACAGCCTGGCAGCATGTACTGACACTTTCCATTTCTTTGCTCAGAAGGAGGTTGTCAAGTAGCTCCTGTAATTTGGCAAGACCTTGGATGGTAAGGGCATAAATAAAAAGAAAAGAAGGCCAGCCAAAAAAACTAAGAGGTACTGGAAGACCAAAAGAGTACCTTCAGGCACATGTTACCATGGCTGCTCTTTCACAAATTTGATGAGTCTGGGGATCCTGCAAATACTTGCTGCTGGGTTTTCTAACTGAAGTCCCCAGCTGGCCAAGGAATGAGCAGCAGGCACATGCTGACACCAGGTATGTGTCCTGAATGAAGTCTGTGGGATGCAAAGGTGAAGGAACAAAGTGGAACAGAAATCTCCCAAGCCATTTCCATGAGGTGGCTTGAAGACAAATCAGCTGGATGTTGTGCAACAAGCTCCCTACAGGTGAATCAATCAGGGCAGCTCACATGGAGGATAAAAAAAGAAACTTTTGGGGTCAGGACTCCTTAGCACTTCCTCCTTGCAGGAATAGACATTGCCATGGCTAAAGGGCAGTCTTCACCTGGGAAGGAATTGAGGAGAAGGGTGTGTCAGGGGGAAGATACAGCAGATCATTTCTCATCGTGTACTGTGTGTGAGGTTTCCAACATCACCTCCAATCATCCTCTGCCACATCAGTGGGACACAGTGTGCAACTTCAGTGGTTTTGCAGCACGGGCTCCCCAACGAGATTGTTGAGGGTGGCATATAGGGCTAATCGGGCATTTTGGCTGACCAGCTACAGATATTCTTCCACTCTTATGTGACTTCAATACTCCATATATACAGCATATGACAACTAATCATGGAGTAAAGCACCAACTCACAGGCTCAAAGTTAAAACTGAGATCATCCATCTGTCATATGAGATGAGGATTTGAAAATTTCATTAATTTTCTGAAACTGCTACCTAAGATATTCAAGGAGTTTCAATACTACAAAGAGCCTTTTTATGCTGTTAATCCAGATTAGCAGTGACTGTTCAATTTGGAGTTTGCCTAAATCTTTAGTTCTACCTGATGCAATAGAACAGCCTAATCCTTCCTTCCTTTGAAGCATGGCCCTGCCCTCTGAAATATTTCTCTGCTCCTTCCCCTATTTCCTGTTCCAAATTCATGGTTCATTGTGCTTTTACTGCTTTACAGCCCATCCACAGACATTTCAACAAGGAAAAGACTTCAGAGCTCCTCTACAGATTTTTACTCCTTTATTTGCTTTTAGCGATTTCATCACCTGCTGGCCCAGCCACATGGAGAAAAAAAAATCATTAATCTTACAGATCTTCATAATTTTCATAGCTAATAGTCAGAGAGAAATCAGCAGCTCTTCTTGGATAAGAAAAATAAGAGTGTTTTATCACAAAACACTTGAGAACTTTTAGCTGTACAGGCTGCCTTTCATCTGACTTGAGCACCACAATCTTGGAGACCCATAACTGTAGGCAGCCCTTTATCAACCAATTTGCCACTCTAAGGTGGTCTGATCTCAGTCCGAGTCCAGCTGTTAATTTAAACTACCTCCCTCAGCACACAAACATTGAACTCCTCCCAAGAGGGGACATTCTCACGTGTCCAGTGCTATTAACATGGCATTCCTGGCAGCTGAAACAAATTGCACTGAGGTAGCCAAGAGCTGCCCACCTGCTGGGCTCTGCTGAGCCACAAAAGCAGCCCAGACCACTCTAAACCATGTGTTCAAAAAAGTTCTTATACCTCAGGGTGTGCCTGGGAACACAAGGCAGAAGGCACAAACCCAGCATCACTGACACTCCTGCAAGCGAGGAAACCCTTAGAGAATTTGATTTTGAGCCTCTTGCTTCTGTTGTCTGGCAGTTTAGATGAAACTAAAATTTACAAAGGAGACATGCCAATACCCACTGCATTGGGCCCCACATCAGTGGGAGTTTTAGCAGCTATTAATGTTCTCCTGAAAGCTGTGCCCAGTGGGCTGCACAAGAAGATTCTCAGTATTTTTTAATGAACCAACATTTTGTCCTTCTGTAACCAGCCAGAAAAACATCCAACTGGAAAGTCAAAGTAATTGTTCTTCCTGGCCAAAAATAAAAAAAATTCTCTGTATTTACCGAATCTACTGTGCAAGCCTGCTTATTTAACAAGATCATCTCATTTCCTCCCAATCACAGAATACTTCAGTACTAAAGGAAGTAAAACTAAAAAATATCCTTGTGGCAAAGAGATACTGAATACTTAACAGGAATATTCTGACATTTATAAGTCAAATGAAACAAAGTAAATCGTTGTATTTGTACTGCAGCAGCACTCTGCCCCTTACGCAAGATGTGCTGGAGAGAGGGTGGGGTGAAGAAGTCGTTCTAGGCTCTGTTTTAATTTGGAAACATCTGTCCCTAGGGAAGGGACTAATGTCAATAAGGCATCATCTCACAAGTTTATTTTGTATTTTCCTTTCACAGTTAACTGCACTGCTGATCTAACCATAGGCAGCAATTCTATTAAAATTATACAATTATCTCCATCAAGACTCTTGATATTATTACTTTTACAGGCAAATTATGTTTCTGTCAAGTGTATCTGCGGGTAGTTACAAGGAGGTAGACCTGGAATGACTGAAGTTCCTTATTTCTAAGAAGAAATATGCGTGGTGTATTCTAAGTAACAGTGAGAGCACAGTTAAGTAGATTCTCTCCTCAGCAGCACACCAAACAAAGAATTATCCTTTCAGGGGTACAAAATACAAGCACTGTCTTTGACTTCCAGTGAAACCCACTATTATGGTATCCCCCTAGTCTCCAACTCACAGCAGACACATAGCGATCACATAGCCTGCAACATCTCACAGTTGTTAGTCAAGAAGAATGACAGGTCAAGATTGGTAAATTCACAGGGCTCCAAAGGCAACATTTTAAAAGAAAACAGATTATTTACAAAATTTAAGAAACAAACAAACAAACCCAAAACCAAAAAAGACCACTAAAAAGCCCCACCAAAACCCTCTCAGAATTATTTCCAACACTTGAGGAAAAAAATGTTTTTCTTTTCTTTTTTTTCTTAGGGAGCAAAGAAAACCAAAGAGACTTTTCCTTAAGCAAACTGGAGAGTTTGCCCACCAGCTGTAACTTTCTCCCTCTCTGAAACAAACACACCCATGAAACACACTAACCACCCTCCAAACATTTCATTGTCTACACAAACACGATTAAGTCAAGAGTAGATAAGGTGTACAGCTTCACTAGGCCAGTTTTTCTCTCGGCTCTAAATACTGTAACTGATGTCATAAGTACAGTCTGGACAGCTGGTGCAGTTCACCACAAATACATTTGGCCAGCTGAATTTGGCAGTTGAAGTTGAAGGACAACAACAGTAGTTTTGCTTCTTTTAAACAATCTCAGATAGAATATAATATTTCAGTTGGAAGACACCTACACCAGTCATCTAGTCCAGCTGCCTGACCACTTCAGGACTGACCAAAAGCTTGAGCATGGTGTTACAGGCATTGTCCAAATTCCTCCAAAATACTGACAGGCCCAAGAAGACTGTTCCAGTGTTTGATTATCCTCTCAGTAGAGAAACGTCTCCTAATGTCCAGTCTAAACTTCCACTGGTGCAGTTTTAAGCACTCCCATGTATCCAAGCCATGCACCTGAGGGAGAAGGGATCAGCACCTCTCACTCAACTTCCTTGCCCCAAAAAGCTGAGAGAGTGGTGAGCTCATCCCTCAGACTCCTTCTCTCCAAGCTAGATGGACACAGTCCTGAGCTGCCCTTCATAGGACATTCCTTTCAGCCCTATCAACAACTTTGTTGGCCTTCTCTGGCTGCATCCAAAGACCTTCACATCCTTCTTGAATTCTGGGGCTCAGAACTGCACACAAAACTCAGGGTGAGGCCACAAAAATGCTTAATATAGCAGGAGAGCAGGGTATCTACTGTTTCTAAAAATCTTTAGAAATAGTAGAAGTTTCCACACATGCTTGTGGGGTATTGGGGGAATTACTCTGGGTCATCTTTGGGGAAAAATATTAGGAAATAGCCAATTGTTGCATCTGTTCTCAGATGCTATCCCTTCTGCTTAATTCATCTCTTCTCTCTTTTTCAACAGAACACAACTATTGAGTAAGGAAAGTCAAAGAACTAAACTATATAATGGTGTAAAGGATTTTGTTCTTCATGATTCCTGAAATGACTTATTTCTCAGTGCTGCCACAAGAAGGTAGAAGTAGTAACACAGGTGATGTCACACTTAACACCAGACAGAAATATATGTGTCATTTGCTCCCCAGCAGCCTTCTGGCATCTTCTTTCAAGAATTGTCCAATTCTCTGCCAGAATTTTCCCTTGTCCAATATAAAAAGTCCTGCTCAGTTCAGTAATGAACAAGATATAAAATACCTTCAACAGTTTTTAAGCTGCATTCTCAAGGCCAAGCTATCAGAAAACTGTCACTGAGTAGGTAAAGTCATTATGTGAACAGTATGAAGTAATACCCAGTCTAGGGTGACAGCAGTGTCAGGTAACTAATGTAAACATCATTAACTTCCCCAAGCATTTTTCATTAAAGTTAACCATAATCAAGATCCCAAAAGTTAGCTGGAGATGATGTATGGTCTTAGTAACAACATGAAGAATGATCACACGCTCATCTACACTCAGTAAAGACTACAATACAGTCAAAATACACCAACTGCTATTATTTTTTTTCTTATCCCTATCAGAAGGTTCCCCCCATGTTTTTTCCTCCTCCCCCAAAGAACACCATTTCTCTTGGCTACTTTGCTAAAAAGGAGCTTCTTACTAGAGTATCTATTCCTTCCACTGGCAACTGCAGTCTCTAAACACTTGTAAGGAGTTATAGCTACCTTAGACAAATCAGGAAACAACCAACAAACTACCATAGAGCTAAAGGGATTAATTTATGATGATTACCATGAAAGACTAAAAGAATAAATGACTTACAGCATAGCTGTTTCCTAACTAAAGTCTGAAATGCACCAAAGAGAGAGAGCAACAGAAATACTGTCACCAAAAGAACTTCTGGAGACAGATAAACACAAAACAAGACAAACAAGTTGACAAATTCAACAATCATCCATATTCCCCTAAGTTATCAATGTTTTAACTTAAAATTCTGGAACAATTTATGCAGCAGCATCTTTGAAGTAGATACACATTAACATGAAGGGAAATTTGGTATTATTATCACTCTGAATAGAACCAAGGTGAAAATTAAACTGTAATAAACATTTACCATACATAAGGAGAACAATCATACCTATCCTACTCACAAGGCAAGATTCAGTACTTTACCAAACGAAACTCATAAGAACTTAGTCTTAGAAATTCCAAGCAAGATTGTCCCTTGAAAGTTGCAAGCTCTTTCCTATAACTCATTCTACAAACAGCTGTAACTTTTTTTTTTTACATTAAACAGGATATTACATTTGATAGGAAACCAGTGTAACTTTAGTTGGATTCCCTTTTTTCCAAGGATTTTTTTTTTTTTATGAATCACTGACCACATTCAAAAAAGCAGCAGCTGAACACAAGTTTCTTGACAGACTTTCTATCCTGGATGCAGGGTATCAATGCAAGAATATTATTACCATCACCCTCAGCTACAACAGTCTGAAGTCTAAGTCCTGGTTTATTTCTGCTAAAGTAAGTGGATACACAACCTTGAAAAACAGGCAAGCCTTTGAATAGACACAACCTAAGTGAGCATAAAAATAATACTTTTGATGGGATGCTTCTGTATGCCTCTAAACACTGCAGTTAAAATGACCTCCACAGTTTTTTTATAACCTTCATAAATGCACGGGATTGCTGCTGACAAACAGCTGAAGTCCCTCCCAGGCACACCAGCTTGCTTACATTAGACACCCAGGAATGCACTCCAAGAACTAGAAAGTGCAGTGAGCTCTTTGAGCTTAGTACTTTACTCACACAAAAGGGTAGACCAAAGTTTAGAATCTATGTTTGCAGAAGCATTGCTTAGTCTGTAAAATAATTACTACTACCAATGTTTATCCTGTTGCATCTGCTACAAATAATGCTTCTAAAAAACCAGCATCTTTTCATGTCCATAAGTCTAAAGAGTGGCTACACACATACACACAAGAAAATTTGCAGCAGACTGAACAGCAGCAGCATGAAAAAGTAACATTCTCCCGACTTCTCAGTTTAGCATTGGTTAAGTAGGAGGAGTGAGGTGTGTGCTTGTTTTCAGGACAAGGCAGCCTCATCTCTCACCTGAGCATGGAACACAGAGTAAGGCACGTGATAAACTTACAGGCGACCATAAAACTGATGGGTTTGAGATTATGCCACGGAAATACTGCGACAGCATGAAACCTGGGAAACTGACACGCTGCTTTTCCTCACACTCCCAAACAGTATTTAAACTCTGTTAGCTGTCAATGAGCAGCACTGTATGATTAGGTCAGATTTGGAGTAATTTTATAATAATATAATTAAAAAGGTGCACCTCAGGAAGCATCCAAGAAAAATGCAGCTCAAGTAAGCATATGTATTTACATTGCAAAAAACCCCAAATCACAGAATCACAGCACAAACTGTTTAGTATTTTATTGCTGTCTGTGTAGAGGCCCCAGCGAAATGTTCAGGGATGCACTTTAGAAGAGGCAAATACATTTTCATTTGCTACTCCCATTCTACTACAAAACTAAGAATTTCTGCATAAATATAGTTTTAAACCTTTTCAAACTACATGGGACAACTGACCACTATTGCTTTTGCATAGTCACATAATTCTACAGACAATGCAACAAAATGATGGTGCAGCTATGGCAAATTCTGCCAGCTGTGGAGTTTTGTTCCAGGTATTGTTACCATAATAACCTACTCCTGCTACTGTTACCTCATTGCCATTAATGAAGTCTAAGTACATGCTACTGTCACACCTTCATTTCAATAACCTATGAAGTTTAATTCCTGCACAGAATGCCCACATAGTTCCTTTTTAAACTTTCAGCAAACAAACAATAAGGAATTATTTATTTCTTTTAAATAGTACACTCCCAGGTAGACAGTGTACACTCATCCCACGTTCCCTACTAAAAATTACCTAAAGAACAAAAGTCAGAGACTAAACATATTATAAGAGTTATTAAAACACTCAAAGACAGTATAAGGAGCTAAAAGGTTCAAGCCACCGGTATGGCAAAACAGCTCACCCTCCCATTGCTGCAGCTGCTCCGAGCATCCCTGCGGGGCGGCGGGTCCCTGCCAAACGCCGTGAAATCTGGGGCAGGAGGGCTGATCCCCCGGGCCCGCCTGGAGCAGGGAGGCAACTGAAGCACCACCAGGCTGCCTCCCGAACAAGCCACCCAGGCGGAGAGAGGGGCCAGGGCCGCCCGCCCTCCTGCCCCGCCGGGAGGGGCGGGGTGCGGCCGCCAGGGGGTCAGCTCGTCGGGACAACCCCCTGTGCTGCAGGAAATCCGCAAGAGGTGATTTACGGGCAGGGCTCATTCCCGTCCCACTGAGCTGACAGTTCAGCTGAAAAGTATTAATCTGGGCTCTGAAAGCTTGTTAAATAACGAACTTTACCCTTAGGCTAAAAAAAAAAGAAGAAAAAAAAAGTAGGGGTGGGGGATAGGAGTGGAGAGGGATGAGGCAGTGTTGCACAAGCTTATCAGTGCCCACTTGCTGCAGAACATGCCCTTGCAAGAGCTGTGTATGAAGAACTACTACTATTTATATCTGTAACACTTCCAAGTTGCTGCAAATCTCTAGACAAGTTTAATACATGAAAATTACCTGCTTAAAAACACAATACCTCTATTTTCTGGCCAGCTTTTCCTCCTATGCTGGAGGAGCCTCAACGTCATTCACACTTTTTAAAGTGTTTTCTAAAGCTAAAGCTCTTAAAATAGGAATGGAGAGAGAGAAACAAATATATTGTATAAAGAGCTGACCCAAAGGCCTGTATGACCTGCACTTAGGCACCAGTTTAACGTGCAGCAGCATAGCGTCTTGATGGGAAGAAAAAAATCTATTAACTCCTTTGAGGTCAACAAAGTTCAAGCAGATGACTATACACTGACAATACAATCATATTTTCCTTGAAACAATTATTTGCAGTTTACTTATTTAATCCTTTCATAATTACTTAAGATATTCATCTCAGCATTCAAGGAAACAAATATGTGCAGTACTCACTCACTCAAACCGTTCCAGCAAAAGCAACAAACTCACAGCTAAAGACTTCCAACGTGACTAAGTCTGCTTGGATCCAGAATCTTTCTCTACTTACTACTCAGCAGTAGTCAGGCACAAAAACGTTTTCCTATTAACGTAATCGCTTAATACATGCTATCCCAGTCCCTGGTCTCTTGACCTTTCCTTCCTTTGCTTTGCTGACAGTTCCTCTTTTTCCAGGGAGCACTTGCACTTATACACAATGCACTACAGTGGGAGCTCTCAAAGATTTCGAGGGTTTTTCAAGAAACAGAATAATTTTCCACACCATAGGTATGGGAACACAAAGCATCAGTGAGGAGAGTACCTTCACTATCAGCTGTTCTACCTCAGCAGTCTAAGTACACAAAATATGTGCTATGCTCCAGTTTGGATTCTTTCTACCTTTCCAGCATAAGCTATTCTGAGGCTTTACAACTCAAATGTCAGTTTCACCCAGTAAATAACTGACTTACAGTCATGGGTTGGAAGGAGTTGAGGTATTTTTACCCTCCACTAAGTTTTGACTTTCTTCTTTTTTTTTTTTTTAATTTTTATAAATGGTCTAAGTGGTAAGAATGGCTAGCTGAATTGATTTTGTGTTTCTACTTCTAAATACTTAAGCGCGAAAAACACTTTACAGACTTTAAGCAATATGATCACTGATAGTGTATTAGCACTCAGAATATTGCAATGTAAGCATTCAGCTGGAGTTAAAATATTTTAAGAGAGACTACAGTATAATCAGTAAACTTTTCCATGCAGATTACTATTTGAAAAGTATGAAAGTATGACTTTGTAGACAATACTTTTGTGGTCTACAACAGGTTGCATACCTGAAATTCAGCTAATGTATACTATCAAAACTTGACTTCCCATGCAGTTACAGTAAAATCTCCCAAACTTTTAATCAGTAAAGCAAACAGCATAGGGGGAAGAAAAAATTCCAGAATATTAGTTTAAATTTTAATCCACGTAACTCCCTCCCTGCCCCATACTGAAATGAATAATGAATGAGCTAGGTCACGATTGCTTTCAATAAGTATGTCAGAAATCTTCAAAACAATGAGATGAGGGTAAGACAGACATCAAAGGTCTTCCTAACAATGCCACATGCTTATACAACCACATACTATGCATCTTTTTTTATGCATCAGCACACCAGGAACTGCATAACCACAAGTACCAAAAGTACTTGAGTTTTATGTCATGAAACTTAATATGCAAACACAAATTAACCGAGAATTTTAAGCATTTGTGTTTGGAATCCGAGAATTTCAGCCCAACCTTCATCATGCGTCTAGGCACAACTAAGGTTTTCAGACTGGAGTGTCACCTTACACCTCCCGTCAACTCTGTCACGCAGCAGCAGCACACGCAAAGCGTCGGTAACTCCAAGAGACTTTTCAACAAATGGAAAATCTAGGGTTTTGTTGTCATCGTCCTCCCACGCCTCCCTGGCCGCTTCTTTCTCGTGCCCAGCTGCTCCCCTGAGCGTCTCTCAGCCCGCCCTCGCTCCCCCCGCGCTCCCCAGCGCAGGACCCCGCTGGAGGCGCCTGCGGGGCGCGCCCCGGCTGCCCGGGCCGGCATCGGCCGCAACCCAAGGGCCGCTGCCCGCGGGGAGCCGGGGCCGGGATCGCTCCCGCCGGGCAGTCCCCGCTCCAGGGCAGAAGCGCAGCCCGTGGGCTGCCGCTGCTCATCAGGTGTTTCGCGCTCTCTGTAAACGCAGGTGTTCCCCGTGCAGCCCACCCTCCAGCAACCCCGAAAACTCCGACACTTGTAAAAAAATTCCCCAAACTTTTAAGGACACACCCCCCCCCCCCNCCCCCCTTCAAAAGGCTTCTTCCACATCTTTTCCTTGGTGGAACTCCCAAGCTGTCCGTTCGAAGAGACTCACAGCCACATGCCCAGAGGAGCGAGCTGGCATCTACGTCGGGGGCACGGGCTTACCTTTGCCTCCCCCGCGTCGGAATCCTCCTCGTAGTAGCCCTGGCCGGACTCGTAGGCGGCGGCAGCGGCCGGCTGCCGGGGTCCCAGGAGCACGGCGCCGGCAGCCAGGCAGCAGCTCAGGGAGAGCACCTCCAGCAAGTGCATGGTGCAGGGATGGCAGAGCGGGCGCGGAGCGGGGCCGCGGGGCAGTCGGAGGAATGCAGCCGAAATTATGAGGCTCCTTCTTTTTCTCTCCCCCCCTTCTTTCACTGTCCTCTCCCCCCTCCCTCCCCTCGCAATATCCAAGGCAGTAAAATCCGTGGGATGGAGAAGATGCGGTAGCAGCAGCTCCTATGCGCCTGCAGGGGAGTTCCCAACTTTCCCAGCCGCTTTGCAAATTCTCACCAAAGTTATCCAGAGTTTGCCAGGTAAAAAACCCACCAGGAAACCGGACATCCGAGGCTGCGCTCACTCAGGAGCAGGGGAGGTGGAAAGCGCAGAGAGGAGGAGGAGGAGAGAAGGGAAGGAGGGAGAGAGCCAGGGAGCAGCAGAGCGGGACCGAGCGCCCGGTCGCACCCCGGGAGATCCCTTCTTGCGGGCCGGTCCGGTGCGGTCCGGGGGCTCGGTGCCGAGGGGTCGCACTCCGCCGCGCTGTGCGGACGCCTGTCAGCGGCGGCGCGGCCGGGGGGTGCGCGGCGCCTGGGGCTGCGCGGCGGCGGCGGCGGCCGCGCATGGCGAAAGCGCCCTCTGCCTGCGCCTCTGCGCGCCGAGAGGGGCCGGCGACCGCCCTCCTCCTCCTCCTCCGCCACCTCTGCCTCCTCCTCCAGCCGCTGCTGCTGCCGCGGCGGCGCCGCCGGCCGCTGGCGCCCCGGGAGCGATCGCACCGCACCGCGGGCAAGAGGCCGCCCGAGGCGCGCCGCGGCTCTGCCGGGAAGGGGAGGCGAGCGCGCCCGGTCCCGCAGGGCTGGGCTCGTCCAGCCCCGAGCTTCGGCTCCGCGAAGATGAAATCCGCGGCAGGTCCCAGCTCCGAGGAAAAAAGCAAAGCGCCCGGCTTCGTTTCATTTGGCTCGGAAGCCAATGGGTCAAGTTCGGTAAAACTCACACAGAGAAATCATCCAAGAAAATTTTTGTGACTCCTAATCAGTTACTTGTTGAGCAGTGTTGGCAGCTTCACTTAAGACAGTATGCAGCTAATTTTGGCTGCAGAAAAAAAAGTTTTGCCGTGTTAGAAACAGTAATCCAAAGAGTGCCGTAATTATTTGTAGCCTTCCTATCAATGACATTTTGGAGCCGTCTTCTAAAAGAAATAACACCCCATTCAGGGCCCTAAATAAAACTGAGCACAAATCCTGTGTTCCAGTTACACTGGGATTAAAAGTTTAAAATGAATGCACACTGCTATCAAAGTAAGTCTACAGCCCACTCAAATCTCAGCTATGCAAAAAGAAAATCTTATATTCCCTATACTCTTTTTTTGCTTGATTATTGAACCTTGTGTAAATATTTTAAAAAAACTTTTAATTTCTTTTATGCATCACTTGTGTACATCTTTGGGTAATTAGACTGTATGGGAACCAACTGTGGGGGCAGATCCCTGACTGCCTTGATTAGATGCTGGCAGTCTGCTCATGTTACACTGCTCTTATTCTTTGGGAATCCCATTATGTTACTATTCTGGGAGTTATACATGAAGGTGTCTCTAGCAGGCTCTCAGGTACCTCCTGTTTTTTTGATCTATTTGTTATAATTTCCAAGATGGTGTTTCAGCATACTGCTACACAAATATTTTGATACTAGAAAGTAATCACTTCATTTGCAACCAGAATGAAATCTAAAGTTTTAACAGAGCTGTATTTTTAGATGTTGTATAGTCATTAGAAAATTATTGAAGCACTAACGTTTTTCTAAATACTTTCAAGATGGAGTAAAGCAATGAAATAAAGACAGGGGTAGAAGTTAAGCAGAACCGCTATGAAGATACAAAATAGCATCCATAAATTAAAAAGACCATTGTTCTTCACTGGACCCTTACAGTGCTTCAGATCAAAGCATAGGATTAAAGCCTAAAGAGAGCATAGCCCAGGATGCAAAATCCATCTAAATAGAAATACAGCATTACTTATTTGAGTTTAAACATATTAAAAATCTTTCAGAAGTACCACGGACTGATGTAGAGAGGAAATTATTTTGCAGCACTTTACTAAAACCTGCCTGAAAAATCATACACAGATAATATTATTTCAATAAGCGAGTGCTGTGCAAGGAGAAGCCGCGTAACTAAATCACAAAACAGGATGAAACATACCACTCCTGCTGTGCCATCATAATATCAGCTGGCTTCATTATTTATTTCCCCTGTTCTCCAGCACTTTCATTCTTCCCCCCACAATTCATAGGACATCCATCATGGGATCAAAGGCTTTTATGTAATAGAGCATTTCCACCAACTGCCCTGTATAGCAAGTTTAAAGTGTCATAATTGAAAGCTAGTAATCATAGTCATGGTTGCTCAAGTCTCAGTCTAATCAAAGTTTTAGCAAGAAAGTGGTTGAAATCTATGATAGTTTATATGTTCTCTGTACAAACATAAATATTCCATTGGCTCTGGGACACTAAGGTTTTCCTTAATCTAGATTATTTCTCTGCACCCCATAAAAGACAGCTAATTTAAAGGTTTACAAACTAAAATATATGTTGTACTTTCTCAACTACCTAATGGTTAATAGCTTGTTTTCAAATTAAGTAGAAATCAGCCTACAGGACAATTAATTTAAAATTCTAAGTGACAACTGTGTACACTAACAGTGAGCTGACCTTATAAACACAGATGACAAAGAGATACCCTAATAGTGAAAAGACACAGGTCTGGATCTTACTGTTCTATACGCTTCGATGACAACAATAGCTCCTGTTGAAAAATAAACCCACAGTTTTTAAATCAGAAGTAAGAGTCTTTCAAATGAATTCTTTTAATATTGTTTTAAGAATGAGTTTTAAAATCTAGGCCCCAATCCCTTGTTCAAGTTGGTGTAATGTACATCTGCCAAAAACACTCCTCTCCTGTATCTAGAAATACCCAATGTCTTCCTTTCAGATATATTCTGCTTCTGAAGCACGGATGCATTTCAATGCCTGTTTCATATCCATTTGTTAGCAGTGTGAAGACTCACTGCAAGAAATGTGAGCTGAGTGGGAAAAAGAAGAGGGTTAAGAGCAGCAAGAAAAATCAGTAGCATGCTTTCATAATGAGGTTTATGTGCTTAATGTAGGAATAAATGCTAACAAATGTTTTCTTTTCACAGAATGTATTTTCCATTATCTTTATATTTATATATATTTATATAATATATATTATATATAAATATATAATATATATTTATATAATTATTGTCTTTGGTTTAAAGCAATCTCCTTTTCATTTTCTTATTAAACAGACAGAGAGAGGCATACCCAAGAGTTAAAAATCAGATAGCATGGTTTGTTTTTGTTTTAATACACCTCAGTCTTACAGGTAAGTTTCAGTGGAATTTATGTTTAATGTAAATCTCAAAGGTAGAAAACATTGCTCCCTGTGTGCAGCAACTCAAAAGACTGTGGAAATGCCATTCTGGAGTCATCCCAAAAGATGAAGGCACTAAGTAAGCTTCCTTGGTTCCTTTACAGGTGGGATTCCACCATACTTCCTCCCATGCTTAAAAAAAAAATAAAATTTGGCCATTGATCAATATCTAAAATATCAATGTCTGATGTAGATATCATAAATCAGCTGTAACTGTTTAGGAAAAAAAAAAGAAAAGATAATTTAGGTTCAGTGCCAAACTGAACACAACTGCTAACCGATACATTTTCTGCCATTGAATCATTCAATCCAAAGTTTTATTTCACATTTCTTTCCATATTGCTTATCTACTCACAGTAACCAGCTTTACAAAAGACTTAGCTGCTGAAAAATGGAGGTACAGTGGATTTGAGGCTGTAGTCCACATCTCTACATTTCTTATTTGTATAAAACATAATTTAATGGAAATATTTAGGAGTACTGCCAGTTTTTCCTGATTATAAGAGTAATGTCTTTCCTCACTCATCAAAAGCACATGTAACACCCTATCTTTTTCTTGGTATGGGCCTTCATTTAGTGTTTCCTTATATAATCCTAGAAAACAATCTAATCGTGGTGGCTTGGAGATCATCAATAGCTACTGAAATATTTTCCGGGCTTTGATCAGACATCCTCACTTGTAAAATCCCACGGGAAACTGTTCTACACCAAACTTCCAGCTAGGACTCCTGAAATGTAGTTTTATCCATTCATTCGCATTACTTCCAGGACAAATAATTTCAGCTCAATGAGCAAGACATCATTGCTCCAAGATCATTTTCTGCAATGCTTGACCTAGCAGCCTGCACTTTGTTATCTAGAAATTTCTCTTTTATTTAGTATAAAAGTTGGTCCCTTTTGAAAATTAATTAACAAGACAAGAATCTTTAGAATTCAGCTTTTTGACACCAGTTGATATTCAAGGATTACAGGATTATTGGGATTTCTTTGTTCTCAGGGATTCTCTTTTTAAACTGTTAAAATCAAAACCATTGGCATCTAACATTAGAACTTCTCTGTGTTACTGACTAAGTGACCACAATAGTGTAAAACCCTTCCAATCCTTGCTATAATAAGGGGTTAGTATGATGCAAAAAATGGACAGCACCAGGCTGCATCTCAAGAAAAGTGTTTGAATTAACCAAGGCAAATTACATATCTCTAAAGCTTAGAATGGAGAAAGCCCTAGCACACATTTTATTTTATGATTTTTCTCTTTACCATAGCTTTTCGTCTCTCTTGTGGTGTAAGGTCCCACACAACAACAGGTATCCATAGAATATTAATTTAGCCTCCTGTAAACTGATGATGTTCATCTTTATAACCTCTGACTATAAACAATAAAATGACTGATTGCAAATTTGTGCTGCCTCTTAACGGAAAGCTGTGCACAATCTAAACTGTGTATAGCTGAAGCCATGTCACTAAATAAACAGTCTTAGATTCAACAGAAATATTAGGAGCTAACAGCACATGACCACTAAACATACAAACACTTAGCATGATACATACCTTCCTGCAGTAGTTTTCCAAGTGACAAGCTATGAGATAGCATATTCAAAATCTTGTTCTTCCCACTTATACTTACAAAATTTGGTACTATAGCAGGGCAAGATGGTCCCAAATAAATTCAAGAGACATTTCCATGTAATATCTAAAACAATGGCAGAAATAATTGTTTCTTTAAAGAGATGGAGTTTCCCCTGTTTTTGCTCTTGTATACCTTCTCTTCACTTATGTATCTGCTGCATTCCTTCTCTTTTTCTTCAGTGCTTCAAACTTTCTGTTCAAAATTTTGCCTATTCTAGAAATTAGGAATATGCTAAACTCTACAAATGTAAAATGTTGAAGTATTAAAACCTTAAAAAAATTGTCAAGCAGTACTGAGACCAGTTCACTTCCAAACCCAGAACAGCATAAATGCATTATTGGAATAAGCCTCATTTTTTCTTAATAGGGTTTCTTTACAAAAGTCAATTCTTTTCTCCTATTTAAAATAGCCTTTTACAGATTTGAATACTTACCTTTCCTTACCTAATCTTCTAGTTTTAAGCTAAATAAGATCAGTGTTTTCAAAGTTCTTATAAATTTTTGTTTTCCAAAATTATGCTTATAACTGTCATTAGAATAACATTTATCCAGGGGTTCATTGAAAGATGATGCTCAACACTGAAAAAAAGCACTTCAAAACCGACTGTGTTAGGCAGAACAAAACACCTCAACCCATTCTTCTGCATGTACATTCCCATGTGGTATTTGCTTTTTAGGCAGATTAATTTTAAGCTTGCAATAGGATGTAAATCTTGTGTATTTTTTGAGGATTTTCTATCTAGCCAGATGTTCCCGTTCCTTTAGTTGTAGATGTCTCTGCCAACATAAGTGAAACATTCACATACTTCCCAAGAGAAAGGTGTCCACTATCTCCTATAATTTTTTGGTCATTTTTTCACTTCATGAAAACAATTTAAAGTCTGTCTTTGCTGTCCTTGCTCCCTTTTTACATAGGTCCCATCTTTACATATAACAAAGTAGAGGTGCATTGCCCCTGTGCTGCCCCTTGATTCCTTATGGTCAGGAAAAGTGTTGTTACTGACCCATAGCAAACGTTGAACATTCCCTCCTGACTTCCTGATCCACACTGCAGGGTTTGCTTCAGCCCATCATACTGATTCAGAAACCATAAATACCAAAATGTGGGGACATTCAGGTCTGAGATTCTTGCTTAGGTCCAACTTCATTTTTCACATAGTTGAAAATAGCTGGAGAATAGCTGGAGATGAATTTAAAAACTATGAAAGAGAGATTTGTGGTTTGGGTTGGATACCGGCTTGGGTTTGTTGGGTTTTTCTTTTGTTTTCTTTGATACACCAGGTAGTGAACCTCTGGAATTTGTTGTTACGAGAGGTTTAACCTTTGAGGTTGAAAAGTGTATCAGACATAGTTCTGGACATCAGGACCATAAAATGATTTTTAAGTTAAAGTAAGCTGGAGGGGTGAAAGGTAGAAGTAGTCCAGTGTTGGACACTTCATTCAATGAATGCAGATGCTGGAAAAGCATGAAGGAAATGGACTGCAGTAGAAGACACTCACTATGCTTTCCTTAAATAGCATATTCAATTGTAACAGTTGCAGACAAAAAAAAAAAAAA
>VZDJ01007747.1:12679955-12706875 GCA_008694505.1 Cyanoderma ruficeps
AAAAAAAAAAAAAAAAAGGATAAACAGTCTAGACAGATGGTTTGTCTAAGCCAATAGGACATATCTTATAATTTGAGGGAGCTGAATCAATTTCTTATTGATTCAGGTCCAAACCACAGAGTAAATTCATTCTTGTCCTACAGTCTCATGTTCAGACCACTATACTTAGTCATAACAAAAAATATTTATTTTTTCCATCAAAAGTCAGTCCAACAGATATGGTTGAAAGGAAGTACACAGGAAATAATATCTATAAAATAGTCTTCATAATTTTCAATGAAATGAATAAAGAGTGCTATAGCCATCCTCATTGAAACTAGATTAAATCATTCAGTCAGAAAGAGAAAAAACCTAAACCAAACTCCATATATCAGCTCTTTTTTACATCTCACAGAAAAATAGTAAAGCAGCAGTTTCAGATATTTGATATTTTTTTTAATAAATAAGACAAAGCAAAATGAGAAACCTGCAAACCACCTTTCAGTCAGGAAGTTACCAAGTTTGAATTTGCAGCATGCTTAACTTGTTTACTAAGAAGGTTTTGTTTTCTGCTAAACAATTGCTTAATAAAAACCATTACATGATCCCTTCAAAAAGTTGTATGTTTTGTGCTGAATGAAGAGCATTATTGTTGCTGTCAGACCTCAGGATACATCCTGGGCACAGACGTAGAAGGATGAGGAACCAACATCTCTAAGAATTCAAAATTCAATCCCTAGCCTTTTCACTTTTCAAAAGTTGCTAAGAAAAAACAAACAAGCAAAAACAATGACAACAAATTAAAGAACAAAGCTCCACTGATATGGAGATTGCATCAGAGGCTCCAAATAATTCATTCCATCACTGTCTGACCAGAAAATAAAATTTTCTTACACACTTTATACTGAGTGGCAGAGTTCTCTGTGATATAGTGAAAGCCATGCTAATTTGCCCCGTTATCATTAATGAATTTATGCAATAAGAGACATGCTTAGACCAGTTCTTGACTGCTTCCTACTTTCAGCGCAACCTGTTAATCTGTCTCTGACCAGAGTCTTGATGTTCAACACTTCAGGCTAAACTAGGCAACTGGTATGAGACCATCACTGGGTAAAGCTGGCTGCAGTGGAGCACATCCATCATCCTTCTGGTTGCTTATCTCTTTCTAACTTGAATTCAAACAGCTACTACTGACCTAAAAAGCAGGTGGCATGCTGGGCCTAATCTATTTTTGAATTCCTATCCCATCACAAACCTGCAGCTATACTCCACAGGGATACTTCAACTAATCTGTCCCAGCATAAAATTCTTAAGTGCAAAGGGTAGATCAACAGACCACTTTCAGGAGCAGGTTCCAGCTGTGGAACTCAACCTAATCTCCTCTATTGATAATGAACATAAGCCTGAGTTTATTCAAAACTAAAACTAGCCCCAGCTTCTTAGTAAGACTCCCTGCAGTGATGGCATCTTCCCAGGGTAACCAGCTGATCTGGAGAGAGGAGGAGTCAGTAGAGAGACAAGCTGGTATATTAAAAAAAGCTAGAAATTGCAAATATTTTATTTTAAAAAAAAAGATAGGTTCCAAACTGTGGATTATTAGATTAAAATAATTTTCAGAGCTGCACAGATGTTACCTTTGTTACTTTTTCTGCCTTATAACTCTGAGTGGTCAAAAATTACCTTTTATGTAACTGTATGGCCACTCATAGATATCTCACTTAATATCTAAATATCTTAAGCAGGATAGAGCAAAGTCCAAGTCATCCTTCCGTCATATTTTTCTGTTCCCTTGAGATGTGACCAGTCAGAAGCAGCCCCTCTGCTGTGGAAAGACTCTGGGATGAGGGAACATGGTGCTGGGTTCTGAGTTGCTCCAGCTGAGGAGGTACAGAGCAGACCACCTGATGTTAACTCACTTTAATCTGTTCTGTGGACTAGTGCACAGTCAAGGACAACCTGTCCAAGACCATGAGCTCAGCTGCATACAAAGAGGAAAAACAAGAGGGACAGGACTTTTTTTCCTGGGATTTGGCCATATTAGGTAAGTAACCTGGCAAAGCTCAGGGAGCCCTAACAACATGGTGCTGCTGCTGAGACGACAAAGACAGCCGCAAGAGAGATGAGACAAGTTATGCTATAGTTTTAAAAGCATTTTTCTGCTTCCAAGGGATTGCAGATAGCAGATGGCTTCACCACACACTTTTTGCTCTTGGGTTACTCCTAGTAAATTTCTAACATTTTAGAATGAATATGGGTGTTTATTAGTGGATCTCTGGAGTTCTCATATTCTAGTTGATAAAACTACATAAAAGCCAAAATAGTTCAAAGAAATATTTGTTTCCACACAATTCTGAAACTATTTGCCTGACAGGCTAATGTTTATAGCCCACAGTTTTGCACTGAATTCTTTAAGGCAACTGGAGGGAATTAGGAGCCATAATTAATTGTAATAATATCCTTTTACATTGTAATAGTTTTCTTTCAAATCACATCTGATTTTCTAAGTCCTTATTACTTTTCTTGCCCTTATCCACGTATGTTGATCACCTAACCCAAAAGGGATAAGACTCAAATGAGAAAGATGTATACATGTAGACATATTCACAGCAAGGGTGTTAATATTCATAGATCTTGAAAAGCCATTTGATTTGATTCCCTTTATTTTAAAACAAAACTTTAAAGTCTAGAGGTAGAGTAGATTCAAAGGATTTTCTGTACATTGTATGACAATGTACTATGTTTAGTTAAACTGTGTAACAGATCCCTTGTTAAATAATAACGCTGAGTGCTAGTAGGAATAAAAACTCTTTGAGTTCAATCTACTCTCAGTCAAGGTCAAAAAGAGCTGGGATCAAACTCAGTGAGTTTTCAAAAGCTAAATATACAGTATCAAAGTTCATAATTAAGAAGACTCATTTCATCAGTCAACTTCATGTTTGCACAGCAGTGGGAGTAATTATAACACAACTCGTTTTTTCAGGTTGGCTTGGACACTTGACCTTATAAGCAAACTCCTTTTTTCGCCCTTCTTAAGATGCAAAGCCAAACCATTTGCTTTTAACAAAACAGAGCTGTCAGTTTGACATTTCAAAGCATGTTTAAATGCTTTCTTTCATTAAAAAGATAGTTTATCTTTAAAATAGACATTTACAGGCTATTTCTACTAATTTTTATCATGCAAAGATTTAAAAAAATAGTTTCTGCTTTCTTGACATTTTATTAAGGTCATCAGTTGAACTGTATTTGTTCTAGCCTTTAGAACACATAGAAATCTTCAAATCCAAGGAAATGCCAGGATGCCTCAAGGGCGTTGTTGCCTTGATATTTTTCTTGCTTCATGCCAACATTTACTGACCAAAGAATGTGAAATCCAAATGGAGAACTACAATTGTTTTCAACAATAGTCATGTGTGGGCAGATATTCATCAAAGCTAGCTGTACACAGAAAGAGTGAAACAAAAAGGAGAGGATCTCATCTCTCTTCTGTCATCCCAGAATTAAGGCTCCAGTCTAAAGCCAAGTGTCTGATGGTTCATTACAGTCAATGAAAAACAAACCAGGCTCCTTCCAAAGAGGAAGTAGTTTTCCATTTCATTGGCACTTTCTTTAGGACGTGTTAAAATATGTTTTCTCTCAGTTAGTGACAGAAGGAGACTACATGCCAACTTTGAGATCCCTAAAGTTACAGAAAGGAAGTCTAATGTCGAGAATCTACATTACAATAACTGTCCCTGGGGAGATCCAATGCCATAAGTGGATGCCCAATAAATACAGGGCATATATACAGGTGGAAAGAGGGAAAGGAACTTAGTCTCCAGCATGGCCATTTGATTATCAAAATGAAGCAAACATTATAGTGGCATAATTGATAAAATAAAGGGAGTATTTGGTTGTTGACTGATAATACTTCCATATTAAAATTTGTGTACTGCTTATCTTTTTACCCCTCTATTGAACAAAAATTGAAAGTTGTGACAAAAGGTGATTAGACATGTCAGTAGGTTTTACTGGAGAATTATCAAATGAGTGAATGAAAAAAATTCACATTGCAATTGATTAAATAAGGCTTTAAACAAAAAGTTGTTAGGTCCTTAACAGTCTCATCTTGCTCATGGAGTGATTTCTACTAAAGTACTTTGATTTCTATCTGAGACATTTAGACTGTCAAAATCAAGCCATATAGAAATAGGATATTGCTAGATAATCTGACATTCTAATTAAATTTTGGGATGCAGTCATCTGTTGGGATATATGCCATTTAAAAAGCTAAGTGATCTACAAAGTCCGAAAGTAGACTGCAGATGAAATGAAAGAAATTGCATTTGAGACTGAGAAAGTGTGGAAAAAACTTAAAAAGTTGAGTTAGACCAAAAAACAGATTAAGAAGATTCCAGGTCAAAAAAGAAAAAAAACCTTACATTTCATCTGATCATGATGAAATCTTTTTAAAGTAAACATAACCAGAGTAATAACTTCGAGTCAAAAGCTTCTTATTTAATACCCTTCGGCCCAGAAAAACCTGACATCTGCCTCCACCTCTCTGGCCAATTTTTTTTTTTTCTTGCCAATCTTTTTAACTCTGGAAACTAAAGACTGGTTTGTCTCTTTCTAATTAAAGAACCTCTCTTATGGAAGTCTGTGTTATGAAACAAACTTGCTAACCATTTTGGTGGTCTGAATAATCTGTTATACGTAGGTGGAACTGCCTCTTTCATGGCTCCTTTGGTATTTCAGCAGTAATGCATTCAAAGTATTCTAGTTACCAAAGCAAACAGATATTGCTTAACAATAAAGGTTACAATTTTATCAAGGAGAAACAACATTTAGAAGTTCATTAGTTTTTGCCATTAGAGAGAGCATGCTATTTTTATACTCTTTTTTCTTTGCACTGCAACTACAAGTTTTTACAACTTGTATGTGTTTTTGATAATCATAACTTTATGAGGATTTTAATGTAACAGTGAAGTGCCTTGCTGGACTCTATATTATATTATATATATATATATGAAGTAGAAGACATTTCTATAGAACTGTTATGTTTGTATAGAGTATGTTAATTCCTGGAATCTCTATGGGCATCATGTTATACATACAAAACATACAAGTTCTGCCATGTACAAAAGTGGGCAGCTGGGTATTTTAAAGATCCAATTTTATTGTAAATTAAAAATAATCCATGTAACAAAATCTCACACAGTCTCTTAAATTTTATCATAGATGACTAACATACCTAATATTAGGTATTAAAATCCAGCATCACTTCATTTTCTCTCTTCCACACTAGATTTAGAATTCTACTCCCAAGAAAAATGAGAAAGGTTTAAAAACCCTCTAAAACTGAAAAAAACCTCAACCCAACCCTGCTTGAGGAGGGGAGAAACATGAAGCATTTTACCTACAGTTATGAAATCTTCATTAGAAGATTATGTTATGTACAGTTATGAAATTAGAAATATAGATACCTGAGACAAAGTGCACACCTATGTGTATCTCATTGCAAAAAATCTCCTCTGATTCAAACCATATCTGATCATAAGGGATCCTCTTCCAGTTATGCAGGACTGATTATATGTCTAGATCAGGTTTTGGAAAACTGTCGTGGAATGGTGGTTTCACTAAGTCTCAGGTCTTCACAGACTTGTGGAGAAGCACATAGAGTTCCCTTACATATCACTGTGGTAGTCTTTACATTCCAAGCGTATTATGAGATGGCTTTTTTAGCAAACCAGATGTGAAAACTCCCCGCAAGTTGATCCATTCCTTCTGTTGGAACCATGTTAATGGTTATTATTTAAACAGCACTATTTTTCCTTTGTGCATGTCACACAAATTAAATGAAAACGAGACAACTGTTCAGGTATTCAGGTATTCTTTCATTTATAGCTAAATTTCAATCATTCCATATAAGTGGTCTGATTTTCAGAAGCATCGTGTCTTATGGGCTACTAAATTTAGTTTATCTGAATGCAACACTTGGTTTTTCTAATATTTGCAACTCAGAAGACTGTGCCTAATTTCTCTATATGCATTATCATTGTAAATGGTAAATGCCTACCTGGGAATGAGGAAATTCCATACTTATTCACCATACGTTCTTGCGCAGTAAATCCAAATGGCTCAACTGAATTAACAGCAGGCTAGAAAGAGACCACCAGCTGAGGTATGATTTCCACATGAGATCTGTTCTTCAGAAGTGCAGTACTTTTTTATCTTGTAGAGTGCCAATTGTCTTTCACAAAATTATGAACAGATAAAAATTCCATTGCAATTTTTTTCTCCTGAATCTTGCTGATCTGCCACATAGTTTTTTTTTAAAATGGTACCACGTATGTAGCCTTCAGCATTACTTAATTAGAAAAATAAAATAGCACTTAACTTTCTTTTCTATTAACTACAGAGGCTTCTGCTTGACTTTCATTAAAACAACGAAGAGTTTGCCTTTTTTGGTAAACTCTTTTTACCTTTACCTTTATTGCCACCTTTTTGAGGTAACAATTTTAGGAAGTTGCAAAAATTATAATTACATTATGACATTCATCATGTATTCTTACTTCAAAGAAAAAATTGTACGAAGTAACATATCCTATTAATCACAGAGATTTGAATCCATCTAATCTTTTTCTATAATTTTGGCTAGACATCTATTATAATGTCAAACACTATTAGTGAAGCTTTAGCTACTCAACATGTGCAACACAAGTTCTTGCATGAGAATTTACACAACAGAGCTATAAGACAATAAAAGGGCAGCAGGGCCTGTGGCCTCTGCTCTCCAATTCTGTAATGTGAAGAAAAAGCGAATTCACCAGGAGCTGTCAACTCTAAAACATCTCAGTTCAACGTGATTTCACCAAAGATCAAATGGAAAAGGCTAATCTTGTTTTCTAGACACTTAAATCCCATTTTCCCAGGCAGATTTACCCCAGGTTCATCCAAATGTGTCTTAAGCAGAATATCTTATTCTGAAGTGTCTTTTTTTTTTCTAATACAACAGGCACAATAGCACTGAATACATCAGTGTCACAGTTATTGTTTCCAAAGATCAGGCAGAAGGCCACAAGACATCTATGGAAAGTAGAAAGCATGTCACTAACATTCATACAGTACATTTATATTTTATTAAAATATTTATTTATACCTGCATATCAGAAATTTTCAGCGTGATATCTTCCCACAGTTGTAATCATCTTGTACTGGTAAAAAGCAACGCAAGCCTTTAGTAGTTTTTCCTAGGGTCTCTAAGTTCTTTTTGCTTGTGTTTAAATAATAGATTGACAGGAATGCAATTTGGTAATACTTGGTGTTTTGTACATCAAAGATATCCTGCTGCTCAATCAAATGCATGCTACCATAATAGTTAAAATGAGATGAATAAACCATGTAGCCAAAATGTTGCTTAAGATTGGTTACCTACAGAAAAACTGTAAAGATCCTGAAAATATAGGATTTTTAAATGTATTTTCCCCTTTTGGCATCCAATATTTAACTCTGAAAGAATTGCTTTGTCCTACTCTAAAGATTTGCTGTCTCTACTTTTGTGATTTTTTCCATTGCCCTTCAGTAAGATTTTATTTTCAATTCAAAAAACAAAGGGTTAAAATGAAGCAATACCTATGTTGTACTTAATTAGCAGAAAAATTTACCAAGTATTTATCTGCAAATCTGACTCAAGTCACAGTGTTTATAAGTTACGATTTGGATATAATTGAGAGCCTTGTGCTCATTTTTTGCCTTGGGGATGGGGATGAGGAGGAAGGAAATATTCCGATAGTAATAAAATCCAAAATTTACTAAAAATCAGTAACAAAATTTTCCACTATCCTCAGTGAGAAAGGCTTCATGCCTAATGTTTTGCTTTTTAGGCAGAACAGCACATGATAAAGAAATATAGACACATTTTGGTTTTACAAATGCATGGGTCTTGGCAAAACTGATGACAACACAGCGCCAGTGTTTTGTGTTGCAAAACCAATCGCTAATTCTCCATCAAGTTTGGTCCTGTATTGAAAGCAAGGGAGGTGTTCCTTTTCCAGCTTGGCATACTCAGCAACATATCTTTCTATTTCTTCATTCTATAGGAATGAAAATGTAATTTAAGGACGTGATGAGGCTTACACTAAGCTGATTCTGTCATTACAAAAGTGCTTTATTTTCCTTTTAAAAATTAGTACTTATTCTGAATAGAAGAAAACAAGCCAAGAATCTTGACAGTTTGTACTATTTTAACAAACAGCTCCCACAAGAATACTTCATTTTAAATTGTGGAAACTTACAGGTGTGAACGTTCAGAAGTGGAGGGCAAGGCTTAACTGTTTGTTTTCCTTCTGTTAAAAAAGGACTTATTTTTCTGTACTTTCCCCCCTCTAATCACAACTGGTGGAACAAGGAAAATCTCATGTACCACTGTATGCCTCTGGAAATATTTGTACCTACTTCTGAAAGCAAAACAAGAAAACCACCAAAATATTCCTCCTCCCTTAAATAAAACGTGTAAATTAATGTTTTGCAACTTTGAAGATGAAGAATAGTAAAAACAAATGCTACACAATATGGGAAATTTGTTAAAAGCCCAGGATTTTTCTCTTCAGCTACCAAGCATAAGAATTTATTTTCTGTTAAAAGAAATGTAATAATTCCTTCTTGAATTTTGTATGAATAAAAATTTTTAAAGGTGATTTAGCAGTGTTTGCAAAGCCATAAAAGTCCATCAGAAGCAGGGAATTCTTGCTAGCCTCTGTAAAACTCCAACAATACTGTTAAAGATGATGACTGGGAACTCACAGCAAACCACCATAGAGCATGAGCCAAAAACCAAAACCACATATAACCAAGTTTCTTTTCCTTGGTATCACATAAAATGTAATAAGTACAAATTGAGAAAGATGGGAGTTTATTATTTTCAGGGGTAAATGGACAGTTTTCTACCTCAGCCCATAAACTGAAGGTACAGGAGTTTATAAGACTGAACATTTAGTTTTAAGGTTGCATATTAAATAATTTTAATGACACTGCTTTGACCAGGCAGAGAAAAATTGTGAAATGTATAATTTAGTGTTGCAAAGAAAATGCAATCCTAGCCAAGGACTTTTCTGTGTGGCTCTGAAATTGAATTCTTTGAAAGGAATTTGCATTTTGGACAAAAAGTCCCAGGCATTCTGGCTGTGAAAAATAGGGAAAATGCCAGAAATAAACAAACAACAAACAAACAAAAAACCAAACAAAAGCATTCATCCCAATAAAGAAACCCAATAAACTAGTAAATAAATAATGAGTGAGCTCAGTTAAGACAGAAAAAAAAGCAAAACCCTAGCAGTTAACAGATGAAAATATCTTTGTTTTCTTCATTAAAAATAAATAAAGCAGCTATTTTACCTCTCTTGTTACTACAGTATTTTAACTTAAAAAAACCTACAGAATAAGAAATAAATAATTAAGGGAAGAGACAAGAATAATAGCAGTACTAGATTAGGCAGCAGATATGAAACTAGATGAATTTTTCCCCTCATAGGACAGCATTAGCATTTTGGTTTTTGTTTTCTACTTTAAAAAACTAAATATGAATATATTATTGTCCAATCAGAATAACTACGAAAACTATGTAAAATTTCAATAAAGGAAACCAGTAAGGACATGAAAGAATCTGAACACAAATTTTTTAGAAGGTGCAAAATTCTCTCTGCTGCAATATATTAGTCATTTTAAAAGCGATCAAATCCATATATAATTGTGTTCATAGATGATATTGCTTATATAGGTTAAGTGATAAATAATAACTTATTTGAACCAAAAGTGACTGAGAAGCAATAAACATGGAAATCATAAAACCTTTTTCAGGCAGCTGTATCCTCACAGAAATGTATCTTTTTCAGGGAAACATGACTTTTTTCTAGAGGTAAACTCTGACATGTTATACAAAATGCTTTCTTCCTTTCTGTTTTCTTGTTGGGTACCCTCAAATATTTCTGGAATAGATGCAGCTTGTATGTTGAGTGGAAATACTGAGGGAAGAGGGTCTCTCTAGCCTGCTGTCTTGACCCTTACAGTGACCAACAGCAGAAACCTGAGGAAGATGAAAGCAAGCACATAGCCATATTTTCTCAGAATATTATCTAAACCTCAGCAAGATGCAGCTTAAAAACTTCTTGAGCAAAAACATTATCTATTTTTCTATATAAAAGTTCTTATTTTTCTTCCAGGAATCTGAACCGTCACACTTTGAGATCATGTAGATTTTCACTATCTATAACACCATGTGGCAGCTCACTAAATTGTGTGAAGAAACATCTTCCTCGCTTTGCTCTGAATACTACTAGTTTTATTTTATGCCTCTCATTCTTATGAGAGAAGTGAAATAAATCCTTATCCACCTTTCCTCCACACTTCGTTTTGTAAACTTCCTTCCCTATATTTTAGCTTTCTTTTTTGTGAAGGTTCCTAGCCTATGCTTTTTGCTCATGCAGATGATGGGTTTATACATTTTATTATCTTTGTCATCCTTCTCTAAATCTTTTGTCATGCATAAATGAAATGAATAAAAAAGAATTGCATACATTTCTTGTATGTTTGTTACAGATAAAAATAATCAGTGGTGTTTTCCATTTAATTTCTTTATTACATTCCTAATAATTTTTCACATTTGTTTCTTCCTTTATTACTAATCATTAAGTCAAGAAATATTCCGTAAAGTGAAGAAATATTCCCTATATCATTATTAAAATTTGCTCCCGAAGAGCAATCTAAACAAACATTTGCTTTCATATTACAAGTCATACAGATTTTGTGGCAAGCCTATGACTCAATTTTAAAGCTACAGATGCTTTACTAAAGATCTAAAGTGGAAATCAAGCAATGTTTGAAAAAAGTACTCAGTTTGCTAATATCACAAAACCTGTCCTTGCTAAGAAGTGTTAGTGTTTCCAGGACAGCATACTAATGCTGCAATAACTGTTCTTCCTAAAGTCTTATCTGACTCATACAGACCATCCAGAATATTCTTAAGAAATAGAGACATACTAATACTTTAGGCCTTCATTTTGTGGACAAGAAAAGGCTCAACAATGCACTGTAGCACCTGAAAGGGATCACCGGTCAATCTGGCTATTGCTGCTAGAATAAGATCAGGCACTCTGTTACTGTCACCCCACATGAACCCCATAGCATTTTTCTGTGTAATGGACAGTAATTTATATTCATGCCCTGCGTGAACCAAGGCTTGCAGCAGCAGAGTGATCTTCTGCAAGAGCTGCTGATGTTTTATCAGCCAGTGCATCAGAGGCCGTTTTGCCCAATGAAGCAACTGATAGTGACATCTGTCACAGTCATTCAACTGATGGTCATTTCTGGAAAAGTACATTCATAGGAAAAGATGTGTACATAGGAGATAAAATATTCAGTTGGGTTGTGGTCAAGATGTTTCCTGCTGCCAGCTCTCAAAAGATTTACAGTTTTCAGTTTGAGTTTTCTATTATACAATAAAATATAATTTTAAGTGATCTTTACTTTGAATTTAGGGTTAGTTAAAGAGCAGAAAATCGTTACAGACCAAGTAAAATGGAGTCTTTTTGCAATCCCTATATTGCCTTTACTTCAGACACTTGGCTCCAGAAAGCTTAAAATAAATGGCAAATCAATGGTAGAAATGAGAACAATTAATGTAGCAGAAATTTAAGACAACCAACAAACTAAAGCAAGTATAAATAAAAAGAAGAGATCAATTTGTAATCAGTGAGGGCAGCACTCATTGAAACAAACTATTACTACAAGTCCTCTAGTTAGAACTAGATATTTTTGAAGACATGTTCTAGGTTAGAAAACTCATGCTAACAAATTCTTACATATGGTGTTATGCTGGTCTAATCAGCTTTAAATGTGGAAAAACAAAAAATGCATTTTATTCCTATCCCTCTTCCAATTCCCCATAATTTTTCCTAGTAAAGTGTAGTATTTACACATCAGTGCTATGTTCATTTTTAATCAGATGACTTTGCTCTCCTAGCCCATAAAATACAAAATGCATGGCAAGGATCTGAAAGGCCTATTAGCCTTTTCTCAGACGGTATAGGTATGAACATATTATATTTATTAGTACTTTTTGGCATCAAAAATACTTGAAAAGAGAGGCTATAAATCAGAAAACACTTGTTACTCTTCAAGCTCACAGCACCAAAATTTGTAAGTAAAAAAATCTCTGAAATAACAGTACAATTTTAACTGTGTTCATCTTGCAAGTCCTGTGCATTTCAGGTAAGAGCTCTTGTGGCATGAATTATTAAACTGCCTGTTTTGGCTTCCTGCACCTTCCACTTCTCTGCTTCTCCTTTTCAGTTTGCCCAGCATGGAGCATCCATATGAGTGCAGTTCAAATGACATTAATGGATCCATATGCACTGGTGAGCTCACAAGCTATTTTTTCCAAGTGAATAGTGACCACAAAGCAGGTCATAATCTTGATTAGTATTTGAAGCGCCTCTGAGGTACTACCTAACAAGATGAGTTCTGAAATAAATACTAAAACTGTGAACCTTATAGAGGTGAAATATAATTAAAAAGAAGAATCAAGAGACCCTTTTTGGAATACTCTGACGTAAGTTGCTAAAATATGTAAACATATTTTGAACTATATATTATGCCACATTGACCACTATGTAAAATGTTTTATGATAGAAATTATATCTGTGGTCATGGCTGAAATTAAGGTTTTTTCCATTCATTTATTTTAATACAACCATTTAAGAGAAACTAACAGCTGCTACAGAATGAAAATGCTCAAGCAGTGTGGTCTTCCAAAAATTCATGTCACAACCAATTCCCAAATTAGTTTGCATTGCATTCTGCTTGCACATTTTAAGTGTTGTTCCAGAGGAATGCCTGTGTTACAGACACGATTGATGGTGCAACATGGCGCTCAAGGGGTGGCTGGAGTGCAAAGGAACAGGAGGTATTCACTCCCACTAAAAATAAGGAAACATTACAAAATTATATTTAGGATATCATCTACGTAGAAATCTATCTCTACTAGAGAAAGATAGGAAATGATGGTACTATTTTGAAATAGATGAAGCACAGGTCTAATACAAAAGACAATATAGCAATCGTAACAGAGGAAAGCAACTGTCATGGTTGATTCTGTGGTGAAGAGAACGCTTTTGTTTGATAAACAAGATCTGGAAACTGTATGGTCTGCAATAAACAGAATAGAAGAGAGGACTGACTACAAGAGTAGACAAGACTCAGACTCTGAAGTTGCCTGCCACAAGTCTGAGGCAGTAATATGTGCTGGAACACATCACACACTTCAGCTAGAGGGACTTCACAGATGAAGACATCTTGAGAACTTACTGTAAGAGGGAAGTCCTAAAATTCACCTTGAAAGTCCTCTTTCTGCAAATGCCAAAAAAACCCCAAACCAAACTAAAAAATCCCAATTAAATAGGAATTGATTTCTCCCAAATGCCTGACCATTTTTTCCAAGTTCTAATGGAAACGAAAGTGTAAGATGAAGGCTCCATTATGCTAAGATTGATAATTTGTCATTTGGATACAAAACAGAAAAGCTAGAAACAAACCACAATCTCAGTGCAAGAGGTGGTAAGAGCAATACAAGTAAGCATAATGACAAAATTACAATTGGCGAAGCACAGACTCTCCCACCCCCCCTTCCATTTTCTGTTTCCTAATGCTAGGAGTCTCAGATAAGAACTTAAAATGGGAAGAAACATTTTTCAAATAATTGTAGTGAGTTTATTTACTCTATATGAACCATTAGTAAATATTTTAAATAGTGACGGTAATAACATTGAGGAGAAAGTGTTCAGGGAAAGCAACAAAGTACAACACTGCTAGGCCATGAGTTAATGAACTTCTGTTTGCTGGCTGTAACCTCCAAAAGACAAAGAAAAGATGTCATAGGGGTCAAACCCAAGGATTAGAATGATTTATTGCTTAAGCATCTATGATATATAGGGTAAAGGAGTTATCAGGGCATTCACATTAGGTTATATATGCTCGAATAATGTACAGTAAATCATTAGAATATCTACAAGCCCTAGATAATTTTCTAATACAAACAGAACCAGGTCCAACATACAATCTTTCCAGGAGACTGCAGCTGAAACACTGAGTCAGAAACTGGTTACCTAGGGACCAGTAAGGATGGCCTGTTTATATTATGGATGAACAGAGGACATTTGCAAGCAACACCCACTCACTCATTCTCATGTATCACTTACACAGTACATTGAAAGGGCTAAATGTTCAGCAAACTCAGTATAATGAGCCAAAGTTAGTAGTGGGGTGGTAATACTGCTCCCAAGAGACACAGAGTGTTTATTTGCTATGTGGGCCTGGGAACTTAGGTCATATTTCTAGTCTTAAAATGACAAATAACATTACAATTATGGGTATCTTCTGAAGTGAAAAGCAGCCCATGTGGTCTGCTGACTACTTGAGTTTCTTTAAAAATAAATGGTAATTTAAAGTCAGCACTGACCTGTAAGTCCCCATCCCTTCAAGGAAAATTAATAGGTGGACCTAATCTATGAGGGACTGAGATCCATGTACAAAAGAGATAAAACATTGTCAGCTATAAAAAATTAGTTAAGCTGTGACAATCAGCAAAGGCAGGAATGCTGCGTCTGTCTCAGAATTACAATAAACCTGCTTATCCTAAATAACTTATATTTCCATGTAAGACTACACTAGTATCCACTGCCAAAATGTGACATGCTATGCAAAAAAGATGTAGTTAGAAAAGCATATTATCTTCTTATTTCCAGCAGTTTTCTTAAAGATATCATGAAAACAAATGAAATAGCAATGTGAATAATTTATAAACTGCATATGGAACTGTATCCTAGTTTTTCTGTCCATCTAGTTTTCTGTGGTCATCTTACCTGTAACCAGCCCAGACATAAAAAAAGCTTCAAGGGGATCTTTTAAAACACCATGAAAGAATACATTTAACACCATTGTTGGAATTAGTTAACTTCATAAACATCTGTCCATTCACAGGGCTTTACACAACAAAATAATTAGAATAATGAAATTAATTGGAATATTTTTTGTAATGTTTACTTAAGGTAGCTGGAGCAAAAAAAAAAGAACTAATTTAACACTAAGAACTAATTTATAACAAGATGAAGTAAAAAATTCAACATATTTACTTTATATAGACTGCTGTTAATTATTTAAAATCAAATTTAAGGGTGATGTTTTTACTCTCTACTCTTGTCCCAGCCCTTGAGAAGAAAATTTAAAAGCTTAAATAGTCAAAACATGTTTTTTTCTAGTCACTCTTTTCATAAGAAAAAGTTGTAAAAAAAAAGGAAACTTGGGAAAATTTCAGAAGGCAGTAGCTCAGAGATTTAACCTACATAAAAATCTTAAGTCAAATTGAATAATTGGCTTACGCCTTAAATCAGCTAAATAAGCATGTAACTGGAGAAATATGGACACTTTATTCCTGAAAAATATCCATTAAACACCAAGTTTCGGTGATTTAATCTAGAATTACTGCAAGCTCTCAGGTGTAAACTCTTATCCTAATTGTACTCCACCATCACTTGCCTACTGCATGTCCTGATGTTTCACCTGTACCCAGCTAGAGAGACCAGCACAGCCGTGTAAGAGAAGCTCTTTGCTGGGGTAATGTCAGGGAGAGCATTTCTACTCAGCATTGAAATTAAATTTTTATCCTGAACAATTGTTGAATGAAGAGCCTCGCTCTTCCCATTAACCCACAATTTTATGCTCTACAGATTAATCAGGTTTTTGCTCTTAAAACCCTGTTTTGTTACCAGCCTCCCTTCATTAGTGAAAAGATCTAAAAATTGGAGACCTATGGATATTTGATTGACCATCTTCAGAACTATTTTGCCCCAAAATGAATTTAGGTTATTTCTAATGGCACAACAGTACTGGACCAAAAAAGGGAATGTTTGAAAACACTCAGCCCAAGGCAGGAGACATTCAATTCAGTATAAAAATCTCATATGTCAAGAACCTTGAGAGATCATTACACCACAGTTAGGTAATTTTTAAAAAAAGAACTAAAATGTTCCTGAGATCACACTCAGGATTGAAAAGGACACTGCACTAAAATCCCTAGTTTTGTTCAAATTTTTATCATATTTTTGGATTATTTTCCCTTGCCACCTGATACAGCAGCTGGATAAGGAAATCCAGATCAGGATCTGGATAAATTTATCCAGATAAGGATCTGGATAAATTCCAGGTCATTTGGCAAAATCCTTTCTTCATCTGAGATATACGTGAAATTGACCAAACTAAGATTTTTTTCTTAGGTAACATGTGTTATTTATACATAATGCATTATTGTAAACTGAGATTTTATGGAAGATTAAAAAAAAACAAGGCTAATTACATACCCAAAGCTGTACAGGTAATTAAAATCATGAGGATACATACTGTCTTTAAAATCACAATTTAAGCTACTGTTTTCACAGTAACCTAAGATGATAAATATTTAGGTGAGTATATCATTCACTTCTAAAAGCTCAAATGTGACAGTGAATGTATTTTTTATTCACAGTCTGGGAGGCCAAGCAGTTCCTGCAAGGAACTATTTTTAAAAGAATTTTTGAAACAATTACTGCAGGGGCACGGCACAGCACAGGCACATTCAAAAGGTTTTGAAGCGGCCAAACTTTATGTGCACAGAAAGGCTAAACATTTCTTGTTTCTGGGTCACAGGCAATCAAGACCTTTGACCTTCAAGCTATAGATTTCTTACGCAGGCAAATTACTTACACTGCAATACTTCATAAACAACAGGAGCCCTACGTGTCCCACCAGGCATTACAAATAAGGTGAGGTTACACTCCCCGTTAGATTTGATTTGGATGGAAATGAGTCTCCCTGGGAAGTCTGCTTAAGCCTTTTAAATAATGCCTGATCAATGGCATGGCAATTTAGTTTTAGAATTGCTGATAATGATGCTGATTTGCTATTTTAAGGACTTAGCTGGTATGAGTCAGCATAAATATTTGATTCAGATTTTTTAAAAATTAGAAATATTACACAGTAGATGAAAAGAAAAATACATCCAATATCAACCTCTAATTTGCTTGAGTGATTTTTGCTTTAAATGAATTCAGTATTTATGCTTTCTCTTATATGTGCATAAATAAATACTTAAAATATGATGTGGAAACAGGAGAAAAATGCAAACTAAACTGGCAGTTTGTCTAGGTATGCCCAATTCTTGTTGCCAGTGAGTTCCACACCTTCTCTTAGTTTTATGTATTCAGAGCCTAAAGCAGAAAAAAAAAAAAGTTTTAAGGGGCAACTAGAAGCCCAGACTTCTAACAGAAGAAGGGAACAGAAGCTCTAACTATTTCACTCTTCTCCAACAAATAACATGCATATATAACCCTGCTATATTTCAAGAGATGTTAGAGTGAGAAATGGGATGGTTCCTGTTGGAATGAGGACTTTCACCTTTTAAGCTGCATCATCTCTTATTTGTTTCTCATTCAATTCAGTTTCTTTAGGAAGGACCTTAAAGTGCCAAGAATTAAGAGATAAGTCAACATCCAGTACTCTACATGCAGAGGACTAAACAGAATGAATTCACAGAACAACTGCCCATGATTCAGTAGTACTTTGCTCAAATTGGAAAAGGTGAGCTAAGGAAAAAAATTTCCTTTTTTTTCCTGCTGTTTTAATGCTTGGGATATGATTCAGGTTGTTAGAACAGTAGCAATAAACAAACATTTAGGTATGCTCCGCCCATATTAAGCACATCAATATATGTAGAGTTGTGGTCATTTACCCGAGATGCAAAAAGTCACAAGATTTGTCATTCCCCCCAGGAGATTAATAAGTAACTAAATTCAGACTATATTTTCAACTGTTTTTCTAGAGCTGAAAGAGCTCCTGAAACAACAACTAAAGGGTTATTGGATCAAAAACAAGGAACAGAATTTAAAAATACTTTTAAAATCTACTGAATGGAAAACTCATTTAGGAGGTGGGAAGCTGACATAATTTCCTTATTTTCAAGGCTTGGGCAACAGAAACCATGCCTTCTCCATGAAGAGATAATACAAAATTAGACACCTTATAGTTACCACTAATTCTTACTTCAAAAACATTTGGCTCTTTTTTTTAGAATATCAGAGTTGTTTAATGATATAACAATATCTCAAGACTGAGAAACCCTCTCCTTTTTGTATTTAATACCAAGTCCCTCTCTCCTTAGTGCAAGTGCAAATTTGGACCTACTGTTTTGGTAACTTTTTTCTGGTTAACATTTTTGGCCAAAATTTTGCCTGTGCATAAGCATCCCAGTCTGTTGGGCTGTACAGGATCCAATAAAAACAGCACAAAGCCTGATAAGGTAAGATATAACATTTTTGCTTTGTTGTGACCTCTTCCATTGAACTTTTCCAGGAATCAGGGGTAGACATTCATCAGAAATCTGATTGCACTGAACAAAATTCCACATAAAATTGCACATCAAAATAGATTTTAAAAAAAAGTTTAACAATGCCTGTGGTGTTTGTTAATTAGATGCTAACCAGCTAGCTGTGCTGAAGGCGTGGGGAGGCAAATCAAAGTACTACTTTCTGTGTATTCTTTCCTTGTGTTTAAACTTCACTCACAAGAAAAGAGGGAAAAGTCAAATTACAGGTTACAAATTAGTATGTTTTACACTTTTAAAGTTGTGTTTTTGTAGCGTGCTTTGTATTGATTGTTCAAATCCACTGAGTAAGGAACAAAATAATAATTACTTAGACACTCAGGTCACAAATTTTTAGTAAGAATAGAAAACATGACAACAACCTAAAATGAATTATCAACACTACAATCTCAAACAAGAAAAACACCTTTCTAATGACCATTTTTCCACTCTGAGAAGAAAAAAAGAGCACTTTTCACAGGAAGATCTCATTTCAATTAATTTTTTCTCTTCACTTACTCCATTAGTTTTCCTTGAGTTACAGATTGTCAGCTGCGGTATAGTTTCTTTCATTTGCCCATCCAACCTTTCTCACTTTAAAAAAAGCAACCCACTAGCTAAAACTAATTGGGGCACTCAAATTGCATTAGAAAACATCTGCTACACCTATTGAAAATTCCTTAAAAGAAAAAGTGTATCAAAGTAGTATGATTGCCTGCATTTTTTCCTAATCACCAAATCCCAAAGGATTAACATAACTTTTCACAGTTCCAGAAATTACCCTGGACCTTATTCTATCTCCCTCCTAACTCCATAAATATATTCACCAATTAAAAATCCAAAAGGCAACTAAGAATTACTTTCACAGTCTCTGTATGACACGTATGTAAAACTGGGTTCCATTTGTAAAATCCTATTTCTGTAAAAACAATCTCCATTAGTAAATTATGAAGGGTTAGACATGAGGAAATAGGAAGACTCATTCACTGTGGTGGTTTCAGTAACAGCTGTCTGGCTAAGAAGCTAGACAAGGTAATAAGCTTGAGTGATTTCCGTGGTTAGGCAGAGAAAACACAGGCCAGGCTGTGAAATAGCACTTGTCATAACAACAACAGAGCTGTATTGACTTTGCAATATGTGGTATATAAATAACAACATATTTACTCCTGTTGATCTATTTAATATTACTGAAATGCTATTTCTTCAGAAATACTGAATTAGATTTCTTTTTAACATAAACATATTTCTTGTTTGTGATCTTAATGCTATTTTTTCCTTGATTTTTGTATTTCATGCTGTTCCCTTACTTCCTCATCTAAAGGTTCTATGAAGTCAACAAAGCACGTAAATGAGAAAACAAGGATTCAGTAAAATATTATACATCATAAGATTTACTCCTAGTCAAATAAGAGCTTTACCAAAGAGGATAATAAAAATCAGGTGCTAAATTCACGTGTGTGTGAGGATATGCTTCCTAACAACCTATAGACTAATTCCTTGTAAGCTTTTCTAAACTCCTTTCCCACCCATTACAGCATAATTTTTGTCATCAAATGATATATTATCCACATTAGTTTATAACATTAAGTAATATTACATTAATGATTACAACTCATCTGATTTAGAACAGTCTAATACAGATTAAGTACAATTTGATATTCTTCCAGGGACCAAATCAGGTTCTTCTTGGAAACAAGAAAATACGGCCCAAACTTTTTTTCTTTTGGTCTTTTGGTTTGCTTTGTTGTGTTGTTTGTTTTTTTTTTTCCTGACAATATTTTAATTTAATATTAGTACAAATGTCAGCCATTTCTGGCACCATAAATTTTCTCACAGAGAGCATTGACTTGTTATCTTTAATCTCACTCTTTTGCAAGAGTACTGAAACATTAAACCATTACAATAACATAGATTCTGTCATTCCAATTCCTGTGCTATAGAGAAATGAGAATGACAATACCGAAGCACAGGTAGTGAAACAGACATTAAAATTCTTTACCTCACTTCTACTTACTCCCTACAGCTTCTATGCCATATAGCACTGTAATATCAAAGGAAGTGAATTTTAGCTAAACACAGTGAAAAAAGGCCCTGCCAAATTAGGCTGGTTTTCAGGAAATATAAATTCACCTAAGTGACTACTATCCTTGAGGTCAAACAACAGCGACAACAACAAGCTTTTATACAAAGAAGTTATCCTTTAGCCTTAGGTGAATATTAATCTATCCTTATATAGGTATAGACTATCAGAAACAAACAAAGACATAACACAAAGTTTGTTTTATTAATAAAAAAACTTACCAATGGATATGATGCCCAACTGAAAAACTCAGGCTTGGGGAAGCATGAGTTCACCTCATCTGGACAGCTGTGCTTCATCAGCACACAGGAATCAGGAGCAAGTGTCAACACCTGAATCTTCCCTTCCCTGCTGCTCAGGAGAACTGTGATTGACTAGAACAGCAGAGAAGATTAAAGACAGCTGGTTCTTAATTCCTTCCAGAATGGAACGAAGGTAATAACTTTGCATTGAAACAAGGTTGAATAATACAAATCATCAAAGCTACTCTTCTTTTTATTAGCCTGAAGGAATATGAGGACTTCTTACATAGTTTGATGATGCTGGGGAATTCCCTAACAGAAAAATTTATGCCAAAATAGAGAGGATAAAGAAGATTAAGATATTACCGTTTAACAATTGTTTTAATTGTTTTATACCCTTTTTTATTAATTTTGTTATGATTGTAATGCTGTTTAATTTATTTTATTTCAAGCATATGAAGGATGTTAGAGCTGTAATATAGATCTACTAGACAGGAGTGAAAAAAAGTAGAATATTTACATATGTTTGAAGGTAGCCGTTTTTACTACAGTCACGTCCTCACAGACTGGTATAGTTCTAGGAGAGATGAGCCCTCTTTGTTTACAGAGGCCACACAGACTCTGCTGGGATTAAATCCCTCATATGGATGTTTATGTGATTTCCCTGTGTCCTCTATTTCTCATATTATAGAAATGGCCTTTCAAGGCAGGCCACAAATACTTATGATGCTCTTCACAACTTCCATCTCTCCCAAAACTGGGCAAAGTGCATTCTTCGCTTTGCTCAGGTGAGCTATTTCTTAACTGGCAATTTCATTTTCAGTAGCAGTTTCAAAGAACAGCACTTAGTTAAAAATAAGAGGTCCAATTTCCATGATGGGGTAAGGGTTCTTCCCACGCTGTATTACAATTTCTCTATAATGCATTTCTTTTCATTATGAGAGTAACTGTATCCCCCAGGAAGCCACAAGCATTATTCCACTGGATTTTGCTTCAAAGGACATGTAAGCACACACATAACTGTATCAATTATCTAGTATTATTTGCTTTACTAGATATATTCTAGTAAATTGCAGTCATACCTAGGAACTAGGTTGGACTGGAGTCTGACTTGTTGCTGAATATGGTTGTCCAACAATGAAACTTGAATATTTCTAGCTCAAAACTATAAGCCTTCAGAAGCTGGATTGCCAGCTTTTTTAGGTTAAATAAAATGCTTTGTAATGCTTCTTTATTTCATTAACCTTCCTGTTCAAACAGGGACCTGTCACTTTAGGGGAAAAAGAAAAGAGCTTTTTGTCAGTGATTAGTAAATATTAAAAACAGAAAAAGTCAACTTGGACTTGTAGTTAGATGACTTACAAGCAGGCAACAGAACTGTGTTTCATCAGTTTTGCAATAAAGCCCAGTAAATCTTACATAAACCTTCAGGCTAAGTCTTTATGAATCTACATGGTTCAAATTGGAGATATGAGACAAAACCATGAAAGGAGCAGTAGCTGTCCTTGCCCCAGTCATGTTAATTAGCTTCTCAGTTTTGGGTAGCTCAAGAGTTTCTGCATGAGAATTCTGCTCAAGAGTTTCAAAGTTAAAGTGAGACTTGCAGCATGGGACAATTAATAGCTTGATCAATATCTGTTACAGTGGTCTTCTGCAAATCAGCTATATATTTTTATGTAACACATAAGCAGAATTATTATGGCACACGTATTTATGGTTTTATTACTTAGCTTTTTCCAACTGTTTTGTTAGGGTTTGGGTTTTTTTTTGGAACTGTTGTCCAACATCTAATGGTGATTTTCTACATTTCATTAACTGGAAAACAAAAAATACAAAGAGTGCAAAACCTTCCTTCTTCCGTGGAAAGACCTTCAGCCTTGGTTTCATGCTCTTGGGATACTTCACATGGACTTAAAATTTTAAGGCTCTGAGCAACTTGCACATGAGATTTTGTGCAATCAGTAGGGAAATGGAGATTTTCAAAGAGTCAAGACAAAAAAAAGAGCTGACCTAAACCCATAAGTAAGATCTAAATATTTTAAGGTATCTTTCTTAGGGTAGTAACTTTGTTCTGCTATGCGTCTGTTAATAATGAATATAACAAGTTGGTATTTTTCTCTTAATTTTTTACGTATCCAAGATATAAACATTAATAACTTTTCTTTATCTGTTTCCTTATCTGAGCAGAATAACTGCAGATTAGTTTCTAATGAGGAACATTCATTTGCCTTTATCTGCTGGAGAGTCAGGAGGTGATAAAGAAGGCATATGTAATCATATTTTTGTGGAGATAGGTCCAAATTTTATTTAAGTAAAAAATACTGAAAATTGTTCTTACCACTAAAACCACCATGGCCTTGTGGTTTTTTGGTTGGTTTTTTGGGTTTGTTTTTTTTGGGGGGGGGTGTTGGTTTTTTTTAATTACTTCTTGTGAAGTTATACCAAGGAATTAAGACCAGTCTACAAAAAAGTTAAATTCATATTTATGTCGGCATCAATAAAAACATCCATCATTGCTTTTTAATTAATTGGATTCTTTCGCTTGATTGGACTTCCATCTTCAGCATGGATGGCAAGAAACAGTACTTTCTTCAGTGTCACTCTTTATTTAAGATCACTAAGTGCATGCTTTTTCAGTCCCTAATTATCTTCTTGTATAAGGTTAAACATGTATTTCAACATGTTCTTGAGATCTTTTGATAAATCACATAATAAAAATAGTCCCTCCTTCACTTGAGAAAGGACCTGGTAGTACTTCTATTTTTCAGGTCTTTCTTTCTTGAAGTAGTGGCTTTGTATTATTATATATCTGTTAGCACTACAGAAGTATTACTGGATTCCAAGAGGAAGAGTATGCTGACAGTTCTTGTACCACTAGCCTTTGTTAATTTCTCTGTGGTTTCAGGTTTTGCAATGGAGCTGAATATCACTTCTGATTTGGAAAAGTTTCTTAAGTAAGTTAGTATGTGTCTAGGTTTGGGTGTCTCTTTATTTTCCTTAATTGCATGGAGTGTAAAATCACCAGCTGCTTCCTTCAGTTTGCAAATGATCTTGTCGCAAAATTAAAACACGATACCAACACCACCACCACCAAAAAATCAATTCCCCTCAAAAAACCCCAACTCCCCCCAAAAACTAACCAAACCAAAAACTCAACAAAAATAAATCCCAACCAAAACAAAACAAAAAAAACCTATCCAAATCCACCCACCCAAAAAATTAAAACCAAAACCCAACCAAATCACAAGCAAAGAGAAGAATCCTAATCTTGTAAATATTTGCCAATTCCTTTTGAGAAACATGAGTTTTATCAAAATTTCAGTTAGAAAAAAGCAAATTTTCCATGAGATCTGTAGAAAAACTCTCTAATATCTTATGAAATCTTAGAACTGCAGCTTCAGCTACTGCTGAGAAGCCAAAAACCAATTTCTCTATGGGTATTTGTTGTTTAAATATTTTTAAAATGTATTTCTTGTTTGTTGAAGCAGACATACTGGCAATGGCATTCACCATACAGTAATTTACCTTCTGTATTGGCACACGTAGGAAAAGAGCTCCCTCAGTTGTAGAGGACTGACATTCACCTCCTCCCTTTTTCTGAGCATTAGCCCAGGTATCATGGCTCTTTCCAAAACTATTTAGTTTTCCCTGTCAAACATTGCTGTGTTCCACAAAATCATATATCTGTGCTATTTTTATCCCTGTGAAGCACATTGCGTGCTGAAAGCAACCCAGTGTGACAGTGTGAGGCAAGAGTGCCCGCAGAGAGGTGTTGAATGCGCATAAACACATACTTTGTTTTTCTCATAGCACCTGCCCAAATCCTGTTGCTGACATGTCAAGTGGTGGAAAACATTTGGCAGCATAACTCTCCAGCACATCTCTCTTCTTAATTCTCAATCAGTCGAAAAAGTTTTCGATTGCTTCAGAAGTGTTTCTGGGCCCATACAACGGAAATATTTTTCATGTTTCTTTAAAGCAACCAGCAAGTGTATCTGGTCTTTATGTTCTTCTAGCTGATCTATAATTCAAAGGGTAATAAAATTGTTCAGCTTTTGTCGTAGGTCAAAAGCAGCTTTCCTGGGGGCACTCAGACTCCTTCAGCTTTCTTTAAAGCCTCATTATAAATGTTTCCTGTCTTCTGTCTGAGCAGCACATGCAATTCCTAATGAATTCATGAAATGGACAAGGTTTTAATGTAAAAATGGGTACTTCTGACTACTTTTCCTACCACCCAACATAACAGAACTAGCATTTTATAAGGATAGTGTGTAGTAGCTCCATCTAGAAAAACCTTAATTTCTGCCTTATTTTCTTGTTGTGGTACCTGTTTGAAAATGTGATGGCTTGCCTACTTTATTTATATGGGGAGTAATGCACAGTGCAGATTTCCGTACATAACTCTCGGTGCAGCAGGAGTCTATCAGATACTTTGGAAATATGACTTCAAAGAAAAAAAAACTGCAAAAATGTGATTGTTTAGGCTGAAGAGGAGAAAAGCAATGGTGGGCATGGAAGCAATATACAGATACGTGAAAGAGGAAGGGAGTAATACATTCTCTGTATAGGCAGAAAACAAGGAAGAAACAAGGGATTTTCATTTGTCATTAGAAGAATCCAATGGTAGGTCATAATTAAGGACTGAATGTTGGAATGTGGAGATGTATGGTGTATCTGTCTGGGGATGCTTAAGGCTAGACAAGCTCCTCCCAGGAATTACATAGCATTAGCTGACCCTGTTTATGTAGGGTGATTGAGCCTGGTGAGCTTCTAAGGTCCATTGATTCCATCCTTGCTGCCTTACTCTAACAGTTTGCAGTAAGTTGGATAAACACCTTAAGTTATTCATCTTAGTCAGATACCATGAAAAATAAAAACAATTTTTTAATATTCTCCATATTCCCTAAAAGTTTCAGGTTTTGCTCTTTTATTTTTGCATTCAGGGATTTTATGTTTAGATTGGTTTTTCCCTGTACAAAATATTGCTCACGTTGCATGTGATCTGAAGTAGCTAATCTTTCGGGGAAAAAGGATGATTAGAAAGATAAGGAAGGAAGACTCAGTGAAAACTTCAACTCAATCAATGCCAGCTATCAGACCAAAACCATTCAACAGAGCATTTTATTATTTGGTGTACTTTAAGTTAGATAACTGTAATCTCTGATCCTGTAAACTGCTGATCCTCCTTGGAGGTGGGCTTTGCCTGCACTTATAAAATCTTAGCTTCAGCTTGACCTAACCACACGACTGAGGGATGGTCTGAAAGTATTTCTGAAGCAGTACTTATAGTGAGATTGCTTTTGGTTCAGTGAAAGAGATTTGCCAAGGGAAATTACTGTTGTTCCAATATACTGACCTCAATAAATTGCTTTCTTATTAGCAACGTGTTAGAGATTATGTATCAACTTCGTTCTGGAATAAGGGTGCAAAACAAGACCTGATTGATCTGCTGCTTAGCTAAAATAAACTCTCACTCATTCAAATAAAATAGAGTAAAATTACAGCACATAGTCATAGCCCAGGGGAATGACTAGGACCATGAAGAAATCTTTGACTCAGGAGTTCTCAACATAGAATATGACCGTCTTCTAAAGACTAGATAGGAAGGGGCATGGTATTTGTATTAAAGATAAGGGTTTTCCTTCCCATTCTCCATCTGAAATACAATTTTCTCAGGCTATGAAGGCGTAAAATAAAAATTGAAGCCAATAGCAAAAGGTTAGAATTCCTTATTTCTCAGTCATGTCTTGGAAAGGAAAATAATAAATACAAATGTAATGTCGTGCAAGGGGTGTGAATTTAATGACACTAAAAGAATTAACTTAAAACTGTAGCTTTCAATCAATAAAAATGTATTTTATAATGCTGATAAGAAAGAGCTTTTAACTTTGCATTAATTAAGAACACTTCTTGTTAAAATAAGAGTGAAAAACCACTCCCAAATCTCCCATGTTCTGACTGCCTAGGGCGTTTTTTGAACTTTCATAATCCTTTCAAAGGTCTTACAATGCTATGTACACCACTAATGTTGCACATTTGTTATATTTTTTAGAAATGTGAACTCAGTGGCTAAATATATGTTACAATTCTGCCAAGAATGCTGGCAACATTAATCATTCTTCCTTCTACTTTCCCTATGGAAGGAGAAAAAAAAATAATCTGAGGCCTTATTTGAGCAAATTCCCATCCTTTTTTTTT
>VZDJ01007747.1:12706922-12900841 GCA_008694505.1 Cyanoderma ruficeps
GAAAATTTCTTTTTATTATGAAAATGGATTTTGCCTAGAACTTTTGTTTTAAGTGTCATAAAACTATTTTCACCCACAAGTCTATATTTGCAAAGAATACAAATTTTTTATTTCAATGAGTCAATCTTTCACTACAATTTTTGATTCAGGTGTTTAGGTGGATATTTTTCTTTTCTCTGTTGTGAACAATAATTCCATTAATTCTAAAGATTTTTTTTTCACTTGTAATTGGAATAGGTGAGTACCTTACAGCACAAGTGAACATTTTGGCATTTTGTGATATTTTTTAGGGTATCTGAGGGAGAAAGAAATTTATCTGGGAGCTAGGAGCCTGTAGAAATTCTTGCTTCTTAGACAGTGCTTTGCCTTTCAAAAGTAAAAGGCAAAAATCTGCTTTGGGAGTTTTTCTCAATTTCTTCTGTTGGCGTCCTTCTGATCTGAGAAAATAACTGAGCAAGTTGTAATAAAATGTCCCACACTAATGTGTTTAGAGTAGGTCTTAGAACTGTAAATTACTGATTTAACTTAGGAATTTCCCACATCCATTTTGTCTCCACCAGGTCATTTTCTCCCTTACTCTGTTCACTTCTACCCTCATTAAATGCTGATGCTCCTGCTTGGAGAGTCATGCTGTAAACTAGATCACTGAAAAAGCTCTGATTAACAACAACAAAGAAAACTACTAAAAACGAGCTTTAATTCAGTAATAAAACCCCCTCCTTTATATATATTTTTAGTTATTTTGCACTAACTTTGGGGCAAAAAAATATTTTACCCATCCAGATACATTTTTCTGCAATGAACCAATACTTCTTAAAAATGGGAAGCCTAGAGAGCTGGAACGGCAATGGTACTACTTCTACAAGCTCCTGTTTGTCCTTGCAAGGAATTCATATAGCGTGGAGATTTCTCTGTAAACCATGGATTATCTTTTAAGGCAGAAACCAGGTAGAAGCATGATTTGACATTTGGTTTCGGATGACTTTTAAAGCTAGAAAAATTGATGTCAGGGAAAACAATAGGAACCAAACATGCTGAGTTATAGTAGTCTTCAGTCTTGTTCTCTGGCTAGCTTTACAGGGATAAAGATCCTGAGAATAGAGTATTGCAACAGACAAGAGAGAACATAGATTTATGACTTTTCTTATTTGAGTGTCCCACAGTTTTCAATACTGTTGCAGATTTATTTTAGGTCTTCTGTGGTACAGTGAGGTTTCCTCATGATGGCTTGCCTAACTGCAGAGGTCGACTGCTTTCTGTGGGACTGCATGGCTCAGAAGGTCATGGGTGTTTTGTGCTTGGCTAAATCTTAAATTGCTAATGTCAGTGAGGATGAAGGGAATAGCTGCAGCTGGTATGCCTTCCTTGTATATGTTTTCAGACAGGATCCCTCTATACATTCCATAAATGCTTTCAAAATCAGTTCCCATTAAACAAACCAGCATGTGCTTAGGGATTTCAGTAGCTAGCTAAAAGTAATTTTCTTCCAATCAAGCCAGTTTTTAAAGGGTATGTGTTTCCTCTGTTATAAACACGCTGTTAGGGTTTGGAAGACAAAGCCCTAGTTTCCCTCTCCCTACTGCTCCCCCCCTTGTTGAGTATACTCCCTTGCTCTGGAATGCAAGAGTTTTTATTCATGTCTTCTTTCAGTCCCAAGTTTCCAGAGTTATGCCATATTGGTGGGAACAGTGAAATCAGGCAGCATACCGTAACTTTCACTTAACCGTAGCTTAAAGGTTCAAAGGACAGAAAGATACAGAGTGCAGGATCTTTTCTTGGAACCAGGGAGTGTTCAAAAATAAAGTCTGTCTTCCCTCTTGCTACATTAGGCTCATACTGTAAGATTTTAAAAAAAGTTATGAGTTAATGAGTAGAATGATTAATGAATAATGAAGACAATGAAAGAATTTCTTAATTTATGCTATGTAAAAAGTTACATTTTGGTGAAACTAAAATTACTCATTTTTTAATTAGAATTATTTTATCCTCAACAATTTAAATATTGTAGAATTGCTATTTCTAAATATATCCAAGTGAAAACAAAATAAAAATATAAGAGAATTTAGGAACTGGGAACTGGGATAGCTCTAAGTTACTGCAGTCATAGTGTTTGAAGAAACACCCAGGAAGTTAGTTGTTTGTTTGGGGAGGTGGGTTTTTTGTTTGTTTGTTGGTTGGTTTTGTNGTTTTTTTTTTTGTTTTGTTTTGGTTTGTTGTTTTGTTTTGTTTTTCGTGGGGTTTTTTGGGTTTTTTCCCCCCCATGACCTGGTTTTTATTCTTCACAGACTTCTGATTTGTATGAGAACCATGACACTCCCTCAACACAAGTCTCATTTGGACCGTAGTGCATGCCATAATATGTCCCAGCAGGAAGATGTAAACACTGCCACAGAGAGCAGTTGAATACAGGATATGAAGTAACAGTTTATTTATGTTCCAGATCATGGTAACTCAAATACTCTTCTTTTCACATTTAGTAGCACTAATGATACCTCTTGCTCATATTAGTGTGGTGCACTGCCAACAGCTGGAGGCCAATGCAACACTTAAGAGTTCAAGGACAAAAAACACAGTACAGTGCATTTAGGGACCAAGCTTTATTGCCCATTAAATGGCTATTAAACAGCATCAGAAAAGTGAAGACTTTTCATCTATGTGTGTACTGCTTGAGGATAAATTTCAGTTTTAAAAGTAACTTCTTTTTATTTCAAATAGACTGTATAATCCTTCTAACTGAAAATCTAGAGCTCATTCTGTTTGGCTGTGCAGGGCGGGAAAGATGTTCATACCTATTTCAGATTTATGATCCTACAGTACATTTCTTGCAAGATAAAATTTTTAAATTTTCATGTATGTCTTTGAGACTGATGATTTTGAATTCAGCAGATTGATTTTATTTTGTTTAGAATAAAAAGTCACCTAGGCAAGGATCAGTGATAAAGCCTCAGTTACAAAACATATATTGACAACTACAACTAAAATTCATACTTCATCAGGAATATTTTAGGAAAAAACAATCTCCTTTTCTGTTCTACATGCTTTACAGAATGCCTTCCTGAATTGTTGAAATTGGTGTAGTCATGAAATAATAGTACTTAACTTATTTTTCTCCCATGCAGTTTCAATTGGTGAAGGATTCTTTTCATCCTATTCTAAAGCACTTTGCTGCTATTAAGTTTAAGAGCCACTAAATCCTGTGGGGATAAAGGTAGCTATTCAAGTGCAAGGTCATTAACCACTAGGAAAACCTGAAATTTCCCAGTTAGCTGTTATGCCTCCTGTTAGGAAAGATATCTTTAAAAATGTCTTTTAAGAGCCATGAAATCTTAGAAGCAGCAGCCAAAACCCAAAATTGAGTGTGTTAATACTGATTTAATGGCACAATGGAATCTCAATTCCAGACACAAAAGCAGTATGGTAAGAGTACAAAGAACATGATTTTTTTTTCTAATTCAGAATTGATGATTCAATTTCTCAAATTCATTAATTCCTCTGAGAACTTTGTAACAGGTCACAATTCCCTTACCAAATTTGGTTTGGTACCCGAGTGGCAATTACCTCCATTCTTAATCACAGTTGCAGAAAATGTCTGATTTCATTGAGTAGTTGCTAGCATATGGGAACACCTCATTTAGCTCTCAAGAGGCATTGATGCTAGAAGAAATATGCACGAACAGTCCTTAGTAAGAAGGCTTTCCTAACTCTCACCCTGCCTGTTACTAGTTTTAAGGGTTACCTTCATCTTTCTCTTAGTAACCAGCTTCCTCTTCCCAAACCCCTTGAGTGAGAACTTAGGGAGCTATTGTATTTTCTCCTTTCTGCAAACTAAAAGTCTTTATACCTCACTCTACTCTAATGAAGTCATCAATACAAGTGGTTAACATAAATATTCTCCTTGCTGATAGATACAAAATGGTAAGAGAAAAAAATACTACAAAAATTTATTCCAAAGTACAAGTAGGTTTTTTCCTTTGGATCTTATTAATTGCTATAGCAGCACTCTGAATAAACTGAATATTATTTGACTTTGGAAATTCAGTATCAGATCTTATTTTTACAAATTCTTGATTCTTTTCTGAATCAGTGAGCTCCTTGTCAGAATACATGCTCTTTCTACAAAGAGGTTTATACAAAAAAGGGTTTTAAAAAAGATTTATAAAACTAATTACTTTAGCAGTTGAGCGAAAACACAATTCAAACCTTGACTTATTGTATATAAAGACCTAAATTGCACACAAAGTGCCAAATTTTACTATAAGCCTTTGCCAGTAAATAGCACATTATTAGGAATTACACAAGCATCTCACAACTGGTCAGCTGAAAGCTGTATTATACTGTTAATATAAGAAGCCTTGAAATAGCAAAAGATCTGTTAAATTTATAATAAGATAGTAAGATATGAGTGTATCATTTGGAAAAAATAGACATGAAAGAACCTATTGCTCAAGCTTAGTGATTCTCTTTGTGTAACATGCACCTTAGGTCTTCAGTATTGACTTAAACTGAACCGACTCCTTTGGGTTGTATCAATCAGATGTGTTTGATCTAACCATCCTTCACTTGCAGGGAGAAGAATCATGATGGACAAGGACCATTTGTTTTGGTTTTACTCCTGATAACCAAAATTGGATCCAACATGCAAAATATTCCTTCTGATAAGGTTGTATGAAATCTGGACTGCCCTTTGCATGGCTGTAAAATGGAGGTTACTGGGATTTGCTTGACAACAGAAAGCAGACATAATGCTTGTCTTGAAGATCTTATAGGTATCTCCAAGATATTGAAAAGCAAAGCAGTTCTTCTCCTCCAGAGAAACTTTTTATTGAAAGGGACCACCTACCAAACCCCCAGGAGAAAGCAATGAAATAATAATAAGCCTATATGAAAGGCAATCCCATTATTATCCAGTGTTAAACCTATATGGAGGATAACCCTACTACTGCTAATTGTTTGTATTTATAGGACTCAGAAAGAATCAAAATGTGAGAGACAACTCATATGAAACAGTAAGTTTGAAGAAACTGTTCCAATTCTGAGAACAGCCTTCAGTAAAGCTCTAAGTAAAAAGTGAAGTGTGGGAGAAAGGGATGTAAAAAGGAAAGCAGGTTGATGGAATGAGGGCAACAAGGAAGCACACTCATGAACAAGACCAAAATTACATGTGGCTGAAACTTGAACAGATTCTTAGCAAAAAAAAAGAATAAGTTATCAAAGAAAACAAGACCATGCTGCAAGTTAATCAAGAAGTGAGTGTGAAATGTGAACTCAAGCTGTAGGTGCCTCAGTGAGTGGAGATGAAGAATGTAGCAGTGGGGTAGGTTAGGTGATGGGTGACTAACAGTCACAGTCAGTGTAATAGACAACACAGTTCTAGCAGCTATTCCAACTTTGTTATAAGGATGCCTCTGAATAACTGTGCCCATTAAAGGATCTACTGCCAGCTTGTTCTTTGAGTGTCTGTGCTGTATCCCTGTTTACACTGGCTCACCTGTGGTGTGTCCATGTGAAACTCTGGCTGAGCTGACCTGCAGACTGCTGGCCCTACAGCACTAGCAGCAGTCACACTATCAGCCGCTATCTGTGCTATGGTGATATCGGGATTTGACTCCAGCACTGTCCTGTTTCGGAGGACTTGTCTGCCTCAACCTGTCAGTATTTGCACTGACATTCTGCCTGGAGATGCACTAATGAGCTACTACAGACACCCTAAATTAAACACTGATAAATAACACATGCTGAGTGTGTCAGAAAATTTATCTTTTTGAAAGACAAAAATAAGTTTTTCTGCTGTAAAACTAGCAGTGTTATGGACGGTACAAAGCTACACTAATTTCCTTTCTGCACTGAGATGTTTTTATGTCATCATGACATGATGTGCAATACATGTTTAGAACTGAAATATTCCACAAATCAAGTAGAAGAAAACTGAACAAAAGCAATTATGACAAAGTTAACTTTCCTCTGACTTCCACTTAGTTATCATGAATATAGTTGTATCATCAAGGGTCCAGTCAGCTGTGTCCAGCTGTTTTTTCAGGACACATCATTAGCAAGTTCATTACATCAGTGAAAAAATGTATCTGTTTTCTTCCATGTTTTAAAGTGTTTTGTACATGAAAATAGGTTAAAAATACGATTACATGTTAAAATTACTTTCTTTTCATGTGTTACCAAACATAAACATAAGACTACTATGCTACTTAAGTAAACGTACTTGATATATTTAGTTAAAGTAAACACAGAACTATTTTTTTAAAAATTGGTGTGTTCCTAGGCTCCTGCAAGAAACAGTTTCCTTGTTCTGATTTCTCCTCTGCATTCACACAGACCTAACAGGCATCTCCCTGAAAGTATTTTTGGCTAGATAAAAGAGTTTTACAGCTCTGGGGAAAATAACCTCACTATTGCTCTTAACTATCCCCTTGATACTTTCATAAAAATGTTAGACCAAACAGAATCTCTCCAGGAAATTCCTAAACTCTAACCTTTCGGGGTCAGAGAATGCAGCAGACAGTTTGTTGTCTTGAACAGTGACCTCAGTGCAATTCTACTCCAAACAAACTTTTAGATGCTATCTATGTATTATCTCAGGGGAATTCAGTGCTAGCCCTTAGAGATCAACAGTAGCACTTTTTGTAGCACTTTCTTCACTTTCTACAGAGAATGAGGAAATGACTCTCAAATCCATTAAGTTCCAAGTATGCTGTGATTATTGGTTCCCTCAGAATAGTCCTAGTTAGGCAAAATTTCTCTATTGAAAATGATTCCTGAGAAGATAAAATGTGCAATATTTCAGTCATTATGATATGAATAATTCTCAAACCAGATCCAGTTTTATGTATATTTAGGATAGGATAAGGCTGAATTAGATTTTCTGGGTCACCAAGACCATTTCTCTGGTAATACAATACATGTTGAATAACTTCTTTCAAAAATGTAGGAAGTCACATTTTAAAAATGGTTTTTAAAGAGTCATTTACTTAATTCATGTAAACCATTATCAGATAGAACTTATCTCAGCGTTCTTAGATGAAACACAAATTAGAAAGCCTTGCAGAAATAACTTAGCTCTTTTGTGGAAATAAACTTGGACAGAAAAATGCATGCTTTAACATCAAAACTTGCATATTACTTACTCTTCTATTAACATAAAAAATTCATTTAAAAACGTTTTGCCCATATATTTAATAATTCTAAATTAAGGAAAAATCTTGAAAAAAGATTATATAGAGAAAACTATTCAGTGGGTTAGTCAAATACGCTAAAGACATCAAATTAATAAATATTGTTTAGATAAATTCATATAAAACAATAATAATAATACAGTTTCCACTACTCTTTTTGGTACAATTGAGTTTTCACTCAACAAAAAACATTGTTTTAGAGAGACTCCTGTGAATTCTTGGGGCTTCTCAGGTCAGGATACATTCCAAACTTTGATCAATCTTTTCTGGAAAAATTGCTCAGCGGCATTTTTTGCTATTTTGCCCACTGCCTTCTCCCAGAAGGCCAAAACTCAAAGATCTCTGTATTGCTCCAGCTGTAAAAGCACATCTGTCAGTTTAAATTAGATCGACAGCTTCCTATAGTCAAGGGGCAGACTAATGCCATTAACCTTCAAGCTTTACAAGAACTTTTTGGTGTTCAGTTTTCAAATGCAATGCAAACCAAATGCATGTGAAAGTGATAAATTCTATGAAGAGACAACAAACTACATGGTATTATTTTGTTTCATATTATTTGGGTTTTAATACTTTTAAGTGCTGATATAAAATTATAAAAGTATTAATTTATGAAGTAGTAGATTTTTAAGGAGAAATATGTCCTTTGTGGCTTCCTGTAATCTTATAAACCGCAGATTAGATGGGAACAGTATTCAGCTGGACAAAAGAGAGCTTTCTTGAATATTTAAAACTTGCAGTGTTTGTTTGCAATAGTAGAAAGCATGTCTATGTCTTTGTGGAATTCTTACTTTGATAGACATATAGAAAGAAGTGGGAATAAAAATGCCCTTTTCCCCTCTCCAAATTATAAGCTGTGTGCCTGAAACATCCCAAACGAGGTAAGAACAGATTGAATGATCTGGGTAGCAAGGAAATATCAATACAGTAACAGCTGCACAGTACTAGATAAGATTATTATGCTTTCCTGTGTCTTCAATACTTAAATAAAGTTGCAGATCCTTTCTGTCTGTCATTTATAGACCTGTACATCCTCATTAACAGATCATGCCTTAAACAACAAGAAGTTTATCACTGGTATGTGTAGCACAGCTCTCATGACAAAGGTGGTTTGTTTTTTTTAAAAAGATACAGGTCTGAGATAATACTGAGTGGAGATAAAAATCTACAAATTACCCGCTTGGGAAAAAAACCTTATTTTGCAGAAAAGAAGGAAACATATAACTATAAGCATAAGTAAATTTAATAAAGTTGGAGTTCAGATACAATGTTATAATATAAAAAAAAATAAGAGAAGTAGAATACAGAGGTTCAATAAACTCAGTGTTGCAGCCACCACTTCTCCAAACAACAACAAGCTTTTGAAGCTTCAAAATAAATAGATTATATACATTCTTCTTTTCTGCATTTCACTTTGCACTTAAGTTGGATGTAATAAACAATGAAAACAATGAGCTCAGTTTTAAAAGCATCTGATGCAATTCTGTGAAGTTCCAAGAACCCAATCCCCATTCCCACTGACTCCTGTGGTGTCTAAGGATATTCAGTTATTTGAGTAACACATAATGAAAAAAGTGAGGCAGACAGTTTAATGTAGAATGTCAGAAAAATTGTCCTCAGGAAAGAACACCCTGATGTGTCAATGGATATAATAAACTTTCAGTTTTATGAATCAGGTATAGTTCAGTTCTGTGGTGTGTGCTTCATTACTTAAACCTACCTTTTGAAATGGAACCTCTGGTGGAAGAATTCAAATTCAAAAAAGAGTTGTCAAAAAATCTTTAGGTAAAAGACTTAAGACACTTTAGGCTATTCCCATGCTGTTAATGAAGTATTATTGATAGCACTCTTTATCTGTCAGATTAATCCACTGTTGCCAACAGCAAAACTATGCTTGACTGGATATTATTAGTTATCAGTAGAAAGTAAATGATCATTTATTGAAAACTATTAGTAGAGAAAGAAAAAAAATACATCAATATAAATACTGTTCCATGCTAAAGACAGCATGAATCAAAATACTGTGATTAAAAAATACATTTTGCAAGCTTTTAAGAAACATCTAATATAAAGTACCAAATATTTCCAAGTTAAAAAGATTTTAAGAGTAAGAAGCTGATGTTCTTTTTACCTTAAGACTGCTGTCTGTAAAATTTTCTTTCTTTCCACCCTTAAGCTTCTCGTTGATGAGCTCATATGTTTTTTAGAATAAATTTAAGAGATGCATAACAATTTGGTAGAGCACTATCGCTGGAACCTAAAGAGACAGTTTGAATCTATCATAGAATCATGTATCTCGCTTATTTTCAAGATGCAATGTAAATGCAGTTTCTATCTGTGATTTCTACCCATATTCTGTAGGGGCACATGTGACTGCAAAACTGATAAACCCAGTGTACTCTTCACTGCTGTAGCCTCTGCACTCCCATTACAGGCAGTGGACTTTCTTGTCAAAAGTGGTCAGGTTAATGGAAATAGGGAAAGAAATCTCTTCCACAGACAACAGAACTAGGGATCAAGTCTTAGCAGAAAGGCTTTTATTATCTTGCTGCCTTTAGCTAAAGATCACCACTAGGCTAGAAGGTCTGCTTGCCTTAGTGACATTCTCTGATCTAGTGAATAACCTTTTCCTTTTTCCCTCCCCCTAAGAGAATATTTAAAACATGTGAGGTAGAAACTGTACTTATCTTTTCATGAGCTTTATGTTGGTCATTAGAAGGGACCTTGAAAGGCTAAAGGAACTTTGTTTTAATTTTCTCAGTCAAAGTAGTGTATTGAATCTGGGTCTTTGTTATCTTAAGAGGGTGCTTTAACCAGTAAGGTACTGTATAAAAGCAAAAGTGAGAGGGCATCACTATCACCACTTGTACACAGGTTTTGAATGAAAGGATACAGGCAGTTATCTGAAGAGTAGAATTTGGACTGCACCGTTGGAATGGGAGGCATCCTCTACAGCAATGGGAAAAATATCTAAATATAGAATAAAGGTTTAAATTAAACCACATTCTCATCTTCAGGATTAGTTGAGCCAGCAAGAAGTGCTTCTCTGCTCAAAGGGCAGCTGAACAGGTCCTGTGCACTCTGTAGAAACTGAGGGCAATGAAGTGAGTTAAGCACAAAGCTGCTCAGCATTACAGCATCAAGTGTGTTTGTGTTTGCCTGGTTTTGTTAATTTAGCCTTAAATTCCATTCTAGATGTTACACAGGAAAACTAGTAGCACCAGAGACTGAATGTGTATCTGCTGAGTCACAGTTCCCTGCCATAACCACAAGACCAACGTTTCTAATGAGGAGCTACAACAGACATGAGTCACTGTGATTGTGGTTCTGCAAAGTAATGTTTTACCTCCTCATTTAATAATTGTCACATTGTACTTATGTTAATTGGTCCTTTTGAATAATGTTTTATATTTGCTTTATGTCTTTTCCTTAATTTTGTTTGTTTCGGAGAAACTGCTAGAAAAGTTCTATTCCAAGTAAAATATATTTCTTATAAATTGTATCTAGTACATCCAGAAACAAAGCAATTTCTTACACATCTTACATTAACATTTAAACTTCGTGATATCTCAAAAATATTACCAATATTGCATAAAGCATATACATGTGAGTAGCCTTTTGCAAGAATACTATTTTTAAAATGTTTATAAAATAGATGTTGAATACTCACAGCGTGCTAAAGTTTGGCTAGATGAAATGACTTCTAAAGTCAGCATCTCACAAGTTAGACAAGAATTTGCCCGTGACCCAATATCGTGTTTTGTTGTTCATTTACTGATGCTGACAGCTATGCTCTATATTTTGTAGTTTTTCTTCCCATTTTGAAGATGGCAGATTTTCCAAACACAAAACTCTTAGAGAATTTTCCTAGGTGCTCATTTATTAGTACCACATAAATACCACTAAGAGTCTCCACTAAACTAAGAAAAGAGAGAGGATTTTTTTTATCAGTTAAATATTTGGACAGCTCAGCTGAACGCTAAAAGTCTGCGTTTACCTAGTCAGTACACAGTGGTATCTGAAATAATGAAAGGGCAAAAGGCATTATCTTACACCCCACAGTGTGGTAACTGTTGGGAAATGGGTGTTTTTATAAGTAAAGATAGCTGACCACTAGGCACTTTTAGCACAGCAGAAACACAGCTGGGTTTAGTCCATACTGAAAATATATTCTGAGTTAATTGAGTTTGCTTGTAAGCAAACATCTTTGATTCTCTTGCTAACCAAAGCAGGAATTTTTAAGTGTCTGTTACATACTATCAGTAATCTTTAATGGAATGTCTTTACAACTATGTAATCTACAAGAAGTGCCAGAGAAACCTGTCTTTTTGCCCTTTTATTTATACCTGATTGCTTTAGAATCATTGCCTACTAATAATACTAAAAACTGTGGTAGGTCAAGCCAATACAAAGTTATTCTAGTACCTCTTTAAAAACATTTTAAAGATTACCCTCAAAAGCCTCATAATTTCTTCTAGTGAAGATCACATTGAATCTCAAAATAAAATGAAACATGGAAAATAAGTTTAGTGAAATTTAAAAATCTACCCAAGAATTTCCTACTCAAATGATGTTTCAGGCTGCAATAAATATCTGTTTTTCAAGAAGGAAATCCAAAAGAGTACTTAAAAATAATTAGTTTCTATATAGTTTGAAGTAATCTCCAGTAAAAATCTATTTTTTTTTTGTTTCAGAAATATTTTTCAGTCCCAGTTTGAACAGGGCTTTGATGTACAATGCCATCTGTAAAAATAAAGTGTACTTTCTGTACTTCAAATAAGTTTGCTATCCAGAGAAAAAGAAGTGACCTAATATGCACAATAGAGACAAAAATGCTTCCATACTATAGAAATGAGTTTCCTGAAGTTGTTCTCTACATTCAGTACCCTTTCCTTTCTCTCCTTTTGTTTACTCTTCTCCCAAGCTCATATCATTTGACTATGAAAGGGGTTATTTTTATACTAAAGTTTTATTTAGATAGTGTCATGCTTCTACATTATACTAAAAATGAAAACAAAGCAGACTCCTGCTAATTGAATCCTAACATGTCCTAGAATACCACAAAGGCCAGCACTGCACAAAAATGACTAAGAAGTTTAAACCCCACACATTCCAAATGCTCTCAGACCCTCATTTTTTTTTTTTTTTTTTTTTTTNGGGATCCATATCTTCTATATTAGTTAAAATCCAGAATTTAACACTTGTTGTAGCCCACATATGGTGTGCAAGCAAAGAGAACAAAAATCATGCTAACTATTAGGCAACAGGGAAGTCATGAAAGCAAAAACTCACCAAAAACAATCTAAGAAAAAAAAAGTTTAAAAAAATCACTAATCTGGTAAGAAAAATAGTTTTTTCCTGGATACACAATGAGTTCTATCAAAGAGAATGAGAACCATAACCATGTAAAACTTCATCCTTCACTGCCTGTTTCTAAGTGACTAGACTGCTCTACTGCCATGTGAATTCGCTCACAGGTTGAAGAAATAGTAAACAATCTTGCAGCCATAGGTCAGCCTGGTAAGCTAAGTTAATCACAATACAGCTTACTGTTGCATATGTTCAAAACAAGATTTTGAGTCTTCAGATATGGTGCAGCACCTAATATAAGTAGCAAGATTTAAAAGTGACTGGACAAATAAGTATAGTATCTACCAGTTTATTTTTAAAAACAAGTAGGAGACACTTCTGCCCCTCCATCCCAGTCTTTATTTCTTTCTTACTTTGCTGTTCAAAATACCTCTAGGTGATTTTCCTCTGATCATCAGTCAGGAGTGGTCACAGATGCCTCATTTTCCTTTACTTATATTGGTTTATCTCCTCATTTTTCTCTACATTCAGTTTCTGACATAGCTCCTGCTAGCTGCCTCCTACAATTAATGATCTAGCAGGTACCTTTGCTTTGGCCTTGGTTCCTGTGTGCTGCTCTAGAGTTGTGAAGAGAAACTTGCAATACCACTATCCCTGCCTTTGCTCCATTGTGAAATAATTTGCATAAGTGTTTCACTTTTGGTACAGTTACATGCATTCAATCAGCTCATCCCTCCCCCAGTGCATTCTCTGCTATTGCAGAGAAGTGCAGAGAAAGGAGGAATAATATCTTCTAATGCCTATGCAGTCCTAGATTATTTCTTCTGGTGCTTGGGCAAACTACCCAGGCTGTACAGTCTGCTTAAAATTTGTGTGGGTTGGTGATTTACATTTTCATTTACGGTTTAAGAGGCAAAGTTCTACTCCTAGTTGTGTCTCTTGCTGTGGTGTTGCCCTGAGAAAGTCATCATTGCCATGGACTTGTGTTTTGCGAGCTGTAGAACTGGAACCTGTCAGTGAGGTCATTTGACCTGTGCAGATGGACACTTATGGAGAAGAGCTTGACATTAATAATGGAGTCAAGCAAAGCCTGACAAATGGATTTTGCCAGAATCACAAGACACTACTGTCAGAGTGCAGACTAATAACTGGCAAAGTGCAGCCACGGGAGAAAGTGCTCAGCTCATGCTAGGAATATTCTCACAGCCATCAGATATTTTTGTTGGAAGCGTTATTTTGTATTTTACTGTAAACTTTACCTGAAGAGATAGTAAGAAAGGTAGGTATATGAAATCCCACTGACTCATCATGACCTCTGCTGGCCAGAGTCCTGCGTTAGCAGAAAGCGAATTGGCAACTCCAATGTGACCTTCTAAAGGAATGTTAACCTAGTCATGTATTATCTTTGAGCAAGGGGCATTTAATACGATATAAATTTGTAATACATTTCATACTTCAGCTGAAAATTTCTGGTACTTGTTTTATAATCCAAGAAAATTGTTATTAAAGTAGAAAGCAAACTCTAATCTAAATTTCAGTCACAGGGTCTAACCCCGAGGGTGCCTAAAATCACTAAATGTTTTAGCTTCTGTGAGTGAAGATAATTATGCAGTGAGAAATTATGGGTTTGGGACACTTAGAAATGGACAAAATGTAATTAAGCAAACCATAGCTTAGGAGGTGGAAAAATATGTAAGTAAACATGTCCTTGTACTTAATCTCCAGGAAAGACCTTTTTTTGGCTAACAAGCAGTTGAAAAAGCAGTTTGTGAGCATGTTTTGACTTCAGTGTTAAGTCTCTGATGCATAATTTCACTGAAATTTTGAGCATTAGGCACAACTTCCCTCTTAAATGAGACCAGCTCAGGCCCACCTAACTGCTGGAGTTAGTCTGGACTCTCTTCTAAACTGGCACCTAAATTATGGACCGGATGAGAGAGAGATGTCTTCTAAGCTTTGCATCTGTGAATGTGCAGTGCCTTGCAGAGCTATTAATTTGCATGTCAGAAGCAACAGTATAGTGCTGGGAATAGCTCAGCACCTGATTTAACTAATCTAGATTTTTTTGTAAATTATGGGACTGAAATGAATATTCTCCTTCAGGTATGAGTCTATATTCGGGAAAAATGTGTTTCAGGATGCAAGGAGCCTCAGCCATCAACAGAGTGGTCTCTGGTGTTGCTATTCTGCCTTGTGTAGTCCCCTATCCAGTGAATGGGCTGTAAGAGTCCTGTTAGGGCATCTCCAAGAGCATGCGATGTCATGACTGATGTACACCTCAGCTAGCTTCATGTAGGCAACAAAACACAAACCACCAGGAACTCAAGCTTTAGGACATGCAAGAAAACAGCAAACTAAGGCTTTAGGGAGAGTGTACATTGGCTGCTGGCACAGGAAAAAGCATATACTGCTCTGTCTTTAGTATTATTGATAGTCACAGTAGCTAGATATGATAGAGTATTTTCCCAGCTACATCCAACTATCTGCCTACAGTTATTCACCTAATTCTGCATCATTAAATAATATTGGATGTGTAACAGATTCTAAAACAGCTGGGTATTTTGACATTAAAGGAAGAAATGCTTAAAATTTCCTGGATCCAGACCTAGCTCCACAGCTCTTTTGCTCATACATCAAACATGTACCATCAAATATTCCAAACCACTAGTAAGTCCAAACAATGTGTGTTTAGTAGTGAGATTCATTTAATCAATTTCAAGACAAAAAACCCCAGTCACTTACTAGTGAAAGGTTGGAGTTACATTTAATTAGTCTAAAAACTNAAAAAAAAAAAGGAGAGAACTTAAGATTTTGATAAAGTACAATGAATGTATTTTATCAGTAAAAGAATTCAGCAATTAGTATCCTGAAATTAAAACATGAGCATACAGCTGACTGATGCTTGGGTAATTGGGTTAAAGTTTTGCAGTGGGGTCTTAAAGAATGTGAGATGTAATCTTCCCATTTAAATTAATCTTGGAACAGAGAGACATCAATGTCATACTTCTCCAAAAATTTGGTTCTTGGTAGCCATTGTTAAGGCTTTTAAGTTGCTACTAAAATTAGTCATGTTTCCAATTATTACACCTCAACTACATGGCCACATAACTATGTTGGTTGATGTAACATGAACTATAGCTCTCATAAAAATAATTACTCTTTGTAATGATATCAAATACAATGATATCAAATATAATATCTTTTTACTATTTGGCAAAAAATTTTATCAAAGCAATCATTTTACCCAAGGGGAGGTGATAGTCTGGTACTTAGAAAACTGACAGTGCAACATACCACTGCACGCTGTCCTTGCTGTGATGTCATGTCAGGTAAGCAAACAAGGGTTGTTTGGCTTGACTGCTTAAGAAATCTTATCCTGTGTCTCACCACTCTGTGACAGGGATGTTTATATCAGGCATAATTAAACATTCACATATAATGAATACCCTAGATCAACAAAACATTATAGAAATTGCCTATGTTGAAGGCACTGCATTATACATTACTCTCATTGTTTAAAATAATTCAAACAGAAGACAAACAGAAGACAAAACATTTCACCTAGGGTAGATATTTAGAAGTTCATATAGCATTGGAGAATGAAAAATTCAAATATTCTCTGTTGGTCCAAGAATTGCAAGGATCCCATAACTTTACCAGTTGTTTCATATTCCCAAGAAGAAAGGCCAAAAGTCATGAATTAATTTAATTATTTAATAATATGATCAAATCACATTTGTAATCCAGCCATTGCAGTGATATTGCACACTCTCTTGTTAGTAGGATTCCACTGGTATAATTTTGTCTATAACACTTTAGTGCTTTTCAGTGAGTGCCCGTCCTCTCCTGTTAGGGCCCCATCCATGAAAAGCAAATATGCCTCCATTAATAGCCTCTCTCTGTTGTACACACTTCCTAAAAATGCAGGAGTGACTATGAAATCTTGGACTACATTTTTGTTTCACTCCTGAATACATGATATGGTAAGGCTGTTATATAAATCACTGCTTTGATTGTCTCTATGATGCAAGGCCACCACATTTTTATGAATAACATGTAAGTGAGGACAGGGAAAGGTGCTTTAAAAATATATTATCAGTGCTCATTTAGTTTCATTTTTGGAGCTGTCTGTAACACAGATTCTATCTCAACTACTGACCTTCTCCCATAACAATGAGTGCAATGTTTCATGTCAATGCTACAAGAAGTTTGAATTCCTTCTAATAACAAGAGCTCTGACTTTTCTTTTCAAACATATTTCAGAATTTGAACTTCATGTTCCTACTTGAAAACATAAGTAATGTGAACAAATATCTTCCAATTCTATGGGGACTTGGATTTATGATAAAAGAAAAACAGGCACTAGAAGCAATATGTGCTCCACACATAAAACAAGAGTAGTCAGCTAAACCAGTGTAGTGATGGAAACCAGTGTGGCCTTTGATTGATCTGTATATAGATATTTCTTAAGCATGAGAAAAGGAAGAATTCTGAAGTTGAAAAAGATCTGTAAGCTCCACCACTAAGATTTGTTTCAGCTCAATACACATCAGGAATGTAGTATGTTAATAAACTGTAAAAAGAGATGGAAGAATGAAGGAAAAACAAAGTCTAAGTTTACTTCCAAAGATTGTGGCCTAATTTTGTTTAAACTCTGACATACTTCTCATCCTGATAGTGCCCAAAAATTTCATAATATTTTTACTGAAATTGCCCAAAGCAGGATACACATTATCATCAATTTAAATACTATGGGATTTTAATATTTTAAATTAAAAATTTCTATATCTTCAGCCTTATGATTTATTTATACAGAAGAATATCTAGATTATCAGAATTACTTAGATCCTATCTAGTCACATAATTAGCATTTTGACAACGTGCCTAAATATCTTACCTTCTTATTGGGAACATAGGTTTTAAAATTTTTCTGTATGTGTTCTCCTGAATCCAATCTATTTCCATTTTATACTTAGAGACTGCTTCTTGATAAACTTTGCATAGCTAACACAGATGTTTAATATCTTCAGTAGTTTGATGACATAATTTCTTGGACCTCTAGATTTCATTATAGTACGTGCTTTTTAGATAATGATTGTATATTGTACTAACCATAATTTTTAAATTTAACTTTGTGGGAAGAGAAAAATTTATTTGATGAGAAACACTATCTGAAGTAACAAATTTAAAATACAGACTGAAGTTTCATGATTCATGAAACTTTCAGTATTCCTATCTGTATTATTACTCCCTGGACTTTTCTTGTTTATGAGAGACCAGCCAAAATTTCAGTAATGTAGAAAAAAACCCAACTAGGTCAAACTCTACCCTCAATTATATCAAAGTCACCCAAATTTCACTTAATCACAAATCAAAAAAGAGAAAGCAGAATCTAAATAATTACTTCTAGATAAGGAACTTCCTGAAAATTATTCTCTTAAATTTTAGTGCTGAAAATATGAGCTCTTCTTATTCTAAGAAAGAATCACTGTTTCTTAGAAACATTATCTGGACTGGTTTAACATCACTGCATTGTTCCAGCTAAAAAACATTCTGTAGTGGAGGGAACTCCAAAATGTTTTGTTACTGTTTCAAACAGTTTGAACCCAACTGTTGTGTTGAGTGGGGAAGAATGCACAGTATTTCAGCAATTCCTTTTCAGTATACATATTACGAATGCCGTATACATGCATTCAGTGTATATTTTCTACTCTCCAACAATGAGAATTTTCTTGGAGGAATCAAGCAGCTTCTGGTATTTTAGGTCATGTACATGGTGATAAACAAAACAAACATAGTATTTCGTAGGGTAGAATTGCGCATCAAACTTCATTTTTACTACTGTAGATGCAAATTCTAACATAGCAACCTGATAGACAAACAGTAAAGTTAAGTGATAGATTTTGTTAATATTAATGGACATTTTATCAGACTCTGAATCTGGACAAAATGCATCTGAATTACTACTTTCCTGAAATCAAAATGGGTATTTTTGATACTGTGACTGTTAGCATGCCAAATCTGTGAGCTTCACTTTAATTATGTGGTGCATATCCCACATAATTATCCACTGGCCTGTTTAGAAACCTCAGTCTGTTTAAAGAGCTGATTTATCATCTCTCTCATGTTATTTACAAAGAGTTGTCCACTTCATATTTGACATGACATCTATATGCATATAAAATAACACATGTCAGTCTCAGTAAACAAATTTGCTGATACGTTTGATTTGATACATACAGAAACGCGACTTGACTGAAGGCTGTTATTATTGAACACTGGCAAGTTCTTTAATCACTTCTCCTTGAAAATATCAACCTGAACAGGCAGGATATTTTTGCAGATACTGAAATTTATCAAGACACTCTAATTACTTCCTGTGTTGACTAATTTTTTCTCTCAGAACTTTTTAATGTCTGAGTGCATTGCCTTTTGGCTTTTATTCAGAAGTTAGAAGTAATCCAGAAGTTTATTTATAAAATTTGACAGTTTGTCTCCTAATGACCCATTTAAGGACTGGATTTGGCAAAGTGATCTGAAGAATTAGTTTTCTCGAAATAAACAACAAGATGTCTGCCACCTAAGAGAATCCTCCTGGGAAGACTGATTTTCATTAAGCAAAAGTTAGAATAATTTTGTATAACTAGTATGACATAATGATCCAGTCCAAGGTATCTGTTAAAACAGGAGCAAGTACACACTCCTTTTTAGTTGTCTTAGAGTATATGATCTGATGTTAAAGCGAACTTTTTGAATTGAAGCAAAATCTTAATTTACATAGCATGACAAGTTGTAAACTAAGTATTTTCATTTGCAGTGGAAACTGTGTACTGATAATTGTTGATAAAGTATTTCCCCAAAAGACAAACATAGCAATATTTTTTTACAAAAACAAACCTCAGAATTTTTGTGGAGGTATGCAGTTAAAATTTTTGCTTAAATTTTACCAATAATTGTATTGATAATTCTTGAACATTCTGCAAGAACTACTTTGTTATTTATATAAATATTATTTGACAACAAAATATGTGAAGAGCATGACAAAAAGCTAAATGGCAGTGCCCTAGATTTTACACCGTTCATAACTCTCATTTCGCTAAAGCCAAAGTTGCTAATATAAGACAACATCCCAATTTCCCTAAATTATGACTCTTCTATAACACATCTACCAGAAAACTTAGATATGAGGAATAATTTCCTATGTTAGGCATTCCAAGATGACAGTGTTGCATTTAATCTGACAGACAAGTACTCTTTTGTATGAAAAACTAGATGAACTTAATTCTATACCTAATTAATCTCTGAAAATAATACTTCATATAAAACTTACTTTTAGACTAAAGACTGTGGTAATTTTAAAATGTGTAGGAAACTTCAGATTAAATTTTATACCTTGTGATATTTTTAACATAGTACAGTAAGTTTTAATGGTGTCGGCATTGTAAAATAGTGTTTATTTTATTTTAATGCACAATACTTATAATTTCTGGAAAAGAAAGACAAGATTGCTTAATCCATAAAGTTGTAATACCCAAATTCAGACAATTTAACTCTCCTAAAAACTTCAAGAGTGAACCATAAAGTCTTGAAAGTAATGAATATATCTTTATTCTGCTCATGAAAAAAGTGGATTGGACAAGATGATCTGAAAGATCTCTAGAAACAAGGCGCTACTGCTGGGAAAACAGATTCTCTTTAAGCAAAAGTTAGAATATTTCTAGCATAATAAAATATCTCAGTTTAAGGTAGCTGTTGAAACAGAAGCAAGTACACAGTTCTTTTTTTGGTTTTTGATACAATATGAAAAGATGATTGTGTATAAACATATACCTTTCAGAACTGATGCGAAAGCGTGAGTTTTTTTATCAACAGCCCAATTCCATTCCTATTTTAACTTCTACTACTATCCAGTGGAGACTGAGAACCTAATTCTAGATTTGTAATCCATCACTGAAAATTCTTAAGGTTACAGTATTTTGGGGATGGTTTGGAGATGTTTTCATAGCTGTACATTTTGAAAGGCTTAGTGACACTGCTGCTGGCAGTTCTTGCCAGGCATTCAGTGGGAAATTGGCATTTACTTTTTTTCCCAAGGCTGTATATATGTCTGTTTACATTACTGTTATCTCAGGAAATGGGCTGGAGTGTTTTTCTGTTCTGTAGTTCATGGTCTTTACTGAGATCAGTTGAAATTATAAAAATTAAGGACCACAACTTTTTTTTTTCTCATTTTATTATAACACCAGATTGTTTTCTTTTTCCTGCTTATCAATTTTCATATTACTTACTACATGTTGCTTTTCTGCAAGAAATATAATAAATTTAGGGTTGGTATTACTTAGCACAATATTATGGGTATCTACTTGTAATTTATTATAGTCAAATATCAAAATGTGCCTATTATTTATAGATATACAGCTGTCTACAGCAATAATCTATACACTCTATATTTGAGATAGACAGTGCAGGTATGTACATAATAGGCTATAACAGGATATATAATAGTACTACTAGTAGAACCTTTGTACAGACAACACATAGAGTTAGGAAAAGTGAAAGCTGAGTCTTCACAAAGTATAAACTTTTATTTGCCTATCTTTTTTTTTTTAAGTTTTGGGTTTGCTTTCACTTGCCTTTATTTGCTTATTGTGCTTAGCAAAACTGGCAAGGCACTTTCCATAGGTGTGGGAGTTTTCTTGGGTGCAAAATGTCACAAGTTTTCCAATTTTCAGGGGAGTGTAGAGGTTATGAATACTGGGCTTCTGAACAATGAAACACAATGAAGCCATTCTATAACAAAAGAATATATGTAGAAGTGATTTTTGAATACTGGATATATAATATCCAGTCCAAAGGGGATTATCTCTAAGTTAACTGTTGTACTTACGGAATACTGAATGAAATGAGGAGAAAAAGACAAATAAGGAAGCTATGGTGCGCTTCAGTAATTATTTTAGACAAAGATACACTAAATTAACTACACAAAAATCCTAAGGTAAGAATTACAGTGTTAATGGACCAGACATTTTATAATGGTATTTAATTTACAAAAAACAAAAACAACAAAAAAAAAAAGGTTAGCTTCCAGAGACCTCACTTACTTTTTTTAGAGCCAGAAACAAAATCTCACCTCTGAGCAGGAGGTCCCCAGAACTACAGCCAGAAAAAAACCTCCTAGGACTTCTAGCTCAGCTCCCTCAGTGTTCTTATAGTTCCATGTCTGACGAAGTTTGCTCATCATTAGGATCATTAGGATTGGAATTCTGTCATTTTGCTCAAAGTCCACTTTATGTAAATGTTACAGTCAAGATCTAGCAATAGCACAAAGCCTGTGCAATTAGTCATAGTTAGGGTTTTTTAAACACCAGGGAATTTCTTTTGATAGAAAATAACATTACTTGTATGTCATACGTTTTTAACTTTGGGATAGAGAAGTTGAACTAGAAAAAGAAACAACTATTGCATCTTCAAACAGATTTTTCTTTAAAATATATTATATTTCTGGATTATATTAAAATACTTCATTTTCTAAATATTTTATTGAAAAGACCAATAAAAGTATAAACAAAATAACTATTGTTGGACTACTTCTCATCCAATATGTTATTTCTAGTTGAGAAAATCAAATCATAATTATGTTTGGAAGTTATATCTTTAAAAACTGTGGTTTAATTTTTTTTTTAATTTTCTTCATTTTACATGAAGGTTTAAAGCGTAATTTTCAAAAATAAAACTTCTGTTAGCACTTGGCGTGTTTCAAAGGTTTCTTTTATCTCATTTCCTGCCTTTAATTTCAAATCAACTTCTGCAATAAGCAGTCTTTGGCAGCATGTTGCAGTAGCCAATTTGCTTCTTCAAATACTAACAGAGAGATTTTGTGGATAAAACCCAAAGTAAATAGCTGATAATCTCAACTAATAATAAGTATTTGCTGTAAAATTTTTTGCAGAGAGATTTTGATGTCAACGTGTTTTACTTGACCTAAAATGCTGTTTTGCCCTGCTTCACTAAAGAGAAAAAACAGAGAACAGCCATGTGTAGGTGTGTTTTTCAGTCATTGTGCTAATCAATGAATGTTTTCCATGGAAAAGATTCAGTTTAGAGACCATAATACTAAACTAAAAATGGAAAATAGTTCCTTTTCCAAGGGTATCTAAATCTGAAACACAGCTGCTTGGATTAGCCAACATATTTCCACTCTTAGTGGATTAGTAATAAAAACTGGACTGAAAATGAATTTTGTATTTTGTATTTATCTCTAGCAAATATTAATGAATTATTGAGACTTGTCACAGAAAATTAAAACATTATATCCATGCTCACAATGTAATATATGACAAGTGGTGGAACAAGGCTTGTATCCAGCACAATAACAAATTATAAGTAAGGCTGAAGCTGTCTCTTGATGTTAATGCAACAGCCAACAGTGCCTTAAAAAAAAAAAAGAAAGGAAAAATTGTTACATCTTTTAATTTTAGATGTAACACATAAGACTCCATGTGTCTCATTTGTCCTTCATTCTGTTCTCCATTAGGCAATGCAAATGCATGTTTTGCATTTTTCCATTAAAAGATGGCATTTTTATTCTACTTCAGGAATCACTTGTAGGATCCGGGCATTAGAATTCAACAAATTATTTTAAAGTAGATACTGCTGTCTTCAAATACATCTGCTTAGTGTGTCTAAATATCTGAATACTTAGTGATTTTAAACAAAACAAGAGACTTTTCCTATACTCTAGCCTCTTTTTATGCTCCTTCCAAAGCACCAGTTGTTTCTAAAATAAGATCTTCTCAAGGACATCTAAATAATTTCCTGTCACATTCATATCTGACTCTTACCAGTACACCAGTATGGAATTCAGTTATCAGCTGGGAAATGCAGACATACTAAACTTCAGTCTGTATTAGGAGGTATTCTGCATGTTGTTAGAATGGGATAATACCAGAAATGACATAAAAGTTAATGACAAAAATATGAAGTACTTCAGTTATTTACTCAGCATGACATTTTTAATGAAATTTTTTCTTTCTGTCTCAGTAAATGCAAAGCCAGTTTTTTCAGTACTTTAGGCAATGTTACAGGATATTGCCTTACAGTTTGGGAGCTATGCTAGCCAAAATTCTATTCTAGCAGAAAAATCTTTCACATCAGTTTCTCTCCAGATATTTTGAATCTTCAGCGAATACTGGTAAAGTCCAGAAAAGGCCACTATAAATGGTATTGTCTGTGAGCTGCTCTGCAAAGCTGTTCGTTTTCTTGGTGTTTGTCCCCTCCTGAAGGAAGGAGGGTGACTTGAAGGGGAAAGACATTAGATAGAAATGAGGTCATAAACAGATTGATCTTTGTGGAAGTGTAATTTCAGTGGATTAAAACTAAACATCATGCTGGGCAAATGGTGTTAGGTACTATTTTCTGTTCCCCCCAGAATCCTAGTTTAGAGCAGCTCCAGGAGGTGCTTAGTGAAATTATTCTTCAATATTTAGGAATAACTTTATCATAATAGATAATATATGTGACAGCACTATGGGTGCATAGCCTGTTTACTTATTACTATTCTAACAGCAGAATATCTATTTATGAATGAAGGCTTCATTATGGAACACACTGGACAGAGAAGTAACAAAGAAAACTGTTTCTGCTCAGAAAAAAGAAATTAAATGTAGAAGGCATGGAGAGAACAGATAAACAATATGTACAATTTCTAGGAAACAATTTTTTAAATTTCCAAATCTATATTAGACTACTATCACAGCTGAGAGAGCATTGAAGAAAAATATGTCCAGATTGAGGGAGTGGCATACAGAGAGAGAAGGAAAGAGAATTGAGGTAACTGAAGAAACAATGGGCCATCATTAAATCAAGTCAAATTATTAACTTTGGAAGAGTGTGGTCTATCAAAGGTGAGTAGATTTGACATTGAGGCTATGGCTAATTGTGGAGTACCCTTATAGACAAGAATAGTGTCAGTGGCAGCAGACATCTCTGTTAGGGACCCAAAACACTCCTGTAGTATTTTATCCAAAATGATTTGAAAACTAGTCATTTTTGAAAACATGGTCATTACCTTTTCAAGAGAGGCATCCTTCAAAAAACAGCAAATAGCTAAATCTAATTCAGTTCTGGTCCTATAAAGAATGAGCTAATGGCTTTGAATCCAGTATCTACGTTCATCCTGCTTGCTTGGTCTTCTCACATTCTCTTACTGATTCACCATTTCTACCTTTAAACTTGATCTAAGATATTTGATTTTCAAAGCAGATAGATATGAATTTGAATATTTCAATTTAAAACTCTGAAATACTTATACAGCTGTCCACTAACTTCAATATAGATATTGCCTAGTGAAATCAGTAACAGCTATATTTTACCTAATTATACACATTAAGAAGGATCATAAAATTGTCTCTTGAACTTACCAAGAAGTATGATGCAGTCCTAAACTGTACATTCCTTTCCTGGAAGCAAGGTGATAGATTCCAGTTTTAGTTGTTTGTGTTTGCATAAGCAGAAGGGGAATCCTAAACAGGGAATAAGCAGAAACACAGTTCTTGTGTAACAAATGGACCAGATTAAATACTCAGAACATAGCTTCAAAGCAATACTTTGCCTAACTAGACAAAGGAATTTCATCTGAGGTCACTTACCTGCAGAAAGTATTTTTACTGTAAAACTTTCTAGGTGTTTCTGAAGGTGCAACATGGCTAAATGTAAAAATTGTTGATCAATACCTGAAGCAATTTTATTCTAATCTGGTTTTGTGTTTGTGGTCAGAACATGCCTTCAAAACTGAGTCTACTGAGCTTAGATTAGGAGCCTTCTTTTGGGACTGAACATCAGCTAAGATAATAGCAGGCTGGAATGAGAACTGATGTGAACACAAATTCATAGACAGAAGCAGAAATACAGAGAGAATGTACTGGGCTTTGGAGAAAGGTGGCAGTTTGTGATATCAGTGTAGCCTAAATGGCTACTTAAGTGCCTAAAGTGGTCTGCATTATCACTAAAGTACTTTTGAAGAACCTGAGTGAAAATCCAAACATAGGTCTATTTCCAGGTATCTTCTAACTGAAATATGGCAGCTTTATTTTGGTTATATTTTGACTTTATCTGTTCTTTTCTCAGACATGGTATTTGTTCTAGTAAACTCTGATAAAAAGAGGTCAGCTGTTTTGTTTATGTAAGTTCTATTTCTGTCTTATTCATGTTCCAACACTACCATTACACTTTGTAATCCTTGATCACAGGATTATGAAATCTTGGTTTCTGGCATTTTTCTTGAGCTTTTCAACAGTAAGAAAAACCCCAACAAGTAGAGTCTGGAGGAGTTCATCATCTTACAACTTGTTATTATTTTGACGATAATAGCACTGCAGTTTTGTTCAGATTAACATTTCACTAGCACCATTGACCTAAAAATGCAACCCCTTCCAGGCATCCCTTTACTAGCAAGTGCACTGAAATGATACAAGAGATTTTCAACTGAAGTTTATGAGAAACTTCATCAAGATGAAACTCAGTGAAACTGAAAAGTCATAAAGCCACAGATTTCACAGCTTTACTGAAGGCAATACCATCTAACTAGCTAGAAACATCTCTCAATGTTAGAACTGTGCCTCACTTCTGCAACAGATGCTTGGTAACTGTATGACTCAGTATGAAAAGAAAGAAAAAACAAAAAAAGTTACTTTTTTTTCCAGACAATATGAAAGTCATAGAGCAAGACTGAAGGGAAAAGGTTGGCAAGAAGTATGTTGGCTGGAATTTCTAAAACAGAACCTTCCTTCATCTGTACTTCATGTCTAAACTTTGTATTCACCCTTGGCTTCGTTTCTCTCTGGATGTGAAACTGTTTTACAAAGCTGTTTTCTCTCAAAAACAAATGAGATTTCATTAAGGGACAAACAGGGAAAGAAATTTTAACCTGGCAGTTTTCCTGATTAGTTGTGTGAAATATACTGGCCATTTTTACATTTCTCTTGTGCCTACTCTAAGTCTTGTATCTTTTACTGCATATGTTTCTCATCCTCATCCTTCCTTCCTGTCAATGGAAAAAGGTTGCCATGTCAACAATTTTTTTTCCAATATATTTTATACGGAAGAGTTCACATAGTCATACATTCTTTTTCTACCTCCCTTTGGAAAATATCAGCAATCCATTCTTTCACACTGCCAAGTGTTATCTACAATTATGATAATTATATGATTCTAAGATTTCTAAATTATGGTTTGGTAGTTGGAACTAGAGATATTCCAAGGACAAATTTCAACACAGACCTTGATAAGAATGCCAGTGGAAGGAACATTCACACAGGAGGGATTATTATTTCTACTGATTAAGCACTTGGCACTGATTGAATAAAGCTTACAAAATAAACCCCAACTGCCTGGTTACTAGCAGGCTGATCAGTGATCTGTTTCAGTTTTGTCTCACTTTCACAGGTTGAAATCAAGGGTGATTTTATAGTTTATTGCTGATCCTTTGCACTAGGAGAAAAGTCTCCTAGCAGAAGCAGTGAAGCTAAACAGAAACACTGAAATTAATATTCTGTCTGAAAAGATCTGTAGATTCCAAGTTCTATGAAAATACATTTCCTTGCCACAGCAGCTGTGCATTTTGTTTTAACTGGCATAAATACTTTCAGTATAAATGATTATTTTATTTTTGTAGAAATACTCTAATTCAAGCAGGACAGAAACATTAGGGACTATATGAAAATTTCCCCTTTATCATTTTTTTGCATATCATGAGGATATGAGGCAAAATAAAAGAATCAGGAAGCAGGTTTGAGGCCAAACTGAACATTTCTGTTTAGCATAGAAAGTTGTTATTAAGATAACTAAGCAACCTAAGAATTATGAATGTTAGGTGCTCATACTGGGCGAAGTAATCATTAGGAGCCATTTTAAAAAACTGAAGGTTCACAGACAGCAATTCATTAAAGAAAGGATAAAAGAGAAGATAGAAAAGTTACAGAAGAGTAACTGCTACTCTACTGCTATATCTAGACTGCTTCCGTCCAAGTTGGTTGACATTCATTAACGTGTTGAATCTTGTGACATGAAACATCATACTGATATGAGTTTCCAAAATATTTTTCATTTTTTGCAAGTGAAGTTTGCAAAGAAAAAAGCCTTAATTAACTATTGGTAAAAAATCAGGTTCTTCTAGTATTAAAATTTCAGGTTTTTCTAATATTATTTCTAGAAATAGGCTAAATTTAATACTTTTCTCAGCATTGATTTCTGATGGAAAATAGATTTTGACAACAACAAAATTATTTCCTAAAATATTTTTACTTGACGGAAACTTTGAGCTGTTGAAAACCCAAATTTTCATTTTGTTAAAATAAATAGATTCCAAAATATTCTTGTGTATACGTGCTATTGTACAAATCAATAAAAGATGTAGTTTAATTTCCTCTTTTACCATTCTTGTTTATGTAGAAAGCACTGCTCTCAGACAATTAATTTTTGAGTAAATTACTTTACAAGAGCAAACCATAGTAAATCAAAGATAGTCTTACTAGAGAACATGATGTTTAGAGGAAAGAAGGCTGCTACATTTTCTACCAAATATTGAACAGAAATTCCATTAGGTGTTTGATCTAGCTGTTTCCTCCAGAAAGCTGAAACTTTGGTCTCATTGAAGTGAATAACAGAGAAAACTTCTTTTCCAACAAGCTTCAGTTAAGTAATAATTTACTGATTCTGCTGATGTATATTTGCATTTTATATTTCTATGTTGAAGACCTCGTATTATTTGCAGTGCTGTTAACGGTTCCTTTTGAAGACCCACGTGGTAGATCACACCTATGGAGAATGTATCTGACACTGCTTGGATAACTCCCCAGTGTTTGTGGTATTTAATACGATGCAGAAATCCAGAGTTTCACCAACCTGACTGGAATCTTATGGACAATTAGGAAGTATAAGATGAATCTATTTTTCCACAGATTTGGCTAGAAGTTCTCATCTGGATCTAAGAATTACTTTTCCAATGGAAATATTCTTCCAAAAAGGTTTTATTTTTGCCAAAATGACATTTACTTAGAGGAAAAATACTAATATGTTCCCAAACAGTTTTAGAGATTATTCATGCCAATAAGCTGCACTTGCACTGAGGACAAAGACAAGCTTTTTTTACTTAAATGACTTGAATGTCTTAAGCAGCTGAAGTAACAGGCTGTAGTTTCAAAAGTATTAATATCAGAAATATTTAGAAACTGACACAATATTACTTACTGCTGTGAATCAATTCTGAGTGAAAGTCACTAATTAGATACAGGACTATCTCCCTTGTGGATTTTTCTATCATATACAGACTGTGAGAGTGAACTGCTGGGAGCCTGACAAAGTATATAAAAATGAAAAAAAACAGGACTAGCCACATAACTTCTTTAACAACTGAAAATCAGTATAAGATAAAGTGTTGAAAAAGAATTTAACCTGGCCTCTAACTTAGCAAAGAACTCATTAGCTGGAATAAATTTTTACCAACTTTCTTACTGAGTGAAATAAAATGTAGACTATTCAGATAATATATACCTAATTTTAACTTACCTGTACGCAACTGCATTTGTCTTATATTTAAACTACAAAGTTCAAACACCAGAGGTATCAGAGAGGCATTTGAATTCCTTCCGTCCTGAGTGACCACTGGGATAGGGTAGAGAAAAAAAAAAAAAAGGCAAATATAATAAAGAACTACTGATAAGTCTTCAGCACATTGTCCAAGCAGAATCCACGACACTTGAGTTGTTGAAGAAGGACTCTACTAAAAGAACTCATCACACAACTGGAACTGATTCAAAGCTAATATACCAGATTTCTTATTCAATTAATACATATTCTTTCATTAATGCATCTCTTGGCTTTTTGAACTTCCACAAAATTTTGGCATTCCAAATGATATGTGAAAAAGTGACCTGTTGCCTAAAAATTTCATCAATATTTCCTGATCTTATACTGGAGCATATAGTGAATGTTCTCCCTTCTGCTTACTTTCTAACTTTTGATTATGTTTTTGGGATTGCTCCTGAGTGATGTTTTCACACAATTCTCTCTCATAGCTTCAATTTTTTGCCCTGAGAGTGGATAGCCCTTTTTATTTTCTGAATGTGTACTGATTTGCCTTTAACTATATTGAACTTCATGTCCCTTTTTACTGTCTTCACTACATAATTTCAAAGCTTACCAAAACTCTTTGCAATACATTTAATTTTTAATTTCCCTTTAATGTGAGCAAATGAATTAATTTGCAGCAACAAACTTTTTGTTTGCTTACTAGTCTCCACTATATACAAATTTTAAGTTGAGTTGCTCAGGAGTTGATGTCTGTGGGATCTCAGAACTGCTCAGTTCAGTTTCCTTTTCCTCTCACTTTCTTTTGTTTAATCATCAATATATCAATTCTGCATAATTTGCTCATACTTGAGCTTGTCTTTGCTAGGTGTTTTCAGCTGATCTTATCTTCACATTCACAAGCTTCCAGGTCTTTCATAAGAAGAGGTCTTTCCTTTTTTCCTCCTTTCATTGTTTTTTTCTACATCTCTGTAAATGTATCCTTGCAGCAATCTATTTACTGCCATCTGAGCATTCTTTCCTCCTTTCTTCCTCTACCTCCTTTTCTTTTGCTTTTTCACTATTCTCACCGATTATGTCACTATTTATTAGTTATACCAGTTCAATTATTTCTCCATTTTTTTAAAATCAATACCAAACAGTATTCTGTAGAAATTGAATAGAAAGAATATGCTCTGTAAGAGAGCTGAATAAGAGGGTGGCTTAAAAGGTACTACCAGCATCAATGAAAGCAATCTAGAACATGAGAAGAAAACTTATTTTATAAATGTGGTGGGGCTGACATCATAGTTTTAGCCAGAAGGAAGGAGTAAGTAATACAACAACATGATAACTAATCTGTGAATTAGGGAATGAGAAGGTTAATGAAACAATTTGGCCTGGGCACTGATATTTCAATGTTCAAATAGATGCCAATGACCCTCAAATCCCCTTATGCTGTGTATCTAAGTGCTCTCTGTATTCTTAACTCGGCTTTCATTAGCCTGAGGGTATGAATGAGATTACCTCGCCAAACATAAATGAATAGTATTTATTCAGCATAGTCACTTAATCATTCTTGAACAAACTCCATGAATCTTTTAAACCCATCAAATCCTCCAAGGCATTTCATTCTGGCACAGAAAGATATTTAAAGGCATTCTGACAAATCTTTGACACTGGGGTGAAACTCTGGCATCACTCAAGGTAAAGACAGACCTCCCACAGGATTCAAAAAATCTAATCAATAATATATAATGTAAATATAAATGTACACACACACACAGAATTCAGAAGCTGATTTTTTAAATATAGTTTTGCATAAAAATAACAATTTTCACTCTGTGATATTGCAACTGATTTCTGATCTGTAACCACTGGTACATTACAGAATGTCATATGTGTATTCTAAATAATAACAAATGTGTGACCTCTGTGGAGATTGCCCACATATGTTCTTTTGGTACATTGTTCCATTTGAAACAAGACAGTTTTGGATCCATGCTTTGTCCATTTCATCATGGTGAACCAACTTCATGGTATTTATTATCAGAGTTTTCCCTGCCATAATAGGTTTTGCATTTATTTGGTGTGAAATCTAAACTGAAAACTGAAATTTGAAAAAACTCCACTGAATTTCAGAATAGTGTAAGCACAATAGAGCTAAGATTGGATGAATGGTGAGAAAAAAATTATTTCAATAAGCCAGCTGTGATTCTGAAAACTCAGTGAACAAGCCAGCACTTCAGCTGGTATAAATCAGTGAAAACCCATTGAAGTAATCTGAACCACACCAGTCTATTAGACAAAGACTTGACCTCCATTCTCGTCTTCTGCTTTCTTCATTTCAGTCGGAATGAATTTCAAAGCCAATTATTTAGCATAATTTTATGTATATTTTATATACAATGTATATCTTATGTTCATTACACTTGAATAAATTACTGGACTTAGCTAGATCATATAGAATTTTAATGGTCAGAAAAGACTGCCTGATTCAGTAGCATAAGTAGGTGTATGAGAATTCTAAAACCAACTGCTATTTGCAGTCAGGTTACCTTTCCAAAACAGAAAAATGTAAGCTTCGCTTACAATATAATTATTTTGATAAAATTTTAAAATAGATTTCCTATTTCTCTGATATAGCCTCAGTTGAAAATGAGAAAAGCAATATCAATTATTAACACGGAGACAAACTTTTAGATTACATAGTCAATTACAGACCAAAATTAAGTCCACTATAAAACACCCAGACATCTACATTTCGAAGAGTAGTTCAGAGGACAATCATTTTTAGAAAAAAGTTAGCCCATATTTATAATAGAGTATGACAGTAAAAGAACATTTCCTCCAATTCAAATAAATTATTTATATAGCTTCCACAAGAGGTTAATTTTACTTTCCTATGATCTTACTCATACAAACATTATTGAAAATATCCCTTTATCCATTTTAGCAGGTATTCTGAGAAACTGCTTGTGATGAGAAATTACCCAGGGCAACTAAAATGTTACGTAAGTAATAAAAATTACATTATACAACATAAAAATGACAGGATTGTTTATTAAACTTATATATGAAAAAAATAAAGAGATGAAATATAAAATCTGGCCCACTTAAAATATTTTAATAAAATTTGGATCCTTCAAGCTATCATTAGGACAAAGTAGTATAAATTCTTCCATTCAGTTTTCCATCCTGTAGCAGCTTACTACATGTGCACATGACATAAATAGTCAAGATGGTAATTTCTTATGCACAGTACATTCAAGTGTTCCTTTATTAAGAAATTAATTTCTGAAAATTAGAAGAATATGTATTCTAATGAGAAGCACCTTAGAAATACAAAATTAAAACTTCTAATTATATTGCTCATAGCTCCTGCAGTCTATTTCAAAACATCTGTCATAACTTAAACTCTCTCTACTTGAATCCAAGTTGTGCAAAACCCAAGAACAATAAAAAGTTAACCTTATTATTGATGTCACTAAAGTACATAGGAACTTTTCCTATTTAGATTTAGCACGTAACGCATAATTAATTAAACTTATTTATTGAGACATGCATCTAGGTTTATATTAAAATTATAAAATTAAAAGCAAGATCCTCACTTAAAAGGTTGAGGATTCTGAATTATTTCATTATTTGAACTTGGGGTTTCAAAGAGTTGGGATTTCAAAAGCTGAAATTTAAGGAGACAAGAACCTACCAGAGACATCTGGACAATGCCCTTAACACCATGTCTTAAATCCTTGTCCGCCCTTAAACAGTCAGGTTGTTGGACAAGATGATCATTGTAGGTCCCTTCCAAAAGAAATATTCTATTTCTATTTCTATTTCTATTTCTATNTTCTGTTTCTGTTTCTGTTTCTATATTTCTATTTCTATTTCTATATTTCTATTTCTATTTCCATCTCTATATTTCTATATTTCTATTTCTATATTTCTATTTCATTAAATAACCCCAAAGTAGTATCACACTGTCCCTCTAAAGTACCCCAAATACTGGTGGTTGCAGTATGCCCCTCAAAGGCAACAAATGAAGCGTTCTGAGGCCAAAGAGGTAGACACAATACAAAATGTGACAATTTGCTATGGCAAACAGACTGTCAACAGGTTTTTTCCTTTCTTTGTCCCATGTCAAGTGACTCGATGGCTGTCTCAGTAAAAAAAAAAGTGTTAAGAAGCATGTCACCAGACCTCAAACTACTTCAGCCCACTTACGCAACTCCATAAGGAACTGCTGTTTTGCTATGCCTATTCAAGTTAATAGACTGAAAGAGTTCCTAATAAGACTTAAACTCCCCAAAAATATCAGATAAATAAGGCTTATCCTTGTTACCACCCACCGCAGAAAGCGAGGGTAACCCAGGTTCTTGTTAATAGATGCCTTGGGGAAGATGAAAGTGAAATGACACTGAATGACCACTGTTTGTAAATATGTACACATAGGGGGTTTTAGAACAATTTGTTTGTGACTCCATTAATAAATGCAAATTGCAAAAACTCCATTTTAACTCTCATAAAACTGACTCTTAGGTCACTTGGATATAATTTGGGTTTGGGTATAGTTTGGGTATAATTTTTTAGATTTGTATCAAGCTACCTCAGTAACCTTTTCTGGAGGATATTCAGAATATAGATATTTATTAAAAGACAGAAACTACTAACAAATATAAAACAGATATTGGATAAATATTTTACTGAAATTAAATGTTTTTTTTATTATTAACAATCTTTCTTGGTTTAACTCTGTTATTTCTCTGATCTGTATTGTCTTATTTGCTTTTTTCCCCCAAGGTATAGAAAGAACATTTCTGATTTTTGTTTTATAATGACACCATAGAGCAAACTACAGTATATTACTGCTTTTATGAAATTGTGTTTCAGTTTTCCAGAACAAGAAAATATAGTTGCAAACTGCTTATACTAGAGTATGAATCACTTCCCTTCAGTTATACAATATGCATGAAATAAACTTGAAATTTCTTCATTTGTTATGAAATAACAATAATGAATAATTATTATATTCTTCTATTTATTATGAAAAGCTCTATCTTTCTGTGCAACCGCCTAAGATTTTAGTAGTTCATGAAAACAGGTTTATGGCCACGGTTCAGGTCACCCTTATATTCAAATGCTCAAATTTTCTCAATGGAATTCTTAAAGTTACCAATATGGTTGAAGTTTATCACGGTACAAATATTTTGCTAGGGCATTGCTTATATGACACCTCTGTTGTGAGCCACTCCTTTGTCTCACAGGGAGATCCTAAATTATCTAATCCAGAAGTACAGCTTCACTTTAACGAATGATAAATCAGATAGCTTGGCCACAGGAGGAAATTAATTTCTATCAGTGCAAGGTTGCATTGTTGGATGGTCATAAAGAAAATAGATATATCTGGTTTTGACATGTCAAATAGAATGGCCAAAGAACAAAATAACACAACTTGTGCCAATGAGTAAGGTAAATACAGTGCTGATTCACATAAGTCAGAATGGTGATTTAAGACTGTTATGATCTTTCTCAGTTGCCCAGAAACTATCTCGCTGTATTAAATCTAAATTTATCTTTAAATAAAAATACGAATGTCTGTCTTATACACAGACTCAAATCTCAGTATTTTCAGAAAGTATTCTCTACAGGAAGTAAACGCTGCAATATATCCTTCTAAAAGTTGACAAGGTTTCAAAGGAATGGAAATATTTATCAATTAAAAAAACCTTTTTTTGAAAAATTAGTCCACTGTCAAAAAAAAAAAAAGGAGGTTTTATCGTTTATATCGCATTTAAGAAGATTTTGAAAATCATTAAAGATACAGTTAAAAGAGCCATGACTTCAGCTGATTATCTGGAGAAGCCTCTCTTTCACCATAAATAAAACATTCATTGCTTCATAGTTTCAGATTTCCATTAATAGAAAAAGTCTGGTTTGCAAACAAGCTAAGGTTTGATTTTTCCAGGCATCCACCTGATACCTGTATCTTTAATTATCAAAATATATAAATTATCTACATAAATAAATGAATATATGTACACAGCTTTTCATGTTCCTTTCCTAGCCTGACTCCCATTGGCTCTACCATCTTTTTACGTATACATCACGTAGCTTTACCTACTACATATCCTGTTCTGGAGAGAAGGTTTCTTATTCTAAGTTAATTAAGTTGCTTTCATGAGAATGAGTCCTGCATAAGGACCTGATAAATCTCACTTCTACTAGGCAGTCAAGCTGTGCAGCCAGAAAAAAAAAAATTCTATTTATGGAAAATGCAAAGTTTATAAGAAATTTAATGAAAATCAGTTTTTACTTTGGATGTCTATAATTTGTTTGAAAATTAAGAATAATTTTCCTTTTTTAGCATAGGTAAAACTATTTGCTACATATTGAATCTGCCTCAAAATGTCAGTTATAACATATTTTACAGTACATTTTGTAGGACAGAACATGCAGTGACAGTCATCTACATTTGGAAGGTTCTTGTTGCTGTAATCTTTTTCACAGCACAGGATGACTGGATAAAATTTTAGAATAATTACAGAATATTGTTTTCTTCCAGCGTTATATTTCTTTGTTCCTGGCTTCTGCTAAGATTCTCTTTCTGTTTCTGCAATCTGCAGTTACAGCAAGAATTGTATTCCCAATTTTTTTCATTTAGAGTAACATTTGGCAGGCTTTCTCTAGCACTGAACCATATGCATATTGGTCATCTTGGATTGGAGGAAATAATTTCAATGGGAAAATTATAAAATTGGGATATTGTCTTCCAGAAATGTGAAAATTTACATTTTTTGGCTTTTATTTGGCTTTCTCTTGTTCCTATGATCTTATCCAATATTGCACTATATTTTACAAATTCTGACTTAAATACTTTCCATTCAACAGGACGCCATAGCTTGCCTCTTCATCCAGCTATTGCTTCACTTGGTTACATGTTATCCAGAGAATGTTACTGGCCTCTCATTTTCCAATACAGAAAAAAAACCCTTCTTGTTTTGCTATACTCAAAAATTTGAGACCTTTTCTGTAAATTTGTAGAAGAGATGTGGAACAAAATGCAATTACTTTAGTAGTAACATATGTCTAAATCAGGGAGGTTATTTCTGAAGATAAAAAGTACTGAGGAAAAATTTCCAGTTCTTGAAAGCCACTCAGCAGGAAATACAGTGCTGGGAATATGCTGTGTTTTCATTATATGAAATTAAAGGAGTCTGTGAAATATTAACACATTTTTTTCTTAAAATACACAAAATGTTTCTGATAAAATTTGTTTGTGTTAGAGTTTCCTAGAAGATACTTGATGGGTTTACTACAACTTACTCATTTTGTCTCTATCTTATATCTGCATTCCTGGCTTCCACAATTCCAAGTTGTCAGGAGTTCACACTGCATATTTAGAATAGCCAAAGAAACAATTTTCATGGCATCAGTGATGTTAAAGCTTCCTCAAATCTTAGCTCATCAACAAATCTGGCTGGAAAATTCCAGTCCATCAAAACTGAATAGAGTTCATAAAAATTAGTGTGATTCAGTGAACCACAAGCAGCTTTCTCTTACCAGAAATGCCCTACATCTGGCTTAGTGAATCACAGAACAGCTGAAGTTGGAAGGGGCCTCTGGAGGTCACTTAGTCCAAATCTCCTGTTCAAGGAGGACCACCTAGAACAGGTTGCCCAGGGCACCTTTTAAATGTCTCCAACAATGGAGACTCCACAACCTTTATGGGCAATCTGTGACAACGCGCAGGCACTCTCTGCTTCCTGACATGCAGACCAAATCTGTGTTTCAGATGTGCCTGACGTCCTTGTCCTGTGACTGGACATTCCTGAAAAGAGACTAGCTCCTTTCAGATATATTTTTGCATTGCTGAGGTTTTCCCTGAGCCTTCTCTTCCCCAGGGTGAAGAATCTCAGCTCTCTCTTAGAAGTCTTCCACTGGATTTTCTCCTGTATGTCCATCTCTCTCTTGTATTAGAAAGCCCAGAACTGGGCAGAGTACTCCAATTGCAGCCTCCCCAAAGTGGACTAGAGGGGAACCTTCCTCAATTTTTTGCCAGCTGTTCTCCTTACACAGCCAGATGATCAGTACTCAACATATGGTGCATTGGATTGCTTCTCCCCAGATTCAGGACTTTGCACTTCCCTATGTTGACCTGGATAAGGTTCTTATCAACCCATTTCTCCAGCTTGTTGAGATCACCCTGGTGCCAGCACTGATGGTGTTTCAGCCTTCAACTGCAAAGCTGCTGAGGGTACACTGTCAGATCATCCAGATAATTAGTGCAGAGGTTGAACAGTATAGGAGACTGTATTGACCCAAGTGAGACACTTCTAGTGGTTTCAACTAGACTTCCTACTCTGATCACAACCCTCTGAGCTAAGCCCTTAAGCCAGTTTTCAGTCCTCACTCTCTGCTCATCCAGTTCATACTTCATCAACTTCTCTTTGGGCATCTGATCAACTTGATCTAGTGGAAGGTGTCCCTGCCCATGACATGGGGATTGGAAGGGACCTTAAAGATTATCTAGCTCCAAGACATTCTAAGCTATTATTTTCTTCTATAATTTTGTGGCACACAGCGTCAAAAGCCTTATGAAGTCAAGGTAGACAATATCCACAGCTCTCCCCTCACTTACCAAACCAGTTGTTCCATCATAAAAGTTTATCAAACTGTAGATCCCCAATTGCTATGTCTTGGCCTATTTTGAGAGGTGTTTAAAATATGTGCAGACATGATGCTTACGAACATGGTTTAGTGGTGGACTTGGCAATGCTGGGTTAATGGTTGGACCCTATGATCTTGAGGGTCTCTTCCAACCTAAATGATTCTATGGTTCTTTCACTCAAAACATGTAAGAATATATACAACAAACTTAATATAAAACCATTCATTGCGAATCACTTAGTTACAAGAAAAGAAACCATGGATTCATTGAATATGGCATACTTAGACATCATATAAAAAGAGTATTTCCTGAGAAACAGCCCTTTGATGGTTTATAAATACCAGATTTTAAAAATAAAGTTACTTAAACTGGATTCTATTCTTTAGGATATAAGATAGAGTTTTAAATATATCAGTAAACCAGAATCATATATCCAACATCTTAGAAGTCAGAATTCTAACTTTTGCTGTTGAAAAATTACAGAGTATATAATAAAACCATGAGATGAAAATTCAAACCAGTGTCATAGCAATTCCAATAGGTAAATTCTCTTTAGTACTGAGGCAGGTTGGAAAGTCTTAAAGACAATATACAACCTGTTAGAGTTCTGCAAGATTCACATGCTTGAACAGCAAAGTGGGAATATTTCATTAAAAATGACACTAAATTAGATGTATTCAATCTGAGCAAAGAAGCAGTATTATGGTGGAAAGAAATCCAGCAGAAGAGCTTAAAGCCAGCCTCAGTCAGAACACTTGAGCTATCAGGGAGCAGGGAGCTGTGTATGTGTGTGTGCTTGTGTGTGTTCACCTCCCCCAACCCCTGGGTCATGTTACCTAAATTCACCATGGGAATGTTAAGTACATTGCTCTGAAATAACGGATTGAACTATACTTATATTCCAACAAAAGTTGAACAGGGGGACAACAGAATTATTTTGAACTCTTTTACAACTCTGACAACAGAAGCTTCACTGAACCTGCTTTTGCTGTATGGTTATAGCAGTTATTACCACACTGAGGCAAGACAACTCATTCGACAGTCAGCTTGCATGGCTGACTTCTCTGTGAGATACCTGTGCTATCTCCCAGCTGATTAGCTGGAGTGCGACTAGAAGTGCATCTATTGCAGCTCAGCATAGATCTGTGCCTGAGCCAGCTTACTTTTGACCCAGTTTTGAGGCTAACATGGGATTCAGAGTATCACATATTGACTAATTCATCCCAACATTGGAGGAAACTTAGAGAAACACTAGCAAGGATCTATTGGAAGACTGAAGTTTATTTTGAAAAGCGGTGTAAGTCATGGTTGTTGGTGCCAGTCTAGCTCTATTAAACTTGGTGCCAGAGCCAGTGATTCATAACTCTTTATTCAACAAATCTTAATCTATGAACAGAAATTACCTCAACAAGTTTAAATTGAAATACAAAAAAACAGCCTAATCTGGTTTAAAACTCTGTATTTTTGCTACCACCTGTAGTTAGATTATGATATCCACTCTTTTAATATACACACTGAGTATATAATAAACTCAGTAATGAAAACTTACCTAAGCTTTGCTGGAAAAAATTTGGAGTCTTTCAATCAAAACTTCTTAAGTAGCTGGCAAAGAAATGAGATGAATTCATGACTAGCAAATATGTGGCAAGTCAGCTTCTCAGGTATTACAGGGACAATACAAAAACAAAACCCACCATTTCAGTATTCAAAGTGACTAAAAGCAGAAATCCTCACTTTAGTCTCACTGAAAACCATTTTGGGTAAGTTCTAGGAAGGTATCCATGAGTATCCATCTGAAGAAAAAATGCTTATAATAGTATTAAAAGAAAGGGGATTAGTAAACCTAGCTCTCACTGGGAGTAATAAATCTAGTATTTTTCACTAGACTATAGTGAGAGATGATAAAAGAGCACAAAAACTGCAAAGATGAAAAGTCATCATGGAGCTTCAGATAGTTCAGGTAATCTTTCTTTGCAGAGTAGGTGAGAAATGCTGAGGATTACAAGTAAATTTGGGTGCATGTGACCTCCTCGGTCTTTCCCTACCTGCTACCAGGGCCCTGAGGGCACCACTGAGACCTTCTTCCCCTTATGTCCTCCTCCAGGTCCATCAGTGGCATCAGTGGCACAGCAGCAGGGTGAGCCCCCGGCTCCCCACAGCCCTGCCCTGCCTGACCAGGGCCCTCCCAAACTGAGTCCACATCACAGAGAGGTGCCTGATGCTGCTCTAACCATATAGACAATCACAGAAGTGAAACCTTAGCCAAACTTGTACAATGTATCAAGAATATGTGGTTTATTAAAGACTCTTTCTAAACATCAATAACTAGAATGAGAAGGACAAAAAGTAAAATCTTTCTGGGCATTTTCATTTTGGAAGTATTGTAGGATGGTAGAATGGTTTGAGTTGGAAGGGGACCTTTAAGACCGCCTAGTTCCAACTCCTCTGCTGTGGGCAGGGACATTTTCAACTAGACCAGGTTGCTCAGACCGCCACCCAATCTGGCCTCGAAAACCAAGTATTTTGTTATTTGTCTTTCAGTCTCATGGTTTCTGATGAAATGTTCATGTCTACCACAGCTGGAAGAACTTGCATTAGTTGGACGTCTGAATAATCCAGGATTTCTTCCAGAATTTGAATCTGACTGTGATTGCTTTGGTTTCTGGATGTAAGTTGAATCATCTCCAAAGACTGGATTCATGTCCATGTGAAAATGATTTGGGTTGGTACCAAAGAAACGCATGCATCAAAAATCAGAGAAGCTTTTTGAAAATAATTGCTTATGTCTAAATGCAGAATAAGCAAAGCAGAGAAAAGTAATCAAAAACTTTCTAAACAGCTTTAATATATGCAATCTAAATTTTTTTGCAATTATTTTGACATAGATTAATCCATAGCATTGTGAAGGGCATTAATGCATTTAAAGAGTGGGGAATGGAAGGAAATTCTCCAGAATTATGGAAGACTCTGAAAATCTAATATTGACTTGATTTCTGTTAAAAAGATGCTTTTCAATATTTCATGAATATTGTGTATATGAATAGAGTGTTTCTCAGACATATGTATATAAAAGCAATATTAGTCACTGTTTGAAAGAAATTAGGTGGATTGTTTATTAGTTTTAAATTGCCACGTGATGAACATAGTGAAATGCAACAAAATTTGAACCTCAAAGACCTACTGAAGAGCTAAAAAAACATTAACTAGCAGCTTTCTTTTGGTAATGAACAATTAAAAGCACTTGGCACAAACAACAGAACCCTTTAGAAACCTCTAACCACAGAAATCTGCAGGAAAGCTTCCTAGTCGTTCAGTCTGGTTATTTTAGATTAGGACAGCAATTTATTTAGCTGTTGGATTATCAGCTGTGGTTGATTTCAATCACATATAACAGTATGTCAAGGGCATTATCTGTAAAAGGATTTTGAAATCTAAAATCTATGTCCAAAAATGTAGTCCACAATAACATAGTGACAGACATCTAGACATTTTTATCACACTTAATCCCATCTAGGATGCAGTAAGAAGGTGGAGTTTCTGGGGATGCCTGATCTGTCTCCAATGAAACTGCAGACAAGCATTCATTATAGTGTAAATTGGCCACAGAAGGAAAATTTAGCTAACAAGGAATGGTCAGAACACTTCCCTAGGCAACAAGAAACTAGCACCAAAACATTTTACCTCCTCAGTAACTGGGTTTCAAAATAATTTTCTTTCATTACTTTTCTTTACAGGTAGAATACATCTTTCATATTGGTTTCGTACACTTCAGTGTGAGAAGAAGAGAAATCACAGAACTGCTCCGATGCACATTTTGAGTTATTTTTTACTCAAGTTAATCTCAGAATGCACAGAGAGACAAATTAAGGCATTCACTTCCTTGTGTGTGTGTAATCCTTGTAGGAAGAGATTGTTTCTCATACATTCTGGGAATTTTATGGTTGCCTGACAATCACATATACTTACTAAATTCATTGTTAATGGAGCATGACTGTGGCATGTACAAGACCTCTTGGGAAGAAGTCTTGGGCAAGATAATAATTTACATATTTGATTTCTATTAAATTGTTTTATTGGAAGGGTGTTATTGAACACCACAAGCACTTTAATAAATGGCCTGCCCATAATCAGCAGAGCATTGTTCCTCTCTAGGCTTTCCAGCAGCTTGTAATTATATTAAATGATTTAAGGTTAGCATGCTTATGAATCTTATTCTGCATATGTAAATATTTTATTTGGATGGCAATGTATTTAAAAAGTATTCCTGACAAGCGTCTTATAAAAATTGTGAGATTGTCTGATTTTAAGTTTTATACGACACCAAGTACATTTTTCCAGCACATAAAATACATTTTGTTATGCTGAACCAATTTTGCATCTGGGACTTTGTACTATGTTATCTACTAAATATTTTCTGTGTGAAATTTAGTTCATTTCTATAAAATTGAATTGAGTCGGGAAGCACTGAAATCATCAGATGCATAAGTTCAATGTTAATGGCATTCTTTGACCTCTGTAAGATCTTTTGCTGCTGGCAATAAATAAGTCAGTTTTACTGTAATATATTTGCCTTATTGTAAATATCTCCAGTGGCATGGGACCACTGCTATTTAGCAGGAAGGGAGGAACACTGTTATGTCAGAAAAAGAGCAGACTATTGGAATTAAGTTGGTGGGGGAGGATGTCTAGGTTTTCTATTTGCCCCAATGTGTGAGCTCTCAGTATGACAAATGCTACATTTCTTTCTTTACTGAGGAACTTAGAAGGTTGCCTTAATCTGTAAAGTTTTTCAGATTACTCTGACAACTTCTACAAGCAGTAACAAAATTCTCATACACTTCTTAATGTTAAAAAAAATCCTATCCCATTAAAAGATCTTCTTAACGTTGTTTGATACATATCATTCATACATATCTTTAAGACTGGGAAAAAAGATCTGAGTTGTAAGGAAAGTGGTTACTTAACGATGTCAAGGAAACAGTAAAGAGAAATATATTCAAGTGAGCAGAGTAGGAATCTGAGGTTAGCTAGACAAACTAATTATAACAAGGAATTAAGAAAGTGGGAACATGAATAACGAGCTGAAGCACATACAAGTGACTAAGAGGTATTGAGGACAGACTGTATTGACTATAAAAAGAAATTAGAAGATTGGGATGGAAAGATTTGATAACAAGGACTGAAAAAAGGCAACCTAGATTACTAAATTGAAATAGAAAGAGGAAAAAATACTGTAATGGGAAAGAAACTGAGGGAATAGAACAGCTATTGGAAAGCATTAATAATATGGAAGAAGATGGAAGGAAATTACAAGGAAAGAAAGATGATCGAGAGCCAAATGAACCACTTAATTACTAAAAGGTGGGCATATGTAGTCAGAGTTTCTAAATCTCATCTGTTCCTCAAATGACAGAGTTAGAGGCACTGCAAGGAAGACCAAAAGAAGGTTCTTTATTGAAGGCCTTGAAGAGAGGAACAGGAGTCACAGGACACTAAAGGTAATGGGAACTAATAGGAAAAGAATCCTCAAAGAGCATCAGAATCATAGTTTTCTCCCCACCCCATGAATTCTGAAGACAAGCTTCATTGAATTCCTGAATCACTGGGAGCTAAACCACTTTTTTTTTCCTAACTCCCAAGGCTTTCTAGCTCCCAAGGCTCATATTTATGTGCAAAATTGTATAGTGAAGGAATATGGAGTTAGAAATCCTTAGAAGTAGCCTCATAACCACAGATTTTCCCTGTGTACATTTGACACGAGATGCCTACTGGCATTTCTAAATATTTTATTCCTAAAATATGTTTGTGCATCCTGACTACCAAAATACTTTTGAGATGCAACTTACAGTTTTGAAAACATTGCTCAAATTAATTTCAAAATTCTGTATTCTGTAGATATGTGAAGAAATAGTAAACTCATTAAAAGGTTCTGTACATGGTAACAACTTGAACTTCTAGTGTTAGGCAGAAATGTATTTTTCCTCTGCACAGTGACTGAAATGCTTTAATATTGTGATGTAAATACTCTGTCAGCTTCCATTATAGTTAATTAGGCTTTCAGTAAGTTCTTGGGAACAAAGTTCTTCCTTGGCAGCAAACTAATATTTTTTACCTAGTTCCTCTTGAAGACAGCTAGTGAAATAATTTGACTCCTTTCTTGTGAATTGCAAAGGCCTAAAATACAATGTAATTACAGAGGAGAGTGAATAAAAAAAGTTAAACAGATCTACCTAAGTAAGAGAAATGAATGCAGTCAAATTGATGACTGCTTTTTTTCTAATTTTTCACGAAATACTGCTGTCATACTTAAAAAAATGAATTTTTACCTCTTAAATTTTATTTTTTGTCTCCTAAAATGAAGATTACAGGGAATGGGCTGCTCAGCAGCCCTCCTGTTATAGTTTATCTCACAATTTTAGTAATATTTGGTTCTCAGCTAACTGAAAATATGTTTCCCTACAGCTAAGAAAAGCATCCTGCAAAAATATTATAGAAAAATCACCTCTGTGCTCTCCTTGTTGTCTTGGAGATCTGCATGGTATGATTCCCAGTAGCACGCAGTGATATGTATCAAATTTATTCATTTCAGACAACCATGGAGTGAAATAAATATTTTTCAACTAAGTATACTCATTTAGTGTTATCATTTCATAGACTCCTATGAAAACTACAACTGATTAGTCCAAGTATTCCTTTACACTCTCTGTACAGTGGTCATATTAAATATCTTTCCTCACAAATTATAGAACTCACATCTGGTGCCTCACCCTTGGGGTATATACTTCTCTGTACTTCTTCTGTGGAGTTTCACTTACTTCTATATCTATCACCAGATTTTAGACAGAAATCTTTTCTTCTACCAGCTTTCAAACTTCAATGCATATTTTTAATATATTATGATATGTACCCATTTTAATTCCTGCCTTGTGCCAAGATCGGACGAAGACAGATAATTGTTGATCTGTCTTTGACAACAATTTAAAGACTTAGTAATAAAAATCAGCACCAATAACATTTCAGTCCTTTGCAGTGTGTCCATGAAAAATTTTGGAAAATAAACTTCCAGGAAATATGTTACTTCTTTCAAGTTAATGATATTACCAAATATAACAGTTTTTATAAATTTTGTTTGCAACCAAGAGATATGATTCAATTTTTGAACAGGCCTATAGTGGATATATTCTATCATCTTTGAAACAAACCATTTCTTTTTCACACATGGTTGTTAATCATAACAGAACAGCATCAAGGGTATTGTAGCAACCTACTCTCAGATGTAAAGTGATGTTTATGATACTAATTGATTTTTTTGTGCAAACAACAGATATTCTTTGGCTTTTCAATATAAGTAAGTCATAGTAATCCTTGTATTTAGAGCTACAAAGCTCTGGACAAACGCTGTGTGTATATGCTGTCATTTGAAAAGGCAATTCACAGAGAAAGGGCTTGCTGAGGGAACTACCAGGTCTTATTGCCCCTGTGTGACTTTCCCTATAGTATCCTCCCACACTGCCACAAGCCCACACAAAATATGATTTTTGGGAGAGTAAATGGGTACATATGCTTAGGAAACCTCATAAAAATCAGTTCTGTAATGGAATCTATTGTTGTTAGTATAGGTGATAATTTTACTGGAAAGTTGCACGCATAGGGCTACCCAAATTTAGGTCAGGTATCTGCTGTGATACAAGAGTCATAGCTGGCTATATATAACATCCAAGAAAACCATCAACATATATAAGAACTTTAAAACAACAAGCATATAATTGTCTTTAAACATATTGGTTTTTGACAATATATTTGATGAGCTAAGATAATTTGGCCTCTGTATTTTTTGTTCTGAAAAACCCAGTAAGTTCCTATAGTTACATAACCTAGCTAAAGCACACATATCCTTTGTAAATACACAAACCAAAGAGGTGGTGCAGGTGATTTTTTTTTAATATTCGGAAAGTATTCAATGTTATGTTCTAGTATCCCATACACTTTCCCCCCCACAAAAATAACCTATAAATAAATTAACAAAATGTATTTCAATTATTTCTAGATGATACAGTCCAAGAACCTGCATTGTCATGGAACCCTTTGAATAATCCAAAGTGAAATCATTATTTATTTATCCAGAAGAAAAAAAGAGATTCCACCAGACATGAGCAGAAATACAACCTTACCAGACATACAATACAGTTGTATAAAGTATTAGTACAAACAAGAAAAAAAAAACCCCAACACATTATTCTGGAATTCTGAATAATTCTTAAACTACTTACATTACCGCAGGCTCCAAAAAAGTGAATTAAAGACATCCTGTCTTTTTCTCTATGTTTAACAGTATGTCCTATTGTATTTTTCTTTACACTTCTTGCTATCTTATTTTAAATAAGCCTATCATTGCTATATATTTAATCTTTAAGTACTCCCTTCCATTTTACTTCTCTTTACTGTAAAATAAGTTGAATTCAAGATAAAATAAGACAAGAGATACTGTAGAATATTCTGATATATAAAGATAGCAATTTCTTACTTTTTTATGAAAAATTTTTGCATAAGCTGTTCAACTTCAATTACTTCAATACTCATCCTTGAACAGTTTATTTGACTGAGATTTATTTCCTATGTTTAACTTGATTTCTCTTAAAATAATGATGAATTTTGTTGAAAATCTTCTGTACGAGCCTTGGCTTCGGTTTCTAATATGACCAAAAATAAATCCCAAATTTGCTGTTTTTTTATAGAAAAGCTATTGAACTTTTCTACTTTTTTTCATTGAAAGCAAAGTTTACTTATATTACTTTTCTACGAGATCTGAGATCTCAGTTTTCTGAGATCATTATTTGATGAAGGCAAATATCTTTTCCCAAACAGATCATTCTCTTTGAAAAGGGAACATCCACATATTATATGTAGATTGAATATAAATTAGATACACTGAGAATGCCCTGTTCCTACTTTCAAAAAGTCTCATTTTTCAGTAGAAATAATATTCTTATTAATTTCAGCTGCTAGAGAAATAGAGATAGTCTCTAAAACAGTCAGACTCCAAGCCAGATTTATGTAAAAGTTAATTCCAGATGGATGACACTGTGGGGAGTATGTTGCATGCGTATGTAGGAATACAAAAAAGAAACAACTGCTAAGAAAATTACAAGAACCATCTAAGGCAACAGGCCTCAATATTGTACTGCAAATAGAATAAGCTGAAACATCAAATTTATTGCAAGGAAAGCACATTCTATGAAAATAATGCACTAGACTGTTCTACTATGAAAGTCACAAAAAATCACTTGATGGTACAGATGTAGTGGCTAAATCCTTTTGTTCAAAATGCTCAGTGCTAGAGGTACCAAAGATAATTCAGGAGTTTGCTCTGACATCCAACTACAAATCTGGAGATCTTCCATTTCTTTTGCAGAAACCCTAGGATCATTTGTACATTTCAGTAAACAGATATGATGAAACATTTTAAACAAGTGGTAATCATGGCTGCAAAGATGTTTATCACAACTATCACCATGGATTTCACAAGTTACTAAAAAAACAGGGTCATTTCTTTGGGTATTTTTAAACTCTAAGTATTAACTTTTGAAATATTATTTCTGGTGCACCTCATTGGGAAATAACTTTCTAAGCATTCAAATGAAATAGTGGCCAAGATTTTGGTAAATAAAGAGTTCCTGTCACACTATTTCGGGACATCTAAACTTTCATGCATCAAAAAAAGCAATATTTTACAAACTGTATCTGACCATGTCTGGAGAATGCAAGAAGTTGGATTTCCCACATCTATTTGCAGAGCTAATATTCTTTGAGTTTGGACTTCTTCCAGAGGCTACTTTTTATTTTGCCAAAAGTAACTATGGTAATGTCCTATTCAGACTCATTTCACTCAGCCTGGTTTGGGCAATACACATGGCTGGGAAAATGTGACTGTATAATTCCAGAAGTTGAAGATCCATAAGAGAAGATAATAAATACTATATTTTCTAAGATAAATATTCTTTTCATTAATTTAACTAATCCATTTTATAATTTTGGATTATTTGACTCAGTCTGTAAGTAGCCTTACCACAAACTAGAGATAAGAGTTTATCCTTACAGTCAGCAAATAGCTGTTCAAAAAACATCAATTACTTCTGCTGAAAATTCAGAAATTCACTCATCTTAGAGGTAAATGAAAGCAGTGTGAAATGTTTTGTATGCCTGATAAACAGGTATATAAACCCAAGTATTGGGTCATTAGAGTCAACTTGGGCCAAAACTGTCGCCATCTGTTTTGTGCATTGATTACACTGCTTATATTACTTGAAGTCAGCTTTCAGCAACACAGTAAATTACTCTGCTGATTTTGCATTGATTGAAGAAAAGCTGTGGCAAAACCAATATTCACATTATTATGCAAATTAGTCCTAATCCATAATCTATCTTCCCACATGATTTGGTGTTGAGTTCAAATCAGTTAACTCAGAAGCCAGTTGAATTCTACATATAGTTCCATTTATGTTTCTCAGGATCATATTAAATGTTCTTCTACACTACTATTTTCAGATGTCTGACAGGTTTAAATGATGGCCACAAGCTAATGTTTATTACCTGCTCTGCAACAAGGGAGTGACTTTATGACTTATGAACAATAAAAAAAAGATGTAATTTCTGCCCAGAAATGCAACTGACTAAATATCAAAATGAGCCGAAATACCCCAAACCAGTTGGATTTGGATTATTTTCTTTTTTAATCTAGTATGATAGTCATTAATACCACTGCACAGACACAAGAAAGGCTACTCTTTGGTCACAGAGCCAGGATGGACAGTAAGCTTTCTCACCAGTTGGGAGAGGCATGTCCTTCCTACTTGTACACACCTGAACCATCTCTCCCTACTGAAACACTAACTAAACCTTTATTATCATTTTATAGCAGATTCAGAGACGTTGACACTAACATTTGGTAAAAAGCTGACCCGTGTATTCCAACACAGCCTTTTTTTTTGTGAGGTAGCTCTCTTGCAATGCAGAGAACCGAAAACGATGACAGAATCTTTTCTTTGGGCTCTGGAAAGCTCTTTGTACAGTAAAACTATCCCCACATTTGGGATTTCCAGTTCATAGCAGTTGCCCCGTTAGTCCATTTAGGAGGTCAGTTGGTAGTGTCAAAACTACATTGTGTCCCCTGAGCAGCCTGTAATGCACGAGGTGTGTCTGCCATTCCCACAGCTCAGAAAACACTGCTTATCCACAGCCAGCTCTGCCTCGATGAATTCTAATCAGAAGTCAAGAAGACGGTAAATAATTCTGATACTCATCAAGTTTTCTCTTTAGAGTGAATTGCTGTGAGTGCAAGAGTCTTTCATAACTAAAGGATAAAGCAAACACATCTTTCTAAAACACACTTTTGCTTACACAAAATAACTTGGAAGAGGTTGTGTAATATTGCCACCTGGTGACATTTTTTTGTAATATTTCTGTTTCAAAACTTAAAATTAATTTTGACCTCTGTAATTTTTGCATGGTATTCTTCTTCATAACTAAGCATAATTCTAATAATAATCAATGTGTACACATTTAAAGGCAAAATACTCAGATTTCATTGCATAGGAAAATAAAGCTAGAATATTCTGAAGTTATTTCTTATTAATCTCATTAGTGAGGTCTCCAGGGCAGATTGCCAACAGCCTAGTATTCCAAACACAGAATCACTTTCATACTTAGAGTCATATCTGTAAAAAAAAAATTAAATTCACCCATATTTTTACAGACATGGCATAAAACTTCACACTTCATTTACCAGACTGCAATGAAATACAACAATAAATAGTTCTATTGAAGAAAATATAATTAAATAGAATACTCTGCGTGAAAAATAAGCTCAATTTTGGCAGGACATGAAACAGTGTCAGTATAATACTGCATGCAACAGTTTAGGTCATTTTAAATGCTTGGAGGAGGATTATGCGTGGCAGTAGGAATTACTTGGAATTCCATTTACTGCCTCAAAAAGATTACTGCTAGGTGTTTGGTGACGTTGGGTCCATCAGAAACACTAGGTGAGGAGTGGACATTTCAAAAGCATTTGAAATCCAATATCTCTTATGTAGTTACTTGAAGAATTTCCAGGGGTAGAAAGAATCAGTCTCCTCAGGTACTTAAATGTGATCACTTTTCTGTAAGTAAACTCTTTCCAACAAAAACTGCTAAATATTCTGAATTCCCCCTTCCCCTAAAATTCTGTGAAATCTATAGATCACTTGCCTGGTAAATGACAAATTCTTATTCTTAATGAAAACAAGTAACTCTTGTCCTCTGTCAGAACAGGCAATGTGATTTTACATATAAATGTCTGTGTTTATGTATATTTATGCACTGCACACACATATATAAAGTCATTCATTACACCATATTTGTTTGAAAGGAAAATAAGTTTTCCATTTGATTATATTTAATTTTTTTCCTCCTTTTAAATACAGTACTTTTCTTTTTATCTAAAAATGGAAGCTATTGTGAAAAGTTGTTTGGCACCCAGGTGGCAGTACTGTCATAGAGGAGGCAGAGCCTGTATCACTAAGACCTTGTTTAGACTCAGCTTCTGAGTGGGCACCATGCCAGTCTGACAGATGGGCATCAATAATGGCAGCAATGTGCCCTTGCATGTGCCTGTGCATCTCCTGTGTTTGCCTAGGGAAAGGCTTTCATCCAAGATTTTCCAAACAGCTGTTCATTCTGAGTTTCTATCCTTATTGTTTAGAAGAGATGTCAACACTAATCCATTTTTGAGCTAGATTAATTATTAAAAAAAAAAGAAAAGTAAAGCAGCTTTTTGGCCAGTAGAGTGTGAGCAAAGTCGGTATCTTTACATAAGCACATCAACTTCATAAAGCCCTCAATTCCAGATTTTGAGTGAAAGAAAATTGAGAAGCCATGGTTACTCAGGACAAAATAAGGAAATAAAGATGTGTCATCAAAAACAACCCCAAATATGGATGAGACCAAGCTTAGCATGATAGTCCAGCTGGATGCAAGTACATTTCTCCTTCTGTGATCAAGTGGTAGCTAGCTGGACAACCACTCCTTCACATAATAGTTTCAAGAGGGTTCATGCTCCCCTCCTAGTCCCACATTCTGATGGCATCTATCATATCTTTCTCCTAAATATGTCACAAGGTGGCAGGGGATGAGTGAAAAGAGAAGGCAATAACCAGTGAAAAGCCATCATATGCCTCACAGTGCCAAACCTAATCCCACCTCCACTGCAGTAATGGGAGGAAAATTAATAAATTGTCACAAAAATTTCTGGTAGTGTAAAATCTGCTTTCTATGTCCTTTCTTTTTAGTACTAAATCAGTAAATGCTATCATACAGTGGAAGACTAAAAGGCCAGAGCTTTTCCCACTGACTTTATTTAACTGAAATCCCATATGACCAAAATCCAACAGCCTAGTTGCTGTCTGTGAACTTTCCAAATCTCACGACTCTCAGACTACCAGTTCATAGAGTTAGACAGTTGACAAATTACAGCTCTGAAGTTACTGACGTTGGATCACCACTTTATTGGCTAAAAAACTGTAAGGCCTGCTGGTTCAGCAGCTCTAAAAGACTTGGCTGTGTATATGGATATATGTAGTGTCCAGAAATTGTTACATCATCTTTCTTTAAGTCTTTTGAATGGCACAAAGATGTAGGGTCCTGTGGGTGATTCAGTACACCCAGCCTGCAGGGCAGACATGAAAATATTCATTCCAGAAAACCACTAGGGTCTTCCTTGGGTAAGAGAGGTTGTATAAAAGTTCTTCCCAGTTATGTGGATTAGGAATCAATTATGATTATGCATATTGATTCAGATTTATTAGATGCAAGAAAGGGTGACAACAATACCAAATTAAGAACTAGAAATTCAATGTAGATGTTTCTCCATACCTCAATTTTCTCCTAATTCGTGTATATTGCCTTCGCAGCTGATTTTATTCCTTGTTGAATTCCCAGCTGAACCGGTGTGTTATATTTGCATGGTATCTAACAAAAAGACATTACTTGGTTACTTTTGAAAGGTGGACTGAAAAAAGAGTTGTATGTTTCAGTCAGATGACATCTTCCTAGGCCATGTTCCATTTTAATTATTTCCTTCCAATGGTAATCTCTCAAGGGTCTAATATATAACCTATGTTAAAAAGCAAAATGAAGCAAAGCAGAAAAGTCATAGTATTTTCAATTTTAAAACATCCACTCTTTTGGGAAACTAATATTTTATTTTTAACTTTTACAGCAGCTGAAATTCTTTGAGTGCTTCTGACAGTATTTTAGCCTTTTAGTTGGAAGACATGGGTTCCATCCTGACTCAGTGAAATAGAAAGGTTATTTTAGTTTAATTGCCCACCAACAGCTCTTACAATGAGTACTTAAATAAACAAAATATCCTCTTCTAGAACTGCTTTGCCAAATAAGATCATGCTTCTAAACAGGAAATTTTTGGGTAAAGAGAAGAGGGCAATATGCCCAAATTTCCTTTATATCAATGTTAAACTTTTCATTCTGCTAAACACTTCAAAAGATATATAATATAATAACATCATAAAGCCTGATGTAAATAAATAGTACCTTCTCAGCAAGTTCACTGATCACACAAAGCTGGGAGGAGTGGCCAATAAATACCCCAGAGTGCTGTGCAGCCCTTCAGAGGGACCTTGGCAGCTTGGAGAGATGAGCAGAGAGGAACCAGCTGAAACTCAACAAAGGAAACTGCAGGGTCCTGCACCTGGGGAGGAACAACCCCATACATGAGACAGGCTGAGGCCAACCTGCTGGGAAGAAGCTCTGTGAAGAAGGTCCTGGGGGTTCTGGAGGACACCAAGCTGTTCATGAGCCAGCAGTGTGACCTTGTGGCCAAGAGGCCAACAGTGTCCTGGAGTGCATTAGGAAGAGCATTCCAGCAGGTTGAAGAATGTGATCCTGCCCCCCAGCCCTGGTAAGACTACATCTGGAGTGCTGTGTCCAGTGCAAGAGAGACATGTAGAACCTGGAGCAGGTCCAGCAGAGGGAAATAAGGATGATTAAGAAATTGGAGCATCTCTCTCACAAGGCTGAGGGAGCTGGGCCTGCTCAGTCTTGAGAAGAGACAACTGAAAAGGGACCTCATCAATGTCTGTCAGTAACTGAAGGGAGGGTGTCGAGAGGATGGAGCCAGTCTCTGCTTGGTGGTGCCAAGCAATAGGACAGGAGGCAATGAGCAGAAATTGTTGCATAGGAAGTTTCACCCAAACATGAGGAAGGTGTGCAGATGACCAAGCACCAGAACAGATTCCCCAGAGAGATTATGGAATCTCCCTCACTGGAGATATTCAAGAATCATCTGGAAAAAATCCTGTGCTCTAGGATGACCTTGCTTGGGCAGGGATATTGGACTAGATGACTCAACAGGTGGACCCTTCTTTAACCATTCTGCAATTCTGTAACCTCTGGGAAACTAAGACTTCTGGAAAATAGCCATCAACAAGTATGTAAAATATATGATCCCTTCCTATTAAATTAATTCACATGGCCTTCACAGAATTTCCATAGAATCACATCACATTCCAGTTTGGACTAAAGAAAAAAATAAAGTGTTATCCATATAACACTATTGCTTTAAAAATCTTTAATATGCATAGAAATGACCCAAGAAGTTAGCTGGAACACATTTCAGAAAATGATTGCACTCCTTTCTTCATGATGTAAAAACCGTCTTTTGACACCCATCATCTTAATGTTTCTTGAAAATTCATTAAAGCACTTACAAATAAACTTTCTACATCAAAACCTGGGGTATCCATGCAGTGTTTTGTTCTATTGTGAAAGTCACTACAATTACAGATTAGCCTGGTAGATATTTGGCTCCTATTTCCCTAATTTTCTAAAGGCAACATTTTCTTTTGGAACTCATTATTATGTGTTTCCTTGACAATCTTTCTCATCTAGCCTTCAAGGCACAAATGACTACAAACTTGGCAGCCATAAAACATTTTTCATCAAAAACGCCCATAAAACATTTTGTTAATTCTCTCTGTATTGGTGACAACACAGCAAGTGGGGAAAAAAAGGCAGCACAAAGAATTTATAACTCTTCTTCTGCTGCCTGAGGAAATTAAGTGCATAGGTATCTGTATATACAACTGTAATATTCCTATAAATGTACATTCTACAAAATATGTTGGGCTGTTATTTGGGTAGCATAGTGGTGAGACATTGCTCCCCAAACCTCTGCTTCTTCTTTTCCCCTAGAATGCCAGAGACTTTTCACTCTTTCAATTGTATCTGCATTTAAACAGTGTTACTTCTGGTAAAATCAGAGCCTCTAAACTATACTTAGCTTGACTAAAACCCAACTGAATAAAGTCATTCTGACAACCTCAATCTGCCTTTGAAGGGTCTTTTATGCCAAGTGAAACTCGTGACTCTATGTACAGCACTATATCTTATATTTGTGTTCATGCACAAGCACACTGACATACATTTAGCCAGTCTTCTGTATGGACTATTCTACACTCCTATAACAATTACATTTTGGTTCTCATAACAAAGCACAAGAGAAAGATATTTTCTGTGTTTTCCAAGGAAAGAAATGAAGTACAATGTGATTTACCTGCTCAGGGGAAAACAATCAGAGACTAGATTTCTTTAATCACTTTTGCCACGAGATCGTCCTCCCTGAATTCTGATTGCTACTGTAAGTTAAAACAATTTATAGACATACATAGGGGATTCTGTAACTCAGTATCACTCTGACATACCAATGTAGGAACTTTGGTGAGGGTGAACTTTCCTTCTGTTCTGGGTCTGTTCTGAGAACTAAAGAGAGGGGAGGAAGAGAAAGAGAAAGAGAGAGGTGGTAGAGAGATTACAAGCTTCTCTTAACTAGATACATGTTTGGAATATGTACTAGCCTAGGCTTCATGTGTTGAGAGGGCAGGTAGGACCAGGCTTTTGATTTGCACCTGAAAAGCACACACAAATATGCTTCCCCTTCACTTGGTAATGTGAACTCACTGCAATGCTGGGCACTCAGGATAGAGAAACCAGGAGCAGAGATGCACAAGGTGAGTTTTGTAAACTACAGAATCCTGGGGTTTTTTTACGTCACTCTTATACTTTTCCTAAGGAGATAGTAGGGAAGCATATAAAACAAAATATTTTCTCAGTTGAATAATTGCAATAATATGCATTTATCAACAAATACTTGTAATGGGACTTTTACTTAGAAATTAGCCATGTGTTACATTAGGCATGTTGGGAAAAACAAATGCAGTTTTTAGATTCCATCTAGATAGTGGTGTGGTAGTAGAAGATATTACTCAATGTCAAATTTAAAACAGATGTTTATGAACATCAATTTAGAGAAATCCAAACAACACACCAGTAAATTTATTCCAGTATTTCATTGCTTTTCATAGTAAGAAAGAAGGTTAACAATTGATTTGAACCGCTCCGTAAGACTTGCTAAGATGCAGTTATATTAAGTGCTATACACATTCAAATTATAGCATTTATTTTTCTTGGGTCTCTTTCCAGTTGTGTGGAAATACTACTAAATATTTTATTCTGAATGACAGAGGAAACAGGTGCAATGTAGCATTCTCTTTTATTTCCCTGCTTTTATTTAATGTTTTGTTAGGTCCTTTAGAGAAATACTACTAAGTGGTTTTGTATAGTGTTTAAAAAACATTTATTTATGTTGCTCAGACCTTATAGCAGGTTTTTTTTATGTTTATGCTACTTAGAGAACAGAACTAGTCATCTATTAAAATATCCACCTACAATTTGAAAAGTAATGTAGGTTCTAAAAATGTTTAAGCCACATTACTTCCCCAGTAAAATAACACAAAATTCTTTTAAAAAACCAACAGGAAATTATAAGTGAACAAGAAAATGGTGTATTGTGATGCAGTAAGCCTCACAACTAAAAATACTTCCATCAGTATTAGGGGGTTGGATTTGATTTTGGATCAGTTTTAGAGTTTCTACTCATGATTAATCTCTATTATACCACAGTTCTATAAAACCAAATAAAATTCTAACTGTTCCCGAAATCATAACCAAATGAATTCTTCACTATGCATATGACAAATCAAATTATCCCTTTTTGTTTAATCCACATGAACAACTACTTTTACCAGTATTCAAGCCTGGATCTGCCCTTCAACCCGTGTCTCTTGCTAAACACAAAGATCTGTGTGAGGTTTAAATGTCTCATCCTTTATAACAATGTTCAAATCTAGCTAGTTTTGTCTGTATTGATGACCAAGATTACCTTACTTGGATAATTAAAATATCTCCCCACGCTTTTATGACAGTAAGTTACACACAGAAATTTATGCTAAAGCAATGTTTTCTAACAACCACATATGTGCTTTGTGAACTAAAACTGCAGAAACTCCCTCAAAAATCTGGGGCTTTCTTATGTTCTAGATGTTTTAAAAACATTTTGTATTCCTTATTCCTTGATTTTAATTTAATTTTCAGCATATTTTCTGTCACATTGATGTATGTGCCTGTGCATGTGTGTGATTGCCTGCAGATACATGGTACAAAATATATAAGGTACAATATTTTGTTGTTTAGCAGAACTAACAAAGAAATGTAGGAATATTTCATCATTTATGAGTGGAACATCTGACAGAGCCATTACCACGCCACCCTACCACCCCATTCCAAGTTTCTGTTACTTATGTAAAGGAGACTTCTGGACCTCATAAAGTTAATTAATTAGTCCATATCATTCAGTGGTTGGGTTTTTAACATTATCCTAATAAAAATAAAAAAGTGCGCTGATCAGAGTTAAATAGATACATGAAAGGAACAAATTACTGTGAATTGGGACTAGATGTGCATGGTTTGGATACTGGTACACTTAGCAGTGTTCAAAGATCTTCACCTTAACATAGGACGTGTATATAGCAAGACAGAAAAGTATAGAAAATGGACAGATAATTTTGGGTTCCTTATGAAATCTACATTTCCTCACTATTTATTTTTTGTGTAGCATGTGGCATCACCTTCATATAAATTCAAATGCAACAAACTAAATATTTTACTGAATGCATCCTTTGCCCAAAGCAACTGCAATCAATATTCAGAAGGAAAATTTACACAGTCCTCCCCTCTAAATTATAAAAGACATCCCTTCTGCCTTTTGCTACACTGAAAAATATTTTCTGCTACAAACTATTTAATGCTGATGCCTGGCAGAACTTACCTATATCTCAAGATATATGGTGAATGCTGGCATACAAATTGCTCTTCAGTTGCTATGAATTTCCCTTTCATGTAATATTGATTTCCCAAGGGGAAAACATGACAAATTACTCTTAGACATGCTGGGTATTATACAGCAGGGAGGTAGCATATTCCTTTTATTTTTGTTGTCACTGCCCCAGTTTCATTTAACAAATTGCTCAAATAGATTCATTCACTTCATATGTGAGACCCAGATGGTTTTTATCCCTAAGAGCTGACTCTGAAATAATGACAGTAATAGCTAATACCTTTTATGTTTATCAGGATTATAATCATATCCTCTTCTTGTTTTGGAGAGTTGGCTTTTCACAAGAGATAAGAGAACTCTGGAACACAAAAATGCTTCTCAGCTTCTGCAAGACCTGAGTATTCTTTTTCCTTTGTACTCCCCCAAGACATACACATATTCCAGCTTCCCTCAAAAAGTAGAGTGTGTATATTCAAAAGATATTGGGTGATCCCGCCAGGTACCTGAGACACAAATCAGGGGGAAAAGGACTTGTGAATGCAGTGCAAAGTATTCCTGCCTGGCACAGGAGGCACAGCCAGAGAGGCTCCCCTCCCAGAACAACATGAAATGCCTGGATACATGTGTTCAGATTGTCAATGATCTGCCCAGTGTGCCCAAAATTAAAAATGACCTGAAGCAAAACCATATGTTTTATAGCTTTTCCAGGACTGCAATTCTTTGTAGTCACATAATTTCTAACTTTCCGTTTCCTGAAAACTATTTTTTCTTCATTCACATATTTAAATAAAATAAAAATTATAATAAAATTTCTGTTGAGGTCCAAATGGTCTTTCAACATAAACAGCAATTTCTTGTTAATTTCTATTCCATAGCCATATAAATCCACTGAAGGCAGCTAGAAGCAAGAGGAATATGTGCAGTTTTAAAAAGGAATATGTAGTTTTGGAGTAATTACATTATGATACAAATACTTCACATTTTTAGCTCACATAATTAATTGCAAGCATTAAGTTATCAGATATTTTTTGTAAGTGATTACCATAAAGATGTGAATAGTGTATTGGATAATGTGGATTTTAAAGAGAATTCTTTGTCTGCATTACCTGGATGCTACATAGCTCCATAGATCTGCCTTACTGCAAAGACCACTTAAAGCTCTAAAAGAAAAAAAAACCAAAAACAAACAAACAAACAAAAAAAACCTNGATGATGCACAAAATCACTTACTATAGTAAGTGCTTTTAAATTATATCTGAAGTGCTACTGTACTATCCCTTAGTATCTGAGTTTAAATGAGGGTTTCACCTTGCTTGCATGCTTGTTTACTCTTTCAAGTAAACAGAGTCATTTGTTTGTCCTCTATTAGCTTTCACACTGCAGAGTTCAGACCTCAAAAGTTTCTCTCCCTAGTTATGAATATTGATGATGTAGCCTATATTTGGCTCTTCCATTTTCACAAAATTCTTTCTAATGCTGAATTTTACACCAGTAGTCTATAGCTTATTGCACATAATGCCCAACCAGATGGCCAGGGATTTTCTAATAATAACAACAATTTCATACCTAGTTGAGATACCTTGTGTTTTATTAGGCTCAGCCAACTGTATTATTTCTGCCAAGAAATGGCAAAGAGGTCTCCGAGGCTTTTCAGCTCCAGTGGTTCATAAAATCAAATTGAAAAATTAGTTCTGAGGACTTACGACTAACTTAACTACTTTTTCATAAGACAAATTCTTCCCTACTTCTATATGCATGCAAATGTTTATACTGCATTGTGAGATATTCCTGCTAGAAGTTGGAATGCAATTGAAATATCTGTATTTGGTATGCTTTTCAGGAAATGTATGAGAGCTAACAAAGTTCTAGATTTTCCCAGAAAAATTCAAGAACAGTCTGGATGCAATTCTATGCAATGTCCTCTAGAATGATTCTGCTGGAGCAGGGAAGTTGGACCAGAAGTTGGAGCATAGCCTGTGTGCATGCAGTAAATCCTGTGGGCTCATTCTGAAAACACCCAGATTACTTGGACAGGACACCTACCAAACATCCAAGTCATAAACGTTTTGTAGTATCTCTGCCGAGTCAAAGGTTTGCATGTAAGTTCAGATCCACTCACAAGACTCATAATCACTGCTCTGAAGCACAGGCATGTACAACACAGCCAAAATCCATTCTAGAGTTCCAGTGAAAGAAACAGGTACTTTTGGAGTGTGAAGCACCTAACAAAATATAGTTGCCAAGTTAATGTGAAATAGATTTCCGATTGTGTTGACTATGATGCTGAACAGTCATTGGCTATGAAAACAGCTTCACATGACAGGCTAAGAGGAGGCCATATGAATGTTGGGGGAGATTACCTTCTTCATCTGTGCAACACACAACATGGTCTAATGCAATTAAGATAATACAGAAAAATAAAACTTGCAAATCAGAATTGTTTGATGTATGTAACATATGTGCTTCAAATGTGAAGTACACTGGTGTCTATTTTGCCAAGATTAAGTGAGTTTGGAAATCTAGAATAATTTTGGAATTATCAGTATTTTTTAATCTAAGGTTGGTTATGTATCTATGTTATGTATCTATAACTGCATGCTATTTTACAAAATGTAAGTCATTTACCTGATTTTATGTGAGAGAAAACATTCACATGTGCAACTTAGCAGATTCCATGCACTATAAATAATCATTATGCATGCAGCTCGTCCCAGTTCAATCTCCACCTTTACATTCAGTTCTAATATTTTTACTCCAAAAGCATTCTAAATGGTCTCTTTGTGGGAAACTGTATTCAATATTCTTAATCTGTATGCATTTAAGTACTCTTTTTTAGTAAATCCTAAGGTTTTTAGACTTCTCTATTTCTTCTGTACACAAATAAGATTTTTGCAGCTTAAAAGGCAGAATTTTTAATCTCAGTTTACCAAACAAATTGATCAAAATAAATTAAACTAAAAAAAAAAGAAAGTAAAAATGGCAGTTACAATGACTTAGAATTTTGTCTGGAATGTTAATCAATTATCTCCTCTCATTATGCTTGCTGGAACTGATAACTTTTGGATATTCGTAATTATCAGACTATTTTATATATTTGTACCCTTATTTTTATTCATGAAATCAGAGTTTCATAAACAAAAACTTTACATATGCAGTTTTGTCTATAAGAGGAGTTTAACAGAAAAATATTGAGTGATTATGGAAGTGGAGTGCGTGAGATATGTAAAAAAATGTCATTTTTTCTTAATTAATCTTCATTGTTGGTTTGATGAACCAGAATAAATTTTAAGAAATATTTCTACTACTAAACTCTGCATCTCCCCTTTGCTATTCTGTTAAGAATTCACACTGGATTAAATAAATCAAAAGAATTATTTCCCATAGCAGGTCAGCATGAATATGTCAATTTGTCAAGATTAATTTGTAAAGTATCTCTATTTACTTACCAAAAGGTGTATTAAGATTAGGTCCTGCCTGTGTTGCACAGGCAGGTTTGAGTTTTGACCTTCCAATTAGCTGTCTTTATCAATAATCTACAATTTTTAACAGATTTCTTTGCAAAAACACCATTTTATGTCAGCACTCCTTCTGATAATTCTTGTATAATCAGTCAGAGATGGGGAACAGTTCAGAGATTTAAAGCCATATGAAATAGCTTTCTACTCTTGGACCAATATTCATTTTCATTAACCAGAAACCACGTCACTTTCCAAGTTGCTGAAGGGAAAAGATATACAGAAATTGATTTGGCATCAGTTACTCGTGTTTTGGATTTGAAATGTTTACATAACATTAGCAGAAAATAATACTTTGAAAATTGTTTTCACTTCTTATCAATTATTTTTATTATTTTTTAACATTCCACTTCACCCACTTTCATTTGGCTCTATCTGGCTTTCAACATTCAGACTTTTTTGGTAACTGTAAATCACATTTTTTTCCCTCTCAACAAGTAGTTATTCTATTAATGATTTTTTAAAACTCTACTGAAATAATAGATCCCCAAACTTGGCATTTACTAAAAATGTTGAGAAACACAAGGGAAAGAGAAGAGATGTTGTTTTGATAATCTATCATCACATAAATTCATATGTATGTTTATCCTACAGAGAATACAGTATGTTGAAAAGCAAACTAACCTCAGAAATGCACATTCATTACTTGTTTGAACTCCTTACTTGTTTATTCAAAACTAATTTTGTTGCACAATATCATTTCTTGATGCACAAGGCAGCCTTTAAAAATATAAAAAAGTACAAAGAAATGATTGTTAGAAACCACAAATAAACACAGTAGTTACAACAATATGAACAATCCTGTGCTAACAGTCAGGCACTTTTGCATATCTGATAAATTTTAGTCATTCAGCCTTATTACCTCAGTCCAAAGTATCAGCTGCGACATTGTAAAGGGTTTTTTAGCATTTTAGATTTCTTTAACCACATTCTAGAAATATTTGACTTGTGTGATTTTGCCTGTGTACACTTGCACTTTTGCAGATTTTATATAGATGAATGGAGAAGAGTTTTGCCAGAAACGGGCTTTTCTTTTTACTCAGATAAAGTTTATTTAAAGACTTATTTCATGGCATTGAAAAGTATCTAACACTCTGCTAACTTTTAAGCCTTAATTGTTCTGGCTTCAAAGGTCTAATCAGTATCTAAAATGCTAAACAACTTTGAGTCAGACTGGGACACTTAGTAATTTTAAAAAGTCCTATTCAAAATTAAACTGTAAAATATTTGTATCGGTTTTTTAAAAGGTACACATCAAAAAATCACATACACATTGCTCCCAAATGTAATGCATGAAGATGCATTCACACATATTTCTCTAGCACAGGACAAAGACATGACAGGCATGCAGCTATCCTTCAGTTTCTAGACATGACAGAAATTTGTTGCCATTTAATTGAAGTCCTCTGTCTAATGTAAGGGAACTTACTGCTGGTTCAGTGTACACCTCTCTATATTAAAAAATGTATGATACCGTGTTACCATAAATACATCAGTGCCTTTCTGGTTAAATTATTATATTCAGGTTGCTAGACTTATTCATTACAGTTTTAAATTAAAACTACAGCTTCATTTTGAGACAAATTTAAAGACAGAACTACTCAGGAGAAGCTACCATGCAGGGAAGTCAATGTAATGTAAATCATGCTGAGGGTCAAAAGATGCCTCTCTAGTTTCAGCTGTATCTTCTGAATATGGCTGATACTAAACCAAATAAACCTCTGTGTTAGAAACTAGCACAGCACTTCCTTCTTCCTGACAGGTGATTTTGGTAAAGAAAAATACATGGGCCTTGTTTCTGTTCACTAAGATGTCTGAGGTACTACTGCTCCACTGTTAGATTAGGTTTATGGGTTTTGGGATCCCTGTGCCATCTGGAATGGCAGCTGAAGGCCTCTAGGTGCCCTAGTATATCTAGGGGCACTAAATGCTTATATGAAGGCAATTGAGTCACACCTTTAAATGCAGTTTTTCAGATTAGTAATGGGAGTTGGAAGATATTTTACTCCTTTTATTAACAGAGGCTTGAATTTTTGCTTTTAGATGATGTCTGGTGGTTAGGTGAAGCTGTCTGTAACCCAGCCCTCTAAGTCCAGACTCTTCCTACCAGTAGTATCCTGAGATACAGTAGCCCACTGTTCAGCTGTATGCTCCAGAAACTCTTGATATACTAGTGAAAAAAATGAGCTGGAATTAGTCACTCTTCATCCAACCTTCCCTCACAGGCAAACCCGTACAAAATAAATGTGATTTACTGTCAGCAGAGAGCAACTTCCATCCTGTATTGTAAAATCTGACTGGGGCTCCATGACCTATACTCTGCCAGGGTCTCCCGGGATTTCTGGGAGACTGCTGATCATGGAACATATTTCCTTTGCTTCCAGCACACTCTGCTCTCCAGCCTGTACTGTTGCTTTAGCAGTGAACTTTTATCCCAATCTTAGGCAAAAATGAGATTTCTACTGTCCTGCCAATGTGATTGGTAAGCAGGGAAGATGCTGCTGTTAGCTTGAATGCAGAGAAGTGTGTGGTGGAGAATAAAACAATAAATGATAGGTTATACATAATCTGAATAATAGGTAGCTTTAAAACACTACTTTCCATTGGCACATCATGTGACATTTTTCAAAAATGTTTATGTTTATATTCACTTTATAGATGAAGAAAAAACTACAAAATATTTCCCAAGACCACAATGTGGTTTTAGAAAGAGCCAGAAGACTGCCAAACCTATGTTCTGGAGACAAATAGCTACTTCTGCAATTTCTGGAGACAAATAGCTACTTCTGCAACTTCTGGAAATGTCAACATTGATGAGATGTTAAGAGTTATTTTATTTGTTCTTCAGGTTAATTGAACAGTTTGTGTTTGGTGGGTTTGAGGTTTATTTCTTTCTTTGTTAAATGATAAAATTTCAATATTGCCCTATATTCACTGTAAAAATAAACATCAATCATCTTTTCCAAAACAAATTTATATTAGCATAGCGAAATGTTCTGGGGCTTAGCTTCTTGAATTGTCAGTTGCCTGGATACTGCAGTAGGTAGAGCACACTTAGACAAGCCTCAGCAGTTACAAATTACAGTTACTTTCATATGGTCAAGTTGAATAATGTAGAAAACAAAAATGGTTGCATTTTCATAAGTTTGATCATGCATCCATTGTCAATGGCTGGACACCAAGCTGAATCAAATTACAGGGAATGTTCTTTTGACTTGCATAAAAAAATATGAGAGAGATAATATTTTAACATTATCAACCTACAATTGAGTAATGTATATTTCTGTTTAACAAGCTGTGTATATTCAGTAGGAGCTGTTATAACGAGGTTGCCAAAAATCAATAAGCTTCAAGAAATAGAAGTACAGTTGAAAATATTTCATGTAGTTTGGAGTTCAAATAGCATGGCAATGGATAAAATAACTGCAGTGAAAATTCCCATGATCACTAACCATTACTTTTGACAGCAGGAATAGACTAACCAGAATAGCAAAACTGTTTTAAGAAGTAAGCGGCATTAAAAAGTGAGTGCAAAAGAAGAGGAGAGATATTCAAACATAACACTGAGATGAAAGCTTCAGAAGATGAGAGTATGAGCTATTTTCCCTTTATGGTGTAAGGAGGGTGACATCTCAAAAGAAAATGAAGGGGTTCATATTCTGTCACACATAATACGTTGATGGTGATAGTAGAGCATGCCTAAGGAGCTGGACAGAAGCAATATAGATTCAAATCCAAAAAAGAGTAGGTTTGGCCCATATTTCAGAACTTGTGACAGGAAGTGTATTTGAAACAAATATGAAGCAGAAGTGTCAAGTAAAGCTCAAGATTTAGCCAAGAACTATAGAAATCAATGATGCTACATACATACAATTGAACATTGTTGAGATTTAAGACTTGATTGGATTGTAATGTTTTGACTGGGGAAAAAATTCAGACCATGGAAATGCATTTGGAAACACCAAGCTGAAGTTGAAAATAAAGGCACTGTGAGAAATAATTTTTGTTTCTTTTCTGATATTTTATTTACTATGTGATAAATTATAATATTAAAAAGAAGTATAGAAAGGGTGAAATGCATGCTGAAGGGCCTAGTTCACTTCTTGACTGAGATTTCAAACAAAATGTAGGTGTTCAGAACTGACACTGAGAAAGTATTGATCCTCCTTATGAGCTGAACCTGATTTAAAAATCTGCGTATCAGAAAGTGACATGGGACATATCCCAATACCTCTTTTATGTTTGATATGTCATCTTTCAATCTGGGTTCCATAAATCAAGTTCTCCTCTTAGATGCACAATTGAACTCATATTATACTAAATACAACACTTAATTGTATTAAAATATCCTAAAACATAAGGCAAAAGAAGGTTTAATATAACAAAATGCTACATAATTTGAAAAATACTGTGCCAGACTTTCTCACTAGGATGATTTTTTTCCAGTTCTCTTACAATTCCAGACACATTCTAAACCAGATGCATGACTGCACTTTATATTGTTCAAGTAAATATTCATTGCTTACAGGATTTTAAATGAGAACTAATTCTGATGGATGCATGAATTGTGAGCAGATTTAATTTTCTATACCCTGTCTGGTGTGTCTTTCGTACACTTGATCCTTAAAATCCTTGTTTCAGTATGCTAATCAAAGCAACATCTGAACTTTGCTGAATGTAGGCATGAGTTTGCCAGCACTTCTGAATGGCACCTTCAGCTGTATTTCTCACACATAAATAATTAAATGCTAATTTTACTGATACTGTAGGTCTAAGTGTATTCTTCTCACTGAACACTTTAAGACTTCATATTTCTTAAGGAAAAATTCCTGGACAACATTGCTTTTATAATAAAATAATGAATGGACAGCTAAACCAGAAATGGTACAAACCATAGCACTACAGCAGAGACATGTTTTGGAAAATTTTCAAAGTCTTAATCTTATTCTGGTGAGTCAAAGGAATTCAAGCAATTCTCACGTACAACAGTATTTGCTGGACAGAGCTATGAATAGGTGTTTAATAATAATAACAATAATGATTTTCCATCTAATTTGCAATAACGACAAGGAATTCACTTCAAATTGTTTTGTACTCTATTGAGTAGAGGAGTATTTGGGACAATCTTTACAACTGCATTTCTAGTTAAGCAGTGCTGACAAATCTACATTTATTCTGAAGGTTTTCAAGTTACGGTTTCAGTATAACTGATCTCTATCAACAACTAATTTATCACAATCCTTCAAAATTTGGAAGGTGAGAGTACAGAGGTGAAGGTTATTTGACCTTACTCAACCAAAACAGAAATGTAACCTGAATAACTCATTTGATCTTTTAAATCAATAGATAAGGAGCATATTGCTTTATCAATGGAGACTCCTTATGAATAGTAAAAAAATTCTGTTTGCTTTCCCTTATCTCTTCAGACCACAAAATTTTAATCACAAAACTTTATTATTTTGGAAGAAACAATTTTCAGTGCTTTTTTTTTTTTTTAAGTGGCAAAGAACCAAAACCATAAAAGCAATACACTGCTATGCCTGTTAACCTTTACAATTGTATAAATAAAGCAAAATTAAGTTGTTTGTAAATGGGCTTATTTTAAGGCATTTATAGAACAGAAATAGCAACATTCCCATTCCATGTCTACTAAACCCTGAATTATAGGAATTATACGCCTACATGTGCAAAGCATGCAAGAATTGCCCAATTGACACTCTGTTCTTCTGAGTACTTTATCCAGTCTCAAGTCCTCCTTAGTGTTTCACAGTATCTTTCATGACATTACCTTTTATCTTTATAGGTTTGTGACAAAACAAAGCTAAATATGCATTTTTAACTGCATTTAGTTGAAGCCTCTTATGCAATCCATGAGTCCCTGTGCTTCAGAAAGACAGAGAACTCCTAGGCTCCCTTGATGCTCATGAAAAATACACTTTTTGAAAGGCTACTACACTATTCACCCTTAAAAGCCTTAGAAGCCAAACAGCAAATCCAGGTGGGGCAGCATTATGACTCTGCTTTCCTCTTACTGCTTTAACACCTTGAAAGATGGACTAGCTAGTACCACAGGGGAATTCACAAAACTGGGGCTGTAATTCTGATAAATTACAGATAAGGAGAAATCTGTCTTCAGACCCTATAATCTCCCACTTTTAAAATGCTTGACAGATTAATCCTACTACAGATCAATTTACACAAAAACAGATTTGTAGTTCTCTTACCAATAATTCAGTGTGCTTCTTGATAGAATTTGCTCTGCTTCTATTTCATACTCTGTCTCTTTCTAGAAATATTTTTATCAGAGTAGTTTGCATTTTAGGTACAGGTATTTGGTATTTGTATTAGGCCACAGATAATAACTAAAGCCAGGTACCCAGAGGAGAATGTAAGAATAGGGGAAACATCATTCTCTCTATTGCACTTCTAGCCTCCAACAATTTCTAATCTCTGTTATACCACATGCATTTGTCTGCTTTTCAGGTGGAAAAGTCATATCTTTGTTAGTTTTTCCATAACTTTGATTATGTGTTCTATTCATTCCATCTTCTTTATTACTTTTCTTCTAACTTTTTTAATATCACTACCTTGTTAGCAGGAACCATGGTTGGAGAGCAAGGGGGTGAGGAGCCAACACTGCACACAAGACTAATTAACCTTAACTAAGCATTGTTTAAGATAATGGCATAGTCATAGGCTTGAGTTTGTCATTTCTAAGCAAAAATGTAGAGAAAATGACTACCTTCCTTCTTCACCACACTACTGCATTTTTTTTCCAGGCATTACCATTGTTTTTACCCAAGGAAGTTCCCAAAATTTCTAAGATGAAGCAGAACTCATCTAAAATGTATATGCAATATCTGAAGTTCAAAGGAGTACACCATGGCTCAAAAAGAAAAACTGGTGTGTTTCTGCACTGGTCTCTGATTCAGGTCTGGACTTACCCATGCCTTTTTCTAAGAGCCTGTACAAGAAGTTTGCTCTCTCTGCAAATACAATGTGTGCTGTATTCTGTCTGGGTTGATTCTGACTTTCACATGGCATCAACAGCAAAACAGGATTAACAGAGATGACAGATAGACAGCAGTTTGTTCAACCTTGGACATTCACTGATAAATTTATATGCACATTGCAGATTCCCACATAAAAAAAGGTCAGTCTTAACTGCAACTAATTCACAAGGTTTGGAACTAATTGGAATTCTTTTGGATTGCTAAAGAAAAATTAAAACAGAAGAGGAATTGAGATTAACACCACTTTCATAGTTAGAAGCAATCCCTTTAGGTTAAAGAGTCAAGAAAACTTTATGCCAGTTTACACAACTCTAATTGAAATATTAACCTTATGTTTTTATATTCCTCACAGTTACCTTTGCTGTATTTAAAAGAAAAATCTAACTCCTATGCTAATGTCTTCAATATAGCAGTGGGGAAATATTTACATTCCTGGAAGAGTAAACTGAGATAAAACACTTGATGTCTTTCAGATTTAGTATCTGTTTGGGTGTCACCAACATTAAAAGCATATTCTAGAACAGTCATATAATAATCTGTGATTTGCAGTCATTGCTTAATAGTGGTTAAAACACTCTGGATTTTTTCCATAGGATTCCATGAGTACTAAGCTAAGGGCTTTCACAAATTGCTTTAATTAGACACTGGAGAGCTGATTCTCTAAGGAATGCTCCACTATTGACTGTATATGAGGAATGTTTGCCTGGTTATTCACTTTCTTCTCTCCCCAATAAGGCAACTAGTTTTTCCATTCATAGATGAAGTTCCCAGCAGCAGAGGTCATAATCTCAAAAGCAAAAGCATTTCCAGAATTTAATTATCTTCAATAAGAAACAGTCCAGTGGACAATTTGTTCCTAAGTTTAGACTCAAAATTTGCTATGGGAGTTCTGCCACCTAAAAAGTGTTTACAGGTAACTGAAGTAGGACACTTCAGTGTCCTTGAAGTAGGACACTGAAGATATTGTCTTTAACAATGAGGGTTTTTCAGCTAACAGTTTTTCAGTTTACATTGCACGTAAACTTACACTTGTTAGCATTAGTTTCTTTTAGGCTGAGAAATTATTACATTTCTTTTTATGAACTTTGTAAACAGATTTTATTCTTCCTAGCCTATTTACTATGTCATAGCTCTCACTGGTGGCTGTTTGGATTGCACTATTCAGACAAACATGTTACAGGCAATGGAAGTGTAAATTGCATAAGGCAATACTACTAAAATATTTGTAGATTAAGGTGAGGGATGTGGAGACAAAACAACACACCACACAGGATCAACTTTTTTTTATCTATCCCTGGCATTATGGACTTTTTAAACTATCTTGTTTCTAACAGTTTGCTCAGAAAGGCAAACAGAATGCTCATACTCTGTTGTTATGACAATTTTTAAAGACCATAGGGTTTGTAGTGTAAGTAATCACAATGACATGATAGTAGAAAAGGAACCAGGAAGATTGAAGGCTTGTATAGACTGTTCATATACTTGACTAAAAAGCATCTGTTAAAAAAAATGATTAAATGGATTTCAAATGGAAAAAACAGAGCAAAATATGTGAAGAAAAATAGCTTCTGGAACTTTAACTGGATATTTTAAAAATTTTATGAATATAGAGAAAATTATTACTGGAGAATAGCTGCTAATCACTTACCTTCCATTTGATCATGTTTTCTGCCCTGCTATCACAAACCCTACTATTCTAATGCTAAGCCTCCCCATGTCTCCTCCATATTCCTGCTAGTGTTAACAGTACTCAAATGGATGTCATAACTTACATCTTTCCCCTTTGTTCATTATTAAAATGAGGGAAAAAAGCATATTGACTAAGCTTTGTAGATTATTCTGCATATCTTCTGTGTTGTAAATAATCTCTGTGTATTAATTTGTGCCTGAGAAATAAAGGATTTACAGGCAGGAAAAGAGACATTTGTTGAAAAGCCACGAGAGAGGGGAGCAGAGCGGGGGAAGATTTGGAGCCATCAGCACTTGAATGAATGTGGCTTGGCTGAACCAGCATGCTTGATGGTCGAGACATCTGCCCAGAGACGGAATTGAATCTGCAATGAACATCTTCCTCTGTTTGTCTGAAAAACCCACTCAGAACTTGAATATGATCTACGGCGAACACTCAGACACCATTATGTTTCTCCTTAAGCCCACTCGAAAAAAATAAGAATCCCAAAAGGGGCCAATGAATACCAACACCCGAACAACTGGACAAAGGAAAACCCTGCCCCAGGGAAAATAAAAAGTATAAAAACTGGACCTTGGTGTTGGGACTTTGGGGGGAACGGAGGGGACACACGGTGTAGACCTGTCTCACGTTTCACCCCCAATTCGATCGAATTGTTCTTTATTGTGGCTTTGGTTTTTATCTATTTCTGTACTCGCTGTAACGCAAAAATAAATTTTATTTTTAAATTATTACGATTTGGCTCACTGTATTTATAGCATTCTGGTACAGTTTTCAGCAGAGTAGATGTGAAAATAAAAGAACATGAAGTCACTGTGTTGCAGGTTGAGCAGTGGCTTTTTCTTATATATGTAAATTCATAACCTAACAGGGAAGAATGACTATATTTGCCATATTGTCCTATGCCACAAATTGGTAGGAATATCATCATGTCTTGTTTCTAGGATTAGACTGTTATGCAGTCTTTATCTTGGTGTTGAAAATAAGAATTACACCTTTTGAACACAATAGTTCTGGCCCAGTTTCAAGTTTGCCAGCACAGTTTCAAGTGCAGAAGCACAATTTTATAAGAAAATGTACATATCCTGGAGGGCATTACTCATGATGTATGCATTATGCCCTCTGTTTCTCATAGCACACCTTCATTAAATTTACATTATTTAATTATTTCATGCTCATTATACAGCCTATTCAGTCTCTTATTTCAATTTTCATCTAGTGCAGCCTTGTTAAAACTGTATTTGTATAGAAAATAACCAATTTTCAAATGTGATAAAGGACACACCTTCTTTTACTAAAGAGTTTAAACTTTCATTTTATGTAGACAAAATCCTGCTATGTAAAGGTGAGGACTAACAAACATCCAGAGAAATAGCAATTCTCAGTAGGTGGAAGAAGAATCACATGCTCACAGAAGATTGTTCTAGCAACTCAAAAATAAATTTCATATGTCATCTAAATGTCTGCTTAGCCTTTATGAAAAAAAGAAAACATCCCAGGTATTAGTTTTAAAAATATTGACATTGAAACTTCTTTTCTCAAGCATAATTAAATGTCTCTAAGAATGTTTAAGAGACTACAACCTCTGGAAAATACTGGTTTATTAAAATAATAGAAAACCTATTTCCTTAAATATCAGTCATCCTGAAGTATGATACCCCAAAACAAAGGCAGTAAAAGTATCAGGTGGTTCTACACTGTTTTTCCTTCAGACATGGATGACAACTATACCAATGAAGGTGCCTAAGACTGGAATGCTTCATTTGTGATAAACTAGCAGAATCTCTAGAAACCTCTAGTTTACCGGTGGCATACATCTACACTGATACACCTGAGATTTGCTTAATCCCGCTAGAAAAGATCTGAAATATTATGTACATTCTTGTCAGAGCTGTCTGTCGCTAGACAAACACTTTCTGTCTGCAGAAACAGTTCAGAAAGGATTAAAGGTAGGGTGTGTACATGAAGAGGACTAATAACATCTGCTTTGGACTTTGTTGGGTCATGTGATAAAAGCCATCTGAACACTCACAAAGGAGCCCAGGGAGACAAAGGCCCAACACAGGAGTCATCAACCCATTAACAGCCCATCCCCACCAGTCCCAGGAGAGCAGAAGGGCACAAGGGCACAATGGAACCCAGATTAAAGGACTCCCAAGGAGGAGACAATTTCTCTGGGCCCTTTCCAGGACTGCTGAGGTACAGCCACAGGCCCATTGTCCTGGGACATGCTATGGGGTGCAGGGGGAGAGTGTTTTGGGACTGCACAGGAATTTTGCAGGATGTTCAGGGAAAGAAGATCCAGAAAAGGGAGGTGTTTAGATGGTTTAGGGAGGAACGAGTGTGGGAAAAGAAAGGTAAGAGGATAAAAGGGCTGGTCATGTGTGACTAGATCAATGTAGTCTCTTCTGTCTTACTACATTTTTTTTCTAAGTCTTTCCTGGGTGGGAAAGTCCACGTTTTGTCTGCATTGGAAACTGGGAAATGTTGTCTGTGTGTGTGCGCAAAGTCTGCACCCAAAACTATTATAAAGAATAAGTATTCTGAAAGTCTATGGAGGAACATAGTCTGCTTTCCTCAAAAGGGGTTTGGCCAAAGTTGGCAAATAAAGCTCTGAACCACTTTAAATGATGGAATTTAAACAAATACTGTGCATTTGTGTACTGAACATTATTTGGTCTTCTTTTTTTTTTTTTGAAAGCTAGCATTTTTCTGTAATTAAAATTTGCATCATAACTTATGTGCAGCTCCACTGAAGTTGCACAAGGACCCTAAATATTAATTTTAAAATTCCTGACTTCTTAACATTGACATTTCTACTGCAATGTTTTTCAAACACTCAGATTAATTCCTGCCCTTTTCCAAATTTAATTTGATTGTCCCCCACATGGATTCCACATCAGGACTTTTTACTCTACCTTACATGGTTTTTTCCCCTCTAGGGGCCAAGTAAACAAAGAGTGGAATGATTAAGGCACTTGGAAAAGATGTCATGAAACAGTTCATCTGTCATTGTACAAGCACTGTTCATTTACTCAAAGTAGGGCTCTGAGCAGACATTTTTTCTTGAAAGAATGCATCAAAATTGATCAAATATAAATCCACGTTAAGAATATTATACCCAAAGTTTCATCTAATCATATTGCCCTACTTTGACTCTTTCTCCCTCAGGAATTCAGGTTTTGACCTAGTATCAGAGAACAAATCCTTCCATGTCAACTAATTCCTATGCATCTATGAAACACAGTGCAATAGTGGGTATTTGTTTTTTGCAACCATAGTGATGAAATGTGTTTATTGGCTAAGGTCGTAAGAACTGGAAACAACTATTTGCCTTCACTTAATTTCCGAAAATGTGAATGGTCGTCTAACACCAAATAACAGGGATTTGGGGAATAGCAGCGCAAATCAAGTTTTGCAACATTTTTGTCATATACCAATCTACCGATCTGACTTTTGGATTATTTGAAAAAAGAATTATGAAATACAGAAAAACAACACAAAACCACCTATTTTACATGATACTTGATTTAATGCGGCATTGGTGTTGATTTCTTATCAAAATGCCTCCAATTCTTATTCATAAAGACATTTTATTTCTGCTAGGAGCTAAGTTTCTACATCGATAATTTTCAGATCAGTCTTATAAAAAGTTAACAGAAATTACCAGATAAAGATTTCTTGATGTTAATGTTGTGAGCAATCAAATTTTAAAACATAAATGCTTCAGAGAATTTTGGAATTAGTGCATTTGTTCCTATTTGACAATACAAAACTCATGATTCATCAAAGTCAGTCAAAGACATCAAAAACTCTATTAGACATTTGATCAGTCTCATAATGAATAGCAGATGCTGTAGATAAAATCAACATAGAAAAAGTAGTATCAATCAAGAAAGTCTGTCAAAGACTTTCAGCATCTTTGCACAGAACTACATAGAAGATGTAAGTATCGTGAATTTTAGGGATGGTAAATAAAGGCAACATGCAAGAAACCCATACTAAAAAAAAATAAAAAGAAAACAACCCATGCCTTGTGCCAAAGTTACTAAAACACGGGCTTCATTCACTGACAAAAATATTTTCCTTTTAGTGCAAATGAAAACCAAACAAACAAACATCGTCTTCCTCCTCTAGTGTCATTGAAAATGTTTGGGGGTACAGGAACTGCAATCATTTTATCAACTACCATCCTCATTTGATTTTAGCCGTGATTCCTTAAACTTAATAATTTACATGTGTGTGATTTGCCTTCATCAAAAATGCAAAGTGTTACCTCATCTTGCAAGGATCTGGAAACATCTTCTGTAGTACACTGGATAATCTAGCTTTCAAGTCAATATGCCACAAAGCAGAACTCTAAATGGATACATTCATATTCTAGTTTATTCCTTCCACATAGTTTATCCAAAATGTCTCACAGACATGAAAGTATATGAAACAACACAGTATTGTGTTTAATTCAGAAGAAATTAAAAATACATTTAATCTAGTCTTCTCGTTGGATTAAATCCCATTGACAGAAACAACAGAATAGCTCTTAACTAAGAAAAATGTAACTGAAAATAGAACATACTTCTTGCATTATTAAAAGAATTATCCCTTCGAAAAAAACAAATGAAAAAAACAATCCCTCTGTTCATTCAACTGATACACAGAATCCAGAAAAATTCTTATGATAACACTTTTTGACTGAATTGTAGATAAAAATATTTCTATGTGTTGGTTATCCTTGACATGGTTTTAGTGCCAGAGTTAAAGGCAAAGATACAGGGGAAGAAGTCCAGGTGACAGAAACTTTAAAGGCAAACTTGAAATATAAGGCACCACATGAACCTATGAATTCCAAAAACTGTTTCTTCAGGGATCAAAACCAAAACATGAATGCATTATACTGTCTGGATGATATTTCTGACATTTTAAAGCAATGTTTAAGCTTAAACAAGGAAAGAACTGGAAGTATGATCAACTATTTTTTCAATTTAACACATGAAAAGTGATAAGCTATGAAACATGCAAAATATATGACATACAAAACATTTCTAGGACATCTAGAAACAATGTATTGAACTGTAAAAAGTAACAGTAACGACTGCCAGTTGAGAACAAAACCCATACTTTTTACAGGCACAAGATCTTTTCGCAAATATTTTAAACACTCTGCCTCATGTTCTAATTCCACACTTTCTTTGTGGACAAGACTCTTCTCTTTGTTGAGAAACAATAGGAGTACATGTCTGTGTAAATATTCTCCTCTACCTTCTTTTTCAATGAGAAGGCCAAGCATATTCATAGCTAGACTATTGTTAATGGCTTGTCCCTGTCAGTATTACTTCCCAGTAGAATTCGAGATAAAATAATGCTCTTTTGTCTGTCTGGAATAATGACATTTCAAATATTTTAAACAGACAAGTTTTTTTTGGTTCAATAAGCTAAACTGGCATCACAGAAGGCCAATGATGTCAGATAAGATAGCAAATACTATTTCTGAATGTTATAATAACGTCCTTTCGTCCAACTTATGGCTTGACTACAGAATCAGTGTCACAAATTACTCATCATTAAAATAAAAGAAAACCGAATTTTCAGAGAAAATGAAGAAATTGACCTTGATAGCCAGTGATAGCTTCAAATGAAACTGTCCTTATCAGTTATGCTTTTCAGGAGTGCCCCTTTAGGACATCACTAAAATATTCATATATGATCTGAGCTAGTACTTTATCCTTCACATTTTTAAACAATTTTCATTTGCTGTATAACTTTGGTGCAGTCATGGAACTGCACTGTGACTCAGCAACTGAACTGGGCTCAACTATCAGTTTTCTGTTCAACATTTGATTTTTCTGGTACTCAAACAAATGCGTGACTTGTTAGATTTGGCTGTAAGACATGAATAGAAGCTTATGACACTTAAACCTTAAACCCAATGTGCTACAAATTTTCAAAAGGACTCCTGAAAAGGCAGTTGGGACAAAAGCGATTATGTATTTTTAAGCAATTTCTTTATTATTTGCTAGTTTTCTTTTACTGAAGTAAAGCCTTACCAGTTTTGTAGTCTGTGCATGGTCATTTTTGCTAAGAATAAAATAGGAAGCATGGAATTGTGTAACTTGCTGATTTGTTTAATTTATTCCCTGAAAACAGCAGCTTTCATTCCTAAGTATTTTTCCTCATGCTGATTTTTGCTCTGTTTACTTTAATTATAAGTATTTTGAGAAAAGACATTTGTCCTTTTTGTTTTTCACTATGGAGCTTTAAAGAGCATTCATTATTTTATTACAAATCTCTCTAAAAAGCAATAAGAAAAATGATAAAATCTCTCTTTAAAAAAACAAATAGTATTTTGAACCCTCATAGTTATATTGCTAAACCATGATTTTAAAAAGTTAAAAATCATCAGCTATAAAAAACATATGAAAAGATGTTTTTAAGATGAATTCATAATTTTTAAAGTCTAAAATTTGGCTTTACATTCTCAAAGATGGCAATTTTAAGTCAAGGGTGTGCTACATTAACTAACCAATTACAAATCCAAAAGCTGAATACTTGGTTTGTGACTGTTTATTGAGCTTAAATTACATTTTAACTTATGGTATTTCTTAGCTAGAAAATATTTAAATGTTAATTTTAAAGACCTGAGAATTTTGTTCATGGAAATTCCAATGCTATAAAGAGAAATGTCCCTTACCACAGCCTTCATTTATTTTGTCTTCTAAAAAGTTACTGTGGATTTACTACCTTGACATAAAATTGAGAAAGCTCTGTATAAAGCATAAACTTCAGTGAAGGTTTTGATTTGATAAATTTTTAACTATTTTACTCCCTTTATGCATTTAAAGCACTTTTTTGTTTTACTTAGATTAATTAATGCAATTCCCTGCATGTGATACATAGCTTGATTTTTTTACCAGTTTTCAAAAAACCTAAATTGCCCAAATAACAGCTTAGAACACTCCAAGCTGATTAGTAGCTGCATTTAAAACAGTTGTTCCAAAATGGCCCTGTAAATCTATAAAGTGTTTTAGTAAGTCTAATCTACCAACATGTCAGAGATATACAAGAGCTTGTATTTAACTTGTCTTCAGCTTACAGCTCTCAAACTTCAAAGTGATTTTCTTCTGGCTAAGAAGTGACTGGAATATGCACGTAATCCCTCCAAGAGTTTACCTAATTGGGACAGTCTTGGTGACATTTAGTTGACCCTACATAGAGCTATACTGTAAGGCAAATTCAACATCAAGTTTTTCTGACATTTCCTGAGTTCATAGGGCCACTGTGTTAAATAAATAACACATTTATTTGGTGAATTTGGAATTTTTGGTGAGTTACACCAAAATCAAGAGCCTATCTTTGTATAAGGCTCCCAGCATCAGTTAAATGGTATTTTAAATGATAAATAGCTTACATTTCAGGAAGAAAGCAAGGCTTGTAATAGCCAATTCCTATGAAGCATTTTTAATCAAATTACAATAAAGCAATACTTTAAGCACAAATAGTTAACCATAGAGTAAAACTCAACTCACTTGAATGTCCAGTGAGTACTCAGAGGCATCTAGGCAAAATATCTGCAATACTATTATAATTTCCCAGAGCTGACAGGGCAGGCTAGTGAGATGCAAACTATGATAGTGCGTCCTGTAATCATAATTGCAGAAACCAACTGCAGACATTTGTCTTAGGGTCTTTATAAGGTGTCTGTGTGAATCCACCTCCTAGTGAAAATACTACGATCTTAATATACTGTACTTCGTGCAAAGACTGACACTGTGAAAATTGTTGACACTACAGAAGTTGCTTTTAATTCAGGAAGCACAGCTAAACAATTTAATTTTTTTTAAATCAAAATGTATTTGTAAAAAAAGCCTTTCCTTTTTTCATGCCGCTTTAGAAAAGAATGAATGAATGAATGAATGAAAAACCCTAGTAACCCAACCATGCTCTTGTGGAGCCTTCATCTGTACAGCATTAGATTAACACTTTCGAAGATGGAGGATATCTTCTTTCAAAGATACGGAAGTTGTTTCCATAGAGCACAGTGCATTTTTACCCCAATGATTATTGTGTATCTGTTAAATAGGTGTCTATTATTACCAAGATGCAATCTAGTGTTACCTGACATGCCTTTTGTGGCAGTTGAATATGAAAACGTAGGTAATTGAATTTACGGCATGGTAGACACAAGGCACAAGGTTTAATGGAAATGCATGGAGGTTAAATTCTGAACACTGAGCTAGAATTTGAGCTCCTCATGCATAATATGAACCAAAAACATAGGAAAAAGTCATGGGAAAATGATAAATACTTGGTAATGAAAGGTAGCAAAGAGTAAGGCTTAGTTTACCTAGCCTGACTGGTAATAACTGCTTCCTATCAGTTGGGGTTTTTGTCAAAAACATCCTGAATCTTGTTTTCTAATGCTGGCATCCGTTTAGGAAGGTATTTTTTTACAAAGTAGGATGTATGAAGGACTCCCCAAACCATAAAACTAGAAATCTCACCTGGATGGGAACAACATGTTCACGCCTGTACTCTGTATAATGCCAAGCAGTTCTGTATCTGAGAAGCCTGCTTGCACATTTACTGAAGGCAAAAAGGTTTTTAGGCTCTCCTGCTGCTGCTGTCAAAAATTATAAATAATTAAATTGGCATCAGGATACTGCATGAATGCACGACTAATCATCTATCCAAGTTCTCCCAGAATACTGAAAATAAAATGCAACATCTAGTTAATATCTTTATATAATTATTATTTTTACTTATATTTCCTTTTTTTCTGACCAAAGTATCTGTATTCTGGGTTCAAATAGCAGATTTTTTGATAGTCTTTGTACTAAGTCCATAAAGGTATCATTCTTTTCTAAGTAAGTGCTTTACAGTCAACAAGAAAAACAAACTTAATTATGAAAAAGCTTAACAATTTAAATTAAATTAATTTAATTTTAAATTAAAGCTTAACAATTCAAATATGATGCTTTTCCTCAGGCATGTACATTGCTGTAATAAAATAGAATATGTTTTTAGTCTTTTATTTTACTGGGCTTTTTTAAATGGCTTTTGAATAGTTTTACTGCATTCTGAGACTTTTTTCATAGTTCTACTTGCTTTCTAATTGAATAATTAGCAATAACTTTTGTAGGGAATTATCACTTAACATTATGATACTGTATATATAGCTAAGAGAAAAAATTGCTTTATTGGAAATGAGGCTGTAATTGTTATGATAATTTTCTCTGAGAGACCATTAAAAAATTATCCAAAGCTGGACATAGAGCAACTAGTAAAAGTTAAATTTCTCTTTAAAGTGCATAGTTCCCAAACCTTACTGTTTCATTGGGCAGGACTGTCTTCCAACAGTGATTTATATAAAAATTTAACATGGCTAGAATACCAGAAAAATATTTTTTATTACCCTGAAAAAAACCCCAAATGACTACAATAAAAAGTATTACAGATGTCAAATAAACACATTATGTTTTTAGAAGACTTTATCTGAATCATATTCTACATGCACAAGTCAAGAAAAGAAGAAATTAGAGAAAGAAGACAAAGTAGTAGAAAACAGTATTTTGTTCTCAAACTGCTGATTGTGGCTGAGAAGATTATCTGATTTGAACACACCTTTGGGCATTCGGATTTTATACAGATGACTTGCACCAACAAATTGCATGGATCTTTCAATATCCCCTTATAGGTCACAAAATGTCTGGACCTTAACTGATTGCTTTACCAGCTAAAGCTTAGATTCTTAGAAACTGTGCATGTTCCATGTGTCTAAAACATTAGTAGGTTAGAAGGCTGGATGTAAAGTAATCTCTCAAGTAAATAAAAATGATTGTAATAATAATAATAATAATAATAACAATACATTTATTGTACTTTTCCAAATGTGGTTATAAAAATAAAAACAGGTGGTGACTTTTTATATTAAATCATAAACTTAAGGAAAATCTGCATCTTTCACTTCTAAATCACTCCACAAAAGAAAATGAAAAGTTTCCCTTCCAAGGAATGTCACGCATTTGTCCGGCATCTGTCTGTATATCTTCTCAAAGAGTGCCTAGACCAGATATAACTTTGTATACACAAAAAAGATACACAGGCAGAACTAAACAGTTGAACTAGTACAGGACTTTAGAACCTGCTCTCTTTATCTTGTACTTTTGTGTTAAAAGTTGCAACTAGTGTATTGTAGTACATTTGAAAGAATACTTCTAACTGCTGGTACATTAGTGGAAACTTCCCGTGGTAGTAACCAACTTGATTTACATTTCAAGATCTGTAAAACTCATTAGTGCTCCAACAATTATTACCAATCATACGTTAAACACTTAGAGTGTTAGTATCTGAAGTCTTCCTTCAAAACTAGTGTTTCATTTCTCACAAGACATAAACATTATTATGTTAATACACTGACTAAGTCAACGTGCTCATGTCTCCCTCTAGTGCCTTTATCTGTTTTGTGTATTTTTAACTGGATTTTAGAGGTTCTAGTCAGTGCAGAAACCAAAGTTCGGTAAGGAAAACCAAAGAATTCAAGGAAGGAGAACTAGGTTTGAATTGAGCCATTTTCCATGTGCCTAAAAATCCTAAAAATAGGGAGCAGTTTTAGGATCGGGTTGTGGGGGTTTTATTTGTTTGTTCATTTGTTTGGTTTTTTCGTTACTGTTGTTTGATGGGGGGTTGGATAAAGTAAGAGAAGAACAAAGCAAGTATAAACCTAATTGTCAAATGGGCTGTTTTGTCTTGACTATTCTATTGATCTTTCCTGGATTTATTTTATTTTTACTAACTTCTTTCTTCAATAGGAAAAAATCCCATTGAGCTCTTTTATATAAATCTTTTCAGTGTGCAAAAGCACATAATCATAAAAAGTAGAGGTGGCTTGAGAAATTTATGTTTGGATTTAACTGAATCATAAAAACTTGGGTTTGGTAGACTGACCAAAAAAGTGGCCTCCTACAAAGTGATACATGTAAGGATGTGAGAAATTTACAAGGAAACAGTTTTTCCCTTTTATTACTATTTAAGAGATAACAATAAATAACCATGTTTGTAGTACATCTTATCAGTCATATTGAATGTCTGCTGTTATCAGATATTACAGGTTCTAGTTATTGCTGTTTAATGCTAAGATGATGAGACATGGACAAATAAATTCCTTTGAATTAGACTTAAAAAAAACCAACTTTCAATACTTACCTTCATCCAGCAAAATGCATTTGCAAATGTAACTGAATGCAGGTTCACAACTATTTTGTGCTCACAAATTGAAACAGAAAGGACTCATGATTCATAGAGCCAGCACGGAATCACTACCATCTTCTGTATTGAAAATGCTACTATGCAACTACCAGTTAGAAGTTATCTTGTCTCTTTCAGAGTAAATAAAAAAGTGATTACCTCTGAATATACTAATTTTCATTTTCTTAATCTGTTTATCTCACCTAAGAACAGACATCTTTTTTGTACCAGTTTTGAATTCTGCAGGACAGTCTATCTTAGTTTTCATGCACAGAAAAACACCCTGTTTAGCAGAATTATTCAGTATATTTTATATAACAGAGAAACTGAGTTAAAAACTGGTTCTTAGGAGTCAAACATGAAGTACTATTTTTTTAACCATATTTTCCTAGGTATCTAAATCCAAAAAAGGGAGAATGTTCTTCTGCCAATTAATGCTTATCCCATTAGTCCCTTGTTAGTCTGAATAATTGTACACTCTATACTCAGACTATTTACTTTATATCTCACGAAATAAAATTACCANTTTCAATACAGTATGGTAAATAAGAGTTTAAATTTCCATATATTTCATTATACTTACATATATAGTTACTATATTTGTTTTGAAAAGCAGCTTCCCTATTTTTTAAATTTTAAAGGCACACTCATTTTTTAAAGGCATGCTTCAAATGGAAATGCAGATACATGTGAATAAAAGTAACAAAAATAACTTTGTGAGCGACATTATTCAAAGACTCTGTTTGCGAGGAAGTGGGAAAGAAAACCTGAAGATTTATTACTCTATTGTCTAAATGAAGGTGTTTGTGCACAATAAATAATCTCTGTGCCATTCAGTCTCCAAACAGTTTCAGGACCTATGTTTTCATGCCTGGAATGCCATAAGTATGAGAATTTAGTCCAGAATTTTTTATGTTAAATAAGTGAATGTACAATACTATTTCCAGCTAAAATTAGTCTATCACAATAAGGAAACAATAATCCTACAAAATACTTTTTTATGATGCTTCAGAATAGCATACTTTGCTGAGAGAATGCATGCAATAGCAAAATATTTTTTATCATGCTTTTTAAAATGGAAATATAAATAGGTTTTATATTGACCACCTCTTTCTCTTCAGTCTTTTTTTTTTCCCCTTCTCTCCCTTTTTAGGTTAATTTGTTTTTCTATCTATCACGAATTTGAATCGGTCTTAGAAATAATCCTGTTTCTGTTAAAGAGAAATAGAGAGATGCAAGCCTCTGTGCCGGGAGCCTTGTGTGCCTATGGGCTCTCTGAAGAGCTGGAACAGAATCTGTTGTCTCTTCTGAGACCCTCTCCCCACCAGATGAATGTAAATAAAAATCAGAACTAGAATCCCTTCTGTGGGAGTAGCTATTCAGATGTCCAGTTATGCTTTCATGACATACAAAAATCAAACTCACAAGAATATTGGCAACTAGAAACTTCTCACTATTTAATATGTACCTCCCTTTGTTCAGTTTAATTCAGTTCTCTTCTTCTATCTGAGCTTCAAACAAAGGTTTGGGAAACAAGAGCAAAAGCCAAAACCAAACTGAATCAAAAGAGATAATGATCTTTCTTTCTTCATGTTAACTCTGATGGATGTGACAAAGTTCCTTTCTCAGTCCTCACAAAGTCAATAAAAGATTCTACTGACTAGAACTAATCAAGCTTTACTAAAAATCGGCAGTTAAATAGATCTTTTCTTCTAGTTAAGACTGGTTTTGCATTTTATTATAAAGAAATTGGAAGATATGAGTCCAATTGTACTTAAAATGAAAGAAGGGACTGATGATCACCTTGGCTCAGTACTTATTTGGGTGATTACAACCCCCAGCATTGTGACACTTGCTGCTCAGTTTACCAGCTCCCACACTTGTAATGAATAATCAGCCCTCAATTAGTACTGTCTTGGCATTTTAAAAATATCTGGAAGTATCTGCATATTTGCTTGTGCACATATTGCATAGAAAGCGATCTTGACCTCACTAACTCTGATATTGATTTGGGGTAATACTAGTCATATAAATCATAGTTTGCTGGTAAAGAAAAAGAATTGCATTTTCCTCCCATGGAAATCAATCACCTTGCTTTCTGTTGCAAAGTAGTACATGTAGGTCTGGATCTGAATGAAAAAAGATAAATAAACCTGTTTAAATCTGTGCTTGAAGTTCTAAAGCATGAACATTACTTCCTATAGGAACTGTTATATCTATCTAGAAGAGAAAATCTTACCACTGACCTTCTATTTTATATTGCAATGTGCCTAAAAAGGTCCAACTGTGCCTATAAAATCAGGTAACTCACACAGACCTCAGCTGTAGTTGCACCATATTTATTAGTAGAATGGAAAGTTTTCTATTTGTGCCAATGCATATTTTACTAAATTTTTATAGGTCACCTTTACTGTCAGCTTTTAATAAAGTCCAGCATCTGAAAATGCACGGTTTTCTTTTAATGTGTTTATTTTTCTATATCAGTCATAGTTTCCACATTCAACACAATGTGACAGGCACTAAGGCAACTATGTTTCTGAAGGCATTCTCACTGGCTTAATGATTTTCAGCATGCAAATAAAAAGAATATCTACTTTCACTTCATTTGGAAATATGGCCTTTGAATACAGAGAGTAATCTGGGATATTCTGAAACCTGGTGCTCAGCTTGAGTTGGCAGCATAAAGCTGTCAAAAAAATGAAGGTTGTCTTTTATAGAATGTACTCTTTTACTACTTTAGTTCTGGATTTCTTTTTTATTGTACTATTGGAGAAACAATACATTGCTGAGACTTTTTATTGACTTATGGAGATAAGAAGAATTTTAAGATAAGGAGATATGGAAATAGGAGAATGTTTAAGGAGATGTAAGAAAGTGTTAGTTCTCATATTCAATTTAATTACATAGAAAGTAATGTTTTGTTCAGAACCAGAATTGACATGACATGGTAAATCATAAGATACCATATTCAATACATTCAGCTCATAAGCTTGAAAAAGTAATTTCAAGAGAAAAGTTTTTCATGTTTGAGTGGTGTTTTCCAATAGTCCTTGACTGGACTATTGAACCCCTGGGATAACAGTTCAAAGACAGATTCTGTTGCTATTTGTAAGGAAACATACTTTACAGACAATTTTTTAGCTTTCATAAGCAGAGTATTACGTTTCATGAATAAGCTTTTTAGTAATATGCCCACCAAATTGCACGTTGATTTTTTTCCTCTCCCTCCCCATAGACATGCTTGAGGGTGAGGTTTTGATACTTGCTAGCTAAAGTACATGGCCACCTAAACAACAGCAAGTGATCTGCTCCATAGAGACCAGTGCAGTAGTCCCATGGTCCCACATAACAGGAAGGGAGAACACAAGAGAAATTCTCGTTCTAAGTCATGATTCATTTCCTGGTGTACTTGAGACAGTATAGATCTCATTATCCCCTTGCTCAGGGTGGATCAGAGAAATACAATTTAGACACAAGTATTAGATCTTTAAATGTGATTAAATGAATACATTGGGAGTCAGTACTTAACTGAAACAATTACAGCCTTCTGCATATAAGTTTGAAGTCCATTCTTTGAACTCAACAGAAGAGAATCCTACAAGTATTTGCTTTGGATTTTTTAAATGACCAAATTAAAATAGAACCAGCATGTAGGTTTCTTTGCCATTATTAAGTGAAAGTCAAGTTAAAATAGTTTGGTTTGTAAGAGAGTAGTACATAACATATCATAATCACAGAAGAATTCAATTTAAAATTGAACATTATCTGGATATAATAAAAATTAACTTATAGGTGGTTTTTATGTCATCATTGAACCCTCATGTAGAAAGGATCCCAGAAGAAAGTTGTACACTACCATAGTAAAATACTATGCGTGAGAAGGCAAGAACAGGCCAGGCAACAAAATTTGTCAGGCAAGGAAAGGCATAAAATCATATTGGACATGGTGCATTTTTAACTCTACAACTTCCAGGAAACTACAGAGGGATTCTAGACTGTAGAGGCCAGACTTCCCATCTTTGAAAAGCACACAGGGTATCCTATTTCTGTACTGAGTGACATTCTGTAATGAGTGACATTTAAAAAACCTCTCATGGTTAAATGCAAGCTATGATATTCTAATGCAGGATCAGGCAGAAAAAGAGACAAGACTCATGTAGTATACTCTTACACGGGATTATTATCAGGTACATAAAGGAGCATGGACACTTCAACTCCAGCTTTGGAATACCTCCATGTGTGTTGCATGCATTCTGCACTGGATGTCACCTGATGCTGTAATTCCTTGCCAAATACTGTCACATGAAGTAGGTGACAAACTGAGACAGCTTGGATTGAAAATTCTCATCATACAAAGGTGTCATGCAATCTTGTGGCAGATTTTTCTATATTTAGCTCACACCTATAGATGTCTAAATTTTAGGATTAACTGGCTTTAAAGGCCAGGTTGCTTTTTGACAAGTACCTTGACTTAATAAGAACTGCTGCTAACTAAAATCCAGTTATTTGTAAACTATCACTAGCAGTTCCCTTTCAATACTGGATGTCTGTACAATACACATACTATTTATACCCCAAAAAGAGAAGTCTCAAAACAAAAGAATGCTGACAGATAGAAGATTAATGATTTTTTTTCCCCTGGAAACAGAATTCCACATGTTTCAAATATATTTTGAATTATGACTGTACTTTTTTTCATATTCATGTAAATTTCTACAGAGAAAAAAGAAATGTAAGGAAATGAAATGAAATGAAATGAAAGGAAACTAGACATACTGAATGAATATGTCAAAAAAGAGGCCAGATATCAAATTTATATATATACACATGTGATCCAGATCAGTCCACAAAAGGTATTTTCAAAGATATTAGTCTTATACCTCATATAATAAGTCAGTTAAAATGGTGCTTTTGAAATAAGAATTTAACAAAACACCCCAACATATTTTTTACTTTTAAAGATATTTACAAAATTGTAGGAAGCATTTGGAAGAGAAACAGAAAAAGTAACAAAAAAAGGTTAAATGTCTAAAGAAAATATTATTCTCATATGACAAAACAATAGGTTCTACTTTCAGTTAGAATCACTAGAGGAATAGCAAATTTCCTGAGCTATGAATGATATGACACTCAGGATCAAAGTTGTTATGCTCAGTAACAAGCTAGGTTTTGCCTTTCATACAGTTTTAGAGAAAAGATTCACATGTTCTCATTATCTCTCAACAATCATGAGAAAGCAGAGAGCAAGCACTCTCCCCATAGTTTACATGAGGAAAAGGTTTCCATTTATCATGATGATCTCTTGAATCTTTTTAATCCTCTGTTAAAAGGAGCAAGACAGCTGCATTTGAAGCCCTTCTTCCAGCTGTGTATTACTCAGCTGTTGGTTTTTCATGGAATTTGGGAATTGGTGTAATTAGACTAAAGGGAATTGGGTCATGCTTATCAATTAACTCTGCTAATAGAGCTGTTGTGTCTAAATGCTCCTTTTGGGCATCTGTGTAAACATTTTCTCTTGGAAATTCTTTGCTCTCCACTTCTTATAAGAATGGATTGGCAGGTCCTTCCACTATGTACAATCCATGCTTATCAATCTTTAAGGTGAGAATATGAAAATACAATTTCTTTATTAATAAACAAAGTAAATAATAATATGACAAGAGATGAGTAAGGTGATCTCACAAAGCAGATTATGAATTTCCATTAGTGCAGACTGGACATCAGCATTCGAGACATTAGGAATTCTATACTATTAATTACTGTTACAATTTTAACTTAATTCTCTTGTCAGTGAAATATAATACAAGTGTTATATTACAATCTTTAATTCTGGTCATTTATATAGTAGTTTGATTTGGAAGGTTTGATTGTGACAGGAGCTGAGGCTTGATTTAGTAGAGTTAACAGAACTCAGTACTTTACACAATCTGGCCAGAGAAAGCAAACTTTGTAGTTGTTGATGAGGGCAACACAAGAAGGGCCAGTTGTTGTTAGAAGAATGAAGCATATTTGAAAAGAAATAGGCTACTTTGCAAATAATTATAAGTAAACAGTTCTATTAGAAGCAGCAACACAGAGTCATGTGCCTAATGAGTCTAATAAAAAAATATTCTTTTCTCTGGATCTACTACAGAAACACAATATTTCACTTCTCTTTTTCTTTTGCCTGGTATTATTTTCTTTAGAGGTCTGTCCCTCAGTATATTTTGTGTAGTGCTTAATAGGACAGCTCCTTAATCCTAATCATAACCACCAGTTCTGAATTCTGTTTTTCACAAGAAAGAGATTTAAGCGCATTGAAATAATTAAAATTAGGTTACAATAAAAACTTCTTGTTGCCAAAGACTAAAGTGCCTGATTCCCTGAGCACCGGAGTGCTTGAGCTGTGCTCACAGCATTTATATGGCAGGCTCTTGTTCAAATCCAGAGTTGATGTGCTCATATGCTAGAGATTAACTCCTAATTCCCATGTAAACCTGGTATCATTCAGAAAACAAGTGCTGTGCAAATCTAGAATCCTGATCTAGCAGGGCTTTTAAAATCACACCTAGCACACACTGACAGGAGTAACTTCTGACACACTGACAGGAGAAATTTCTGAGCTCATTTTTCTGTGGAGAGAAACAAGGAACACAATCACAGTCCTTATCAGGAGTAAGGAAATTACAGCCTTCAATTGTACAGCTCCTGATGCTCAGATGCCTGCCTTCCACCTGATCCAAACTTTGGACTTTCACTTGTCTCTGTAATACCACCAAACTATTCTTTACAGGGCATATCTGCATTCACGTTTTAGTTTAGACCCATAGTATACTTCATGGAAACCACCTCATCAGCTCTTACTGTTCCTTGGATCAGACAACAAAATTTCCTTCCTTTCAGAGGATGCCCAACTGGAAAATTCAGTTCAACTGTCATCAAATGTGCTTTGTGGTAGGTTTTTATAGCAAGCAACTACCACTTGCAAGAGAATCACCCCTTATTCCCTCCCTGTTCCCTTTATCTTGTTCTGTACATTTCAATTTGTCCTAGGGAAAATCAAAACACACACAAAAAAGTCACAGCAAAATTGATAATAGTTATTTAAACATTCAGTAAACATTATTCCTAACACACCAACCAATCAGAGTACATAATTTGTATCAATTTAGCATACTACCAGTCATTGTTGATAGCATCAGAAACAAGAACATCTAGCAGAGACTCAGAGCAAATCTTCACAAAAATTATGTAGCACTAAAGAAACAGCACAGTGTAAACTTGTCTTCATCATCATCTTCATCCCTCATCATCACTGTCTGCTGCACACTTTCTCTACTGAATGAGCTTTCCCCTTTAGAGGTGATGTGTGCCTTCAACTACAGATCTCACTAAGGAACCTTTTTTGCTTGCAAGTCTATGTAAGTCTGGTTTAACATCTTCTGTGGAACACTGTTCTCTCCTCCTGGGAGCCCTATCTTTATATTGCTTTCTGCTGCTTTCTTTCCACCTACTAATATGAACTAATGCTCTGGTTTTAGACAAAAAAATAACAAGAGAAAAAAAAATACCATAAGAAAAAAAAGATGAGACACCAGTGAATTCTTCTCACTCTGCTAAAGCAAAACCTACAGTTCATCTCCATCAATGAATGCAGTTATGTATATTGATTAAAGACAAAAAAATCTTTTCCTGCTATTTTCTCATTGTGAAGAAGGCATTTCCCACCCACAGTGTTCTTATAGTGCATGGGATTTTCTTCAACTCTTGAATCCTTCTAGACATGCTTTGAATAGCTCTTTCTCTTCATGAACTAGAGGACAGAATAGGACATGGAAGCGGAAGATAAGGCTCCTCTGGAATAGCTCAGATTCTGTCTGCCTGGCCCATAAAAGTCTAGGAACTTTTGTATTTCCTTTCCCATGGTCATAAACTCTGGAGAGAATGTGGAACTTGTGTCAAAGGGGAAGCCTACTTATTTAATGAGTTATGTTGCTTATCCTTATCCTCATTTAAGAATTTGTCTGAATCAGACGATTGCTATCAGAAACATCCTCCTCTGCTAAGAATTGCGGGGGTATTTTTGTCTGGTAGGCCTTGTTTGAGATGGGGAAAATCCTAATTTAAAACTTGCTGGACTCTTATTCTTGTCTCCCCTATACCATCCTGACTCTTGGACAGTTGTGGCAAGGGCTTATATCTCAGTGCTTGAAAGAACTGCCTTTAAACTGAGCTGTGTAATGATATCCCAAGTATCTTGACCAAGAGTTGTAAGTTACAGCAAAATCAAAAGGACAAGAAGAAACTCACTGCTGGACAGAAAAGGCAATATAAAAGTCAACTAGAAAGCAGGATAGTGCAATGGATGAGTAGAGAGTTAACACTTTCTCTGCCTCTGATTCTTCTGCCTCTGTCTCTGACACTGCAATTAGCAATACAGTCCTTTTTCTGAGTCCATTGATTGCCACTAAACCACAACAAAATAAGAAGAAAAAGCAGTTCAACTTACCGAAGTTGGTTGTACAAACATTCTCTTCCCCTCTATTCCTGGGAAAGTAGCTATTATGGATGGCAATGTACGGGTCACTATTCCCTTAGGGACACTGAATACTTGCAAGAGAGACTGGTTTTATACTGGCAGTATACTGGCAGTATTTAGCATTTGTCCTCATTTGGATAGATTCCAGTCATTGTTCAGTTTTGAATAAGTGTTAGGGCACTGGGTATGAAACAGAGTCTTTTTATAATATGCTTTGTGCATATGAGCCTATTTTTTGTGTTTTATATATATATATGTTTTAATTTTTTACTGGCCATAAAATTAATGTACATAAATGGAATTAAATTCAGCATATAAACCAAAATTATTACAAGAAAGTTTACTAAATCTCAGCACAGGGTCAATATTTTCATGTGACTTTGTTAGCCAGTTATTATTTGTTATATAAAAGTAGCTCAAATTATCACCCTTATCTGCAACAAGTTTGAATGACATAATTAATTTGCTATTCTGAACAAAGGTAATAAGAAATGCTTACTTCATGCCAAGAATTCTTGTCAAAGTGTGATTTGATAACAGTTATTTCTGACCTTTACAAGACCCAGAGTTCCAATGCAACTTGATCAAGTTATTAAATATTATGCATCACAACTGTCATTTTTCTTGGATGAACCTTTATATCCTTTTCTAGGCCCAAGATTGTTCTTATTTCGCTTGCCAGTCGCAGTGAAAAATTTTGTTTCAAATCTTTTCGGCTTTGCTAATCTGAGGAGCATATAGGCACCAAGTAAAAGCATTTACCAAAATATTCTGTATAAATTACTGGAATTTTATACAAAAGCAAAGCTATACATCTGGATAATCAGAAATATCTCAGTTCAGCATTTTGTGTTTTATTCTTTACACAAACTAGTAAATTCTAGATGAAATATTCAAAAGCTGGAACAAAAATCTAAATTCAGTCAGGGTTGACTTGATACATGCAAATAACTCAATCGCTAATATAATTATCTCAAAAACAGGCACTGTAAACACAAGCATTTAAATGTTTACACTGATAATGCAGAAATATTGTATCACATATAAATCTGTACGTGTAAATCCAAGACACAATTATCAGTAAGTGTATGTAGAAAAATAAGAGATTTCTTTCATCTGGAATCAAACACTGCAGGTTGCATGATTATGAAAGGTTATTAATATAGGACAGAGTGTCAGTTTTTTTGATTGCTTAACCAGGCAAACCAGCGACAATTGGCTCAGGCATACGATCTCCTGGATCTTCAAGTTCAAGAAAATATACTTTTTGTTCCCTCTAGGAATAATGTTTTTGTTATTAGTACTATTTTCCACAAATTATTTTTTTTATGTATATACATAAAGTTTTCATTCAGGGAAATTCAATTTATAGCAAACACTAGCAAAAAATGAAGAACAGACTATAAGATTACTACATGTAACCAAATCAAAAGACAGACTAGGATTTTTTTTCCAAAGTAAAGGAATTTTAGTACTGCCACTGTAGAAATGTATACATGTTAACAAGTATCTACACATATCAGAGAAGGCCTAGAAAACATACTGGCTAGAGTTGTTTGACTTTAATTTTAGTGGTATTTTGATAAGGGTTGGTTTTTTGGGGTTACTGGGTTCTTTGACAGGTTACTCGGCCCATGATAATGCAAAACCTTACCGCAAATTCACAGAATGTAAACTACAAACCCTCTGCATCTGGAGAACAGTGTTTTGACTCAGCTAAACCCAGATATTTTGTACAATTGGCTAAACTTTTGACCAACTGAAAATCTCATGGTGACAAAAAAAGAGAAAAATTGCAAGAAACTTTCATTTTGTATTACTCTTTTTGCCTTCAACTTTCCCAGTTTAACCAGGCTGCCCCATGTCTTGCAGAGACAGAGCATGCCAGATGTCTCATGTGCTGGTTCTCTTCATAAACTGACAGATTGTACCAGTCCATGCCTTAAAGCGAATCTACAGCCCTGACCTGGACTCTACAGAGCCTAAGAACACAGTGGTGTAGAGCAGGGCACCTATGAGGACCAAGTAGGAAAAAAATCCTTTTTTACCTTATGTAAGAGGGTTAGAGTAGTAGAACTTGGAAACCAAATTAGGAGACACATGTTTTATTCCCACCAAAAGCCAGGGATATCTTTAGTTTTCCAGGCCAAAACACATTTCCTCAGAGCTTAAGAAGAACAGAACTTTATAACCAGCCTCCAAAGAAATGTTTTCCAAAGGCCACAGTATATTGCAGTTCTTAAAAAAAACCCAACAAAACAACCTAACAAAAACACCCCCACACCAAAACAACAAAAAAACCTCCAAAACCAAACAAGGAACTAGATGAAGTGACCTTGTCTCCTTACACTGGGATAATCTGAAATTAGATGGTTTAGGAATACTGGGCTCTTGTTCCCTAAACATGAAGATACTTTTTCAGACAAGAACCATCAAAAAGAATCTTGTCAGCTATTGCAAATCAGTGAACAGTATTTGACCTTCAATAACACTGATTTTAATACCACTCATTTTGTTTTACTGATGCTGGTGGATCTGTTAAAGTTTCAGATTGTGTCTAGTAAAGTAAACACTGACTTGAAAACCCATAAAATATTTTAAAGAAGCAAGTTCACAGCCCTTTATTTTAAACTGAAGTAGACATGTAAAGCAGTGGCTTTACTTCCTAGGAGTTTTAAAATCATTAACTTGACAAGAAAAAATCTGCTTTCTAAAGTATTTCAGAATATTTTGGAACACTTTCACTTCAATAAACAAGAGCTTCATTGACTTTTCTGAACTATCCCAGTTTATTCTAGATGTGTGTTAAATTCTTCATGATCTACACATTTATTGGAATAACTCAGACAGGTAGAATGATGATGTGAGAGCAACTGCACCAAAAATTATAGCTAACAGAACTTACTACAGCATCCAGTCTGTGCAGACAGCTTATTTAGTCCTTCAGGACTGACAGTCTGCTAGCTCATATAAGTATCCTAGCTTACTGAGAAAAAAACCCTAGCACACTGAAATGTAAAGAATGTCAAAGCTTGTAGATACTATACCATATAATTTAACCAGCCGTGCTGTATTTGGCAGGTGTAATTTTCTTAAAAAACTGCTATGTAACTAACAGCTTCTAAAAATACCTTGTCTCACTTGTAGACTGTAAACAACTGCAAAATGAATACAATATCATGTAGAAAATAGGTACATAAGTCAGCCACTTTTAGAATATCACACCCATAAGATTATTTGTTTTGTTACTACATGTAGCATGAGATTCTCATTCAAGTGTCCCTGTTCCTTGCACAGAACTCTATTTGCCACCGTAAGGGTCTATGATGCATATACTCTCTGACTCCTTATGAGAAAAAAAGAGAAAAGAATGCTTTCCATATAAGCAATAGGGAAGGAAACATTATTCTTCCTAGTGTTTGTTTAGCAGCTGAACTTCAAACATTCTCTGAAAAGCAAACAACTCCAGGAAAGGGAAAATTGAAACACAAGCACACTGAACACATGAAAAGTTTTGAACTGCAACTGCAGATTAAATAACAGGTTAACAATGATGGGAACCAAGTACATAGTTACAAATCCAAGACAAAGGGAGAAACCAAACTACACAGGTTCATGACAAGTGTTAATTCTTCTACTGATAATTTTGTAGGGTTCCTGTTCATATTTTATACATCCTAGAATGAGAAATTTGTTCTTTGTGCATTGGGGGATCATAAAGCATCAATCTCACACAGAGTTTATTCTTTTGACATATTTATATGAAACAAATAGCAGGTGAAAACATCTGCATTTTCAATGCAATTATTCTAGGTAAGATAAATGAGCAAATCAGCAAATAACACAATACCTTGGGTACTACTGCTTTAGCCTATAACAAATAACAAAAATGTCTCACTGCCCGGAAATATGACATTATTGCATTGGAAAAACAAAGCAAGAGCTCCCTCTATGTAACTCTGGATACATTACTTTGTTGCACTGAATTATATTTTACAATATACTGTGAATGTGAATGATGGGTATTAGAGTTCTGAGCAGTAGATGGAACGATTTTTTTTCCCCCCGATACAAATAGACAAGAATTACAGGCTAAAACGTGTAAGATTTTTATACTACATGAGTTCTTAGGAAGGTACAAGACTGGAATTTCAGATGATGCCCAATAACACTTCTGCTTGAATGTAAGTTAAACCACACTAATAAGAAACATCTGAGGAAGCTTATTATTATTGCTACAGTCAGATAACTGTAGAATTTACCATTCTCAGCTGTTTTCCCTACCTCTCTGTTGAAAGCTTCTGCTCCCACAGCAGGAACAACTCCTGAACTATCACAGATGGTTCACTATCTCACCCAGATCACCACAACAAATTACATTGATGCTGCTTAGGGTTACTTTAATATCCTGTGTAGTAAATGGCAGTAGTTCAGAACTTGTTTCATGTGTGGTTGCTCCTGCTACAGAAGCAATAATCTCCAAGAGAATGAATACTAGGCAAATAATAATTGCTTCAGCCAAATGAACTGTAATGTAATCATTTGTGTTTGCAAATTAAAATTCTGAACACAAAGGTGATCCTTTAGTGATGTAATGCAGAAATGGGAACTGTTGCAACATTTCCAGACTATCTTTGCAAGCATTCTTTGGCCTTATATAAACAATTCTTAGAGCTATTTGTAATTTTTCACAGAACTTTGGCAGATTACCCTGCAACCAAGGAGGAAAAAAAGCATTTTTTCATGAAAAATAATCAATAATGCATAACAGTAGTGAGCACTGTTAACATACACTTGCTATAGACATTACTTACTGCCTTGAAGCTGTATAAAATGATTCTGAATGTCATGGCACTTTCTATAATAAGAACAAGCCATCCCTTGCTCATATTCTCCTTTCAGAAAGAAAATATTTGTCAGCATACTTCAAATTTAAGTTCGAAAATTACTTTCTGTCCTGAAGTTTGTGTCAGTTTTATTTTAAATTTAATGTGCTCTGAAATAGATACGATTAATATAAAGGGTAACTAAGATGTTAACAGCATGGAAATCATACTGTTCATTTTGAGGTTTCCTCCTCCTCAGTGGCCAGGCTGACAAGTATTTTGCACAGGGAAAGGAGAACAATGAGCGTTGGTAGCATACTGACTTCACAAATCCTTTTCTCATACCCCGAGGAAAGAACAAATTTTCTTTAACTTCAGAATCACTTGTTATCTGGCAGAAATACTTACTGCCTGTCTGTCAAAACTTCCATCAGAATGTATCACTTTGACCAGAGCACTCTTTTCTTGTCAAACTATGCTGTTGAGACGATTGCAACCTAATTGCTGAAGACATCAACCACGACTGCTCTAAGAATTTTTAGACACAGGCCAGCCTAAGAAAGCTGCTTCAGGAGTCTTGCAATTTATTCATAAGGATGACGGTAACCAGCCTGAATAATATGATTAGAGATTTCTGCCACGACTGCATTCTGTACAGTACATTCTTCTCCCAAAGAATGGATTGTCAGAGACTTAGTGCTTCTAGAATTAACAAACAATTTATTCACATCTTCACAGCAGAAATTTACTGCTGGGGTTTTAATGAGTCTCTTATTTATACTCTGGCTTTGTGGAAGTCTTTATGCTGACATGTCCCCAGCACGGGATGCTGGTACTGCCCATCTGAATAACCTACTGGAAAATACCAGTAGAGTGGAGTTTCTGGACAATTCGAAATGTGTCATAAGAATACAGACTTTATGGCACAGGAGGTACTCCTCTAGACATTACTAATGATTCCAGAGTTTTAATACCAATAAATTAGATTTGAAATATATATGTAATGATCTGGTTATGATTACAGGACAGGCAGGTGTACTTTTGATAACTATAATCTGCCCAGCATTACTAATTTGCTGGAAATCAAAGTATCAGATCTCTGGCAATTCTTTGCATGTTTTCTGGCTTCCTGAGCTTGCACAGTAGTATCTCGACTGCCTCTGTGAGATTAATTATTCTAAATTTACTTGTGATGTGATCATACAGTTATTTGGGCTGACAGGCCTAGCAAAATAATATCAATCTTCCCAACCAATGGCAGAAGCAGCATGAAGAGGGATAGCCAACATAGTTGAATCTTCCTTGGCTGCCAGAATGGTGGGAGGTAGACCACTGGCACCTGCTGCCTGTTAGAGGAAGTAGCTTTTAATTTTGAGTAAAAGATTAACAATTTACTCTAGGATCTAAAAGTGTATACTGAGAAATTCTATTCAATAATGAAACTTTTGGAAGAAGTTTATTGTGTTGATTCATCTCTTCTGATAAAGGACATCTTAATACTGAATTGTATCTTTTGTTAATATTTAATGTGAGTCAGGCAACACCAGTGTGAATTTGCATTCATAATTCCTTTCTGAAAAGATAATTTGACATGCCCTCCTTTTTCACTTTGCTATGTATTCAGCTTTAGTTGCAAAGATCATTTACTGTGCTAATGCCTTTCCCCTTCAAAACTGTCTGTGCTTGCCATGTCTCATGATGAATACCCATTTGTAAACAAAGTAGTGATGCATTATTATAGCTGAAGGGCATTGTTTTACCTGGATGTAAATTCATCATTTTTTAATGCATCGCAGCTTGATGCTTGAGATCTCATCAAGCACTCTGAAAGCTTTGTTGACACAGATTGATGATCCAAACGATTAACTTAATAATGGCATCAGCAACTGGAGGTTAGTGTTAACCAGAGAAAGAGCAGACCAAGTTCTTCTCTAGTGTATGCCTAATAAAATAAAAGGAGGTAGGTTTGGGGGCTATTTATTGCAAAGAATTTATTTCATCCCCTTCTTTTCATTTTCTGAGCTAATTTTAGGAGTCAAATTATGCTGCATTAAGTACTCTGTGGACAACAAATGGAAGCATTTTTTTTAAAACAGGTTATGTCCTGTTACACTTTATAAATAATTCTCCTTTTTCAGAGTAGTTTCAGAAAAGCTAATAATTTGTGAATATTTTGTTAGAGCTCAACTAGAGATAGCTACTTCCTAGCTGTTAACTATTACACCTCACCTGAGACATGGTGTATATATGGAGGTGTGGTAACTAGCATGCATGTACTTCTGGTTTGCTCTAATGGATAGTAAAATGACATTCAGTAAAACTTTTTTCTTTGTTGTTTTTATAACTTGTATAAGCAGAAAAGCTTTCCTGTTCTAGCAATATCTATCTCAATGCATCTCTGCGTGGACCTAGGAATTCACAAGTGAATATATGGCGTAATTTAAATTCAGACTGAACAAGTAATAATTGTCTTAAGGAAGATCTGCTGTGGATTTGATGGATTCTAGAAGACTGCAACCTCACTATTATATCCTTTGTTATCAGTCTTTCTGATAACAACCTATCAGAGAACTCAGCATCTAACAGAATTCAAAGTAATAACTCTTAAAACTAGGGAACTTAGTTCTACGATGGTTTAACAGGGAGTCTAATGTCTTGTGCCAACTGATGTAATTGTACCTGGCAAACAGTGCATGGGAACTGCCAGTTTCAAGCTGGAGACTGACAGATGAGTAGCTTTTCTTTCTGAAGTGAGCCAGGTGCTTGGAGTTAGATGTAAGGGGCTTAAGTATTGCCTTGAAGCTAAGCTGTTTCATCCTCTCTTTGATAGTAATAAATGAGAGAAATTCATGAGTCAGATGACTATAAAAGTAACCTGGATCCAAAGATGACACCTGCCACCATCTGTCTGCCTTGGTTTTTTTCCTTTTTTTTTTTGAAGTTTTTGTCATTTTTTTATAACATGGATAATTTCTACATCCTCATCACCCCCTTCCTCTAACAGAATTTTTTCAACTCAGATTTGGAACAAATTCTTCAGATATTTCACAGCAGTTGATATGTCTTTAATGGTACAGTGTTCCCATGTTAACGCAAATCCTTTTTCACTTGTACATCTGGCACTACACAAAAAGTCTGAGTGCTTAGCTAAGTAATCTTCCTACCTGTAAGGTATGACTACACACAGACAATTGTTTACATTTCCCAGGTCTGTTGCATGCATCAATGATCTTGCAGTTGTAATTTACTTGCAGGAGCAACCAAACCTTGTATGTGAGGTGTCAAGGTACTTTTCACTACCTTAAGAATACTGATTTTAGTACAGTTGTTAGAAAAGTAAAAAAAACACTGGCAACCATTTCTTCTGTTTAGATGGGGTATGCTCAATATAGGCTTATTTCTGAGAGAAGCAAAAATCAGATTAAAGTAATTCTAAGGAAACAGACTGTTAGAAATGATACAACATGCAAATGAAGGTGATGATACTCCATATAGTATGCATTTGCTTAAGTCTAAGATGTTAACAAAAAAACACAAAAAACCCCCAAAACAACAACAATAACAACAACAACAACAAAAGAGCTGAGGAATGGAGGATGGTGACCCGTAGAGATCAGGTATAAAAGAAGAGGAACTACCAGCGAGCTACGTACAGCCAGGGAAGTTGGAGGTCCAATTGTGCTCCTAAAGTATGATAAGCTGTAGGGAAAACAAGAATAGAAACACAAACTTGTATTTTAAATTAATTTTTCTGAAATCATTCAGTTCTAAATTAAATTCTTTTCTACTGCTCATGACTTCTGAAAAGCAGTTAATCTAAGTTGAATCTGAAGAAGTAAATGGGAATAAATCTTTATCTTCTTTTATAATCTAAGAGTAAGGATTCATTCAAGAAAACAGGTTGGAACTTAAAAGAGAATATTTTTATGAAGGACATAATGTGTTGAACTCCCCACCATAAGATTTACAATGATGTGATAGCAGCAGACAGATAAAGCATGTATTTAATGAATGTCGTTACACTAATAGAATATTAAAATATATTTTCATAGATGTAAAGCAATTAGAGAATTGCTAGTCATATCAGATGTTTTGACAAAGGAAAAAAAGAATGCAAATGAAAATGAAGTAATACTATACCCCTTTTTCAAAGATCACTGTTATTACGACTGTTACGCAAAAGAGATCGTGCACCACAACTCAGATTCTGAGGACTTGAACTTTTATTGTGCACCTCTTAGTTAAGATCTCTATGTCCCTTCAACCCTATTCCTTTTCTAAGAAAAATGTGTACATCTTGGATTTTTTCCAGTCAGTTCTGCTGTGTATAGTAGTCAGGTGAAGAGTTGTAAATAGTTAATGGATAAGATAAAGTGGTGTCTTTGGCAGGCAAAATTAATGTTGTGATGCATTGGTCTGGAATACACAACTGTTCTAAACATCAAAAAAGTATTTTCTTCAAACATTGCTCAAATTGAATTAATTAACAGAAGTAGAACTAAGTATTCTGTCCGCTAGCTAAATAATTTTTTCCACTAGCATATGCATATGAACTTTTTGGTTTAGTTTGATGAATATGCATAGTCCCTTTTAAAGAAGGCTGTGTGCCCAGCCCTCACCCAGCAGATTGGTGTAGCCCAAGCACTGCCAGTTGAGAGGGTATGTTTTACAGAGTGGGCTGTAAAGAATCTCCTTCATTCATGAGATTTGTGTAGAAATCTGTAGATCATCTTAAAATGTCCTAAAGGTATAATGATGTCAAAGTCGCCACAAAAAAAAAAAGAAATTATCAATGTGTTAAAGTTCTTATGTACGAGTATTCTAACATTGACAAAGAGATATCAGGCAATGTGAAAAGTTCATTTCAAGCTCAGCTTAACTGAAAAATCTTTCTTTTGATTTTTTTTTTTTTTATGGATGCCACCCCTGTGGAATTTGTTTAAACTCTGCTGGAGTATTTGATGTTGGCCACCATCAGTTCCTTTAAAATAATAGATAAAATAGGGTTTGGCATACCAATTCCTCTGACTAGCCTATTTTACTTCTGTAGCTTGTTGTTTTAAGATTAGTGCAACTATGATGATAAGCTTCTCAGTAGATGCTCATTAGGAAACCTCTCTTTTCTGTGTACAGAATCAAGAAAAGGAAGTACATGTAATGGTACATCTACTTTTAGGCTAACACAGTTAAAGACAAAGTTACTTCTTCATTTTAAGTGATTAGGTCTAAACAGAGCTAGATATGTCACTCATAGATTACATATAGGTTATTTTCATACTCAGTGATTTCTCTTAGCACCAAAAATTGAAATTTTCAATATAGGACTATACAGATGCAAAGCACTATATTGTTTTATGCACTATATTGTTGACAAGAAGTTGGAATTAACTTTAAACAAGAAGTTGGAATTAAAATGTGTGCTACTAGTTTACACTGAGAAGACACCAGCAGTACAAAATATATTATGCCATTTTATAGACAGAGCTATAATGAAAACATTGCTAAAGCAATGAGAGTTGCCAGCTACTGATGAGACTCAGGAGTAACAGATGTTTCCCACATCAAACAGATACTTATCTCTCTCTGATTGCCTTGATCCTGAGAATTCATTACTTGATTCAATGATCAACACCTCTTCATCAATCCCATAAAAAAAAAAATTCTTTCAATAGGTTTTTCTTTCCCCATAGCAGCTGATAAAATATATTATGGCTTTAAGTCCCTTATGGTGAAGTCATATTACAGCATTGTTGTGTTCATGACATAATTAGGATCCTGTCAGCACATCACTCATAAACTGACAAATACATATCTCATTTCCTTTGCCATTTTAAAACCTACTCTCCTCACTGTGACTACTGACTACTGTACCATAAGCTGAGATGACCACATGTGTACTTCTTTAAAATTTCAACTGCTGTCCTCCAGGATTATTTATTATTATTTGCTGCAAACTTAGTTCAAAGAGCTTCCTTTGACAGTCATTACTTACTATTTTTAAATGTCCCTAACACACAATGCACTGAATAATACTCCATCTGGATAGCTTCTTTCTTTAGCTGGAAGTTTCATCATTAAACTTTGTTTAGACACCTATCAAGTAGAGATATCAAATCCTTTCTGGAGTAAGTAGTCATTACCTAAAGAAAAAAGTAGCAGGTTATACCCTGACTACAATTAGCAAGAAAATAAGTTTGAGATACTAAACAGGCCTGGAAGTATGGAGGGTCAAATGAACACTGTTTGAACACAAAACCCAGCTCTATTTGTTTCATCTTCTTTAATTTATAGAAATCTTCAAACCTAGGTCACGCTAATAATATTTTTGTATCTATAACATATATACTTCATTCCTAAAAAAAACTTGCTTATCTCACAGAACATGCATTGTGTATATAACAACACTGTACAGTGAAGTACACTAATTTTTACACACAAAATAGCTTGAAATGAGCTGTAGCAGAAAATAAAAGGAAATTCTTGTCAAGCAAATGTGAGATGTCCCTTGATTTTTTACATTGTTAGAAATGTTTAGAATTATGTTGTAGCTTTTTTTCAAATTTTATATCTCTTCAGTTTTCACTGATTTTCATAATGAAAACAACACAGCTCAATTTAAGTGTTCTACTGCTTTTAATTTCCTTTAATATTTATCCTGTTGGTATGAATAATAACTCAGTATGAATAATAACCCCAAATGGCTTGATTTTTTTTCTATACATGCCATGCTATAGTTTCTTATGAGTGGGATGAAAGTAACTGGCATCTTGGGCCAAGAAAAATGACTTCTTAAATAGAAAGAAAATCTTTATAATATGTATTTTTAATTCAATTAAAGTTTTTTGTTAGTTTTCATAGGTGAGTCAGGAGTAATAATTCAATTGAAATCAAAATTTTCAGCATAGATATGACATAAAAAACCAAACTCCTTGATTATCAATGAGTATTTCTTTATAGTAACTAATCTTATTTAGTCTGGAACACAAGAGAGAGCAAATCACTGAATAACCGTATAATTCCAGCAAAACTGTTTTTTAGAATTGTATCCTGGGCAACAATGAAATTGAACATCTGAACTTAGCCTAGCAGCTTAAAACCTACACTTCAAAAAATATCACCTTGCCTACCTCTTGCACATAAATCAGAGTGCCACCTTGCCTGTGCAGCCCTTACTTCCTCAACTGCTAAAAATTGCTGGCATCATTAACTCACTTCATATTATGTCATTTCTCTTTCTGCCGAAGCTGTCATCACCTCATTTTGTCCTGCATCCCCTGGTTTGACAGATGCACTTGCAGTAACACTTTTCTAGTTTTTGACTTATTCAGATTCTGCCATATTGCCAGCTTCCTCCTGAGAGCGCTGCTGGATCAGGAGCCCGCTTCCTATACCTGCACATAGAACTAAAGCAGAGTTCTAAGCACCACAAGAACTGCAGAATTGTGTCCAACAGTTAGGCTGCTTATTTCCAGCTTAACACATGCTGTGCAGATTTATCCATGATTTACAGAAACAACAGATTTTCTAAGGGAAATGCATACAGCCCACACTACTGCGGTCTAGACATCTCTGTCTCATTGACAGGGAGAGGGAACATGCCTTACCTATACGCATTCCACACAGAACATTGCTCATGAAGTACGTTCACAGCTTCTGAGAAATCAAGCAGATTTTTATTCTGTGTTGTTTATATGTGCCTGATTTTTAGAGCTGGTGATTATAGCTATTCTTTTATGTACTTTACAAGACTTTGCATAAAACTGGCATCTAACAAATAAGGAGTTTCATTTTCCTTTTAAAAATAATTCTTAAACAGGAAACAATAGTGGTGATTGCAGCATGGATAGATTGATAAAGAACCCTATAAAACTCCTAAAAACTACTGATACAACACTATTTCAGTAAGGAATTTAAGGAGACTTAATTAAAAAAACACCCCACTGTTTCTAGAAAGTCTTATAACCAAATAAGTTTTGTGACATTGTTAGACCATATGCAATTTTGTCTAAAAGTACTCATAAAAACATGAAGCAAATTAAACCACCTGAAAAACGTAAAAAGGTTGTTACCAGTATCTAGTTGGGGTGCCTATAGAGGGGTCTATCAAATTCTAGTCAGCTCCTTTCACTTCAATACTTAGGAAGTGGTCAAAAATTACTATACTGATAAAAAGTATACTGAAATTGACAGGTAAATATATAGAACACTGCAGTTTACTCTTCTACCCGAAAGCCAAACCATAGTTTCTACTACCTTACCCCCTCACCCCTGCTAAAAAAAAGAAACCCTGATGTAGCTGTTACTTCTCTGAAGCTGCTGAAACTTTAATTGCAAGTAAACAGTGTTTCAATGTGTGGCTCATACAAAAGTATATGTAATCACAATCTGTAAAACAACCCAAACATGACTACAGACAAAGAGAAACTGTTTTCATAAATTGCTCTTATCTTCTTAATACTTGTCTTTGTTTTTAGTCTGCTTTTATTTCTAGTCTAACTAGGATCCTAGAATTATTTCTGTGTAATAACTGCCAATTCAATTAACGGTCTGTTTACTCCCTCTTCCAGATCATTAATGAAGATGTTAAGTAAAACCAGTTCTAACACTAATCCCAGAGTGCCTTGGCAGACACTTCTCCTCACAACATAATTCATCATACCCTTTGTCTGAAGATTACTTGGATGATAGAGCTGATGCAAAAGAATGCTGCCCACCTGCTTGGCTATGTTATCCACAGGGAACATATTACACCAATTACAAGAAAACTTCACTGACTTTATATCTGCTTCTTGCTGCAAGCCAGAAAATGAAGAGTATTGACATGGTTCTAGAGAAGAGCTCTAATTTTTTTTGTTCCTGATACCTGAGAGACAGCAACTAGATCACTGGAAATACTCTTCATAGAAGCACACTTCTACTTTTTTGAAAAGAAGACTCACTAATTAACAGAGTTAGAGAGATGCAAACTCCCAGGTTAAAGAAAAAAACAAACCAACAAAAACAAACAAACAAAAAAACAAACAAACAAAAAAAAACAAAACCAAAAACCCCCCAAAAAACCCCCACCAAAACCACCCAAAAAAACCAGAGAAAGCAACTTTTTTAATGAAAGTGCTCCCAAACCAGAGTATATTAAGCTGAAAATCAGATTCCTTTGAATCTTTGATAGCAAATTCTATTTAGCTGAAGTTGAACTGTATTTAAATTACTTTCTACAGAGACTTCTACAAATGGAGAATTCTATGGATAATTTTCCACCCCAGACAATGATCTATGTAACAATGCTTCTTACATGGTATCACCAACTGTTTTTCAGTGGTTGAATCTCTCCTGGTGTAGTTTTCCTTGCTGGCAAATCAACATACAGATGGTTAAAGCAAGGTCTTTTCCCTTTTGAAAAAATAAATAAAAAAATAAGGCATTTAGTGGCCATCATAAGTTTCAACAGTTTTAAGTCTATTTGTGTAAGTAATCTCTATAGTTAGTGTTATATAATCTCTACAGTGGAAGCTTCCCACTACTACAAAAAGAGTCCAGGGGCTCTACATTTTAAAACAGCAGTCTGCTTAAACCCAAGATTACTGCAGGTGGTATTCTTACTGTGTAATTTCATGATTCAGATATTATTTATGTTATTTGTGGATACAAATCCTATAAATGTGTTTCTGAAGTCCAGTAAGACGCTTAGTTTTATTTTATGAAGTTCTTTCAGTTTTCTTCATCAGATTCTATTTAGTATTAGTCAACATTAATATTTCCCTAGTTACTCCAGTGCCTAAAACCTTTTACAGTGAAGGCACTTTTATTCACTGATTTATACAGCTGTTTTATTTTTTTTTTTTTTCACTAGATCTGACTTAAAATGGGTAATAGAACAGGTATGGTCCACAACTACATATCAACAACCCTTCTTTATCTGTGATGGGCCACACTTTAAATAAAAAAATCTCACCATTATCATCATAAATCTGCATGAGGGAGCTAAAGCCAAAGGTTGAAACACAGTAAAGAGAGTTCAAAATACCTGAAGGGAAAAGGAATAAATCATTCATAGTATTGCAATGTTGCCAACCCGTACACTGAAAAAGTGCATCCTAAAGAAAGGTTTTGTCCTTTCTGAACTTTCTGGTACTCCTGTCAGACCTCTTCCTCCTCAAATTCTGTCAGGTTATATTCTGCCAAATAACCTTGTTGCCAAAGCAGCCCCCACTTCACAAAACATCAGAAACATTTTTGCACAGAAGCTCTTACTGCTGTAGCAGTTTAATCAGCAACTGCTTTTGACAGTCCTCTGCTGTCCAACAGCTCTTAGATACAGTATTTCATTATCAGGAGAGGAAAAAAGAAACAAAATCTGAGTTGGCAGCATGAGCACAATACGATTTGGAATTTATTTGAGTAACAAAGAATTTCACACAGAATTCAAAACCACAGCAAGGGCAATCTGATTGATGAAGAATGTAGATCTTAGACTCACAGGAAATAAGCAAATTGGAAGAAACCTCTGCTCAGCTAGTCCCACTCAAAGCAAGGCAATATTCAAAGTGAGATCAGGTTCCATAGAGTTTTACCTCAAGAGTACTCTCTTAGGGTGGAGATTCCACATCCACCCTGGACAACCTACTCCTGTTATTAACCTCTTTTCATGATGTTTTTTAATTTATTTTTTTTAATCTAGAAAAATATTTCCAATCCTGAATGTGTTGCTCTCGTCCTTTTGCTGTGAACCTCTGAGAAGAGCCCCTGCATCCTTAACAACTTTCCTTTTTCTTAAGCAGGGGAAGACAGAAATCAGAGAAGTGTAGAAAGCCTTGCCTCTCTTTTCTGCTAAGCAAACACTGCTTTCTCAGCTTCTTGCCATCGAGCTCCTAAACATATTGGTGGAGCTCGGTCTGGACGTGCTTTAGTTCGTCAGCCTTCCTGTGCTGAGAAATCCAAAGCTACACACTGAAGTCCAGGTGTGGCTTCCTGAGTTATACCTAAGCAGAACCCATCGCTTCCCGTGATGTAACTTAGCAGAGCCCACGGTTCCCGGTGACACGACAGAGGCGAACCCGCGGCTCCCGTGGGGCCGCAGCCGTGTCGCAGCGCGGCAGCCCCGGGTGCGGTTCTCCCGCGTGGCCACACGGGCGCGCTGCCGGCCCGCGCTCCCCGTGCCCGCGGGCCGCCCGCAGCCCGGGGCTGCCGCGCCGCTCTGCTGCCGCACGAAGCCCCGGCCGGCACTTGTTATGTGGGGTTATTCCACCCCAGGAGCTGGACTTTGAAAAAGAGGCGTCATCTCGCTTCTGTACAAGTCCAGGAGTCCAGGCTTCTTTTTTTCTGAATCTCCTCACGTCTAGAAAATACACTGTATCTATTCACTCTGAAACCCAGCAAGTCATTTACCAATTCTCCTCCTCCAGGCCCACATTTGTTTTCTTTTTTTCCTTCCTTCTAACCCCCTGAGGGGAAAAAAAAATAAAAAAAAATAAATCTTGGCTGGCCCTTCTCTGCTTTCCTGGCTTGAAAGCCAGGCATGAAATGAAAACCTCAGCTGCAGTAATGATATGCTGCCTCCTTCCTGCCAGGAGGAAAAATCTTTTTCAAATCTCCACAAGGACAGGCAGAAATTCATAAAGAGCTAAAGCTTTTTATCCTACATCAAAACCGTCTCTAGCCTTTACCAAACTCAGCAAGATCTAGCCTTTCCTTCCAAACTGTTACCCTTGACGAAGGCTCAAGAATAAAGTAGTGATTGTAAGCACTTTGGGACAATCAGGAAGCTGGACATCACTTTTGGGTAAAATGTGTACTTTGGAAGACAAAAATAGAAATAAAGTTCATAAAATGGGCATTCACATAATTTTCATTAGCCAATTCGAGTTCTGTTTTCCATTCTTTCTTGCTGATAGGGTTGCAAGTAATAAATATATGTATGGAAAGCATCCAGTTTTGTTTAATTCATTGGCATTGTCTGAGGAGCAATGAATCATGTCAGAGATTTAAAGGGATTACTGATAGAGAAGAGTGTAACCTTTCTTCCAATACAACAGCTGTTCTGAAAAATTTCCATAATAACAGTTGCTTTTAATTATATAAAGAATTGCAAAGCCTTTTTAGCTTCATATCAATAATGCAGCTTTGATTCAAAAGTTGCTAAAGAGATAATCCTCAGCCTTTTTTGTCAGGACCAGTTTGTGAATAGCAATGATTTAAATCCCAATGTCATCTTTTTTTTTCAAAGGAAGGAAAGAATAGTCTTTATTTCCTTGGAACTTGGACTGAAAAATTACAAATCATGCTTGGAAAACATTCTTCCCATATGATGCCTTCAAGAAATGCTACTGATACCTAAACAGACACATGTAAAATAAAAGTATTAGAAGTATGGTAAGATATGAGGAGAGAAAATATTTTAAAAATCTAGTCAAACATTACTGATAAGAATAAATCATAAATCTCTATATCTAGAATTAGTGTGTTTTACTAAAGAAGGATTATTTTTAGTAATTTTCAGGATCCTGCCAAGTCAGTAAAAATTCCATTTCTTTATCTTCCACTCTTCCTGCTTCTCTCTGTGATTAAGTACTGGCCTCTGACTGCTTAATGCTTATTCATTCCTCATTTTCTGGGCAGAGCACTAGTTTGTGAAGATAATTAGAGACCCCTGCTATTCCTCCTAAGTCTTGAATCTTCAGACTAATTAAAATGGAGTGCTGCATATACACATGCAGCTGATAAAGGCTTATAGCAAGGTACTAAGAATCATACTATTTGTGTCACAAAAAAAAAAAAGTAAAAACTCATTGTGTCTGCTAGGATGGAACAACATTTTTGCTATGGTCCTCTTTCATGGTTTAAGAATAGTATCCTCCACTTTAGTACCCACATGGGACACTCCATGTGTGATGGAGGCCATGGAAGCCATGGAAGCCATGTCACCCCGACCCCGACCCCTCCCTCTGGCTCGGGACCAGCGCCACCCAACTGCTCCCTCCGGGAGGGCCTGGCACCACGATTACTCAAACAGCAGGGGCCCTTCTCCCTGGGAGAGTCCTTTCCCCCACCCCTGGCAAAGGCCTGAGGTGGTACAGAAGGACCTCTGGGTCCTAGCCACGCCCCCTCCCAGCTACTGCAAAATTAACCCTGTCCTGGCCAGAACCAGGACACCCTCCCTGTATTTTGCCCAACCACTTATCACTTGGTTCTGTTATTACAGCTTCATGAATCTTCTAATACTATCTGTGCTTTTGAACAAATATTATCCTAATATCTTCCAATATGGCATTCAAGTATAACATTTAACACTGAAGATAATACAGTAAATTCTTCATCAGGATCATATTCTCCCAACTTCTATTTTTCCTTGAGGTGTTAATCTTTAATGTAAAACATGCAGCATAAGTGAATACACCTCAGAGCAGTGCACATATAAATGCAATATAGGGAAGAAGGCTACAAAGAATTTTTCTGCCTCTCTCCAGGTACCAATTTTCTCCTTTCATCTCTTTTAGCATGTAGATAGCCTAGAGGCACTGCTGGATACTTTATCTTAAAGATCTTTAAGACTTCACCGTTTGAATAAACTACTGCAAGCTCTAAATGTTTTCTTTTCTCCTCCAGACAAGTTTAGGAACTTCTATTTAATTTGGGACGGGCCAATATGCATCAACAAAACAAGGAAAACTACTGGCCCTGAATTGTGTTTCAACATGCAGTAAAGTTATGAACAGTGTTCATAAATTACCAAGAAGGTTGTACTTATCCCATGAATATCTAGCTTCAGTAAGATCTGCTGTCCCCACCCTGAGGCAGTTGCACGTTGCTGTCATACTGTTTCTTCAAATGAAGTTAAACTATGAGTGCAAATTAGATTATGCCGTCCTGAATGGGTAGAGGCATTTATGCTGACAGATTTGAGTATCTAAAAGCAGCAAGAGTATGTATCTGGGAAGTGAGTAAGACCCTTTAAAGAGTTATAGATTTCAGTAGAAGTTTATAACTTTTTTCTTTTCAATTATTTTCCAAGCATTTTATTTCTGAATTTAAGTAGAGTCTAAGTCAATTCTACTCCAATACTAATCCATAATTTAAGCATTGCAAAAGATCTTTTCTCCTTTGGATATACTGAGAAGAAATATTCAGGAAAGAAATCTGAAATGCACAATTTGTGTGCTACAGTGAGTATCTCTGAACAAATTCATGTATTTTTTGACCTTTCTTTTTCTCCAGTTTTGCTCTCTAACACAAAACCCCCTCACTCAACTAAACTCCAGTATCATCAGTGAGCTTGCTGAGGAGACATTCTAATCCTTCTGCCAAGTTTTTCCTAGAAATCTAACTTTGTGCTGTAGCCAATTGTCTCCACCTAGAATGGGCTCACAAATCAAGAGTCAATATCATTTTGTCTATACCTCATACATAGATGGAATTGTTTCACTACCTCTACACATCTTGTTTTTGGTGTGTGCTCCAAGAGATTTAGTTTCTTGTAATGGTCACATGGTCAGCTCGAACAAAAAACATGGTGAGGAATGTAGTTTCACTTGGAGCAGCCTCTGCAAGTCTTTCTCCTGCTGGTTTAAAATTATCACACAAGAAGGGATATATCCAGGTTCAGAGCACTCCATATGGTTGGATGCAGCATATGGACTGTTGATCTCATGTCACCAAAGGAACTGTCATTTTCACTGGGTTACTAGGTCCTCTGATGGAGAAAGAAGAGGAATCTTTTAGAGAAATACTTCTCTTCAATTAAAAAAAAAATTAAAAAGTAGATAGATACTGAATACTTAAGAATTAACTTATTAACAACACTATTAAAACACAGATTCACTTCCAACAAGCCAAAATAAATTCATAATCTCAAAAGTCCCTGTCATAATTAATGGCAAGATAACAGCCTTACATCAGAATATGCTTCCAGAGGTAATTCTATTACAAAACATAAAGTTTTGAGGTGGCTATGTTCAGAAATCATATGTTGAAAATTATATTTGGTAATTCCAGGCTAAATGTAAATGATTAAATTAAATCTATCACCTTGGTGATAGTCATAGCTCTAGTGAAAAACAAAGCATGTTATGCAAAGAAAAGGCATTCTGATAAGAGGAACAGCTCAGAATGGTCTTTAGAACTTTCTCAGGAAAGCAATTTTCTCCACTTCCCAGGGGAAGAAGGCACCACTGATTGGATTGCTACAGCTGCTTAAAGAAGCTGCCACATTCTCCTGTTTGAAAAAAGAAAAAAATTGCTTTGTTTGGATTTCTAACCAAAGGAGCTGTTTCACTGCAATGAATACAGACTGCAGAGGCATCTAGGAAACTCCATTGGCACTTCCAGACAGTAGCTGGCTGAGCATACAACTGAGTCATGTTCTCTGACATAACTCTCCCTCACACTGCATAAGGGAAATAGGTGACTGCTTGAAGGTGCTCAGCAGGGTATCCAACAGAAGGAACTACTATTGTTCCCTGTGTGGCTAATGGAGAAAGAGACTTAATGAAGGCCCTGCTCTAAATCACTGTCAGCTGAGGTGCCTACCTACTGCCACTGATTACATAGGAAGTTCACAGTTTCCATTACCTTATATAGTAGCTATATAGTATAGTTGATGGACCTTGATTACCACAGATTTTTGGGGAGAGTGAATAGCTCGCCTGTCTCCTTTTAATATTAACTCCCTCCTGTGGATTTAATCCTTCGGTGTGAGCAGCAGAAAAATTCAAATTTAAGAGAGATTATTTCCACTTTCCTCCCCTCCCCCCCCCAGCAAAGTCCAAGAAATTAAGACAGATTTGGAAAGAAGTATGATCTTCCGTGTTTGAAAGCAATGCATATCTAATGCCTGACTGAAAATGGCAACTCTGCTGAAAGCTAACATGTCAGACTAGCCCAGGTTTTCAAGGGTGTTGCATTTTTTATCTCTAGGTCAATCAAGGTTTGCTATAGAGATAAAAAGCTATTTTTTCTGAAAGAGTGGTGTCTTGTTTACAGCCCAGTCATTGACAGATGAACTTGTCATACTTTTAATCACTACTCAGGGAAATTCTGGTAATATTGTGGACAATATTGAAAAAACAGTAATTTTAAAAAATATAACTGCATGGATAATTAAGCAGTTTAAGTTTTTTTACATTCTCTATCCGTCTAATTCTGAAGCACGTCCTCTCTGGAAATTTTGAGCACAATATATAGTTCTATAAGTATTTTTCTTTCTTCTTTAGTATATGAGTTGGAATGCTAAGAATATGCTTATCTGTGACCAGTTTTAATAGGTAGAAATTAGAACAGAACTACTAAGTCTCAACTATCCCTTTTGCTTCCAAACCATTAATCCATTAATTACTCCATTTTGAACACATACTCCATGTTCAGTGAGAATGGTATGGAAGTTTTAGTATGTAGCATTTTAGTATGGCTGCAACAATGAAATAAATGCAAGAAACTCTCATACTAAAGCTGTTATTCCAAACTTGGTTAATAATTTTATATTGATACGTCACTGCAGTTCCCAAAGACTCTCCTTGATCTTTATCTCTAAAATAACTGTATCTGTAAAAACAAAGCTACAATAGTATGGGCTTTTTTGTAAAGGAAAGCAAGACCTCTCTACTAATAAAAGAATCCAAACACTCAAGGTATTATTTATTTTCAGATAACTGACAAAAAATAATTTGACTATGTGTCTGTATCAACTATGTATGACCCTCGAAAATCACTGGCAGACCAGGAATTTATAACCAGAACACATTCCCTGAACAGTGCAACTATTTGGATTAATTGCATTAAGAGACTTAATTTTGAAGGATTTGGGAATGTTTTTACAAGGTTTAAGAAGGATTTCATTGGGATTACATGATGAGCAATTTTGAGTGTGCTTAACTGTTCACATTAACCCTCTAGGCAACCACGAAACAGATCAGTCATGCACTGATTATTAATTCTTATCCAAGATTTTGTCACCATAAAGGGAATATCCTTGTAGGTCACTGTAAACTTCAACCAGCCAGTAGAAAAACCCCCTATGCTTTAGCAAGCATCTCAGTGCTGATGTTCTTTGTACTGCTGGGTTTGAACAGAATGTGTTGGTGCACTTCATATTTCTGTTCTCTTGCGTTGCCTCATTTGATCGAAAATGATATTTAAGTTGGCCTATATTTAAATTGATCTCTATTTGCCATATAATAATATTTCTTGCCAACATCACTTCCAAAGCTCTATTAATTGCAAATTTAACTTCGGCATTTAAACTGAACACCAAAGTCCTAAGATTAAGATATTAATTCAAGGGAGAAAACATGCATAAACTAAAAATTTTTAGCAGTTGGATGTCAGTAGCTCTACTTGCACAAATTAGCCCCATCAATTTGATACCAAATGTCCTGTTACATGAACTGGGGCAACAAGGCAGACAATTAGGGCTTTTACATAAATTCTGGAAAACTGAATTACAAAAAAAGAATTATATGCTTTTTATAATTCTAGAACACCTGAAGTTTAGAAAGAAATGGACTTTTCTGTGTTTAATTTTTTCCTAATGAGAAAAGACAATTCTACTCAAATTACTGCAGTAGTATACCAAAATGTGAAAGTCCAATGCTGTGCACTCTGTTCTGTTGTATGCTATTATCTGAAGGTAAATATGGAAATGCACAAATAAACCAAGAAACTATGCCTGCAAACACCATTGGGAAAAATAACAGAGGCAGCTGTGCACAGAGCTCCAAGAACATAGGACAAATTTATGAGCATATGTAGATTTACTTTATTTTTGTTTTAAAAATAAATTTTACCTTTCACTGCAGATAATTTGTCTTATTTGCTATATCAATTATTGTGCAGTAGAACAGTTTAATTTTTTGGTGCAAAGGCAGAAAGGAAGTAAAAAAAAATAGTCAGATGTTAAACTTATCCTGAGTGAAATTTACTTGTTTGTTGGTTTTTTGTAATTTGCACATTTAATTACCTGTGGGAGAGATTGTTGTCGACATTGGATTTTTCAAAACCAAAATAAGGTGTGAACAACTTCTGATGGAATTATCTGTCAAGAAATGTTAAACTCTAATACAGAACTCTGTAATAAATTTAATGAAGTTTTTTTTTCTTTTATATTTAAAACTTGCCTTGTAGCCTGAGAACTTCAGTGTTGAAACTGAATGGCAACAACTGAGATTTCCTGACTCAAGGAAATACTTTGACAAAAGCAGCTAAGACTATTCTATTCGAAACACTGTAAAAGACAAAGAGCTGTATATTTCTCACTTGGCTACACTATTAGATCACAAAAAAAAATTATCAGCAATAATATTGCCCAACAACTGTTCTTCATTCAGCTGATGTCATTTAGGTACTTTTAATAAACTGTTGTGATATAGAGTTCAGCACTGGTCATTTGCTTCAGAACAGTCAGACTAGTATATTACAGTGCTATTACCTCTTTTACCTTTGTTGCAGATATATTATTAAATGTTTTTATTATAGCAATGAAATTCCTGAATGTTTGTCACCACCAACCACTTTAATATGAATCTCACCAACAACAGATTGTGCATACCTGGAATTCAGCTTTTAGTGGAATAAAAGTGCATGCAAAAGGTGAGTTAATACAGAATCTCTTTTTAAAATTCATGTACAAAAGTGGAAAAATAGCTAGAGGACCTAATTAATGGTTACTGTTGGAACTTCTGATTCATCTGCATAATTAGATGTGGAATTGAAAACCCAATCTGCTGTAACACACTGCACAAACCATCTACTGAAAAATATCTAGCTATGAAATGGAATCCCTTATTATGAAAAACATTATATTTGACTGCCAAGTGACAGGAGCTATTGTCTGTACTTTTGAGGTACTTTAAATATTAATATAGAAACCTAAGTTACGTATCAATTTCTAATTGCTTGCAAGAACAGTAAGGCAGAATTCTAGAGCAGTGGAAAAATCCCTTTAGCACGCCATTTTTAACATTGCTGATTTCTGATTTATGATCTTAATTCTCTGACTAAAAATTGCCTTATTGTCTTGATACTAAAAGATCAGAGCAAAAATGCCGCTGAGAAAAAAAAACCAAAAAAACAAAACCAAAACAAACAAACAACACCACCCCCCCACCCCCCCCCAGCATTTGCAACAAGGGCAGCACACCTTAGCTTCAGCAGAAAATATTAACTATATTGTATTTCAACAAACATCATTTAGCCTGATTTATCCACTTCCCTCCACATAAAAAAAAAAAATCTTCTAGGAGAAACACAGTTTGATTAAACCCATATAGAAGAGAGGATATGGACTGTTTATGTAAGTAATAACATTGAGAGCTTTTGACTAGTGTGAGTATTCCCTCACGAGCTGGGCATTGGGAAATGGTGTCCGATGTTCTACCTTGCAATGCAAATTCCCTCAATTTTCTTAGAGCTCGTAGTTTATTATGCCTGTTTTTACTTCAAATGTGGCGGGTAAAGGAGCATTTTACTTCTGTAAGCCTGGTCTGCAGAAACCTATTAAATACCGACTTCTTAAAAGCTGAAATTGACTTCTGATTGTGGGTTAACTCTTGAAAGATGTATTGCGCGTGTTTTAGACAATACCAGGCAGCTACCAGGATCAGGGAGGATCTTAGGAGCAGCAGAAGCGGCCATTCAGAAGGCAATAAACAGGAAATAGCGGGGCGGGGCCCGGCGCGGCCCTCAGGCGAGCGGGAGATTCGAGGGGCGGGCGGTGGCGGTAGCGGCGCTCGCGGCCATGGTGGAGGGCCCGGGCTGCGCCCTCTGCGCCGAGCGCCTGCGGGCGCGCCTGCGCCGGGGACAGCGCGTGCGGGCCGCGCGGGGCGGCGGCGCGGTGAGGGCACGGGGACGGGGACAGGAACGGGGACGGGAACGGGGACAGGAACGGGGACGGGGGCAGGGCAGGGCAGGGCAGCCGCCTCGCGCAGCGGGGGCCCAGCGCTTTCGCTCGTGGGTGTCCGCGGTGGTAAATGCCGCCAGGTGTGGGTGACAGCAAGAGAACGGGCAGGAGTGCCAGGACGGCCGGAGCTCCCAGCGGGGTGGTTGGTGTCCGCCGTGTCGCCGCTGCCGTCGGCCGTGGGTGGGGGTGGGTGTCATCAGCGAATACTGTCTCGATTCTTCTTTTAAGTTGTGAAATACTCCTGTCAGCAGCATAATAGGTCTCGGTAGGCCAGATGTGTAAAGGCGATGCTGAAGCTGTAGAAACAGGAGCTTTGAGGATTAATGAGGGAAAGCTTTTAGAATCGCTCGTGTTCACTTAGAGTAAATTTCAAATTCCATGTTGCTTGGGGAAACGTTAACTACAAGGGAAATTATTGCTAATCTTACATATTCATAACGTCCACAGTCCAGGCATGTCCTAGATGCTCTTGAAGGTCCCTTCCAAACCAAACCATGCTATGATTCTAATCGATGTGAAACAGCAGAAAGGTACACCTTGACCTGCAGAAAGGGGGCGTTTACTTCTATTATTATTTTTTTAAGCAATTTTAATTAGACCAATTATTTAAATAACGAGTGTGACATTTGCTTTCAGTGTACACAGTATGTAATTTTCCTACTAGTTTTTATCCTTTCATTGACAGCGTAAAAATAGTTCACTGGTATAAAACTGCAGGGACTTGTGAGACCTTGTAGCAGACAGAGAAATCAGAGTGACAGTAAGCAGACCTTGGCTCATGAGTGTGTAGGTACTGTCCTCTGGTTTTGATTACAGAGGACGAGGTAACTTTTTTTTATTCTAGCTAAGGTATCTTTTTTTCCCATGCCTTGTTTTGCTCATCTTTAAGAGACTGTGTGTTGCTTGTGTCCCAATAAGTGTAATAATTTTTACCCACTTTTTAGTGTATATAAAGCAGTGTAGGAGTTTGTGATTAAGGCACAGTAAGATAGTAATTCAGTTAAACAATTTAGGAAAGAATGTGGTTGAAAATACATCTATCTAAGATAGGTCTTAAGATTAGTCTTTATAGGCTAATATCTTTCAGGACAGATTTTTGAAGTAAGGAGTTATTCTCCTAAGGTTTCAAAAAGAAATCTCACTCCCTCGAATAGATTTGTTTTTATCACTTTATGCAGTACAAGTAAAAGGCTGCACCTCAGGGCAGCCTCGATTCATTGGAAAATGACCAACATAAGGGTCTTGGACTTTTTAGATTTCACAGGGGCTGCTAACCATGGCCAAAGACTTGGCTACTGCTGAAGATTACACTGTTTAGGAGAGTTTGTAGTATGATGACTGTAAGGGTTTGCCTGATACCAAAGAAGTATGAATTTAACGTCAAATATTTAAAAAGACAAGTTAGTTTTCCATCTCAGTCATTTCTTATTCTTGTTTATTTTAAACAATCCTGAGTGGCTTAAAGTTAAAATAAACTTTGTTGCACAACAGACTCCAATACCTTTATTGGAAAGCATGAACTGTTTACATGGGAGCAAAATTTTGCTTTCCTCATATTTTGATAACAGACAAGGTAAGTAGTGTTATGCTAGAAATATTTTTATTTTCCTACTTGACAGAATAATAACCATAAAACTCTCTAAATGTATATCATTTCAAGGTAATAATACAGTGGGAGATTGCATAGAGAGTAGCTCTGAAATGCCACTAACTAACAGAAGCCTGGCTGATTTGCCAGAGTTGCTTTCATACATATTTGCATTGAAATGGAGTGCTGTGATTGAAGCACTGATGTGTGTGTCTATCTGCCTTGCAGTCAGGACTGTGATGACAGTGAATCTTGGGGTGCCAGTCAGGGCGACCTTCAAAGGCTGAGAAAAATGGGCTGGTAGAAACTCAAGTTGAGCATTTGCGGGGCTTGCAGAATCCTGCACTTGGAACAGAAGAGTGTCGTGGAACAGCACGGTTCTGGCTGCTGCTCAGATGGGAAACGTCTCTGAGTCAAACAAGAACATAGGGTGCTGGTAAAGCTGAGTCCATGTCACATGTTCCAAGGGAGAGGGACAGCCCCATGCTGGGCTCTAGGTTGAGGACAGTGATTCTTACCTCTGATCAGCACTTGTAAGGCTGCACCTGAGTTTCCAATTCTGCAGTAATAACAAGATAATAACATACTTGAGTGAGTGCTCTGCTATGATTAGCAGGGTGAAGCACATGGTGCTCAAGGAGAAGCTGATAGAACTGGGATTTTATTGCTCTCCTCTGCCACCTGTAAAGAGGATATGGAGGAGACAGAGCAAGGCTCCTGTTGCACATGCACAGTGGGTGAGAAGCAGCAGATGCAGGTGACAAAAGGAGAAATTCTTGTTAGGTATTAGGAAAAGTTTTCCACCACAATAGTCAACCCATGGAACAAGGATTGAAAGAGACTGCAGTGTCCATCCCTGGAGCTGCTCTGAATTTGACTGGAAAAGGCCCTGCATTCCCTATCCTAAGCATACTCTGCTTTGACCAGGTGTTTGGACCATATAACCTGTAGACATCCTTTATAACTTCAATGCGTTTTCATGTGCTAAGCAAGAAAATATGACTGCTTCAATCTCACGTTTATCTTGTCCTCTAATAGTGCCCCACCTGCTGCTCACCTGCTTCTGGGATTAGACTAGTAGGAAGAGAGAGATCTCTGTGGGCTCAGTGGAGGCTTTTCTGTAATACACAATGCACTATGCAAAATACTGAAAGCCTATTATTAACATTTGAAGAAGAATATAGATCTGCAAATAGCAGAATTGACACTGACATGTTTTTAATATTCAAACTGTACCTGTTTATTTTACATCAGTCTGAAACTCTTATTATAATCCATGACTCTAAGAGGCATAAAACTCCCTGATAAAAAAGATGTATTGTTTCAATTAGGAAAATATTGAGCTAAGTTATGATAGCATTAGCAATAGTGACTGCTTCCTAGGTTAATAGTCCCATTGTTTTTGGTAGAATGCTTAAGGAGATAATAGTTAATGTTGTCCAAGTTGGAAAATTAGTTCATAGAGCTGCTTGCTGAATGTGTACTGGTGCTGGAAACTATAAATTTATACTGGAAGCAGTATAAATTCTCTTTAATCTTTATGTGTGTGTGTACTCATTTTTCAGATTGCTGCAAGTAAAGAGAGAATCTCTGGTCACGATTTCCTTGTTGGACATGTTTACAGGGGTGTGGAGACATTGGGAAAGGAACTTTTTATGTATTTTGATCAGAAAGCTTTGAGGTAAGAAGTGAGAAAAAGGCTTCCTATTCCTGGGTGTTCATCTCGTTCTTGCTGATGGCACTTACAGAGATTTTAAAGTGTCACAGAAAAACTTCTCATCAGCCTCTCTGCAGTACATGAGTACTGGATATAGTCACATGTTCAGATAATTTACTGCTTTACTCCAAGATTCCATGTAAAGGTATCTGAAAAGGACAGTTATTTGTTGACATGCTTTGTTTCAAACAGGAAGTTGCATTTTCTAGAGATGAAACAGTTATGCTACATGCAGTGCATTCAGATCTCTGCAATATTGTGTAGCACTAAATTCTGAAGTCTCACCTTTTTACTTTAAAACATAAATCATCAACTCCTTACTACTAGTTCTCATTGAATAACAGATCCTAGGTTTAATTAGCATGACTTTTCTATGTGTAATTAAAAATATTTCTATTTTGCCCTATTTCAGGACATCAAAGTTAATGAAACATTTTAGAATTAAACTTTATAAATTTCTTAATGCTTTTGAATGTGAATGTGTAGAATTTAAATGTAGATGATTTGAATTTTTTTTTCTAGTCATGAACTGAGAAGGCACTAGGATAGCTAATAGTTGTGATTCTTAAAGTTCCTTTGAAATGGTGTACTGGAGCTTGGTAAATGAAACCATCAGCTATTAAATTGAGTGAAAATAATTTTCTGGAAGCATTTAGTGCATCACCATTTCTTAGCAAAATACAAGAGATTTGTTTTAAAAGATATTTGTCTAGGTTTAATAATAAATTTGGCTTGTTAAGGCTGTGTAGTACTACTCATGGCACTTGAGAATTGAAGATGGCTATTGAAGATAAATGATTGAAACAACTCTATCACCTGAACTGACTTGTAAGAAGAATTTTGGAAAGACACAAAGTACCTAATAAAATTTCTTTTTTCAAATTTTAAAAAGTTAACTTTAAGAATATGCTTAATGACATGTTGTGTTAGCCCATCTGTAAATACTTAAAATGTCTGTCTTTCCTGCACTGTAAGAAAGCTGGGCATAAAGGAAATACAGACCTGATATTGTATTTCTTTGGTCATTTATGTTGTTTAATCTGTTAAATCTTCTTGTAACTACAAAATAATCCACTTTTTCTGATATACAGTGTGTAGTAATAGGACATTCCTTCTATCTTACGATTTTTAGGACTTGGTTGCACCAGATGAATTTGTAATAAAGAAAATGTATGAGATGATAGTCAGACTTGTTCTTTGCTCAAGCATAGCTCCTGCTAGAATATTTTATAAAATCTAAGACCTCTTAAAGCATTACTAATCTGTAAAATGGATGCTTGAAAGAATCTGTTCTTCTACTTTGCCATCTGTGCATTTTTCAGTTTATTTTTTTTATTAATTTTTAATTGACCTGCAGGTTTTGCCTTGGTTGTAGGCAAAGAAAATCAGAAAACAACATATGGCAAATCCTAATTATTTTGATTATGGTGTTACTGGATGTAGCTGTGGTGTGATAACAGTGGTGGCAATATGGGGACTAAGTTCTTTCGTTTCATACCAGATGACTTCTGCCTGATTTAACTGAAAATTTTCTGGTCAAGTGGCCTCATTTCTTTCAGCCTCCCTGAAGGTTTAAGAATCTATGTTGGAAGATCAGCATGTCAAGTGAGAAAAATTTTAAGTGCACCAGAAAATGGTGCTGCTTAATGATGAGGTTTGACTTCTGTATAATGAATTATGAAGACTACTTGAAAATGGCTGTTTTGGAGGGATTTTTGCTTGGGAAGTATTCTTTCTTCTCTGGGAACTGAGTGTTCTGTAAGACAACAGTTTGTTGCTTTGTTAGTGGTAATGGCTAGAACTGATGTACATATATACTGACTTGGTTAGGTAAGGTTCACAACTCTAGAAATAGACTGATAAAATGCTTGAAAATGATAGTGAAGTTAAAATACCTATAAAAACTCTCTTTCTTTCCGAGGATTCACTTTGGTATGAATGGTTCCATGCGCATTAATCCTGATGGAAGCAAAGACAGAAATGGAGCACAACCAATTTTGGAGATACAACTTATGGAGGATACTGTTTGTTTTTGGGATGTGACAGTAGAGTATAGGTAAAGCAGAAACTAACAAAACAATTTATTTATTTTCATAACATTTTTTTAAGGTAAATGAAAAATCATGTGCAAATTTTTAAGTGCTTGGATTCTCTCAAGACAAAGCTTTCTAGACATACCGTATTTATTGGTATGGTAATTTAAGTTTGTTACTTTTGTATCAGAGTTTACATACAGTTAAAGTAGTTCTGTGCCATGGTGTCATTAGGTAGTGTCAAGACTGGGAGTGAAAAGTTGGATTTAATTCTATCCTTAGATTTGTGTGCTGAAACCCATTGCTCTGTTACTTTCCACCCAAGACTCATTTCTTAACAAGGATAACAAACAACCTGTCACAATTACTGGTTTCAAGTTTCTGTGCTCCCAAGGTTGGGTTTTTATTTTTTTCTTTTTTGGAAGCAGATTTTTATAATTTTTCTAATTATGCCCATTAGCACTGTACTTCACAATGCTAAAAAGGACACCAGCAAGTTTGATTTTAAAGTGATTGAGGCTCTTAAGTGGAAATGGGCATGTAATTTCATGTAACATATATAAGCATACTTTAGATTACAAACCACAAAATCTCATGTAAGCCAAGACTTCTTGTACTGTATTATTTTTCAAATTATTATGCTTATCCTAATGATATATATATTTAAATATGAATATATAATTTTAATTTTGTAACTACTCTTAATAATCTACTACTACATATGTCTATTACATAATTATAATTAACTCAGTTGGTTAGAGCATGGTGCTAATAATGCCAGGGTTGTGAGTTTGATCCCCGTTTGGGCCATTCACTCAAGAGCTGGACTTCATGATGCTTGTGGGATCCTTCTAAGTCAAAATATTCTGCAATTCTTTGAAATAAATAAAATATATAAATATATTTTACACATATATATATACACACACTTAAATGTCATGTTGTAACTAGTGGACCGTGTAACCATACAGTTAGGTATGTTTGAGGGTCCAGACACGTGGGCTTTCCATCTTGGAAGTTGTTTTAAAGCAAGGAGCTTGCAAATATTTTTCAAGCTAATTGGAACAAAATGAGATGATTTCTTGTACGTTGGACTAGGTGCATGTTCCATGCATGTATTATTGACCTGTTTTTGGAAGAGGTGTTTAAGGGAATTTCTGTACCACTTCCTGTCACTGACATTGTCATGGTTTCTTTGTCATGCACATAATGTTATATTATAATTTATTGTGTTGTTTTTAAAACCACACTGCTATATTAGAATATATTTAAAATAAAAATTAATCAGTGTATTTTTCTCTTCCAGAAATGCAGCTGAGTGTGAGCAGAAGGTGAGGATGATGGAAAGTTTGGATGTCTGTTCTCCAAAGTTTAGCTTCTCAAGAGCAGAACATGAGATTAAGCAGCAGAACACTCGTATGTTGTGTGATGTGTTATTGGATCAAGCAGTATTACCTGGAGTGGGAAATATCATAAAAAATGAAGCACTGTTTGATAGTGGTCTTCACCCAGCTCTTAAGGTGGGTGAATGTCTCAAGTTGGTTTTTAAGGACACCAAAATATTAAGAATTTGAATACATATTTATTTAATATTGTGCTATCTTTTTACCTTTGTTTTATCATCTGTAATTTCTTAAGTTGTTCTTAGACACTAAATTAATATAACAGGAGGTTTTTGTCATGGCACCCTTGGAGCCAATTAACTTTCATATCCTAAGTTTGCCATCCTGTTATGCTACCATTAAACTGACAGTCCATAAATAAGGGAAAGTGGAAAGTTTACTACCCAAAATAGTTTATGTGGTAGAGTTGATCTTTTTTGCAGCTGCTTCTTCCACTTTTTATTGTGCTAGCTTGCATCAATTGTTTTTTTCTACCATTGTTTATCATAGTTTTTCTGTTTTAAGATCCTCAGGCATGTGTCTCCAGACTTTGGTTGAGAAGATGATATTTGCAAAACAGATTACACAGAATGTAAATAGAAGCTGGTGAAGATTAGTAACTGAAAAGTTTTTTAAACATAGTATCTTGAAAATTGTTCATAGGATCAATCTGGATTTTAATTTTATCTGCGATATGGCAGAAAAAATAAAAGTGTGATTTAAAATTTTGGGTCCTTAAGAAAAACATATTTGGTTGATACGCCTCTGTAATTGTGATATCTTTGACTCGTGCATTCTTCCTGACTATCTCTCAGAGGAAAGAGCCTCAGATGATAGGTCATATTATGATCTAGGAGGAAATTAGGAGGGATGTGGGACTTGGTAACTCTTATGTGACTCCTGTGATCATGAACTCTTTGGTCAATGTAGGGGAAGGCAACTGGACTTTCTACCATGTTTTGCGTGGTTGAGGCAAAGCATGTTGTTTGGTATGCAAGCAGTGAGTTTTTGTGGTGTAGAATTTTGTAGTGAGCATGTACTGTTTTACTGAGATGACACATGTAATATGGAGTCAGGGAATTACCACAATGTGGAGAAAACCAACTGCACATCAAAGTGTACCTACCTCATGGGTCTTTTTTTGCCACTGTCCCTTAGCATCATAATGTTCTGAAAATCATTCCTGTCTTTCTTACAGGTCTGCCAACTGACAGATGAGCATATACGTCACTTGGTGAAAATGACACGTGATTTTACCCTGCTTTTTTATAAGGTATTGGCACATACTTCTGGAAAACTTCCAAAATGTTACTCTGGCATGGTAGTTGTGTGTGATCATCTGGTGAATACAGTATAAAGATGCAGCAAAGCAAATGTTTCCATGAATAGGAACGTTGGTTTATGTGCTCTTTATTAATTGTGAATTGTCAGATGATGGAAAGATAGGGGCTGTCAAGATTGTCAAAATTTGCACAGCTTGGCCCAAAAGACTTTCACAGATGCTGCCTGAGGGCCAGTCGAGTTTTTCTGTACATGTGCTGTTATGCCACTCTGAACCTGTCAGAATTGATGTAGGCTAAGCACAAAGTTACGTGTAAGATAACATAAAGATTGCTCTTCAAACTGAGAACCAGAGATTGTCCCAGGGAATTATGAAGGTAGTTGGTGTAGCTTCCTTTATAAAACTTGAAATAGCAATTAAATTTATTTAACTAAATAGTTTACAACTTCTAACAACTTTGTTTTCCTAACTGAAATAATGGTTTTGGTTGATAACGTGAAGTAAGTTACAATTTCTCCCTACTGCTATAACTTCAGTAGGACTTAAATTCTTCTCATATAAACTCCATAATTCCTGGTGGTCTTTAACTTTCCACAATAGAAAAGGAGAGAATTTGACCTAATTCTTCTATGTTTTGTTTCTTTAAGCTGCACACAAAGAAATGAACAGCAGTAGTAACATTTTTGTCTGTTTCTCTTGATGTTCGTGAAAGGCAAGAAGCTAGCAGTGCTAAAAAGAATTTTTTTGGTAGGAGAGAGTGAGGGCTCCTAACATTCCTAAAATCATAAAGGCTAAGACTGTAATTTGTTTGATAGTCTGTTTAAATGTCTACTTTCCCTGAACCTGATAAAGAATACTCTAGTTTGTTAGTATGGAAATGTTTTCATTTCTCCAAACTGCATAGTGAAGTCTGCCAGTAAAGAGACACTGTCTAGTTCTACAACAACTATAATACTCAGAAATGTAAAGGCTTTTAGACTGATAATAAACAAGTTAAACTTTCTGTTTAGCCAATTTTAAAACTTCTGTAGTCCACACTTAGCAAGTATTCACCAGTCAAGTACTTTTAAGAGGGCTAGCCTCTCCTTCCATCTTGAAGAGACATAATGAAAATGTTAGAGGGATAGTGCTTGAAATTTTTTTATAGACTGTTATAGATTATTTGCAGTCATTGTACTGTATCATTACAGATGCAAAGATGAAGAATCTTGTTTGTGTAAAAAGCTGCTGATTTTGTTTGGTTTTTGAATAACTGAATGGGAAAAAACTACTCATAAGCAACTGACTGAAAATCTTGAGGAGGCAGCTGTGAATATTCATGCAAATATATATTAGTAATTCCTTATGATTGAATTACTAGTTTGTACTGGCAAAAGAATTCTCTTTCAGCAAAATGGATGAATAAGATCACAGCAGAAGGAAATATACTGTGCTCAAAGACACCTGTGCTTTGGGAGCGTTCCAACAGTTTTCATACATTATGGAGCTAGAGCTACTGGACTCTTCCAGAGCTGTGCTGGTGTTGCTTGGCCAGCTGTGGTGTTGTTTGAACTGAGCCCAAGGATTTGGAATTGTAGGGCAGAAACTTGTGTGACTCTGCAGAGTTGGCTGCATCTCTGCTGGGCTCTTCTTGTTTGGATTTTTTTTTTTTTTGCCACTTTTAGCTGTAGTGTGTCTATGCTGACTTCATGGATGTTTTGTGAATTGTCTCATGAAATGTGCCTGCCAGCTGTCTGGAGGCTCTTCAGGTCACTGCCCTCGGTCTTGTACTATACTTAATTTAATATGGCTTTCTGCAAGAATCTGGGGAGCTCACCATAGTGCTAAATGGCTTTTCATGAGCCAGGGCCAAGATGAATCTGAGCAACTTTACTGGACACTACCCAGCATTTACAAAATCTTGGGAATATTTCTGCATTGCACAGTTCTTTTAAGTTTTGGGAAGGCTTATTAACTCACGTCTGAGCTGTGCTGCGTTTTTGGCTCTTTTGGGGGTGAGAGAAGGTGGTGTTTGTTTTGTTTTCTATGCTGCATTGATTGGAGCTCATAAGCTCTTCAAGAAGACTCTTGTAGATTCCAGGTCAAAGACAACTGGTGCTGAATCAGAGCTAGCTAGGTCCAGCTGAACTCAGAGAGTTCCTAGCATGTATTTGCTTGTACCTTGCTAGTATGCTTTTTTCCCTTCTGTCATTTATTTCATTATGTGGAGAATTACAGACACTGTTATACCTCATTTGTTAATTTATTAAATAAAATAATGTGAAATACAGAGATAGCCTTTAATAGTGTCTCTCTTGAATACCTTCACCTAGTCATTGAATTGACAGTCTATGTAGGGTTTTTTATTTTCAGACTCACACAAAATTTATCCTGAGTCTCTAACGTGGATTTAAACATGTTGTGTTTTAGTGCCGCAAAACGGGGTCTCCACTGTACAAACACTACAAAGTGTACAAGCGCCCAGCCTGCCGGGAGTGCAAGGGCAGCATCACCGTGTGTCGCTTGGGAGACCATAACAGGATGACTTACTTCTGCTCTCGATGTCAAAAGGTGGATCCCCAGCTTGTCAGTCCTAGGTATGATGGTAACATGGTGACATTTTTAAGCGCCTCGAAGTGCTGTTGCAATAAGAGGACACCCCCTTTGAAATAGAATGGATCTGTGTGCATTTTATAACTCAATTAACTATGCCAGACAAAAACAGAACATCTTGCAAAAAAAAGTTTTGGCTATTGATATTTAAAAATGGTTAGAAGCTTTGATTTTTTGCTATTATTTTCAAAGGTGTCATCTATTATGAAGTATCTATTACTCTAATCAAATATAGGAATCACAAAACAATTCAGAGTACTCAGATCTATTCACTGAAACTAAGTCACTGGAAAAGTTGCCCTTTGTTCTTGGTGTTATCAGTATGAAGGGCTTGGATGTTTCCACACAACTGAGGAATATCATCAAGCAGGAATGTGTGTCTTTTGTTTTGCAGGATAGCCCCATCAGCCCTAGCATATCTAGATAGCTGTGCATCTGTGCAATTTTCTTCTGGATATGGAGTTATACTGAGGATAACTAAAACTTCAGTAAATTCAGAGTGCAGCCAGTATTTTAGGGGCTTAGTACTTTTTCTTCCTCCTCGTTGGATTTTAAAAGCTTTTGCTATAGGTGTGCTACAGAGACACTTTCACTTCCACATAAATTGTGCTAGCAGCAGCTTTCCTCTTTTTATTTCAGGAAAGCAGAAAATGCATTTGATATCACAAAGGGTCAAAAGGTAAAAGTTCCAAAAGCACCTTATTCAGACTTGGGCATCTGTTATTCTTGAAAATTTTCATCTGAGACTTCAGAATTTTGCCTTTATACTCTCTGTCAATCTAATACAAGATTGCTGTTTCACTTTGCAACTTTGCCTCGTTAGTGTATGTGGGGGTGTGTGTATATATATATATATANATATATATGTATATATTTAGGTAAGATTTACAGAACACACAAATCCCTCTCCTGCCTCCAAGCTTCTTTCAAGACTCAGATGGCTGAAGGGATTTTGCTTAAAGCTTAAAAAATTGTCTTTGAGTACAGATCAAATATCAAAAGTTTCAGCATGGAAAATAAATATTTCACAAGCTGATAACCCAAATCTGCTGTATTTTCAGGGAAATATAATGAGAAATATTTTGCCAAAGTGTAGGAAGACAGCATTATTCTGTTGAGTCAGGTAACTAGAAAACAATGTAAGGAAAAAAATACCTTTCTGTTTTCTAGAACAAGTAGTGATTTAGCATTTTGTTGTTGTACTTCTAAATAAAAAATTGAAGAGTGCTTTATTAAGTTAAAAACATGGTAGTGGTAGCTATAAAATAAAAAAGTGGTTTCTTGTCTTGTCCTTATTCTAATGGCCAGTTCTTTCTGCTCTACTGCTCTCTTTTCAATTATACAGTAACTGTTACAATGTAAAATTATGTATACCTCAAGTAATTTATTTGCCATTCCAGGCTTTTCATATTTGAAAGACTGGAAGGGTCCCATGTGATTAGACTGACTTGCTATAGATCATAAACTGCAGAATTCAGCCCAGTGGTTCTTGGGTCAAGTCAAGTAGTTTATGATTTTGCTCAACTGAAAAAAAAATAAAAAAACACCCATTATAAACTTAGCCCATCAAATTCAAATGTACCTCGAATTTTAAAAATAGACCTTTCCCCACATATTTCCTAAATTGGGAAAGGGTGTGGGGGGGTAATGACAGGACAGATGAACCAGGGGAGCTACATGGAATTAAACTCCCAGACATGACACACTGAATATATTCAGTCTAGTAATGCATTTTTGATGACGGAGTAGAACAACTAATCTAATAATGTGAAAATGGCTGTTTTAACACTTATAATTTGGCTGTTTTGTTTGCTAGACACTGTAATGTCTGTTGTACCTCTTAACAGCACAGACTCTTTGATATGTCAGCAGTTCTCATTATCCTCCTCAGTCTTCCTGTTGTGGAAGATGAGGTGGGTAGTGGATATCTCTCTACCATTATCTTAGAACTATAGCCTGTTACAGAAATCATCATTATGAAAAAGGTATCAGGTAAAAGAAGGATCACTACAGTGCCCAACTACACAGCATTTGCATTGAAGTGCTTAAATTCTTAGGATTAATAAAAGTCTCTAAAAAGTGCACAATTTCACAAAAACTATGAAGAAAACCACTTGACAGCTTTTCAACCATAAATTGGATGATATCTTTGTACTTAAAAATATACATACATAACTAACTGAACAGGTAAGTTCAAATTACATTTAACATGCTTGTCAGTGTTTGGATACAAGAGTAGTCCCTGGTAACAGGAAGCTGTGAAGGAGTAACTATGATTCTAAATTAGTCTATCAACATAGGAAGTATTATATTTTAGAGGAAAATATACAAAATTAAATCTTTAGTGGTCTGGAGTAGTTTTGTCTCACAAGTCACAGCTAAGTTCCTTAATTCTGAGTAGGTTGCTACATTTTAAAAGGCTTTCCAGGAAATGGTGACACATAAGAGACTTTCTAACTCTTAAGGCTTTCAGTGCTTTTGACTGTTATGATAACGTAGTGGACTTAGAGGTAGAATTTAAATGAGAACAAAAAAAAAAAATTGCCAGACTGTGTGATTTCCTGCAGCTCATCTTCTAAATAGTTCTTCATCCAGTAATGCATTTGTTAGCAAGTGTTGCACACAAGCAATGGGGGGGAAGCCCTGAAACAGTCTCCCTTTCTCATCAAGGTTTTTTTTTTGTGAGTGTTTGTTTGTTTGTTTGTTTTTTCCTTTTTTTTGCGGTATTTGGAAATGGTAGGGAATCTGAGAGACTGGGGCATTGTCCTGGGGAGTACATCAGTTAATAATTAACTGATTGCTGTCAATTTCTTGTTTAAATATTTGTATTACTTCTGCAGCATCTGAAAAGATTTGCCCTTAAGGTAAAGAAAAGAAAAATCAAACTTGAATAATGATATGCTGTCCAAGCTGATAGGAGGCATAACACTCTGTACTGCTTGTTCTCTAGCCCATGCCTCCCTGCACAGAGTGGTGTAGGGCAATTTGTAGAGGGAACATCACAAAACACTAACATCATTCTTTGTTTCACAGCAAACTGCCAGCTAGAAATAGCCTAATTGGCTGGGCATATGGCAGGGGGTCATGTTCTAATGAACATGTAGCTCGGAAATCTGAAGAGGAGTGGACGTGTATGTGCTGCACCCTAATAAACAAGCCTTCTGCTGAAATTTGTGATGCCTGTTTGACTCCAAGACCTGAAGGTACTGAAGGATTGTCTGGCATCTGTATTGGGAAAGAGGGGAGGCCTATGATTTTGATGTAGTTTTGTGTCTCACTGTGAATCATATATATGTATAGCTAGCTAACTTGAAGTCAGATTTTGAGGAAATCTTACACAGACAATAAGGGAACTCTCTTGTCTTAAACCCTAAAAGTGCCATCTTCCAACCTGGTGTGCTGGTGGGGTTCTATAGATAAGTGTCTTCAGTGACCCTTTGTTTTTACTGGGGCAAGCAGTGAGAAAAATCTCCATTCTTTCAACTCTCCTTAAAATCATTCAAAGTTTGCAGTGTATGTCTGAATTAGAAATCATCAAGGGTCAGAAAATTAACTGTTCTTTCATGTGAACAAAAGCGGTGTATTTTAGTGCCCTTCTCACAGAATCACAGAATATATAGGTTGGAAGAGACCTTCAAGATCAAGTCCTAGCCATGCCCTAACACCTCAACTAGACTATGGCACCGAGTGCCACATCTAGTCCCTTTTTAAACACATCCAGGGATGGTGACTCCACCACCTCCCCAAGCAGACATTTCCAGTACTTTATCACCCTTTCTGTAAAAAACTTCTTCCTAATGTCCAACCTATATTTCCCTTGGCGCAGCGTAAGACTGTGTCCTCTCGTTCTGTCAGTTGGTGCCTGGAGAAAGAGACCAGTTCCCACCTGACCTTTCAGGAAGTTGTAGAGAGTGATAAGGTCACCTCTGAGTCTCCTTTTCTCCAGGCTAAACAACCCCAGCTCCCTCAGTTGTTCCTCACAGGGTTTGTGTTCCAAGCCCCTCACCAGCCTTGGTGCCTCCTCTGGACACACTCAAGGGTCTCAATGTCCTCCCTAAACTGAGGGGCCCAGAACTGGACACAGCACTCAAGGTGTGGCCTCACCAGTGCCCAGTACAGGGGAAGAATGACCTCCCTGCTCCTGCTGGCCACACCATTCCTGATCCAGGCCAGGATGCCATTGGCCCTCTTGGGCACCTGGGCACACTGCTGACTCATGTTCAGCTGCTGTCACCAGTACCCCCAGGTCCCTTTCTGCCTGGGTACTGTCCAGCCACACCATCCCCAGCCTATAACATTGCAGGGTCTGGGGCTACTTTTTTTCCGTCCAAGTTCAGAGTAAAAATGATTTTGAACTTCCTACCTCAATTTGTTTGTCTCTTGCTGGACCTTTTAATACTGCTATCTACATGAAATATTGCTTCATTGCTTAATCATTTTATGACTGGAGTGATGTGTGGAAAACCCTTATCTTGCACTAGCTATAGTTCATTTTCTCAGGTCAGGAATCAATGAAAGTATGTCTTCAAGCCTTACATGACAGTTGTTGCAAACACAGGCTAATCTTGTATAATTCTTCTGCCAAATCAGCACCAGAAACCTGAAACTTTTAATCTGTTCACAGAATAAGATTTACCAACATTCATCCTGGAATTAATACTATCATATATTATTATTAATATATTATAATATATTATGCCATGTGCACAAATGCTTTATTTTAAGCTTTGAAACAAAATCTTATTCCTTCTCCTGTACTTTCGAGTTTTGTTTGTTTAGTTATATGCAAATACTGAAATCAGGTTTGGAATTTGAAGATGTCTTAGACTTGATGGAACACTGTTAGGAATTTTTTTTATTAAATAAGACTTTATTTTTGCATAGAAGTGGTATTTGAGGGTTTTTCTTTTTGTTCAAATATGGGTTTGCTTACCTCTCTTTTTTTAATAGTTAAGAGTCTTTCCCATCTCACTTAGTTCAGTGTTTGTTTTTATGTTGTTTCTAAAATTTACTGCTGTCAGCAGAAATGTTTGAATTTTTGAGGACAGAATACTTGGTCTGTAAAATTAGCTGCTGGCCCTACAGCTGAAATAATTCAGTCTGTAGACAGCTAATTATTTACCATGACATTGCAATTTACATGCTCCTTTGCTAAGTACAAGGCCAGGGTACTACTATTCTTTCTTAAGAAGTCTGAATAAAACCAGTATGTTTCACTGTGCTGAAGTGGCAAAATGGAAGGAGCCTGGAAACAAGTAATGTTCCAAGTCAAATGTAGTGGTTCTTATTTGTTTCTGAGAATGCCTTTGGAGAGAGTGTGCCCTTGTGTAAGTCTTATCTACCCATGTTCTGCTTAATTCCCTCTTCTTTGTATGGAATGCACTGGATATAGTAGAAAAGGAAGGACTCTGTCCTTGAACACTGTGGTTTCACAGCTGCCTAAAAAGATTGCACATAGGATGCCATTAAGTTATTTTCACTCTTTTCTCAGGAAAAGGATTATCTACAGACTCCTTATGTATTAAATTGGCATTAATAAATTATTCCCATTCTTTTGAAATTATTATTGCCCACTAGGAGGGCCTCTGATTCTGTGAAGAAACTTTTGATTATACCACATAGCAAATGTCTGAACTTTCTTCTGAAAGCTTCTTACAGTAAGTTTGGATGAACACGAAGTTTGGAAAGGATAGGAACTCTGAAAACACTACAGACCCCAAAATCTGAATATTCGTTTTTGCGTCAATAGTAAAGTAATGCTTTAAAAATGGATAATGCATCGCTGCTTGGGAGCACTATCCTTGGTGACCTCCCATTGCTGGGGTTGTTAAAAGGTTATTTTGAGAAATTTAGATACTTTAATCCTTGTGTTTGGGCCAGATTACATTTTTTATAGTTAGTTGTCCAATAGCTTTCATTTACTTAATGCTATTAACTACTATTCAAGCAATAGTAATGTTGTCTTGAAACATGTTTTAAATGACTCCAAGAGTGCATGAGGGTTTTTTTTTATTGTAAGAAATTTTGTACTCTAATTTGTGACAGATTTTGAGATGGTACTGTAAATTTACTTTTTCATTCTCCACATGACAACTTATGAATACAGATCAGAAATATAACGTAGAATTTTATGCAGATGGATTATAACTAATAACTTTTTTCCTTAGTTCCAAAGACGGAGAGTTTTGAAGATTCTTCAACCTTCAACACAAACTTAATGAAGTACCCTTGTAATGATTTCAGAAAACCAAGCACAGAAATAAAGATCAATAGGAAAACTGCATTTGGAACTACAACTCTTGTCTTAACAGATCTTGGAAACAAAACTGTTTCGAGAAATGATACCCAGGTATCTGGTGGACACTCTCAGTATGTTGTTCCAAAAAGCAATGGTAAACAGATCCAAAGCAATGGCTGCCAGTTAGGGGAAAGCACAGGCAAGGACTGCTCAACACATGTAACTGCTCTGGCTTCGTCCTCCTGTCAGCAGCCTGGCTCTTTCCAACACGTACAGAAAAAACAGAAAACTGATCATGTACCTTTGGTTCACCCACATACCATAGCAATCAGGTATGTATTCTGAAATGGAAGAGAGTCTTTATAATCCCATAAACCAACTTTATCCTTGAAGATTAATTGAATACTGTGCCGTTGGGCTCAGAAAGTGTTGTCTTTGGATTTCTGCCAGAGGTAACTTATTTTAGGCTAACTATAATTTAATTCAGATTTCAAAAGCACTGAATTACCTAGGCTGTCATTAGAAAAGTCCTGATTTTGGCATCTAGCCAGTATTGCTGTAAGCTAAACAGCTGTTCATAGTTCAGCTATTCCCATTGAATAGGTCAGTTGAGTTTTAATAGGTCAAGCACATTTCTACCTAAGGAGTTGTCTAATCTTACTACTGTAGTTGCAATCTGCTTAGAGATCTTGAAATCAGTGTGAAACATTATAAAAGGAAACTGTCTTGATTAATATAGTCTAATTAAAGTTATTTGTCAATTACCAGGTTTCAGCATTCTTCCATGAGAGGAAGCTCTGTACAGTTACCTTTATGAGCTTCCCATCACTGCTTTTAATTCCCCTTCCCATTCTGTATATAACTACTTCAGTGCTCTGCCCATACTTCTGTTTACAGGGCCCTGTTCACACACATCCATTGCCTAGTTAAGAGAAATGTGAGAATTCTTATGAGGGTTGTCACAGAAAAGTTGGGCAGATAGTCACAACAGTAATGGGAGTGCAAGGTAGATGTCACTTAAAATGGTAAATTATGCAGGCTGAATGTGAAATATTGATGATATGCTACAAAATTCTTGGTCATGTGTCTTCTGAAATGCAGAAATTACTTCTTGCATTGTTGAAGCACCAGTTTTGAGATGATCTTGCAGACTAGCCAGGCTAGACTGAATGAATACAATTTCTCCTCGTGTTCTCAGTACACACTGAGGAACTGAGGTCGTAGGCAGGATAATTGAGAATACAGAGGATTGTAAACAAGAAATGAGACAGTATCAATCATTACAAGAGGTTGCTGTAGGAAGTCATCAACTGAAATGCTTTTTTATAGTATTTTTTAAACAACTAAACCAACAAAAAAATTTATTGGTTATTTTTATCTTCTTGTGTTTTAATGAGGTGTTGGAATAAAACTGCTGGTGTCTGCAGGACTGCAATCTTCCAGACATAGAAGACAACATTAAATTCTTAAGCTAATAAATTGACCAGAGTGAATTAATATTTTCTTTTTTTGCACTAAGATTCCATTACTGCTTTTCTTCTCTATAAATATTTTGGAAAGATACATTTCAGAGTATTAATCTTTAATGTCGCTATTTTTAAATGAAACCTTGTCTATTGCAGATAGTCAGAAATTATTTCAATCATGAGGAAGAAAGGAACTTTATCCCATTCAGAGAATTCTCTTCCATCCCATCATCTGGATTACTTCATGTCCAAATATGATTTGAAGCATTACTATAACTTTTTACTAAAGAGGGTGGGACTCTTTTCTGTGAAGCATACAAATGCCTTCACACTGGAGTAATTAGTGGTATTGGTCTTTTTCCCACTGACAGCAGAATACTCTTTTAGAACGTGTCAGAATTTGGGGTGGGCAGTATAACATCAGTGGTAATATTTTGTTTCATACATGAATTTGAGTATTTCAAAATCATTTAAGACCTGGTGGGGAAACTGGTATGATGCCTCAAGAAAAGCACACAGTCGTGTCTATTCACTACTTGCAATCATTCAGCTTTAAAGGTGCAATAGGGTGCATTAGAGAAGCAAGTCCTTTGTCACTGTGTGCAAAAGTACACTGGGTGAGCTATTGTAATGGTAGGAGAGAGTTCTTTGGCTGGTAATCCCTTTTAAATTACGCAGAAGTCATTTTGTAACCTGTCATTACAGCACACCTCCAACTAATGTGACAGACGATACTCGCCTGTTGAGCACGAGGCATCCTCGCTGCAGTAAACACAGCCGCCTCTGCAGCCTCAGAGTTGTGAGGAAGGATGGAGAGAACAAGGGAAGGCAGTTTTATTGCTGCCCTCTCCCCAGGGACACTCGCTGTGACTACTTTCAAGTATGTATAAGAGTACAGGACTTGTTTTTATATGCCTGCCTCCTTGCCCCAGTGACCTGTCAATCATATTATATACATATATATTACATTTAAAGTTTGACATAAATACTCTTGCACACTAAATTGAAACTAAGAGCATAATAATAGCTATGAACTTAACAGTTTTAGTTACTTCTCTTACTGTTCAGAAGGCACCTGCTTGTGCAAATGCTCTTAATCTACTTCTGAGTAATGTAAAACATGTGTAAGAGAAATGCTGGTTTGAGGGAACCTCTACAAGTTGTTCAGATCAGCTTCTTCCTGAAAGAAAGACTAAAGCAAACTAGATCTAATTGTCAGCCATGTTATTGGCTAGCCAAAATCCTGATAGCCTCTTAGGATGATGATTCTGTTAACTGCCTGGGCAAACCCTCCCACTGCTGTACTAATACCTAACATGACCTTCCTAGCTGCAATTGGTGGCCTCTGCTCCATGCTACAAATGTACATGTCTGAAAAGAGTTTGACCTGAAAAGTGACCTGACAGTCATGACTATCAGGTAGTTAATAGATGAACTTAAGACAGTAATGACTATAATGCCTAAATTTGAAAAAAAACTATGTGTTAACATAATTTCAAGTTACAACAGTCAAAGTGCATGCAGTTGCAGTTGATGTTAAAAATCTAAAAAGTGTTCACAAAGGAGATAAATCTATCCTAAGTACTAGGAAGAATTTCTTCCCTGGCATCCCCTGTAGATCTTTTTCTACTGTTCATTTTAAGATAAGGAATTCATAGCCATCATATGTGCATGAAACCTGTTTCTTTGGCAGTGGGCCGACTTGGATTTTCCATTCTGTAACCATGGCAAGCGATGTGTTATGAAGACTGTGTTGAAGATTGGTCCCAATAATGGAAAGAACTTTTTTGTGTGCCCTCTTGGGAAGGAAAAACAGTGTGGCTTCTTCCAATGGGCAGAAAATGGGCCAGGTATGCAGATTCTTCCATGATGCTCATGTTACAGTTACCTGTTCTTCAGGATGTCTTAAGTGCACACAACATTCATAGTAATTTCTGTTTTGTTCTGTCTTTTCCCCTGTTCACTCATTAACTAGTAAAAGAGCTCCAATGTAAAGAACAGGTCAAGAAAGAGTAATTTTACATAGTCCTATAAAAATTAAACACTGCTTGTATGCTGTCTACAATTTTGAAATAAACATTTAGCTTGCAACATCTTGTGACATGCTACTGTATTTCTAATTAAAAATTGCACTGTTTCCTATTTTCATGTATTGTTTTAAATTTTCATTTATTGTTTAAAATTTTCTTAAGTGTAAACATGTATTTAACAAAAGTGAATAAAAAGAATATACTTTATTAAATACCTAAAAGCTTCGTGCTTTCTCAGAGCTTAAGATGAAACAGCAACTGTACAATTCAAATGTTACTATGGTTGATTGACCTTGCTTAAATTTGGAAAGCAAAGACAAAAAACTGCCCTAAAATAAATGACTCTGCCGTTTTCTAAATTATGTATTCTGAATATCTTAATGTTTTTTCTAGCTGCTGCTGGACATTTTTTCCCCCCAATCCATATGTAACAGATACTAAAATCATACCTCGAAGGTGGTTAAAACTCAGTTTTTGTTTGTTGGTTTTACCACTATTTGCTGAAGCAAGAGGTAATAGAATATGCTAAGCTATCAAATCAGAAACAGAATTCTTGAAATCTCTAGAAAATGTACTATAGATAGCAAGGAAAATGAGACTAATGAAGCTATGGTCATAGCTTCATGCATCATTCAATTGCAATCAGTTTTTAATTCAAAATAATGGGAAATAGTGTTGCTTCCCAGCAAAATATGTGGGATGAAGCGGGTTATAACCACCTTGCAAATGATTCTTTGGTCTGTGAAATACTTGTGGTGTTTTCTTTTATGGGGAAGGACTACTTGATTTTCTTGAGAACGTTGTATAACTTCAGTCCAATTCAAATCTTCCATTCCATGATGCAAGGGAAACTGTTTCATTCTTTTCCTAAGCAGCACAAATTCAGAGGCTTTTTTTCTTCCTCTTTTCAGTAGCCTTTGATACCTTCAAAATCTTTCAAAACTTTCCTTACATGAAGGAAATCTTTTTAATCAGATTGTAGAAACTACAATTTTTATGTTGCTCAATGGCCTCTTTCCAAATAATTTATCTCTTTCATGAGGTACAGAACTCCACCTGAGAACAAAACAAGCTACATGGTGAAGACTGATTTTTCCATTGCCATCTCTTTCTATGATGCTTCTTGTTACAATGATATGTTGCTGCTAGCTTGAGCTTATACATCTAAATCTTTAAAATTGCTATCTAACAGGTTCCTCACTTACACAATTCATTATGGTGATAAAATGTTTGATTATTTTTAAATTGTACATGGTTTTGGATATCTGGCACAAGAATAAATCTTCAGTCGTTCAGTTAAAGTTGAAAAATAAAAGAAATACAACCATTTTTGATTACTTGCCTTCTACGAATGTTAAAATTTCTCTAAAGCTGGGAAGTTAAAATGACTTTTTCAAACTTTAACACATGAAAAATAACAGTTGGGCTTTTCCATATTTTTTTTTATCTTAATAGCCAGACAAGAAGTATCTGTTTAAATAAAATGCATTACAAGTTTTAAAGGATTAAGTGCTTTTATTAGCTATTGCAATTACTTTACTTTTTCTGTTCTTGTATTTCTTGAATATGTTGTATAATTTTTTTAAAAAAATCTGTTTTGAAGGGGTGGTATATTTGTCCCACCCTAATTTTGCTATAAATGCTAGCAGTGTAATTTGACACGGTGAGAAACGGCAGACAGGGAAATCAAAGGGCAAGGACACCCTGAGCTTATCACAGTGGACTAGCATGTGAAGGAATCTCACGTGTTTACACTTAAAGGAAGTAGGAAGCTAAACGAGACTGTGAATTCTAATTCACTCGATGCCTCTGCAAACCTTAGTGCTTTTTCCAACACTGCTTTTTAAAATTTTTTTTTTTGCCCTTTTTTTTTTTTTCCTCTGAGAAGATAGCACTTTGTAGCTTGTTTAACAAGGTCTGGCTGATAGCTGGTTGTAACAAGTTTTGACCAAAATATGCGGGCAACAAAACTTACCTTGAAATAGATTCCCACTCAACCTTTCAAAGAGAAACTGCAACCAAGGGTGCAAAAACAGATAAAAGTCCTGATTTTCAGCTTTTACTCTAATAGTTTACAAATGTGGTTTTATTTTTTCACATGGATTCATCTATCACAGTGCAAGTGAAAGAACACACTTCTTTCAGATTTGTATCTGGCTTACACATTTTAATGGCTTGTGTAGCACACAATCAACCGTGAAGGCAAAAAGAATAATGAGACCTCAGTTAAAAGAGGGAACTGTTTTACACAAAGGTTTTCTGTAATTTATATTCCTAATGAAAGCAAATGTAAATCCTTTAGAAAAGAAATGTAAAGCTTTTAGAAAAATGAAGCTCTTTTTTAAGGACTTAGGGTTCTGACACAGTGTTGTTACTTTGGCCTTTACCCAAACACAACCAAGAGAAATGGGATTATTACCAGTGCCTACAGAAGGCTGTTAGGAATGACAGGCTCACATAAGCTCCTTTGACTGGATGATTTCTAAAACGAGGTGGTATTAACAGTTCTGTAATAAAAAGGAGACTTCCAGTAAAGCTGACTTCTAAGTACTCTTATGTACAATTTTAAGAGAGCTTTTTTAGACATTAACACTGCATGGTGATAGCATGACTCATAATAGAAGCCTGTCTTTCACCTTAAGCTGAAAACACGTTTTATACACCACAAAACTAACCTTAAAAAGCCCTTGAACTCAGCTGAGATGCCATACAAAACAGGTTTTAGAGGATCAAATCAAGGTCACACAAGTTTTGGAGTAAAAATTTTAAACTCAGAAAATACTAATGCCATATGCCATGACCAATTTTTGCTTCATTGGTAGCACTTCCGTTACTATTACAGTTTAAGTAAGTTTAGGCAGAGTATACCCTTCAGCCTGAAATTAATGTTTATTTTCCAATTTGTGCCATTCGGTTTAGAATCAACAGATTTTATGCCTGGTTTCATGCCTTTAAATCCTTATTTAAAATGCTTATTTAACCAGGTACTTGTTAAAGACAGGCATGCCGTTTAAAGTCAATGTAAATTCAGAAAACAGATGAATAGAATACTACTTATTAAGTCACTGAGGGGACAACTAAATTTACACTGAAAATGCCCACTCAACTTTTGGGACATGACTATGTCACAACTGTGACTACTGACTTTTGCATTTATACAGCTATTCTGTATCCACCTTCCTATGTAAAAAGGTGTTAGTTCCCACTTGTTTTTCTGCAATGGAAACTTAAATAAGAGTCATTTAGCTTGATGATGGAAAGGGACTTTCAAAGAAGCAAAGGATGCCTTCCGTAATATCTGTATGAATGCTGATCATTAGTGGCTAAGCATCTTTCACATGAAATCAAAAGGTATTATAAAGTCTCTAAAAGACCTCACAGCAACTGTGAACATCTCTAGAAGATTTAAAATTCTTTTCAATGTCTCTTCCAGTACCTTTTTGCACTTTCTGCAATTCAGCTTGTTGATGACAGGCAGAGTTCAGCATCCAGCATAACTTAATATTCTGCACGTCTGCTTTTTATTTCTCTCATGCCTGAAAGGTTGTTTATTATGTCAAATTTTTACTTGAATATTCAAAACATACATTCAAAATTAATTTAGAAGTGTATGGGAATGTGCTATAATTTATCTTAGTGGAACAACAAAATAAAATCCAATCTAAGGAGAGAACCCAACAAATTATTTTCTATATGAAAGCTTATTAAAAATGCATCAAGCACACTTAGGGGTGAGGAGAATTCAGAGTGTACACAGTATTGTCTAAACATAGTTAGTGCTTTAGTTAACTCACTGAATTGCCACTGCTATAGAAAGTGCAGGTCTCTGCAGAGTTTGTATGCTTTATAATTTTTTATTATAAAATCAAGTTCAAACAACATGACTGTCTTTCAGCAAGTAGCCATGTGATATGATCATACTATGAAAAGGTGCTAATACTACTCATCTTTTAATATTAAGGTTTTAGGTGAATCTTCTTAACAGAGAGATGGCAGAATAAAGAGAGACCTCAGCACTGAGCAGCAGAGCCTGACTTAAAGGTGGGATGAACTGTGTAGGTAGGAGCATGGAAGGGGAAAATGAAGCAAGAGTTCCTCTGTCTGTTCGTCTGTCTTCGGCAGGACAAGGCCTGTTCGATTGATTCAGCTACATACAGAGCTGAAATCTAAGACACAGATAGCCTGTGTGGTCTTTCACTCCAATCTGTATTATCTCCATCTGCATTTTAGATCATCCAACAATTTAACTGCAATCCAACTGCTCTGAGCTCAGATTAAACAGGCTTTAATCTCCGGTTTTGAGTAAATCCAACTGCAAATTTCACTAGACTAGAAAATGACTTATGTGTAAGTGGTGCTGACTGTGCTTCAGGTTGATTCCAGACAGCTCCAAAGATACAGTACTCGAAGTGGACCTTGCCATAGAAGCTTGAGCATCACATATTCCTCAGAGGTATTTACTCACATACCCTTACATCTAGAAAGGATTAAATAATCATCTACCCTACACTTCTGTAGAAAAGGTGGATTTAGAATTTTTTTCTGGCGGTTTTCTTTAAACATAATTTCTTTTATTCTATCACAGTACTCACGATGACAGTGACGGTATTTTTTGATGTGCAAAAAAACCCTCCATAATTTATCAGAGACTAGGACACTGCAGTATGGAAAAAAACACCTGAAATGGGGAAAACTTGTAAATGCATTTTAAGCTTTATTCAAAAAACAATGCAGCACAACACAGGGATCACCAGCTTTTTTACCCACCCCCAGTTAAGTAGCATTTGCAAGGTGCTTTTGCTTCAGCTAGTTGACTTTTGAAAAGCGCAATATTGGCTTATTGGCAACATTATTTCAAACCTAAGGCAATATCCATTAAGAACAACTAGGGGAAAAAAATGCATAACCTTTCATAAAAATAATTCAGACTACATTTCTCAATCTATAAATAATTCTATACCAGCAAAACCACAAAAGTTTTAATAAAAAAGAAACAAAATCCAAGCATTTATTAATTTATTAAATGTGTTCTAGAACTTCAGGATGGTCTTAAACATAAAAATTAAAAGTTTGAAATGTCTTTAGAAAAGCACTCAAGTTACAAGATATATATATAAACAAGCTAAAATTTAAGTTTCAATTTTAAATCTAGACTACATTTAAGAGCAACTTTGCAATATAAAACTTAAACTTATTACTACAGCAATACTGCTGAACCTATGGAAGTGTAAAATACATTTAACCAAAGTTCCACTCGAGGCAAAGATGGTGGGCTGTTGGGAAATTTCTTAAGGATGGTTCTTTCACTTGAAGTGGTCTTGAATATGACAGTGTAACTTGCTTTGACTATAACCAAGAAATAAAATTTAAGTCAATACTTGGCCTTGTAGAAGATAAAAGTAAAAAATACACTCAACACTAGAATACACAAACAAGCTTAAAATCCATTTGTATGAACAAGAAATTAGAGAAACAATGCACTTGCTTTTTTTCTTTACCTTACACATAGAATAATTTATCCTTTGCTTCTCTGGCAGCTCATGTTAGTTGTACTGTATTTGCCACTTCTCAGCTTCTTTCCAAGGTTCAATCATCACCTAGTATTTCAATGCTAGTTTCACCTAGAAATCCATGCAATGTCTCATGCTATACTTCACTAGAAAAACAGAATTTTATCAGTCTAAAGTTATCTAATGGGACGAGGCTTTAAAATACAAAATAAAAACCCTTCTATAAAAGCAGGCTTTCAGCAAATGCATTTCTTAAAAACATGAACTGACTTCAAGTAGACCAGAACAAATATATCCAAATATATTATCATATCCCATTCTTTTCCCATAAATTACTCAGGATTACTGTAAGTAATTTAAACCAGCCTCGGATGGTAAAAGTAGCAACAATGTTACACAAGAAGTTCACAATAAGGACAGAAGGTTTCAGAAAATTACCTTTGAAACTTAAATCTTTGTGAGACCTGAAACCACTAAAAATCAATCAAATGGCAAAAAAGCCACCATCATATAAACACACTAGAGAATACGTTTTCCTTTTGCAGGGGAAATGCACTAAACAAGTAGTCTTGACATTAATTACTCAAGTGTCGTGGTGGGCAGCGGTGGTCAGAGTGCCACAACTTTCTTGTAGAAGCATTCTCAGAAGGACTTCCTGAAGGCATGAGCACATAGGACTGTTGCGGTGTAACAATAGTTGTTTTATTGTAAATTTTAATTGTCTTTGAAGTTTACTGGTTTGTTCTGTATCCCCCCCCTCCTTCCTTGTATTGATGGTTTAACCCTAAGCTGTATCCCTTTACATAGTTGTCAATCTTCCTCTAGACCTACTCTTTGTCACAGAATGTTCTCCATCAGTCTCACTGTGTGTCATCCCCTCATAGGTTAGCTTGATCTATTCTCCTCCCCCATGTCCTTTCCATTGGTCCAGACATTGTCACCCCATCTTGTGTCTGTCCCCGGTCTTTTCCCTATTGGTCCCTCGACCCTAAACTCCTCCCTTACTCTGCCCCTTAAAACCCCCTGCCCTGCCCTCTGTTGAGGTCCTTGCCTCTGCTCTTTTCTCAGGTTAGGTATGTTATTTGTTGCCTTTGTTGCCTTATATTTTTTTACTTTAATAAATCATTCCCAGATAAGCAAGCAAGGCCCGTCCAGCTCGTTATTCCGCTGATCCACAGGCAACTCTTTGGACATTCAGGGCCCTTGGGGGTAGTGTCGCGCCCCCCGTAAAGCACAATTGGAAAGCATGCCGTGACATCGGATGTCCTGAAGGCTTAGGCACATAGGATGTCCCGAAGGCACAGGCACACAGGACATGCCGAAGGCATAGGTCTGCTGCTGCTGAGTGATTTCAAGCTCTTCAATGAAATCAGCTCTTTGGGGCGATGCTGAAGGAAGAGATGTAGCCTTTGTATGGAGTTCCATGGGAGGCTTTATGCAGCTGCTTCTTCTTGGGAAACCAGGGAAAAAGAGCCAGAGGGAGCAGGGGTTTCTATGGGAAAGGCAGGGGGAAAGGGTGTAACATCAGGACCAATCATCTGAAGGCTTAGGGGCAGTGCAAGGGGGAAGGGCCAATGGCATACAATGGATTAACATAGGAACAGCAAAGCACACTGGGACTAACACTTTTGCTCGCCATAACTTAGGAAGCCACCAATGAGGGTTACTCCCTCAAGGGGAGGGTGGCATGCATGGGTCTAAGGGCTGTCTTCTTTCCAGGGGAGTGTGGCTAACTTAGAGTTTGGCCTATCAGCATCCACACTAAAGGTTCTTGGATTCCCACACTGAAAAAGATCAGGTGATCAAAGTAAGGTATAACCATACAAGGTATCCCTCTGCAGCCTGACTTGGCAGGTTTGAACACAGCAATGCAGAATGAGACATAAGCATAGAAAAAACTTTCACCATAAAACTACTCAGATATGCAGATATTACAGTACCTACGGAAGTTTCAACTATTTATATTTTGCTAATTATAATTTGTCTTGATAAACTAGAACAGGAATTATTTAGTTATTGATCAAAACACAAGAAAAGCAGTTATGGGACAAAATAGAAGGTGGAATTCAGATGAGGGGAATAAAACCCTGAAATTACAGTGCATATTAGGAGGTTCTCCTCCTGTCCCCCCACTCCAAAAAAAAAAAAAAATTTAAAAAAAAATACACCAAGCTGGCATGATTACTAGGTGATGCTAGTTTGAATGTAATACATTAGGTACTACTGAACTCATTCCCTGATAACGATTACCAGCTGCAATTCAAACAACTTTTGTTTCCTCCTCATTGCTCTACACAAGCTACATTTGGGTACTACCTAGAACACTACTTTCAAATTCAGTTTAAAGCCTTAGTCATTGCACATGGAGGATTAACTTCATTTAATTTATTGTTATACCAACATATGAAAATTCAAGCACTTGAACTCTGTTCCTAAAATTTCTAGAAGCCAGATAAAGCCTACTTTTCGTATATCCATTTAGCTGTATCCGTTGTGAAGTCTTAAAATTTGATATGGTATGCAGGACTGACAGCTTTAATGGTAATAAATATTGGAAAAACACATTCTTGAGATAGCACTATTAATCATGTTACACTCTTCTATATTCAAAAATACTAGTCATTGTGTTAATTGCACTGCTTCAGGTGACAATCAGCTAGCAGGCTCTGCTGATTGAGACGAGCCTTTTAATGACAGTTTGGGTGATTATATTCACGCTATATTTAGAGCTTGTTTGGGCTGCTTGATTGAAAAAATAACAGAAAACCCCCTTGTAACTGACGTTGGGATTGTTTCCTAGGAACAAGAATGACTGGGGGACACACAAAATCTGCAGCTCTTGGATTCTACTCCTTTAGTGGCAGAACTGCAGGCTCAGCCACCAATCAAGCAGGTTGCATCTGCTCACAATGACCGAGTCAAGAACCAGCCATACTCACTGTTAAGTGCTAAAAGTGCACAACTACATCAACTTTGAAAATGAAAGCATACCAAACTGAAAGTCTACCCAACTGCAACCATGTATCTAAAATCAAGTGTATCTGTAATTACCTTGCTTTCTGAAAGCTGCTGAATTAGAGAATACTGAACATATCCACTGAAAATATTGTTTCCTAGATATTGCAAATAATAAAAGGATTTTGCATTGTACAAAGAGTAAGGTCAAAAGAAATCACCTTCAATTGTTCTTTATGTCCATTCACATATAATTTTGCCACCATGAGAAATATATTATAGTAATGGTAATTTATTCTATAATTTCTTTGCAGGACTGCCAGATGACCCTAACTCTCTTCTCTGTTACAAAAGCAAGACAAGCAATTTGTTTGGGTCTGCTAGAACTACAGTTTTTCCAGAAGTTTTTGTAGACTTCATAAAGGTGTGAGTTTGATGCAGTCAAGATGCAGGAAAATATGTACTCAGATTGCAGAAGAAAATAAAACAATTCCCACTTATTCCCTGCAATAAGAATAAATGAATGAATGAATGAATGAATGAATGATATAAAATATCCTGAAACATAAATTTCATGTGCTTGGCCATATGATTAAGACAGATGGCAGTCACAATGTCTTACCTAAATCAATGTGCAGTTTTCTCTTCAGGCTGTAACACTGCTTTACCAGATAGCTCACCCTGAAGCATCATTTCCAAACACATTTCCATAACCCTATTAAGTAAGGCTAAAGTACACATTCTTGGATGTAAGAAAGATTTGTTTATCATTAATTAATTACTGGGATTACAATGATATCTGCTAAATTGTTCTCCTGTGGACAGGCTGCTAACATTGCCAGAACATCATTACAAATACTGAAATTTGTTAACTGTAAATATCACACCCAGGATGACAGACCTGAAACTGCAACTGCATAAAGAAAAGGGTTGTGCCTAGGCTGGTAGTCTCACATAATGGGTTTGAGAATAAAATTTACTCACTCCATGAGAAAAGAATTACAAGCCTAGCTTGTAATTCTGAGGCATGAGATACGTATTCTGTTAGTCATTCACTATGAAGTCATAACATTACTGGGGACAGACACTTGTTAAAATGAAAATGTTATAAACGGGAAGTTAAAGAACCATACTGACAACAAATTCTTGCTGTCAAAATTTTACCAGAAAGTTGCCTTAATGCCTTATTAGTGAACCACTCAGGAACTTGGTCTGTTTTCTGATCTCTGCTGATATTTAAGGAATGCTTACCACATACTACCTGTTGGGAGGAAAGGGTTAAAACCAGAAGATATAATGAGGAGGAGGGAATAGTTTTGCTCAAAGTGACCTTGCAGCTGGGATTGCTAAAAATGTCAGTGTGGGAAAAAATATGTCCATTTATTATGTCTAGTGTGGTTTTAAGTGGAATTCTTGTAAACATAACACACTCTCACAGAGATGCACAAAGCCTTTTGTAGTACTGAGGCAGGCAGAGACCCTCCTGGTGCCTACTAGGATGAGTTAAGCCCAAGAAGCCTGTGTCCCTATGTTGTGAACAAGGTAATTAAATAAATCTACTCTGCATCTTAGCTATGGCTTGGTGATTGCTTTGGTTACCTGTATGTGCTGATTCACACATTACCTAACCAGCACTGACAGGAACAGACATGGGTCAGGATGTGCATCCTTGTGGAGTCTTCCATCTTCCTAAAGAAGCAGATCTTCACATGCTATCTTCCTCATCATCTCACATTTCTTACAGGAACTGTTTCACCTAGTATAAATGAATTGCTACTTATTAAAAGAAAATGAGGAGAAAAAGATTCTTTGGCCTCAGTGCTCTAGGATAATTAGGCAGGTTATTATTTGAACATGGATTTTTATGTTCCACATATAATAGCACAGTCATTAGAAGAAATGCGGCAAGCCACAGATGCACAAACTCCCTGCCTGATGAGCAGCACTCAGTGTGCCAGCAGGTCCATCCAACAAGGCCATGGGGTTGAGCTTGAGGGCCTGTTATCTCACTAGCACTGGGAGCTTCTGGTTTTATGCAACCTCACTAACAAAATCACATAGAGATGTGGGATACTTACAAAGATAGAAAGCAGCAGCTGCTATGAAGTACTGAGGTCTTCATAAAGCTAAAAATGTTGGACTCCAGTGTATAGGTCTCATTGGAATTTCCCAAGAAAAGGCAACTTTTTCCTTTTTGGAGCACTCTAAACAAATACTGAGACTAAAGGCTTCAGTAGTACTCTGTTGTCCAGGGATTTTGTTATTTGCTGTGACATATACTTTATATGCTGTGAGAAATAATTTAGAGGCGCTTACATAAGATAGTCTATTGGATGACCAGTTGTCTCAACTTCCAGTATGCATTTGAAGTTCTTCCCAAATGCCAAGCCTGGAAAAATCATAGGTGCAAAGCAGAACATAAGTTCTGTTAAGTTTAACACTGATAGGCATATTATGAATTGCTGCCTGACCAAAGTGCAAAAATTATAATTATAAATGACAGTTGGAATATTTATTCAGCATTAGCACTTACATTTCTCATAGTGAGGCACTACATTATTGTTATAAAAGTACAACTTTATGCAAGATCAAACTTCTATTCTCAAGTCTGAAAGAGTCTTGATTTTTCAAATTAAGTTACAGGGTTATGGCTCTATTCTTGAGTGTGCCTGCACATGTTATCTTAGCTCCACTGAGCATATTGGTGATTGTCTCTTCCCTAAAACTCTTTGTGATTCAGCAACCAGACATCCCTGTGACAGAACTCCCCAAGAATCCAATCTCATAGTCTGTCCAAACACAGCGGTGTTAACACAAAGCACATCTCACAGAGACTTTCAATTAAATAGCCAGTCAAGGAGACTGAATTCATAGTGCTCACATTTTCATAAAGCATTGTAGTAGCAGCAGCTGTTCTGAAGTTGCGAAGCCTCCTCAGTCAGCAGAAATTCAAATTCACATTTTAACAAAGAGAAGGTGATCCAAAAGTTATATGGGAAGTCTGTACTTTCCCATCCTAAAAATGGGAAACCTATGGTAGATAATTAAGTATTTACATGACAGAAGAGACAATAAGGGAACCATTACAATAGCCTGTTGATAAAAAATAAAAGAATAAAAGAATACTGGATGCCAATCCTGATTTTTCATATCTTTTACTGAATTTTACTGGGGGAAAAACTGTAGATGGGCCTCTAGCCTGAGGGCTGAATCATGAAACCTGTAGAGAGACAGGAACCTTACTTCAACCTGCAGGAAAACTTAGAAGAGTCTTCTTTTGCCAAACTAAGAATGTGCTGTCACCAGCTGGATGATTTCCTGTGCTCCTCGGTGCCCTACTGCATATTCCCGCATTCTACCTTTTGTTGGTGTCAGCAACTGTGTGGCCCTAGAGTGAAACAGAACAGCTTGCTTACATTCTGAAAAAGAAATAAATTACTTGTTTTCAGCCGGACAGCAAGCTGATCCATTTTGTGGAGCTGCACAACTACCAGAACCAACTGCACAACTGAAGAGAACACATACTTCAGGATGTGGGTAGTATCACCTTTTTTGAGCTGCCAAAGTTTTCTTCAGCTGAATCCATCCTTGAGAGATGAACAAAATATAACCTTGTCTTCAGCCCTTCATTATTAATTGTTGTTATTAACACTTAATTGTTTCATGTCCAAAACAGTTGCTTGTGGTGGATTTTATTAGCACTGCCGTAACTATGATTCCTGAAGCTCAAATGCTTGCAGGAATGATGATGGTATGATGTACATACCTGATGCATGCTCCCCCAGCATGCCCTGCAGCCTCTCCTTGCAGCTCTTAGATCGGAAGTTATGAACCCCACAGCAGAGGTGATGGAATGGGGTGCAGGCAACTGCTATTCAAATGCAAAGTGCAGAGGGAGGTCAGAGGTTAAACTGTTGGATCTGGAACAAAGCATGCACCAGTCTGCCAGTCCAGTATAGGAACAGTAACCTCCAGCAAAGAGACACAGCAGGATGGGAGAAGGAGCCCTGCAGAAATCAGTTAAAGGCTGGTAACACCCTTAAACTCATGCAGCAAAGTGATACTACCCCTAAAGACCCATTTTTGGGGCTAACACTTTCACTAAGCACTAACAAAAACTGTTATAACCCTAGCTGAGAAGTGAGATCACAGTGAGATTCTTTTCATGTTGGCAGATTTGTAAGAATGGGTACAGATGGAATGTCAACAGCTACAGTTCATTAACGCTGCAGCTACTCTAATGTAATTTATTTTCTACTCTGTAACATACAAAATAGTCTTCATTAACAACCAGATTAGCAAAACATGCTTGACTGCATATGAATTAAACTTGTTTATAATACCTTTCACATCCACCCTTTTAAGCTATAATATTTTACTACATCTGCTACTGTAAATCCTTCAGAAAAGAACCCACATAGTTAGAGAAATTATTATACAAGGAAAGTAGGAAACTGTCAGTTCCACATTGCTACCCAATGCTTAGGAAAAATGCTGCAGATAAAAATATTAATTTATGGGAAGTTTTAGTTCCTTTGCACTTCTCTATGTATCAGGCTGCCAACCCAACCACAAATCTCAGATAATCCATGATAATTTTTCTTGGAATTTTTCTTGAAACAATGTATATCCAGAAGCAGCATTAAGCTAGTAGTGCAACTGTTTTTATTTTCAAAAAGTCTGTCACACTGTATTTAATCACATATGCCATCAAGGATCTGCTTATGAACAAGAAGCATTCATCTCACTAGGTACAATTCTAAACCAGTTCTGCTGCAATACTGTAATCTACTGCTTCAGTAATTATGCCACCTTTAAAAGGTCATATCATATAGAACTGAATCCTCCCTGCCAAATACTACATGAAAAAATTATACAACAGTCTACATCATGCATGAAGTACACTTCCAAAAGAAAATTAAGGAACAGTCAAACCTGGATGGGTATAGCCAGAATGTGTCAAGAAGGCTGCTACAACAGGTCTGCTGACAGCAAAGAAAGCAAAATTAGTAAAAAGAAAACATTTATAAATGGACAAATTATAGATTTGAAGAAAATATGAAGTACCATTAATGGCAGAACAGGAAAACCACCCCTGGGATTCTTCTGATTATAGGGGGAAAAAACCTTTCTCCTGTTTGGGAGTGTTAGGTCTGTTGCAATCTTTCTATACTTGTATTGGAAAAATAACAAGTTTGGGTCTTCCCATCTGTACAAAATAAATAGGACCACAGGATTTCTTGCTAAATGGAATTTCTTATTTCTCCAGATCTTTAAATGATATATGTTTAGAAATTAGAAATATAAAATGCAACCCAACTTTCCCACTACATTCAAGTGGTAAAGTCCACTGCTTTCTATATAATTGCACAACACCAGCAAGCAAAATCATAACATAGCAACAAACAGAATTAGGGTCAAAATGTATTTCAGAGTCTGTCTGGCAAGTATGCAAAGGGTGAAAATATGAAACTTCCTGTTTATCTAACACATGACAGATTATTTTCTATGCAGAGCACCAAAATCACCATTTCTAACCGCTAAAACCTCCTGGCATTTACAATACAATGGCTTTTGTAAAGCTCTACCTGGAAAAAGTATAATCAAAATTGCTTGTAAAGCTTTTACCCTATCTTATTAGGAAAAAGAAAAAAAGTCACCAGTAGCAGGGATTCCCTGAACTGGCATCCTTTGAATTTTATTTCACAGACCACCATCTGTCATTATAAAGGTATGAACTAATCCCACCAAGAGAGCACTGCACCAGCAGCTGTATTTACTTACCTTGATTCCAAGTGTCAGGGGAAAAAGGAAATGAAAACACAGCTAAGGTTGTTAAATGCATAAACATAAATGTTTGCTTCTGACTCAGCAGCTTAGACAACAACGATATTAACCACAAAATCGAGATTCAGTCATTTCTGCTCGATGAACATTTCAGTTTTTGCTGTAAATTTAATGGAAATTATGTGGAGGAATGAACAGACCCTCCTGTGAAAACATCTGTACTTCAGTGCTTAATATATAACTCACCTGCTTGTTATTAGAGCTAGACTGTTTTTTCATGCACACAGACTATAGATAATAGCACAGAATCCTGCACACATTCTGTGTTTCAAAACAAGAATGAATAGCACTGTTAATGAGTTACAACAGTCATGTGATGAACTAAAACAACAAATTCTAACGGATTCACTTCAGTTTATACAGTATTGTAGATTCCATCTAAAAATCAATCTTGAATTCTCTAAAACTCTGAATTATTCCTGACTGAGCCAGTTACAAATGAAAGATGTGTTTCAGTGGTAACCTACAAATGGTGAAATGACAGAAAAGCTTTCTTCAGTAAGTGTATACGAAACATTGGCAGGGTACACACCGATTGCTTTATTAAGGAACAATTTGATGCCATGCAAAAACAGAGCACAGTTCATTTTTAGTCAGACTGTTGAGCAAAGATTCTTTTTCTGTCTTTAGAAACAGAAAAAAATGGCTATAAAGAAGCTAATGAACTTTAAAAAGCCACAGAACTTTACAGACAAATGCATTCAATTGCACCACTAAATCACAAAACCTCCTATTCTGTGTTATAAAAGTTGGATAGTAAAAACTGAAATCGAAAACAGTAAAATGCTTTTTTGCAACCCCAACACAAATTGTCAGTTTTTGCATACTTTTGACAGGAGTTTGTACTTGATATTTATCTTTCCTAAGAGTCTGTGTGTCTGCAAAGCATAACAAAATGCCACTAACAACCTTTTAAGAAATTTTAAGACAAAATATCAAACATTATTTTTCTAACTCTGAATTCTGTCCATAACATTAAATGGTATGTTCTTAATATTATGATTTAATATATTGCCAAATTAATGACGTATCAAAATAATTTACACAAACGAATGCTTTAATTTATAACTAATGCATCATCACAAAGCAATCCACATTGTCAAACCTCATGTATTAGTGCCTGTGTCTCATGGAGACAAGTAATTTTCATAGAATAATAGAATCAGCAAGGTTGGAAAAGACCTCCAGGATCGCCAAGTCCAACCTCTCATCACCATGCCAACAAACCCATAACACAAAGTGCCATGTCCAGTCTTCTACTGAACACTTCCAGAGTTAGTGACTCCACCATCTCCCTGGGCAGACCATTCCTATGCTTGACTACCCTTCCAGTGAAGAAACTCCTCCTGATATCTGACCTGAACCTCCCTTGGCTCAGCTTGAGGCCATTTTCCCTTGTCCTGTCACTGGAACTCTGGGTGAAGAGGCTGCCTCCCACCTTGCTACACCCTCTCTTCAGGCAGCTGTAGAGAGCAATAGGGTCACCCCTGAGCCTCCTTTTCTCCAGGCTAAACAACCCCACTCCCTCAGCTGCTCCTAGAATTTACTCTCCAGACCCTTCAACAGCTCCACTGCCCTTCTCTGGACTCACTCCAGCCCCTCAACATTCCTTGTGTTGTGAGGGGCTCAGAACTGGACACAGCACACAAAGTGTAGTTTCACCAGTGCCGAGTACAGAGGGACAATCCCTGCCCATGGCCACACTATTGCTGACAGAGGCCAGGATGCCATTGGCCCTCCTGACCACCTGGGCACAACTGGCTCATGTTCAGATGCTGTCAAACAGTACAGATAAGCTGACTATGTAGGAAGTTAGCACTGTAATGGTGACTTGAAGGTACACTGTTATAGGGCACTCATAACCTTTACTGGCATAGACTAGCTAGTACAGAGTGATATAAGCACTCTAGAAAGCAAGCTATGGATGCTCCCAAACCTCTTTCAGAAATGAATTCTGAGGATTCAGCTGCAGCAATTTGAGACACTACCACTCAGCTCCAGTACTGAACCTTCTATGTTCATAATCTACAATGTAACCTTCAAAGTAGCAATCACTAGGATTTTATTAATCTATTTGCACTTGACTGCTCGAGTTATCTGAAGATAGGGTAGCCATGGCACTGGCTACAGCCAAGGACTGTAGGTAGCACAGGTAGAAAACTTATCTTAAGCCATTACAGATGTATTCAGTAGGAGTTTCTCTCACAAAACCTTTCTGTGGCCTGCAGTGAATACTGCTACAACATGCTCTGAGGATGCAGTGACAGAAGTGAGTAAATCACTTTGTTGATGAAGTTCAACAGCAGGCCATTAAAGGTAGACATTCTAGTTTGAATGGTTTATTTCCAGCTTTTAAAGATACCCACTTGAAACAGAATGCAACAATCAATCAAAGGCATAGTACAGAAGCATCTAAACAACTTTACTAATACATTAAGGTGTGCTTTTATTACCCAATGATTTTATTTAAGTAGACAGAGAATAATTAAAATGACAAGACACACTCTTTTTACTCGCTCCCCTCTTTTGCCATTTCCTAGCTCAAATTTAGCAAAGATTCCATCAAATGATCAGCAAGCCACCACCAGTTTAACAGAATGATCAAACAGATCTTCAAATACCTGTGGAATAATCCTCTTGATGCTGAAGTTCTATTACAAATGAATCCTGGTGTCTCCAGACACAGAAAGTGAGAAAACCCAAAGCTGTAGGTAACTGTCACACTCTTGGCATTCAACTGCTCCTTTGCAAAGGTTAATGTGCTGTAGGACAGGGTGAGTGCACAGCGCATCACTGACAAGGAAATCACCGTGATTATGGTTCATAACTTAACTTCCACTACAAATAACAGGTGACAGGATGATTTCCCATTGCCTTCACATCCAGTCCGTCAACCAAAATTCCTTGAAGGTTTGTACTACCAGGGATGCTTGCATGTACTGTCCATTCAAATGTATTCTCTGCTGCTGTGGAACAAGTTAGAATGGTCCCTAAGGACTTCTTATCTCTTCATTAAAGCTTTGAAATAGTTTCCACTACTCCTCAAGTCCCTTTCCTTGCGTGTCAGCATTTTCATCCAATTTTCTTTGCAAGAGAAAAGAAAACCTGGACTAAATCTTAGAAAGACAATTAAATATTCCCAATGTAAGTTTTATGTGTAGAGTCATAGCTCCACTTCCAGCCTGTTATTTCAGATGTCTGACAAATATATTTTTAAATGGCAAGGCAAAGGGTCTGTTCAACTGGTTACCATTCATCACTTCTGACTACTCAGTTCTTAGGAAAACAAGCAGACCATAATAGCCATTAAATGCTAGAAACAACCATTTTAAGAAGTAATAACTGGTGGAACTTGGCACTGTCCTCTTCTACGTTGAAATGTTAATAGGACAAAAGTAATTAAATGCAGTCCACTACTTGCTCAGTTGGTCGACCTAGCAAAGGGCTTGAAACCATGAAGTGAAACTGAGTGAATCCTGGAATTTTATTACATGCAGCACCTAGGAAAAAAAGAAAAAAATTCTAATTTGCTACATTTGGGATTAGTGTCTCTGTCATTGTATTTTACCATCTAAAAATTCAGTTACTAATTCTACTACATTGGTATAATTATTCTTTCACAATCTGTTTAACCCAAGGCATCTTGAAAGTATTAAATTTTTAAGTTAAAATACAGTACTGCTGTAGTGCAATTTATGCCCTTATACTACAATTCACAACAGTAACACAAGTCAGGAAAATCTCTCTTTCAATCCTGATTAATTTAATGAGTGCCTTCCCCACTAATCTCTTAAACACAGAACTATAGGAAATAAGAGATCAAAGAATAAGCAAAGCAGTCTAACTAAATAATCCACATTGATTAGCAAATTGTACTTCCTACTGATCTAAGAGTTCACTAATGAGATGCCTGGCACAATGACTAGTCTTAAGATCACTTTGAAGCTATGCTTAACATTCATATTCTCCCTCCCTTATGCCATATCTAGGGAAGGCAAAGCCATCTTTTTTTTTAAAGCCTTCAAATGAATCATATACAGCCCAAGAAAACAAATGAAGGTTGTAAATATTTCTGAGTTTTGCTAAGACTTCCATAAATTTTGTGGAAGTCTAGGACATCGAAACGCACAATTAAATTATCACCAGTCTGCACTAGGACACAGCTTCCCTGCTAACCAGCATTCCATACTGTGAATGGCCAGTACTGCTGCAGTCTTCAAAGAATAATTAAAGGCTTCTTTAAAATCTACGTTCAGTTTTGTACATCTGTGACCTAGTTAGGGTCTGCAAAACGAAATACATACCATAACTTCCAGTTGTATTGGCACAAATGATTGCGCCAAAGAACTTTGGAGCATACTTCTGGATTCTGGAAATAACTTTCTGACAGGCTACTGTTGGGTCTGTTCCCATCCTCATGTATTCCACAGCTTGGTAACTAAAAAAAAGCCAACCCCATACCCCGAAAATTAGCCATACTCAGGTTGTATAATTTAAAATACCACAGAAGAGACCCTGGTTTCTTTGAATAATGGAAACACATCATAAGTAATTTTTAGGCCAACTTCATACTGGCAATTATTACTCAAATTCTACATAAAAAACCATTAAAAACAAGACTAAAAGGGACTACAAGATGACATCTATACGATGTGTCACTCTATGGCAGGATAAGCCAAGAGAGAACTCTCACCATTTGCAGTAGAAGAGGCTAAGCAAAAAATCAGTTAAAGAACTGCAAGGAGCAGTGGCTTAGAAGAGTTAGTGGCTTCTATTTTCCATTACATGATTGAGTTTGACATTAGAAGTAATTGCTAGTTTTCAGAAAGGCTAATGTCAAGACAATTTTTTGAGGAAAACTCAGTATTACATTACTGATAAATTATTGAGTTCAGTAAGCATTAAAAAAATCTTTCAGAAAAAAGGTTATGTTTCTGAAAACATCAAAATTGACACATTTTATTTATTTTAAGAATATGAAGGCACCATGATCAGGACTTTGACTCACTTTCAAACTTTTTGCAAAGTGATTAAAAACCCCTTATTTTATGAGTAATCAAAATGAATATCCTTTATATCTAAAGGAATTGCTTGAGAGGAACCAGTTTCATTTCCAAAATGTCGTGAGGTAAAAAATTACTTATGTTGCCATTTTCTTTCAGAACCTCAAGATTAAGTGATAACTCATGGCATAACTTACATGCAAACAACTTTTTATCACTTCGATGAAAGATGAATATACCAGGACCAACACTAAGACATCTACAGATTGCATAAATTACAGATGTTATCAAAGTACCACAGAAAAGAACAACACTTGCATTTTGAGACTCCCTATTATCTTTGATTTATTCTAACAATCAAATAGGTCCAAGTTATCTAAAGATAACTATCTGAATATAAAGCTGTATTTCACAAGGGTCTCTTCACTAAGCAGAAACTCAACAAGAAGTTACCACCTCAAGGAAGGCATAGAGAAAATATTAGCAATTTTGCCTTTTATTTGACACTTCCTTCACTTCTGGGAGGTTAGTTCTTGTCTTTGTTTTCACGTGGGAATATCTAAGTATCATGGAATTAGTAAAAATCTTTATCTATAAGGAAGCAGTAATTAGCCACCTAGTCTGGTGCTTAACCCACTGGTGCCAACATGAAATGTTTCAAGCATTACAGACAAACACTTCAGGCTGCTTAAGTGCAATCTAAGCTCTTACTGACTAACCTTATAGTGAAGATCAACTCACTACTCATCTTGGTATCTTGTATGACAAGATAGATAATTCATGGTTGTCAACTGCCTTGTATTTGAAAGGCCGACTCGAAACAATTTGAAATTCACTGACAACATCTGTAAATATGCAACAGCTAGGAGGCTTTCTTGGCTGCCAGAGCTTCAGCAAAGTTGCCTGAGCAATATGAAGGCCACTTCTAGATTATCCTTCAAGCATCAGTGCCCATTATGTTCAGCATGGACTTCCATAATTGATTCCTGCTGAGACTGAAGAGAGCCATATCTAACACAGTTTATGCAACCACGGTGACAACACTAAAACACCTCTTTCCCTTTCAAATTACATGCAATTACAAAGGATTGCTACAGTGATACTCCCTGAGTGAGCTGAGACCCACACCTCATCCTTTCTACAATTTATGATACTTTCCCACACAACAAAATGGTTTGGAGAAGAAAGCTAATCAGTTCTGCTAAAAAGCACATAGGTTAGAAATATTACCTGCTGCCTGTTTGCTCACAGCTTGGCAGTATTAAGGGATCTGTCATCAAGATATTTAAGTCTCTTCTTTTAAGACAGATCATAAGGGTAACTTGGTTCTGCTACTGTTCTTTCCCTTTCCACTCCTTCCTTCACTCCCACTTCAGCAGCCACTAAGTCAGACCATATTTTTAATCAATCTCTTCATCTGATGAGTGCACAGTTTGCTGCAGAAATCTAGCAGTCTGCCCTAAGGACAAACCTGGGTAAGAAGCGCATCATGATGTCACCATCCCCAGTGGCTGCAGCTCCTCCAGCTGTACTATCCGCATAGGATCCTGCTCCAGCTATCGGAGAATCTCCAACACGGCTGTGGTGAACAACAGAAAATAAAAACCAAACTTTGTCAGCCTCACTGCCTCCAGCTGACTTAGCATTAAACCCACAGGAGAACAGAGCAGGTAAAGAGGTCAATCCACTGCAGTCAAAAGTCTTGTCTTAAAACTACCTGTAAAAGTGAACTGTGATAACCCGATTGACCTGAGGCTTAATCCACCTCCAGTGCATAACTATCTGTTATTGTACTGACTACGGTTAAACCACTGAGGTTTAGCCTGTGGGCAACAGTAGGCAGCTGGGGACATTAATATGTTCAATAACTTGTTGCTAAATCCAGAAGTTGTCTGACTTGGTTGACAGACAATAATCCTAACTGTGTAGAAAAAGTATCTCAAAGACAAAACACAAGCCTGAGGGTTTGATTTTATGTACATTTCTTAGGAGACTGTGTGCCTCTCCAAAATGCTTATTTGTCTCTGGTGCCTTGCCTTACAAGCTGTCTCACAACTCTGCCAGTTGTTTGTGTCTCTATATGGTGAATTAGGCAAGCTGAAAAACAAGCATTCCCTCAAATAAACACACGTAGTCTTGCACCTTAATCAGTTTCTCAATATCAGGATTTATGGCAAGTGCACAAAAAAAAGCAAAGCCATTTTGTGATCTAAAGGTTAACATTTTAAACCCCAATGACAAGTTTAACATAGGAAACAAGGTGGGGAAAAAAAGCTTTATTGTAAAATCAGAGATACTAACCCTGGAATTTTGTGGATTGCACCATTAGTAGATGTCCCAGAAGCAACGGTTCCACTCACACCAATTACAACCATACCTAGGATTTTCAACAGGGACAAAACATATTCAGGAACACTACTAACATATTTATTTAATTGGCACTATGCTTACCAAACAGAACTACAATGCCCAGACTATTCAAATTATTGATATCCTGAAATACAAGAGTTGTACTCTTTAGGAAAACAAGTTCTTTTTAAAAGAGATTTGAAATTTTTTACCATCTATTACATGAGCTCAAAAGGAGTGTGAAACAATGAGTACCACACTGCTCAGAGCTATGTGTTACTGCTGCACATGCAGCCACTGCCTCCTGATACACACCTTTGTTAGCCAGTAGAGAACAAGTACCTGGTGCCCCCACATAGAGCACCAACACCATCAGAACAACAACATTTAGAAATTATAAATGGTACTTGAAGGAAATGTTAAAAAAAGTCAGAAGCATGAGCTTACACTTGGCAAAAGATGACATACTGCCTACCAAAGTAACTAGAATTACATGACAGAAAACCAAATGTAGGGATGAGCCCACCCCTTGCTAATTTTGTGCTGGTGAGAAAGCCACTGCCTCATACTAACGAAGTTTAGATTGTCACTTGGACTTGGATTTGGGATCAGTTGCTTCTCCATAGAACAAGACTTTACCTCCACAGAGCAGGAGAGGGCATGAATTGCTGCTGGCATAAAACTCCAGCACAAACTAAGAGCCAAGAAGCAAAATTTGATGAGCTGAATTCTGTTTCTCTGACCTCACTAAGCAGTATTTTCTTTTCATAGAAAAGTTTCCTGACCAGTAGGAGCTGAAAACATAGAGGCACAGACCCAACGGCCTCCGCAAAAAGACTGGAAGGGCATCAGTTCCTACCAATGTCCTAAATGCATGCTGATTGAAGACTCTTCTCAAAATGTGCTACTCACAGAGATATTTCACTTGTAAAACAATGGGGTGAGAAAATGCGAAATATTAATACAAAATACCATCATTTACTACAAAACAGCTTATGACTACTTAATGATAAATCAATTCTTGAATTGTATTCAGCCGATTCCTCTCCTGACATTCCACAAGTTCCAGATTTTCCAGCACTTACTGAATTACCCCAGTAAGTAAACTAGCTACCAACTTAAACAACTGGTAGGTCGTCTGACTTTTGTAGACTATTAATTAATTATTAGTAGGATTAACTAGAAACAAAGAAGAAAGATTCACACTTGAAACAACTTGTTAATTCTTGGTATTGTAAAGACCATCAGACAAAAAGCTCTGGATTGCTAAACTGAGAAAAATCCAAATTATACCAAAAAGTGCAAGTTTCAAGACTACAAAGTATAAAGACATGAAAGGCATGAATCTGTAAATGCTCTAGTCCTTTGTCTGATCTGCTCATTAATCAACTTACAGGCTTAGCAATTAACAGTCCTCAATCAGTAAATCGTTAGAAGTTTTTGAAACTACTACTGCTAACCAGTAGAAATTTACTGATGTAGAAAAAAGCCAGAATAGAAGAAAAATGAAAGTAAACTTTATTTTATAATCTTAAGAAGTGTGACAAACACTGCTTTTAGTTTGGAAACAGAACTAATGGCATATTCATTTCTTCTACCACTGCAAGGCCTTTTAAGTCGGTCTGACAGTACACCATAATCCAGATAATTATTCTTAACTTAGTTTTCCAAGCATTCACAGCTGCCCAAGCAATTATGCCAAGGTATCTGTGGGAAAAGCAACAGGGCAATGAACAAGAGTTCATGGCAAAAAATGAAGCAAGTGTCTGTGCAGCCAGTGAACTGGAAAAAACTCAAAAACAAATCCTACCTTAAGGCATTCCATCCTAACGCATAAGTAACAGAATCTTGAAACCACTATAAACAGGAAATAATTCCTATATGAAATATTTTTTCTTTAAGTAAGTATGATTTAATCATTAGAGGAATGAGGAAAAAAAGATCAGCATCAGCGTTCCCAAAAGTTGTTACCTATAGTATCATGGTTACGAACACTTCTTTGTGAGCTGGTCTGTTCTTCTTTATGAGTTATTTCTTCACGGCGTTTATATGGTCCACAGGATGTTGAAGAGTCTGGCACCACATTCTGTAATTAGTTTGTGATGTGCATGAATAATATGCCATATTTAATACAGATAAATTTAAAAAATACTCCAATCAATACCTATAATCTACCATAAAGACATTAGAAGCCCAGTACTTAAACTACAGAGATGTACTGAGATCCCACAAATTATTTTGCATTAAGAATGAAGACTGATTTCTGATATTATACAGTAAAAAGATTTTCCTCGAAAGGTTACATTGTTTAAATTAAAGACTCTCCTTCGCTCAACTGACTGGTCGAAAAAACACCCAAACCACTGTACAAACATGTAGAAATCTGTAACACCCAAAGCAAAAAAAAAAAAAAATCCTCATTCAAACAACAAGCCAAGCTCACCACAACAGGCAAGTTTAATGGACATCTGCATCTGATGTATTCATAGGTCTGCATAAAGCCTCCCAACTAACTATTTAAAGACCTTAATTACTACTCTAAGGTTTTCTTTTAGAAATTTATGCATGCATCAAAAAATACATGCACTGCTTTGTTTATTTTGGTAAGTCCTGTCCCAGTTAAGAACTAAAAAGTAACTCCCACACCAAAACACTACTGCAGCAAGGTCAAAAGCAGCAGGATCTAAGAAATAATAACTAGACACTCCCAAGTCTGGCAAGTTCTTAGTAATATCAAGTTTATTCTGTCTAATAAGCAAAACTTCTTTTTCTTCACATGTAAAGCATAAGTTCAACATAAGCTGAAAGGAAGAGGCAATGCTGCACCGTTGATTTTCTAAGTCCCCCCTTCACTGCCATCACTGCACTGTACCTTCCAGTAGTTTGGCTGACAGCTTTGATTAAGCCACTCTGAATACAGCGAAAGGGATTTCTGGGTAGTTAGATCTTCATATGGAAACCCCATTTTTACAGCAAACAGGGAGGCTTGAAGAGCAAGAACAAAATAAAAAAGAAACACTTATTTATTCAGTTTTATGGGGTTTATGACAATACATAGAACCCTTTTTTTTTTTTTGGAAATCAAGAAATTCTACATCCTTTTTGGAGATGAGAAATACATATACATCTTCAGGGAGCAGCATCAGCCTTTAGAGTGATGCACAACTGCAGTAGACAACTCTTGCTTCACAGGCAGTGACATAAAAGTTTTCCCATTGAAAGAGAAAAAAATTCAACTCTCTTAATCAACTGGACATAACTAAGAGTGTGGAGCAAGAATGGTCTAGGCTGTGCTGGTCACAGAAACAAGTAAGTCATACAAATACATTTTCCTTAAAAAGCAAGTTTTTATCAAATATAAAAAACACAGCAGCACAACATCTGCCATTAAAACTCTGATACTTGAAGAAAGCAATCTACCAGCTTACATGACATTCCTTGCAGCTTTAAAAGTGACTGCTTCCTTGTTTTGAAAATTAATATAGTACGTGGCAAGAGAGCAAAAGAAATACCAACACAAGCAATGGAAGAACACTACACTTCTAAGAATGACTTGTCATTAGGCACAGGGAAAAGAAAAAAGATCAACTCTTCTTTCATCTTTTAGCTGCAGATACCTTTGATATTACCCAGTAACAGACACTGTTGCTAGGTTCAGATGCTTGAATTTATATTATCAACCCCTGGTAATAATGTTACTATAACAAACAGCTGAACAAACTTATCCAGCCCAAGAATTAAGAGAAACCTTCAATTATTTCTGGACTGCTTTTCTATGTTTTTCTTAAAAACTGACACAAGTTAAGTATCAGCACTCAGAGGAAAAGAAAACTGACAGCTTCCATTAAATAAATATTTTCCCACTTATAGAACAAACAGGCAGAATTTTGGGGGTTTTTTGCTTGTTATTTTGTAAGATGAAATTGCGCTTGTGCATGTTTGTCAGGAGTTCTTTCATAATTTTTGAAACGTTGTTTCTATTCTGGGGAGTAGAGTTCATAATTTAGCATCTTCAATAAAAAATGCCTGCAGAGATTACATGCATTTATATGAAGAGATTTTACTGTTCTAGCTATCTTTTCTGTAATGTACATATTTCTATTTAGAAAATAAACTGTTTGTTCTCTCGCATGCCACTTTGAAGGTTCAAATGGTTTTTCTTTTTTATCTTCATCTGATGAAGACAACCAGAGTTCCTCTTATCCAATTTCCACAAAAGATTTATTTCTTCAAAAGAAACAGTCTTTCTCAATTTCTCCACCGCTTTCATTATTTTATTAACATTAAACACCATCTCCAGTTTTTTACTCAGATAAGTAAGTCTTCAGCTTTCACATCTTTTTTTTGTCATTACTGCTAGATATTTTCTTCTGAGCCAGCTATCACTGACAGTAAGGACTCAGCGTAACAAACTTGTCCACATGCCTCCATTAGGCAAAGAGCTACCTTCTTAGGTTGGAAGATGTATTTTAGATCAGCACTTTAATCCTTCTGTTTCTTCATTTTCCTTATCTTTTCTGCTCATTCTCCTGACTAAAATTTAAAAATACTGTGGTAACTAGCAATGAGGAGCAAATGAGTATTAGGAGAATTTCTCTCTCCACTATTTAACACCTGACCAATTTCTTTTTCTGCACTATATGCGAAATATCTCTTAGAAATGCCACGCATAATCATGATCAATTGCCTGAAATTAAATAGAACCTACAGGTTTCTCTGTTCACACCTTCAGTCAAATTGTTTCCTCACCTCCCAAAATTGTTCCATTTTATGCCATCAAAAATTGTTCATGCACTTACTCCTGTACATGCTAATTCCTTCAAGAATATTTTACCTTTTCTTATCAATTTGAAAGCACTTGAATCACCATTAATGCTCAGATGTCATTTTCCACACTTATCTCTACATTTCTTTCTGAGCAAGTACAGGCTCCGAGGAGGCTTCTTAAAAGCCAAGAAACCTGTTCACCACTCACACACCTCTTTCTGAAACTGGTACTATTCTACCAACAGCAGCCTGTATTTAAAAAGCCCAGCTAAGCCTCCAATTTGCTATTGCTCTTTTGCTGTGCCTGGGAGTGCAGCCTCTAATCAGCTTTTTTACGTTTAAGTTCTCACTAATACTTTTAAATTATGAAATACACTAATCATACTCAATATATACCAAAATATTAGAATTTAACTCTAGCATCTATTAATTGTGCCATTAATTAGGAAAAGTTACTTCATAGTTTTAAATGGAGCATTTACATCTAACAGTTTCTATAGTGTCTTTTAATAAATCATCTTTGGTAACTTGGATATCAGTGGTATTAGCAAAGGCTTGGGATTACAAGTCAGTATTTGCAGTTCAGCTGCAACATAAAACAATTTTAAACATAAAATAATTTTTCCTTCTAAAAATAAACCTATTTCATAGGCACAGATTGAAAGAGCAAACACTTCTGAACTATTTAAGTAGATTGATTTGATTGTCAAGGAATTCTTCCATCTCTATTACCAAGATGAAAGCATGGCAATTTTATTAGGAAGCGTTTTGAATTGAGGGTTTGACTTGGAAACAGTTAAAGGAGTAATTACCTGACTCTCCTACTAGTAACGTATGCTTAGTGTACTCAATGACCTTTCGTGCTACACCAATTGCATTTTTCACACGCCTGAGGTCCGCAACAGCCCCAACTTCCATAGTGTTGCTGGAAATAAGGAATATTTAAAACTTATTAAAACTACAAGAATAATTGCACTTTTTTTACTAGACAAAATCTGTTCTTATCTAAATCAAAAAGCTTGCTTCTTTAACATAATGCTTTAATTGTTCTATGCCACAGATGTCAGCACATTAGTAGGAAAAGACTTCCTACATATATTGTTTCCTTTCACAGGCATGGAGATGTTGCTCAAAAAACAGTACTTCCATTCACAGTAATACTTTCAGCAGAGTAACTATTTTGTTACATAAACTCCTAACATAAATCACACACTTGCAATTACTTTTTAATCAGGACAGATTTAAACAGCAAATACATTATTGAAGACGATTGCTCCAAAAGTGAAATATTTATGGACTGAATGTAAAGGGAAAGCTAACAATGCTAGAAACCATCTGTTTCAACTGCTATACCTAAAACTGGATTAATGTTCTACAAGTGAAGAGTAATTTCCTACACTTCAACAATCAGGTATTTTTCCTTGTTCCACAAATCAGCTTGTCCCATAGTCAGCCCCACAGCAACAAGATCCTGTAATGACCCTTAAAACTGCTAAAAATGGCAGGTGTGAGAAACAAGTTAATGGAAGTTGGCTTTTGCTGGGCATTACATGAATTGATATTACATTATTAATTATATTATTGATTAAATATTATGATGTCAGTAGTGAGATAGTGATACATGTTGTGGAGTGGCTGATGTTGTTGCAGTGGCCTAGTTGCGAGGCTGGTTTTTGTGAGGATGGCTTTGTGTGTTGTGGTGTAGGTTTGTGAGTTTACACTGGACAGACTGTTGCCGGCCAAATCTTCGAGACACGACCTTAAAAAGAGCAGAATTTCATCCAGTGATGGCCCTGAGGACCACAGTGACAAAACTGCATCAGCACCGAGGAGAGTGACACAGACTGAGACTATGTAAAATCAAAATAAATATGCATCAAGCTGATACAACACCAGGGGTATAAAAGGCAGATGTATAAAATTTCACAGATGAGCCATGCTCCCAGCCCTGCCCCTTTTGCTTTGTGAACTTTCTTATTGATCTCAATAAAACTTTTATAACTCATTCCCACTCAGGGTCTGAGTCATTTATAACAGCAGGAACCATTCTTTTCTCCATACAGCTTCCTTACCCATCCATAATCATTGCATCCAGAGTTGTTTCTCCACTTTCATCTGGGCTTCCTCCGTATCCCACGCTCCCATCGCACTGATCGATCTCACACTGGCCACAGCCTCTCTCGACTGCATCCAGCTCTGAACCTCCAGACTCTAATACTCTCCAAGCTGTAATCAACATAAATAATTAAATGTCACTAGGGAAAAGTTTCCACTGCTGCCTAAAGATGGACCTGATGCAGGTGCACTACATAAGCGGATAAAAACCAGTAAACTATAAATTACAAAGTCAAAATGTAAATATGAATATAACCAAAAGAATGTAAAGCATCACTTTTCTAAATATTTTTTTCCTGTGCATCTGGTTAGTGTTTCTGACTGAGAAACAGAGCTTTTCTTCTGTCTGAGATATTACTTATTAATAATTATCGCAAATTCTCTATATCAAATACCCTTCTCTGCCCCAAACCAATCATTACTTTATCACTGCTTGTTTAAAGCTTTCTCCTGGGAGAAGAGAGAGGGAAAAAAATCTTTCAACTCAAAAAAAGAAAAAAAAAGCCAAAAAAAAAGCTGCTCTCAAAATCTTCATATGAGAATATTAAGTGTCCAACTGCAGAATAAAAGGGTATAAACCCACATCAGTAACTACATAAGCACTAAACGCACATCAGTAACTACAAAAGCAAAGTGAAAACTATATCTAAGAAATTAAGTCTCCACATTCTCCTGTTCAATTCGTGATCTTCTATTCTTCAGGATCTAGATCATGGTGCAGCTTTTTAAGACATTACAGATGTGTCAAACGACATGACTTGAATACAGTGAGCCTGAAGGCATTGCACATCAGGGATTTCATAAGGATGGACCTCAGGGTAGAGGTGCTTGAATTTGCTGCCACCGACAATCACACTCCTCCCTACTCCTATTTGTGCTGACTCTGGTGTTCTGCCACCTGACAGACCCAGCACAGGGGAGGCAGCACATGCACTCAGGCCAGCTCTTTTTGACAAACAAAACCACCTCAAGACGCCTCAGGATCACAGATGCTGCATCCCAACTACATGAAGTTGCCTGCACCAGGAAAAATAGACTTAATACCATGCATCCAAATCCACATATGCCTGCCTCTATTATAAACTTCACTGTGAGGAGTATTCTCTGATTCCTATTACCTTTATTGCCATGAGCAGTCTTAGCACAGGCCTTCAGAGGCTGCAAAGCAAGGGCCTTGCAATTTTCATGAGTGTATTTCACTTCGGACCATTCCAAGGCTTTATCGGTAACTCATTTCACAGGCAACCATTATATAGTAAGGGGTTATTTACAACTCAGCTGCAAGAAGATAATCTGCAAGTCTTTAAAAATTACTATTCACAGCTAATGTGTGTTACCATTGGAAAGTCTTCGACTGTCAATAACACATCACAAAACAGCAGAGTTTCAAAGAAATAACGACCTAATTCTTTAGGGGGCAAGAAGGAATCTCAAAAAAAAAAAAACAAACCAACAACCCAAGAACACCAAAACCTTTAAAAAACATTGCACGATAGTGCAAACCACATTATTAGCAGAAGTTTGTCTTTGATCTAGCTTTTCCGCAGTTCATAACTACCCTCTTTAGTTTTTGTGGGTTTTGGTACGGGATTTTTAGCGTNGGTTTTGGTAAGGGATTTTTAGCGTGATTTCCCAACATGCAAAGTGAAACCATCTGCTCGCCGGTTCCCAGCAGCAGAAAGAAGAAACGGCAAGCTCCGGGACTCTGCCCTTCCCATAGGAAGGGTAACCCTTTCCAAGCCGGCCGAGGCACCTCCCCGCCGGCAGCGGGGCTGGCTCTGAGCCGTGACGAGCAGCGCGGGGAGCAGAGCCCGCGCCCCCCGCAACCAGCGCCGACTGGCAGCCGGGTCACAGCCCGCTTCTGCTGGCCGCACAGCAGCCTAGTGTCGCCTCAGAGACTCGTTTTTCTCAAGCAGCACCCACACCCAGCTCCGCCCGGCGAACCCTCAGCAGGAGGGTGCTCCTGGAAGGCACCGAGCGGCGCGGCATAGCACTGCCCCACCCGCCCCGCTCCGGCCCGGGCCCCCGCCGGGACACCTGTCTCTGCGGCCGTCCTGAACGCCCAGGTGTTGATGACTACAGGCAGAGCGGCAGCTGAGGCGGCGCCCGCCGGCGGCAACACAGCGAGCAAGAGGAGCGCCACCATCACTCCCGGCCAGCACCCGCCACGTCCCACCGCCATCGCCCTGCGGCCCGGCCCGGTCCGATCCGTTCCGGAGCCGTTCCGCCGCCTCCAACCAGGCGGCCCCGGCGGCGCAGGCGCGCACGGCCTGGCCGTGCCCGCGCTCCCGGGGGGTGTGTGCTGCGAATGTGACTGGGCTCCGCGCTGAATGCGGCCCGGTGTCGGCCACCGCAGTCCTGGCAGCGTTGTCTTGGCAGGGAAGAGCTAAACCCGCAGCATAGGCCGCGGCCCACACCCACAAATACAATTTGTCTTTCACAGAATCGTAGAATGGTTTGGATGGAAAGGGACCTTAAAGATCACCTAGTTCCAACCACCCTGCTCTAGGCAAGGGCACCTTCTAGGAGACCTCATTGTTCAGACACCCCTCCAACCTGGTCTTGAACTTCCAGGGATGAGGGATGCACAACTTGCCTGAGCAGCCTGTTTCAGTCCTTCACACCTACTCTTTCAAATTGAATCCATTCCCCTTGTCTTGTCACTACGTGCGCTTCTAAATAGTCTTGCCTCATCTTTCCAGTAAGTTCCCTTCAGGTACCAGAAAGCTGCAATTAGGTCACCCTGAAGCCTTCTCTTTTTCAGGCAGAACAACTCCAATTATCTCAGCTTTCCTTCATAGGAGAGGTGCTCCCTCCTGATCAACCTGGTGTGACCTTGTTCCAACAGGTCCATCTCCTTCCTGTGTTGGGGTCCCAGAGAGCTGGATGCAGTACTTGAGGTGGGATCTCACCAGAGCAGATTAGAGGGGCAGAATCAACTCCCTCAACCTGCTGGCCATGCTGCTTTTGATGCAGCTTTTTTATGGAGTCTGGGTGTGTGTTACAGCCAGCCTGCTTGTGCAGGGTCCCCACCTTGCAGTGAAATTGGCAGTGGTGCTGGAGTGCTGGAGCTGAGCTGTGATGGTGTTGGGGGGGCTGTGCAGCAGCAGGGCTGCAGGGTGGGAGTGATCTCCCCCTGAGCTCATGAGATCCACTTGCAGCATCTTCATGTACTGCCTTACTAACAGGGATGTCTTTGTCAAAAGTGCCTTATAGCACAGAGACGTTTCTGTGAAGGGCATTTTCTGGGACCTACTACAGCCAGATAGTTTAGAGAAAGTTTGTGAAAAGCCTTATTTTACAGAAATCATAAAACGTATAACAAGTAATTTCTTAATTCTGCCCTTGCCATTCAAGCTCTTCATGATAAACAATTAGCAATAGTTTAAAGCCATTTGACCCATTGCTGTAGCACTCTGACAGTTTCCAGTTCCAAAGGCTTACCTGCTGTAAGTGCAATTCACTGGCTGGTGTTCAGTGCGGATTAGGTTCAAGGAGCTGCTGATAATCAACCAGCTATTATATCTGAACAACATGAAAAAAGGTGAGTCCTGCTTCTATGTGGATATAAAATATTTTTTTTTTCAAATACTCTTTTAGCTTGTCCTCGTTACTCGTTTTCAATACATAATGAGCCAAACTCAATTACACTTTAGCAGCAATGTCGTTGGTCTTGTATTTCTACTAAGAGGGCATACTTGGACCTCATGTGTGACAACCTGAGCTTTGTAGGCATATATAAATTGTGAGTGCATCCAAACTGGTATAAAAAGCCCAAAGAAATGTTGTTTTCATTGTAACAGAACGTTCCACAGTCTTTGGAATTAAATGATTGCCACAAAATAAGTATATTATCCTTTATAGCAGAAGTTGCAAAATAATCAAATACAGTATTGGGTTTGACTTCAGTGACAGTATGGCCTTGGTTTCAGCCATTTCCCAAAAGCAAAACTACAAGTAATCTAGAAAAATTTTCACTCAAGTAAATACTGTTAGCTGGTTTATTTCTGCTATTACTGTTCTTATTTTTGTCACGTATTTCTGTGTAAAGCTGTTAGGCAAGGGAGATAGGCCAAAACACAGATCCAAATTAATATTAGCTGAAGGGAAATAGAGAAAAATATTTTCAGGAAATAAATTCAGTAATAAGTAAAAAAAAAATTATCAAACACATTCATAAAGTGGATACATTCATGATATTTTTCAAATACAGTTTTCTTTTTTTGGGATAAAATGCGCTGTTATGAAAGAAAACCACTTTAATATGGGTGTCATTCAAGTTAAAGTATTGACTGTGATGGTTTCATCTGCAGGCTGAGCCTGCACAGCTGTGGAGAGAATGTTTTGTATGACTTGAAACAGCATAACTTTATGCTTTGAGGCTCATGCAGAAATTCAGTTGGTTTCATTTCTGTGGCAGGCTTTCTACCTCTCACTCAAATGTGAATGACTTCCTGCTAGAAATAAATGCTTTCTTGAATCCATGTTTTACTATATACAATGCTATTTAATAACACTTTATATTTTTATACTGTGTGTGAACAAACAAAGCAAACACTACTTTCAGATACACTGTATAAAACCAACAGCAAAGTCAATAAAATACTCTTTATATGTGCTGAAAGCTAAGGAGAATTTGAGCAGTGTCTGTCCAAAACAACTCTGCAAGTCTGTTCTGCTACATCCACGGGCTCTTGATTTATGTTCCGTCTCTCACATAACGTACTTTAAAGTTGGTCTTGGGATTCAAAAATTCTTTATATTTCCTTGAAAATTACCTGTTGTTTTATATCAGTCCTTCCTATATCAGCAGAGGAAATTCTTCATCTGTTTGTCCCCTATACTTACTGTTATCTTGAGTGACCATAGCCAAGATAAAAGGTGATGCTAATAAGCTTTTGTCTCTGCTGCTAAAAAGCAAATAAATTTTTCTACAAGAATTTTTGTTCAAATGTATAATATTGAAAGAATATTCTAGAGAAAGGCCTGTATGGACCAGAGATTACTGAGAGGATCTACAGCAGACAACACTCCGACTGGATGGCACTGAGTAATTAATGAAAGCACAGGAGGAAATTCACCTCTTTCACTGAGAGGGTCTGTTCCTACAGTGACCAAATTCTGACCTCAATTATATCTGTGTGACTTAATCTAGCACCATCTGTTAAAAAAATGCATGCCTAGCTCCTTTTTGCTGTCTCAAATTTTCTGTAAGTGTGCTTTGAAATCTAATTAAGTTTTGTAGTTATATAGTTATATAATTTGTTTACATTTTTAGTTTCATTTTAGTTACTTTTTTAATACTAACATAAACACATGAAAAACAAATATGAGTATAATTTCCTTAATACAAGCAATCAAGTTTGATTGGCACTTGCTAATTAAAATATATTTTTAAATAACAGTGTGTGGTGGTTTTCTCTTCTGAGTGATTTGTAGAAACACTGTACTCTTGGGTTTTAAAATCCCGTTTATTTTTTTCTCTTCCGATCCTTTTTTTTGGCTCATAATACATATGTTCACTCATTCACTGAGCTTGTTTTATAGTGGCTTCTATGTCTCCTACTTAAGCTCAGCCATGTAAAGCTTGCTAAGGTATCACATCCCCATAATGTTCAGTGTAAACTGAAACTTCAGTTCAACTATTGTAAAACTTTGAAGACAGGTTTTATGAATGTGTCTGAGAAGTAAAGAGCAAGTTCTTACTCCGTGATGTCTGAACTGGATATATCCACAGCACTGCAAAGTTTCTTAACCGCTGAAGAAATGTGCAAATCAGGTCAAGGTTGTTTTGAGAATCTGTTTCAGCAATGTACCAGCCATTCAATTAATGTCCTTTAGAAGTTCCACTGAAGTCTGATACCAATCAGAGGGGTTATTAAGTGGGAAATGAGTCTTTTTTGACTTCAGACTGACAAACTAGAATCTCAAACAAAAATCCTCTTGGTAACATTTGACTAACTATATTTTAAGACAAGAGGACTGAGATACAAAGCAGAGAAATACAAAGTTATGACCTACCAGTACATTTTGAAGTTCATTTTTGTATCAGAAATTGATCTCCTCTACTGATTAAATCATAAGATATCATGTCTAGAGGCAAAAGGGCAAGCCAATAGTGAAGCAGCAGGTGTGAGTCTGAATTTACTTTGTGAGGCTTTAGTCTTGGTTATATGAATATAATAATCTCATCCTTTTCTGATGACACAAGTGAATCACCACAATGTAAAGGAGACTAGGTAGGTTCGAACAAGAGCAGAATTTTGCTTCAGATTTTGTGTTTTTATTCTAAATAAATGTTTCTCAAATTGTAGAAGGTTTTATTTGAGAGAAAAGAGCTGTTTCATGCATATGCTATCACCTTTGATTTTCACTTTTGGAATAATGTTATAACTTAGACTCATAACATATCCTACATAAATATCAATAAAAATTCTCTTCCTAGTTGTCTTCTCTGCAGGGTTCTGATTTTACAATTACTATTTAGACTTGAAAGGAGAGGCTACATTGTTTTTGTAGCATAAATATGAATGCAGATTTGAATAAGTAATAGTTAAAGTGACTTTTCAGATCCTTACTGCTATTGGTGACCCCACTGGCTTCATTGGAAAAGTATCTGGTAAAAGACTACTCCCTTGGTGGCAGCAGCACCACTTTTTAAGCTATAAGGCACGTAGGGCTCTTGCCTGGAGCTCTATGCTGTGCAGGGACCTGGCCATATGAGAAAAAAGGGGTGCATATCTAACCTACTGACCTGCAACTCACTTGGTCTCTAATAACACATGTAACGGTGTGTGAGACACCATTTCTGAATTCATGAATTACATTAGTCTCTGGTCATTGTTACGTTGTCTTGACTTTCATGAAAATATTAACATACACCTTTACAGAGAAAAAAAAATCTTAAAATATTAAACCGAAATATCGTTTAACTAAAATTGCTAAATTTAGTCAAGACCAGCGTCTTTATTGTCTGATAATTTTCCTAATATTCTGTACTCTTTATTTAGAAGAAATCTAGATTTGCGTCAAAATTTAACAACCTTGTCAATCACTATGGAAATAACATCACTTAGGCTTTACTTAAAGGGGCTGTAAGACTTGATTAAGAGGTAGATATAATGTACTGAAACTATGGTGTTACCATAGACTTCCATTCAAACAGGACTTAATTTTGAGCTGCTCTGGTACCAAACACCTCTTTTGTGACTTGATAAAAATGATCAAGCTTTTAAATAGAATTAATGCTGTTTGGATTTGGGGTGTAAAGAGAATTTGCTAGAATTTTCACTTAAAATATATATCTGCATAAGCACTACACATTTCTTATTAAGGTGAATTATGTTACCAGCTTTCCCTCTATTTATCTAAATGTATTTGATGTGTTGTATGTTCTACCATGTGCTGTTTTGTTCCTGTGTATGAGGGACAGCTGTGTAGCTTGGGGGAATATCTGTTGAGCTGGCTGTAGCTGACTATTTTTCACCTGGAGATTCAAATTCATAATCACAAGCAATACAAATATAGGAGTGTCTAATATTTTGCTGGAACTACTCTATGAGCTTGTTTACATGAAGTCTATGTTGATACTAGCAGATGTATTTTTGCTTGGATTAGCCTTTGTACTGACAATTAATTCACCAGAAAATACCCAGGATTTTCATGTTTATGATGCCTTACATAATACCACTAATTTATCATGTATGATTCTCCTGTAAGCAGAATTACCAGAGATGTAGTGTGAAAAGACATAGTTTATATTTGCAAATATATATTTGTACTATATGACATTTCAAATATATGACAGTTTGCAGTACAGTCATGGAGTAAGTCTAGATGTACAAAATTATTTTAAGCTGCTGACTCATGCTTTGGTTCCTGACCTACAAGCTATGTGGAAAGTGGCTTGGCCTATGGCTAGTTTCTGAAAAACTGACTTAAACCAAAGATATCCCTTTGAAATATGATCCCCTGAACAGACAGCAGTGAACTAATTGACGTGGCTTTTAGGGACCTGGTTCAGTGGTGGACTTGGCAGTGCTGGACTAATGGCTGGACTTGGGGATCTTAAGGGTCTTTCCCATCCTAAATGATTTTGTGTTCCTGCTAGTCCAGACAGAACACCCTGAATTTAAATAGAATAACAGTAACAGACAGGCTGACACACTGTCTCTAGATCTGCATCTCCTATATTGGAGAGATGTGCAGAACAATCTGACCCCATGTATCTTTCACATGCATCTTTCACATGTATCTTTCAGTTATATCCATGCATAAATACATTCAGAGGACTCTATCTCCTGGCATGCACCAGTGCCTGCACCTGTGCCTGCACAGCTACAGAGCATCTCTAGGGAAGACTACTGAAAAATTAAGATTTAGCGTGGCTGTGAGATTCACTAAGGAAGAGCAGCACACATTAGAGAAGAGAGAGGATGAAAGAGCTATCTAGAATGAGTATGGAAGACTCAAGTACTGCCACCCTGCTTCTTAAGAGCCTTCATTTCTACCTATCAAAATCATATTAAATGAACTTCCTTGAAACATTTCTCTATTGTACCTTTCTTTTCTATGTCTATTTTAAAAATTAGGATCTCAGTGCAAAAAATGTGTCTAAAGATATTTTGTGCACCATTAAAGAATTGCATGCATATAATACTACTACTACTACTACTACTACTGCTACTAATAATAGTAATGGTAATAACACATAAATAACAGATAAAGCATAGTTTCTTCAGAAAACAAAAACATATGACAGCTAAAATGCTTTTGAAAATGTACCCATTTAATGTATTTTCATCAAGCCACAAATTACTGCATGTATGACACCAGGGATGAGAAGTGTGGAATCCTGAGGTATTGCCCTTGCCCTGTGTTATAACAAATGGAACAAAATGTGGCTGATTTTTCCATATAATTAATATTGTTAATTTAAGTTTTGATTTAATCCATAAGTGGTACATTATTTAATTAAATTTTGTCCGGAAGGCATATCCCAGCAAATATTACTTCAGATGAAACTACTTACAGACTTTGAGAGAAAATTTATTTAACAATCTCTTCTAAAGTTTGTTAATTTCAGTAATCCTTATATTGGAATCATGATCATGTCTAAATTATGTACTCCCTGGTTTCTACTTAAATGAGTAAAACCATTCTGGGGATGAAGATGGTTGTTGTCATATGAGTGCCACCACTTTTCTAACTCAGTTTCTAAAATTGTGTATTATGTTTTATTCATTGTTATTACCAGAATTTGATCTGATCAAATATACATTCTAATAGTGTATCATTCCCTATCAGTATGATTTTTGTTTACTGTACACACACACAAAAAGTAGAGAATTGGGGACTGTGTTATTTTTTAATACCAGAAATACTCTCCGGTGCTTTGTTAAAAATGTCTCCATCAAGGCATGATATGAATAGGCTGTTCTTTCAGATGTTAATTGAAAACAAAGGCTTCACCCCCTTTAAAGCATGACTGGTGTCATTTCAATTTATGATGTTTAGCATCTCAGCAGTTTCAGTTTTCCTTATTGTACATTTTCAAAGTTAAACTGTTACTGTTTTTATCACTGCAGTTTTTCTAAAGATGTGTGGACTGCTATACTGTTGTATATTCTGTCTTCTGATATGTTCTGTGACACACCTATTAAGTATGTATGATAAATACGTAAAATACATAGAGGCTAAGTCTGTACAGTATATTGATAAAAAATCTGGAATATTAATCAGGCATGAAATGGATCAAATAATGTGTTGTAAGTCTGTAGTTTTAGAAGTCTGACCTTTTTCCCCTGCAATTAATTTTTGTTTGTTAAGAGACATGCCAACAAAAGTGTCGTCTTTGACTAGTGTTTACTCCCAGAACTGTACAGGCTTTAGTTATAAGCAATCCTCTGCTTGTGTTTAAAGAACTTACATTCATTATCTTTGCACATATTTGGCTTTGAAGTAGCAAATATAGACTCCTGCTAGTCTACGGATAGTATGGTATTATGATTCCGTCTGCAGTCTGTAAGAACTAGCAGATGAAAGGGCATTTTATTTCAGTGTCTCACTCATAAAACCAGATTTCTGTCAAGGAGAAAAACAGATTACAGACCAATCCATGTAATAAACGTAATACCCAGAAGCTGAAAAATGTGTCTAAAATTTATAATAAAATTCTCTTGGAAACCAGATGGGACATGGGACTTCCTCTCCATTTGGCATTTTAAGATATGTGTGGACTTTCAAGCAGCATTTTTCATTGTTTTACTTGAGAAACAGAAGCAGCATCTTGTTCTGTACACTGTATGTATTTGACTGTGTTCTGATTATTTTATAAAAAGAAGGAATTAATCCAGATTAGAAGGTATGCCTCTGAAAATGACTCTTGATCAGCAAATGACTTAGCAATTAGGTGCATGGTGGGATCAGCTGCCTTAGGCTCTATTGTCCTCTACTGCTTAGAGGACAATTAAGATTGTAAATATATACATGCATAGAGACTAACAGGCTTTGAGGACAAAATATTATAAATTGTATCTTAACATTTAATTGCTTCCTGATGCTTGTATATATCCACTTAAAATGGAGGACATAATTGCAAGGAACTTCTATCATTTCCAGCTGCTAGTGAAGCATACTTTGCTTTTTTACTACTCCTGTATTGTGAAATCCTAATTTTGTAATCCTCAACAGCACTAGGAAGAACATCTGGGATCACATACATGCCACCAGTAATTTACACTTGTTTCATGTTTATTAGTCATTGTATTTTTGTATGGATGTATCCTTCTGTATAGACACAGTTACAAAATATCACAACAGCTATTTCTCTGTAACAATGCAGAGTTTTCCAAACAGGTGATCTCTGTCATGTAAGTAATTTTGTCATCTTTTGCTTAGGAACTGAATGTTTCCTGTTAGAAAAAGTAATGACAAACTGGTCCTTGAACTTCTGAAGTCATGAGCTTGCCTACTTGGTGGAGAGTGCTGGTGAGGAAGATGTCTGTTGGCAAGTCAGAGTGATGAAGTGCAATCAGAAATTTTCAGTACAACACTGCCTTATTCCTTCATAATTTCTGATTAGCACATTTTCATGTAGTCTTCTCTTTTCCGGCATTGCTGTGTCCCAATGTAAGTTCTGAAACAGCCTTGAGCATGACATAAAAGCTCTTATGGTAACTGACAAGATATCACTTGCAATTTGTCAGTCCAGGAGGTTTACCACAGATTTTTTATCTGTGCAGTCTTTCTCAGAAGTCATGGGAAATCTTCTGGTAGGCCAGCTTGTTGGCAGCAGAGTCCAAGTAAGCAGCATAGTCTGATGAGCACTATGTGTTCAAGCAGAATTTGGATTGCTTCGTCACTCTTAAGAAATTAGATTTTTAATGTTATCTAGGAACAGGTGGTTTGATGGGAATCATGGCAGACTACACCACATAAAGGTTTCCCTACTTCCTTGATAATGGGGGCAGTGCACAACTATTTTACAGGGTAAAACTGATGTCCATCAGTTATGCATATGTGCATAGTGATTAGGCAGGGCAATACACACATGCACAAACACACACAGGCACGAGGATTAACATGGTCAGTGAACACCTGGCCACATGGCTATCAAAAGGGAGCTATAGATGGCTATTTTAAGGCTATCTCTATCATAAAACTGCTGCTGTATACTCAATTTTTTTAAAAGTTGAATTTCTGAATTTATTCACTAGGTGGCAATATAGTATGTCATTTGTCCAAAATTTACAGCAGAGTGGAACTAATCAGAAATAACTGCACTACATAGATGTTTTATACTGGATTGCAATAAAGAAATGTTCATTAATTCCTAGTCTATTTTAAAAAAAATATGCTCACAGAAATATGTACTTTATTTACAGCCTAAGTAGAAAATGAGGTTGTTGTAGATTGCAAAGCCCTAAGAGTCACATGGACCCAGTGGACCCCATCATCTCTAGTACTTAGTTTGGAAGTGCCAGGGCAGGGGTGGAGTGTGGTGTAAACAGGAGCACGTGTAGCTCAGTTACCTCAGGGGAAAGAGTTCATTTCAGTCAGTTAGAGAAACCTGATTACAGACAGGAATTAGAAATATTTTATTAGAATGAGTTGCTGAAGTATATGTGCTCTGATCATATCAGAGCTGTAAGCATCGATGTGAAAACTGATTCGCAGCAGAAAAAAAATGTGTATAGCTTTGTCTATGTCTTGGAATTCTCTTTTGTAATGCTGATGATTTAGAAAATGCCCAGAGGAGTCTCAAAGATGTGGGATAGAGATAGTAGCTGCACCAACCTAGTGACACTGGTAAGAGCTGTCTCCTGGAGACCTATGGCAAAATGAGGTCTGCATTGTGGGACAAGAAAGAGGACACTGCAGAGCTGGAAACAGCCATTAGAATCAGTTGCAATCCCTCTTTTAGACTCACTGTGCAGGGAGTGGATAGGCTGCCTGAGGGACTGCCTGTGCAATGGATAGGCTTCACTTCAATATTAAATCTTCCTTTTATAGACATAAATGTGAAGAGTTAAATAAAAGACATTCTGTTTTATAGAACCAAGTTGTTATTTTTCTCATTTGTCTTGTGAGTTAATGAATACTTTATGTCAGTCAGATTCAATTTTTGTTGGTTTTCAGAATGTCCTCATGCAAGGCTGTTTGCCTTGTTTTCTGTGGACAGCCTTTTGCTTTCTCCAGTTTCATTATGTGACTTGACCAGTTAATTTTTTGTCTTTTAAGCTGTCTGTACTTTTGACTAGTAAAATTGGCAAAGTTTATATTTAGAAGGGTTTGCTGCCATGATGCTTTATAACCCTGATAGTTTAGTCTGTCTGACCCAGAAATCTTTTGTCCTGAGCACTTGCTTCTGAGTCAAATTGTCTCAATTATACCTCCATTCATTTGATGGATTGTATTCCTGCTGTAATTCTCAAATAGACAATAATTATTTAGGACATTTAATTATTTTTGGATTAGGCCTGTCATGTATCTCAGAATTTCCAGTGCTTTTGATTCGTGTCTTTTATAGGACAAACTAAGAAATTATTTATTGCTAAAATGTATGTTGCAAATTTAGGAGAATTTAGAATTTATTCTATATTTTACATTTCTTTTTGCTGTCCATATTAAAAAAAAAACCAAATTCCCAAAATATCAAATGTCTTTTGCAACCAAAAGTGCCTGTTATATTGGGGACAATGAGGCCCAACCCCACCAGAACATTATAAACCCTGCTAAAATCTTTCCTTGTCATTCTATTTTAATAGAGAAGTCCACTGGCAATATAATGCAGCAAAAATTTGAGAGCTAGGCATGTTTTGGATTGTTAGGGTATAACTGATGATTTGACTTAAATGATTTTTTCTCCCTATTGTCTCTTGGTTTTGATTATTTACTGTACCTTTTGTTAAGTTTACTGTCTGTTGTCATCTTCCTTTGCATTTCTTCTGTACAGGGGCAAAGTGGAGACACCAAACTGTGCTGTGACACGATCCATCATTACTGCATTGTGAGGCTTGCAATATTTATTATTTCTCTTGAAAGTTCACTTTGTGAATCATGCCATTAAGAAAGAATCTCACTTAAACAAAAATACAAAATTTTATCTTCCTAGTAGGTGACAAATTTTGATCATATGACTTGAAAAGCTTTTAAAAACAGTTGGCTAAAGATAAATATAAAATTATTATGGTGTGTAAGAAAAACTTTCTGCTTTGGGCTCAGGGTGATTGCTGAATCCTGGACATTCAGGAGACAAACAAAAGAGATTTTAAGCAAAGGAAAAGCATTCAAAAATACTAGCAGGCAAAATTATCCTGTGCATTGTTGATTTCAATGAAGCTGACTTTTCAAGTTGCAGCTAAGAAAACATCTGCTTTTTGGTAATAATAGAATTAGTGCCCTGCTTGAACATAATGTATGCCTAAGAAAGGCTAGCACTCCTAGGATATGGAAGTCAATAGTATTTACACTATGCATACTGAGGAATGAAACTGGTCAGAGGTTTCTTGCAGGACTCACAGGGCTTTTGAGCATTGATAAAAATTCTTGGTGAAGTATGAAAATGGTAATAGCAAACAATAGCAACTGCTTGGTTTTTTATCCATTCAAATCCATATTTATTGAGCTGAGCAGAACTGCTGTTACCTTTAGCCAACTTTACAATTTTACAGAATGGAGGAATTAGGACGGAAAAAAACCCCAACCCTGACTTATGTCAAAGATATAGAAGATAAAGGAAAGCTACAAAGTTAACAGTTTTGACTTTATTTTTACTGGTTCTGTTAGAGGAAAATATGTTATGCTAGATCTGACAGCCCAAGAAGGGTGAGGCTCCTGTAGTATCCCCAGGTCCAACAAGTAACAAGTCTGAAAATGTTTTCCCTGTATGCACAAGCACATGGAGCACCTTAATATACCACCCACCTCTGTATATACAGGGCCTGCCACTTGAAAGTTTTTATTTTGGTGGCAAACTTGAAGTGGTATTATGAAACATATTGGATTTTCTGGTACATACCCCAGTAATGTAGGTACAGAACTGTTGAGTTTTTTTAAAATAGCAGAGAAGACTCTCACTCTTCTGAATACTTAAGAAAATGCGGCCCAATATGCTTGCAAGAAATTCTGAGCATAGGTCCCAAGGGGGCAAATCTTGAGGACTCTAATCTGTTTTCATTTGGGCTTGACTCTGATAAAAGTCGTACTTGCTCCTGTGTGGGTTTTCCCTGAAAAAGCACTGTGCAAGACTTACAATGCCAAGACTCAGCCCGCAAAAATTATTAGCTCAGGTCAGAGTCTAGGCTTTCGTATATAATTTATCTGTCACTTACTTATGTTATAAAAGTGCAGAGGTGATAAAGAAGTCATCTCTCAGGTCATGTAGCAGTTTAAACTGCTGTGTCTCTGATGAAGCATTGTAGACAAAAGGGGATAATAAGATCCAGGGGAAGATAGAAGAGTAGAAGTAAAAAGCTTGCACAGCTATTGAAAAGAAGACTTACATTATTTTGCTACAGACTCCATAGGAGCATCTGATCCCCATTTCTTATGAAGTGTAGTTCTGACTGCCCCAAAATTGCTTTAAACATGAAAAAGATGAGACCACTGTGCTTAATAATGCTGTTAACACAATGTCTGAAGATTTGTCCCTTCTCTGTGCTGCACATAAATACTGCTTGATCTTCATCTGTGCAAAATGTAGAGGTAAACTTTAATTGAGGGCTTTTCTTTGGGGATCATGTGCATTCAGGGGGAGCAAAACTCCTATTATCAACTGAGAAATATAACACATTTGAGAGCATTGTCACATAGAGATACTGAAACGTTAATTCATGCTTCTGTGACATCGTCTGGATTACTGTAATTTCCTGCCTGCAGGTCTCACTCAGCCCTCCTTTCACAAAATAAGAACTTGTACAATAATGTGACCACTGAGATTTCAGGGATATACAATACCTGGTCATCATATGTCTCTGTACTGATATCTCAGTACATGCCATTAGGTACCAGATCGATTTGAAGATCCTGGTGATGTGTTTTAAAACACCACATGTATCCAAATGAGTTTTTGCTTCCCTATTGTCCAGGTCCAATTTTGCTGAAGTGTAAAAATGTTGTGCTTTCATTTGTTCGGAGAATTACAAACCACTGTGTCCCATACCTTCTTCATGCAGCTGTGGAATGTACTTTGTCAGAACAGATTTGGAGTGTCAGTCTTGTCATTGACTTGAGGTCAAAACTGTGGTGTGTTGCTTAACTTTTCTTTCTTCGCCAGCATTTCTTCACCAGCATCTATTCATGTTTAGTAGAACATTCTAGGGTTTCCTTTTCTTAAAACTTTTTCAGAATTGAAACATTTTTATCAGAGGACTTTTCAAGTGCCAGTAGGTGTTGGCATTTCTGATGTTTTGAGAGGCACAAGAAAAATTTTAATACAAGGAAACTTAAAAAGTAGCTAAAGTGTTTCTAATACAGATGTTTTCTGTCAAAGGGGTGCACCTACCTTACCTACAGTTTTTGTATATCCCAGGTAGGACATGAAAGACTTTAATTAAAACCTTTAGAAAGATCTTTAGTTATGCATTTGTGCTCTTTCTTCCTTCTATATTTCGGAATAGGATAAAAACCAATTTTCTTATGATTGTGTACTTCACACAAATGCCTACAGAATTTGCTGTGCAAACAAGACCTTTTTGTCTAAAACAGCTTAAAATATCAGTTTTCCTTTGAAAATTATTACACAGCTTTTTTGGCTGCTATAGTTTCATCTTTATTCTATGCCCATATTTACCTCTTCTGCCCATTACTTGTTGCTCATAGTAGACACTGACTACAATTTGAAACATAATGTACCTAAGCGTGATTGCTAAGCAGGAGTAGTGGAAAATATCGTCCCAGGGGAAGGGATTTTCACAGAAATCAGTTCATATTGGCAGATTGACACCTAAATAACCTTATGGATTGACCCCTAAGTATTTTATCATTCCGCCATCCTTGCTCATATCAGGAGACTGTGTATTTTTCTTTAGGTTACTTTTCTGTCATTTTATAGCACTTACCTTTCAATACAGGTATTCTATTACATGCGTATGTAACATTTCTTTCAAAGCCAGGACACCTTTTTTTAATTTAGCCCAGCCTCTAGTCTCTTCTTGTCAGTTGCAGTTTTGATGATTGGGACAGGATAAAAAGTGTTATCCTCCAACATAGCATATATCATCTACAGTAGATGAAGAAAGGCCAGAGTATTAAACTTCTGCAAAAGTTCAATATACTGGTAGCAGCCTTGCTAAATTTTCCAAGTGTTGCAGCTTCCAAGTGTAAAGTGCTTGGTTTCTCAGTTAAGAAACAGAAGTGTTGTAAAATGCTAGGCCATGTGTTATGTCCCAAAAGACTAACAAGGTCATGCTTCTATGGAAGGTTTTTTATGACAAAAAAAATGTCTTTATCATCATTATAGACTTAAAGGTTTCTGTGTTGTGGATTTTTGTGCTTTACATCTCCAGTGGTATTAAGCAGGGCTGGATTTCACAAGGTATTAGGTCCTGGTGTCATTTGGAGACATTTTATTGCTCATAGTCCTGTTCAATCTTAAGTGGTTTGTGAAATGTTCTATTCCACATAAAGTGTACTGATATTCTTGTTTGACCCTGAGTGTAAAGGAGGATGTATCATCTTCCTTGCTGTGCTTGTTCATTTTTGCACTTCTACGTTTTAATTATCTCCAGCAGTTGAACTTTTCTGTGTTTGCCCCTATGTCTGTATTCAAGGCCAAATTCAGAGGTGGTGTGTGTTACTCAGGGCAATTCAAAAGGTCCCTTTAGATTCTGCCAGATCTATTTATACCACCTCTATCAAGGTATAACATAATCTGCAATTTACATACCAAGGAATTGTAAGAGCGTTTCAATTTAAATAACAGAGACTCTTCTTTCATTTACACCTACTCATGAGCCCTTTTTATGAAAGCTGTAATGAGTTGGATTGACATCTGATGAACAAAGGGCAATTGTTTTCAATGGAAAAGAAAAATAGTGCTCCAGTAGTTTTTTGAAGCATCTTTTCACTCTTATCATTGTGATTTCCATCTTCCTGGGTTTGGTGAACACTTCCAGTGTTTCATCCAATGAATTGATATTGATCCCTGCAAGTCAGTATTTTGCAGCTGTGTGGAGGAAAAGAAAAATATACTCTTTTTTCTTTTTACTCTTGTAGTGTTGCCTGAATATATTTATGTCCAGTTTTTTGTGAATTTTGAATGGGTTTTTGTCTGTCTCTGGTTTAGATGATTCCATGCTTTTCTCCTGCTAGTTTGCTTTGCTTGGTGTAATATCCCTGGTCAGGACGATTCTGGGAGTCTGGGAGTTAAAGTATGTGGACATTCAACAGGCTTAGCCAGCTTGTTAGAATCATGACCTGGATTTTACTTTGTATTTTAGAGGTAGGATAAATCCTATCATTTTTTTTTAAGTCTTTGTGTGCTAAACATGTTTCATACTTCTTTTCAGATAAGATATAATTGCAATGAGAGGGAGCATTTAGAAGAGCCTTGTGTTGGGCTGTGTTACCTATGTTTTTTGCCAGTTAGTCTAAGTAAATATTCCTTCTGAGAGGTGAAGTATGAGGCAATAGGTTTACAGCCTGAAGAAGATAGAGGGGATGGAGAAAGGAAGAGGAAACTCGGATGATCTTATTTCCTCTAGTCAACAGCTGGAAATCAGTACTAATAGTACATTCTGTCTGTTCCTCACCTCCCAGACTATATGTGTGTGTTTGAACAGTTGTTTAAAGGGCAAGATCATCTGGCATTAGATCCTGTCAATTAGAGAGGAAAGGATTTTCACTCATTTCCCTCAGCTTTGTGGACTTCTCTCCTTCTTGCTGTATGTTATACCACTTCTCATCTGAAGATTAGCTGTGTTAGAAAAATATTAGCGATCACAAATGTTGTCCTACTCAAACTGTATGTTAACTGGAACTGTTCTTCTGATATTTGACTTAGCAATTTTCAGCTCTGTTCTGCTGACTCTGTTGTCTGACCTGAGAACAGATCTGTATTATGGCTGCTGAGAGTATTAAGGCTTCTCAGTAATGCAGGCAGGCTCTGGCTAACCAAAACATTTTGTTCACATTTGTGGACTTGAAAGTGTCTATAAAGGAAAGAATTATAATTTTTTCTAGAATCCTTTATGCAGCTTCAGACTGTCAGTTTGTCTCAAAAATGTTAAAGTCTCATTTTGGTACTTTTATCTTTTTAAAATAAGTATCTTGCTATTTTATTTTTTTTCCTGAAAGAACACAATCTTTGTATCATATTGATGTTTCATGTTAGAAACCTGCATCCTGGATTTGAATGACATACTTTGGCTTCTCTGCTAGCTCTCTGAGTTTTAAATAGCTGTTAGCACTCTATTATGCAAAACTGAAAATTAAATATTCCTGCGAAATACTCCATGAAAAGCCCCAATCATAACAAAGATCCTCTGGAAAAGCTGCATATTCTTTTCAAACTTTACACTGGATGCTGAGGCAAAGGCAAAATCTCAAACATCTGTATTTCAGATGTTAAAAACAATTGCATTTTTTGCAAGTTCAGGCAAGCTTGTGATACTAATGTTTTGGGTTTTTTTCACACATCTCCTTGTCTTCCTAGGTTGATTGAATAGGCTTGTACTGCAGTGGCCATCCTGCTGCCTTGAACTGTGTATCTTCTGAGTTTGTTAAATGTATGGTTTCATATGCCACAAGAAAGGAAGAAAGCAGATGAATGCCTGATTAGTTCTTTGGTCATGTAGAAATAGCTTTCTTGTGCAGAAATAGCGTTTGAATGTGACTCAAAATACATACTGTCTTTTTAAATCACTGAGTCCAGATTTGCATCCTGCAGGGTGTCATTTGCAGTATTCCAAACAAACTCATTGCCTGTTAGTTTTGAAGGGAGCTAAAAGTACTTACTAACATGCAGGATCAGGTCCTTTATGTTTAGAAATAATAATAAGAAAATGTGTCTTACCTTCAGGGAATGCCTTAAAAAATGAAAGGGGTAAACTCACCATGAAGCTACTTTTATGCTCCTAATGACTGTGTAAAAAAGTTCCACAGGGATAAAAGGAAAATGAAGTAAATACAGCAGTGCCCCAACACATTTCAAAGCCAATATCAAATCATCCATAAAATTCTGTGAAAACAATATCCACCTAATCCACAAATGAAAGAGCTGAGATTATCTGTTGAAAAAAAAATGAATAGACCTGTGCTTATTTGGATGATAAGCATTAAAGATTTTCTCCAATCATTAAGGGTTGAGGGTTTGCTATACTCTTGGAACTAAACCTTTTAAATAACTTCCCAGTTTCCAGACTACTGAATCTTTGAAAAGTTAATGTTTTGTTATCTCCAAATACAGGAAGCTTAGCACAACAATGGCAGTTCAAAGTCTCCCAGGTAAAGAGCCTTCAAAGAGTAATTCGCAATACAAATTCATAAAAGTCAACAGTTTAGACTACTCAATTGCTTTTAAGATTTTCATCAAATGCATCTCAGCAGTTGAATCTTGCCACTGATGCCTCCCAGCTGAGTTAAAGTCAGAAAACACTGACAATGTTACCTTTCTTTTTCTGTGGATTTTAGGCAGTGAAAGATAGCAATTGAACTTTGCCTCAATTTACTTAGTATCTGATCTTTGTATATGTGACTAAATAATAAATGCGCATTACATTTCATGCTATTATAGAAGTTTTAAGATAATAATTAATAACCAGTGAATTGTTGAAATCAGAGTATACAAATATCTTCTCTGTGCAATTAAAATTCTTTTAAATATAGATAGATGCTCCCGAAGTTCTCTCTGATTTAAGAGATGTCTATTCTAAGATCAAGTTTATTTTAGAAGATATTTGGCACTTTGGGAAACATTCTAGGCTTTCCAAAAAAGGTGCACAATCTCCTCATCAGTGTGACAATACTGTGATTTTTCCATAAAGTGTAGAAGAAATTTTCCTTTAAATGGTACAGAATTGCAGCCCAGTTTTACTGCTTCAGTGTGCATTATTCTGGCAGAATGAGAAATTAACTGTATTATCAGGAAGTGAAATTTACTGCTTTGTCTGGGCTTCCTTTTCTGTCTGTTGGACAAGATTTTCACAACAGAAGTTAGTGAGACAACTTTAAGAAAATTTTTTTCTTAATTTGAAAAGTTAAAATATTATTTACTACTGATGCTTATTTCTCATCCCCATGGTAGTGATGTAATTGCTGTGTTAAGAATTTTGTGCTGTGTTAAAAACTGGATCCAAATATATTCATATGTATGTATGTCTGTATCTGTTTGATTGCATGAATACATGTGACTGAAGAAACTTATAACTGACAAATAAAAAGTTCTGCATTAATTTAAGTCCTTCTTCATTATTTTTTCAACATTTTCTGGTACTATGCTTTCAAACATATCCAAACAGCTCAATAATTTGTACAACAGTGTAATCTGCTGCTGCTGTGAGATGCTTAGACTTGCTAACTAACTTGTACATCTGTGCCTTAGAATATCAATATAATAATATGTATTAATTTAAATAGCTGCAGGGTGGTCATGAAATGAAAATAAAATATCTTTATTTTCATTTCTGTTTACAAAAGAGAAAAAATACGAGACTTTATCTGAGCCTTTGAATCCCTTGGTTATAGAAAACTACAGTATGAGATTTTTCTCATGAACTCTTGTTTTCTCTCTCTCTTTCCATCAGAAAAAGAAGCCACCACAAATCTTTAAAATACTACTTTTTTAAAACAAAATCACAACTCCTTCTGGGTGAGTCAGATATATAATGTTATCATTAACAATCAGTCATGAGGTTCAACTTGAGTTCAGGTCATCTTCTGTTTAGTCTTTTGGAGAGAACACATTTTCTGTGTGACTCCATAATCCACAGCAAAAGTGATGCAATGATGCAAAGGGGATCATTTACATTAAGCTTTCTTCCACTTGTAGAAATGGTAATGAAAGTTTCTTTTCAGGTGTGATTCTTCCTAACACATTTCTAAATTATTAATGTTCCAGGGGTACCTTGGTGAATTGACTGGAAAAAGCTGATTTCCTCACTGGGTAAAACAGAGAGTATAATTACTATTTTGTGGTTATTGTTGGTTTCTTTGGTTGGTTGTGGGTTTTTTTGTGGAGGAGGGATAGTGTGTTGATATAAAGAGTTCTCATTATTATGCTTTGCTGGCCACCGTGGCATCCACTTTCCTGCTGAACTGAACCTTTCTCACACTGGCTTATTGCAGATCCTTTTTCAAGTGAAATCTGTAGCTGCTGCTTCATCTCTTACAATATTCCAGCCAGATCCTGATGACTTTCATTGCTCAAACATTTCATCATAGGATTTTTACTAGAAAAAATCATAGCTCCTTGCAGTTATATAATTCAACCAGTCTACCGGTTAAATAACAATATCTTTAATATTAGAACCTGAATAATTTACCAACCAAAAGTCCAATCCTGCCAACACACTGATATGAGTCTTTGCCACTTGTATAGTTGGACCTGTAAAACTCATCAGAGTATTTGCATTACTGTGGACAAAGCAAGATCCAGAGCTGGTCATTAGAAGATAGAAATCATAGAGAGATAGAAAAGATAGAAATCATAATGAAATCACTTGAGGTTAGAGTGAGAGAAAGAAAGATGTAGAAATAAATAAATAAACATAAGATTTCAATTAGGGTTTCAGCAGTCAGGAGTGAAAAGAACAATGTGCTAGGATATACAAGGGATTTGCTCTCAGGGATTCATGCTGAACTTATATAACACTATAGTAATGAAAAGCTGTATGTCAGAACATGAATTGACTTCCTGCCAGTCAAAATATTTCCTTTAGCTATCACTGCAAATAAAAGAGGAATTTAGTCTTCATATAGGTTGTATTAAAATTCTTATCAGAAGGTATCTATGCAAAGTCAAAGCCAATATTGGTTTAGGATTTTACTTCTTTTTTTTTTTTTGCCTGGATTTTTCCCCTCTCCCAATCCCATCCCTTTAGTCACAGTATACAACCCACGTATCAGAGAATCACAGAGTCGCAGAATGGGTCAGGTTGGAAGGGACCACAGGGAGTCATCAGGTTCCACCTCCCTGCTCAAGCAGGATCATACTAGAACACATTGCACAGGGCTATGTCCAAGTGGTTCTTGAATATTGCCACTGAGAGAGACTCCACAACCTCTCTGGACAATCTGGACAATCTGTTCCAGTCACAATCCGTTCTGGTCTTCTGAAAGAAAAGTTCTTCCTCCTGTTCAGGTGGAACTTCCTGTGCATCAGTTTCTGCCTGTTGCCTTTTGTTGTAATGGTTGGCACCACCAAGCAGAGCCTGGCTCCATCCTCTTGGCGTCCTTCCTTTCAGATACTGACAGACATTGATGAAGTCTCCTCTCAGTCATTTCTTCTCAAGGCTGAAGAGGCACACCCTTTCCCTGTAAGAGATACTCCATCTCCTAATCATCTTTGCTGCCCTCAACAGGGTGTGCTTCAGGAGCTCCATGTCTCTCTTGTACTTGAGGAGGCCAGAACTGGATGCAACATTCCAGATGTGGCCTCAGTAGGGCTGAGTAAGGGGTGGGATCACGTCCCCCAACTCAATTTGATTTGACCCGTGGCTTTATCAGTCTGGTAAAGAACCAGAGTGTTTAATACTCTAAAACAAAAAGGGCATATACCGGAATTTTTTCAGAGTTACCCTATTATTTAAGTGCTTGATGGGAATTCTTGAAAAACAGAAGTTCTACTGGGCCCTCCTCTGAACCACTGGGTGCGCAGATACTTCATAGGTATGCCACTTTCTGAAGCTGATGTCCAAAACTGACTCAGGAATAAATGTATCACTAGAAAGTGTTGGAAAAATAAATCTATTGTACTGTAAATGGGGAAGGCAGCAAGGCATGAGATGCTCTGAATTCAAATAGAAACTGGATTAAGCACATGAGAGGGAAAAAAAACCCTAAACCCAATCCCTTCTTTATGCAATTTCACTGCAGCCCTCCTGGCTTTTGCTATCAATGGTAAAAACCTTCTCTTTCCTAAGGTTATTATTTAGGACAAATCGATCTCTATTATTCCAAACAATTACCTCTAAACATACCTGGTCTTTTTGACTCCATTTCTGAGATTCATGTCTCTGAGACAATTGCTCCATTTATCCTGAGTACTTCTTCCCTCCCCATTTCCTCAAAGCCTTGTCCCATGCTAGCTCTGCCTTCATTCCAGCTATCTGCCTCTCTTATTTCTCTGGAGCACTGGCGAGCCAGGAAAGAAGAGAAAGGAAGCCAATTATATCCTCTTTAGCCACAACTGCAAAATAAGCTCCACCTACATAAAAAGATGCTCTCTGATGGCATCTAAGTTTTCTGTGCTGCTTCAAAACAGAAAATAAAATGGCTAACATTCAGAATTCAGAATACTATTTTGCTATCCCATGGATTTGAAACAATATGTGGAGCCAGGCATTAATTACAAATTGAGATATCATAACAATAAATTATGTGTACTGGACTTAGATTTCCAGACTTGCCTTAGAAAACCCCAGGTAAAACTTGTGTGTTTAACATGCACTCTTTTATACTTTTGAATGTAAGTTCATACCCCATCTATGTAGATGCTATTTTTCTTGGAAATCTATGTTTTCCAGCTGCCACAACTTTGTTGCTATTCTAGATAGTGCGAATAAATAAATGCATTTGGAGATACTTGGTGCTCTTGTCCTTGAGAGCCGAACATTTTGCATGCTCTACTCAAATGCATCCTTCTAAGCCTGACAAGGTCATGGACATTGTACAGAGACCCAAAACAAGGAATGCAAGATTAACAGTAGACAGTTTTAAATTATAGGAGAGTAATTTCTTTATCCTGAATACCACTGTCACTTGCAATTAATTTTAACTCTGACCTCAGAAGAGTATGTACCAGATACTTTGAAAATGAAAAACTAAATCCAGCAGCAAGTTGGAGATGTTTTTTCTACTGTTATACTCTCTACTAAATTGTATTATGCTATATTGGATTCTGCGTTTTCTAAGTACTATATGTCACAGAAGCTAGATAGATTAGAATGTTAAAGTAACACTTTAGCATTACTGTTCCTTATTACTTTGCTTTCACCATCATAAAAACTTTGTGTTTGTACCTGTTAAAAACTGTAGATAAGTTACTTTGTGTGGTTCTTCGGCATTCATTTTTTTAATACCTTCTTTCTCTGAGTCCTTTGATTGGAAATGATTTTCCTTACTATATACTACTAAATTAAGGACTACACTTTTCTCCTAAATTCCTCCTTTTAAACATCTCTACCTTCCTCAACAATTGTGCTCATTGAAGAGTTCTCTCAATTGTTAACTTCTTGAAGGCCGAAAACTAATAAACCAGCCATTTATATGTTTTCAGGTGAACTGAAATCCTTATGTGCATCTGGCTCTTCTGTATTCACTTACAACCTTCAGAATATTCTCCATCTATTGCATTAAGGGCAGACGGACACATTTTTCTCTTTTGCCACCTGGTAAGCAAAGGTTAGAGTTCAACTTGTCCCAAATCAGCTTATCCTTCTACAGGGTAGTCAAAGCCCACTTACAAACACTCTAACGCAGTTTTACATTTTTGCCTCCCACCAGCATTCAAACCTGGGTAAATGTCTTTCTCTGTCAAAGCAGCAGTGGGAGGTGAAAATGAAAGTCCTTTTTTTTCTTTCCCTGAGAAATTGGACTGTAAAAAGCTGTCAGTTTAAAAATGACATAGTGGCACAGCATTTCTATAAGGTGGCTCCTTTCATTTTTGACTCCTGCTGTCTCTCTGACAGTTGAAGTTGCAGCAGGAGGTAAAAACTAAAATGAGCACTGCTGGCATTTGCCCTCGAGCACAAAATTAATAATGGAAGAAACAGGGAGACATCCAAAACCGCCTCATATCAGATGTCAGCCAATGAGGTTTCAACACTTCCATAATACAGTGACCACAATGATGCCCATTATTCCAAATATGATCTTATTCTCTATTACTTTCCTAGTGCTGGATCTATTTTCTCCATTTTAGATTTGATTCCCTGCTTTGGGGGTTATAGAATAATTTAAATTCTATTAAGCTGTATGCTATGACTTTATAAGTTTTCCCCCTCTCTAGTGTAACTCTGGTCAAAATTTTATGGGTGTTGTCTTTTCTTGAGCTTTATATCTCTCAACCTTTCTACATGAATGTTTCACTTCTAAATCACTGTTTAAATTATCTTACTATGTCCTATCCTTAAATATGAACAAAACTCACAACGTATTAAACAGATAGCTTTTAGTCTAAAGAGCCACAGGATAAAAAAGCTGAGATGGTTTTGTTCTTGTAAACTCAAGAGCTGAAGGTTTTCTGCCAAAATGAAGAAAAAAATGAGTCACTGTTAGGTGGCTGAGAGATGGGGGGCCCAAAATTCTTCCAGCAGGGCAGGGGTCTTTTCTCTCTTTTGAAAGACTCAGTGGTATGTCCAAGTTTCACCAAAATTATTATAGGTAGGCACAAAAAGTCTGTTAGAAGCAGAGTACAAGTGTGGTTCTTTCTGCCACATTTCAACCATTTTCTGATTTTAGCACCATTTTGGTGGTATTTAGTATCTTGCTTTTGACTATTCAGAACAGGTAATATTTCAGGGTTCACATACTGGGCTCCTGCAGTCTTACACCACACCAGCTACTCAGTTCTTCTGCCGAGCTTACCTTTGAGCCTAACTAGTCTGTATGTAGCATGCCAAACTTTTCTTAATATAAAGGTTTACAGTCTTATGTACTGTATGAATTTGCTTCTGCCTTCCCAGTTCCACCTTTGCTATTGCTTTTCTTGGCATACACTTTTGTTTTGCAGTGGTGAAGGAGGAAAACTCTCAGCAAACCGGTGATGTGGATAATTCTCAAGTGCTGACAAATACACAAAATAAGCACATTGTAAAAGAAAGCATTTTATTTCTTCATGTGCTATTGCTTTCAGGCTTTACAGCAGTCATCTAGCTCGCAGCTTCAGACATCTTTTATCTTTTATAGGAGAATAAGAGTGACTCAAAGGCTTCAGCTGAACCCATTGATCTCATTGATTTCAACGTGTTAATGACAAAGAGAATTTGGACTAGATAAGCACTTGTAGTTTGTTGCAATTACAATTAGTAATGCCTTCTTCAATTTCTAGAAAATCTTGTACTGTATGTTTTAACCCCTTGTGTAATTTAACTTTCATTCTTGTCTTCTGATTTTTTCCTTGAGTCTCATTTGCAGACTTCATTCTATAATCCTCCTGTAGCAAACTTGATTCTATAATCCTCCTTTAGGATTTTTTTTGACTCTCAGTAATTTTTGTGCTTGCTTGCTCATCAGTTTAGTTTTCTCTAAAAGTTCATTCATTGTGGGGAGAAGCCACACAGTGTCTGGGCATACATTTATATTCCATTCCCAGTTCTCCCCACTGTAGCTCCCCACTGTACTCTATGGCTCTATCCCATCCATTTATCCTCATGTTTTCCATGTACCTTCAAGATTTATTCTGATTAGCTATAGTCTGTATCCACCTATATATGTCCACAGTCCTACTTTCAAATATAAATTGTTTATGATTGCTATTGTTTAGCTCCTCCTCCACTTTTGGTCTACATCCTTAAGCATGTCTCTGCTTTTCAAAATACAAAATTTTTCAAAATTCTCTCCTCCCCAGTTTATTCTTTCCTGGTTTGTGTGTGTTGTATTACTATTTTTATATTTTATCCCAGTTAGTTTTCCCAGATTTTGCCTTCTGTTTCATGTCCACTTCAGGAACTTAGTTGCTACTTGATCTTAGTTGCCAATAGGGATTTTCCTTTTTAACAACCCATGTTTTTAAAATTTGTACATGTTTTAAAAACATGTATGTTATATTGCCCTATCTTTTTACTTGTCTATTGTCTTCCTTTTTCAAAACTGAATTTCAGGCCATGATTTTGCATACAGATACAATACTTTTTCTCTCTTGTAGCACTGTTCACTTGAATTAATCATTTCAGATCTCAATTTGCATCCATTAGTGGGGAAAAAAAGTAGGACTACCATCTTAGATCAAACTATTGTAGATCTATTCATGTATTTTCCTTCATCTCGATGTTGAACTTGGGTAAAAATGTCTGATTTTGTTCTCTAGCATTGTGTACAATTGCTCCTTGCTTTATTTGCTTTCATTTAAACTGGTAATTAGCCACACAGTACTTCTGTCTTTTGTCAAATTTTGAATTAATCCACTACCTAAATATTCCCTTCTCATAGGAATATCCATAGTTCCAATTTTTGAGAATATGCAATTCTTTTGCACATATCTTAAAGTGTTCGTCCTCTGGACTTATTTCAGTGTAGCAGTTTGCTTCTGTAGAAGTAGGAGGTGTTTGCAAAGTTTCTGCTGTCAGGTTTCACAGAGTTTGTAGAAATATTTTATCATTATGTAAAGGAAATAATTTCCCTGAATTCAGTGTAAAAGAAACAGGCTAATTAGAAAAGATTTATCGTTTTCCTTTTTTCCTCACCTCACTTCTTTTTTCTTTATTAGTACACCATTCATATGTAGAGGGCTCTATTGTCTCCTTTACTATTCTTAATCATTTTAGTATTATTTTATATCATATGATAGGCATGTGGAATGCAGTGAGGGGGATTATCCCATGTAGGCTCTGATGGATGATAACACAGCTGAGCCTTTTTAGACCACGTATTGTCAGGGGTCTGCCGATAACATCTACTTTTTTCCTTGTTCTGCAGGGTTGGTTTCCAGCACAATTTTTTTTTTCTTTTTTACTGTATGACATAACGAAGGAAAATAATGTGATTTAAAGGGAGCTGGGCACTGATCGCCTCTCTGTGGTTCACAGTCTGTGGTTTTTTGAACACCATCTGTGCCTTTTTCCCAATTGGCATGTTGCTGGTAGACACAACAGTTCCTTGTGGGTAAGAGACTTGAGGGGATGGTGTTTTTCTCTTCTAACTGTGGTGCTCCAAAGGGCAGAGGATGCTGCTGTCCATCAGGAACTTGCCCATCTCCTCGAACTGCAGAGCTCCTCAACCTGCATAATCCTGTTTGGATGGATGGGCTGCTGGTGCCTTGTTCTCAAGAGCAAATAGAGAGGACCTCTGTGAAAGATGAGATAAACTCCCCCAACAATAAAGAGAGATGTTTAGTTCATAGGTCTCGTAAGTGCAGAACATCTGTGGAGGAAACTGACTCTCTTCCTCTTGGAGCTATCTGTTTCCCTGACAACTCTGCAGAGGTACAGACAAAATGAAACCAGCTGGTTGATTATTTCTCTGGAAAAGCAGCTCAAATTCAATGAATTATGCTTCAGAGTCTGACAACCCAATACCCAGTTTACAGGATAGGAAACAGAACTGGTGCTATCAGCAGTGAAATATACTGATTTAATCTAATTGGATTTTAATGCAAGCCCCACATTACTTTTCCCTATTGTACCTTGTTTGCTTGCCAGTAACTCATGTACACACTTCAAAAATCCCTAATGTACAGTTATGCCAGATCCCTCAACAGGCCTGAAACACAAACAGCAGGGCACCAACTCCATTTATAGCAAATGATCGATTAGCTGAGGTTTTCCCCAAGTGATTAATAACACCGGAGTCTGAAGTGCCTGTCCAACAAGACTTTAAAAAGAATGTCTCCCCTGAATATCTGGAAAACTGAAGTACCTAGAATAATTTCTGAAGGTATTTCTGAAAAATCCTGCCCAATTCTCATGTTAAGTATACAAAATACACTGTGAATCCTCGCTCTGCTTTTAATGAGGAACTGTAACATAGAATAAACATCTTTTAGCTGAGAAGACAGCTGATAGCAGCAGTTTCTTGGAAACAATTATATTTACGATAAAGGTTAAATGACTAGTAAATTTTAAATTTTTGTATAAATGTATCTATGAATACATTTTAAGTTACTATTGTATTCTAAAAAAAAAAAAAAACCCTAACATATAAGACTTCTGTGGGGAGATTAATGGACTATGGTGCATCATAAAAACTGATGCCCTGGCAGTTCTCCCTTACATGAGTTGGCTGCCATGCTTCTTGAACTGTCCTGGTTAAGTGTTACTCATAATTCTGAGTATACCCAGATGCTGGTCTTAAGTGTTACTATTGCCAGACTCTTTAAAAGTTACCATCACAGAACCCCAAATACATTGGTAATGTTCCATTACCAATATCCTGGTTTCAGATCAATATTATTCCTGGTTGACAACACTTTTTCAGGGGTATATTTAAATTAACAACAGTTGAGCATAATTGCTATTTAATAAACTTTCATAGGTATGTGTTCTTTAATGAGGTGCTGCATGAAACTAATTGTATTTTCAAGTACAGTCTTTCTTACATATGTCATAGGACATTGCAAAAAAGTACAAAAAAGTTGTACTATATTTGGACTTACTGAATCAGTCACTTTGCAGATTGAGGGCATCAATGTATTCACACTGAAAGAAGTGGATGTTATGAAGTGGCTGTTACACTTCACCTTAAGAGAGATGCACTTTCTTGTTGGTAATTACAATACATGTATTTGGAAGGCAACTCTTGTACTTCCTAGTGCTGCTAAAAGAATATTTCCAAGTAAACCTCACATTGAACTGAACAGCTGTAGTAATCCCATTCTTGAGGACTTTGTGAGAACACTTCTGTTTTCCTCTATTGAGTGGCACTTTTTTTCACCTTTGTTGCAAATGGAAGACAAAGTTTCTTTTCTTTGTAGGTTATATGGTTTCATCTCCTAGACCTTCTCTTCTTTCTTTCCACTCTTTTAATTTTGAAGTTTGGAAGTTTTTGTTTTGTTTTTTGTTTTGTTTGTTTTCCCTTCAGACTCTACAGTGCTAAAGTCCTTGGGGATAATTTAATCACCCTGCCACTAGTTTCAATTTTAACACCTAGTCACAAAACCCCACAGATTTCTTAGGCAAGATTGAGCTCTTAAGCACAAGAAGTACTTACCTGGTGAAGTCACAAGTGTTAGGTGTGACAAAGCACTGTCAGACCATCTTTCATCTTGGTTCCAGAAGGCAGCGTAGGCTGGTGCCCTGGCTCTCCCTGTGCTCAACAGACTGCTCACCTCCATCTGTGAGACTGATATATGCTTCAGGAAAGGGATGGCCACAGGAAGAAAAGTCACCACTGAAGGAGCTATATTTGACAGATTTTCTAATATGTGTTAAAGCAATATAATTTCAGCTGCTGGTTATAGTTACTGAGAAGAGAAGAGAGAAGGCACAAAGTAAAAAAGCAAAAGTGTGCAACAAGAAGAGCATGATGAGGTGCTCCATAGTGACGGCTGACGGTGTCTCTGTCCCCTTTTCTCCTGAAACTGCTAGAGTAAGGCCCAGGACTTGGGAGGGATTCATATCGTGTGATTTCTCATCCCCTGCCAGCAGCTGGAGAGAGCTGCAGTTATCTGAAAGCTTCACATATCAGGACTCAGCTTCTGAGGTGAATACTTTGAGATCCTGATATCTAAGATTTAAACTCTGAATAAGCCTTTGAAGACACTCTGCTGTCAAAACCCCACAGTGCAGAACAAAACCTGCAGCAGAGAGGCTGTATTCACCCAGCCAAGCCATGGCAAGAGCAGCTATGATGGAGCAAGCCACTATGCACACAACAGCTATTTGAGGTGGTGAGAGCTAGCATGAAATGAGACACAAAAGCAACCACACTTTGGTTCTAGCTGATGCCTAAAGAAATTGGAAACTTCAGATCTGGTACTGAGCAAGCTGGACAATCAGTGACTGCCCTGAGCAGTCCTTCATCCATTCTGCTCAGGTTTTATAACTTCATTTTGTGGTTTCAAGAGGTCTTTTTACCTTCTCATATTAAAAAAAA
>VZDJ01007747.1:12908142-12926858 GCA_008694505.1 Cyanoderma ruficeps
TTTTTTTTTTTTCTTTTTTTTCTAGGGATTTTTTTCAACTGACAGAATATTGATTCCAATTTATGATTTCTGATTCTCAAAAGAGGGAGTATGACTTTACTGCTATCTTTATGTGTCTGAAGTGGACAGCATCAGCAGATAACAAACTTGGACAAACATATATTTGGAAAACAGAATTGTGAGCAATTTTTTTTTCCTCAAACATATTGCAAATAGAAGGAAAAAATATATATCTCTGAGAAATAATTGTCTGTTTGATCTCATTGCAAAATAGAGATATTTTGATAATTTCAAGTTTGGTGTTAATATGCACTTTTGTGTTCTGCGCTATACTTACTCTTGCAAAGCCTTTCATAATATTTAATCATTATTTCATGTATAAGATGCACGTCTACCATAGATGCTATCATGACTACCATTAATATTGACAAGAATTTTCGAATTAGTTGGAAATAATAGTTCTGTACAAGATTTTCATTGTATTTAGATAAAAATAAAAATAAATTTATATCTGAAAGAACTATAACTATGTATTTGATGCATTTCATTTGATAACCACAAAAGCCTAATGTAAGAAAAAAAATAATGTTTAGTAAGATTCACTAACAATTCGAAATGTGAGACAGAAACAAAATGATACCTTTCAGTAAGATAATTTTGATCTACAAAAAAGGAAAGAAGAATTTAATCTTTTGCCTCAAAGTGCCATTCTTTCACATTCACGATTTAGTATTCATGCATGACCCAAGCGTCAGGGTCATCCATTTCAAAAGGTTTTCCTAGCATATCTTCTGATTGGCAAACCTTTAAATTTTCAAGAGATGACTAGGGGAAGTATTATAGCAGTGATCTACTATACATTTTCCTACTTTATTTTCTTGCTTTCTAGGGTGTAAATTCCTCCAAGATTTTCCTTTAGCTTACTGTTCAGAAAATAATGTACCTATGTGGAGTATATGTGTTTCTATGCATGGAGAAAGTATGGCAACAGGACAGCAGGAAGTGGGGATTGCGAATTTTCTAGTTTTAGAACTAGTAATTTTTTCAATAGGGTATGAACTTTCATGTGTTTGACCTGGATGTAATACATATGAAAAAAATTCTGTGGGAGTTCTGTTGGCATCAGTGTGTGTAAGGTGTCAATGTTTTCAGAGTTATAAAAAACAAATCAGTATAATAAATCAAAAAGCAGTGACTGGTGAATGGTGACAGTGAGTAATGTGTGGATATTTTCATTAATAGAATCTCAATCTATGTACACATGCTCTTACACACACTCATGGACTTTTCAGGCATGAGAAATGTTTTCCCATCTTTGCTCTCAGCCTGAACCCTTGTGCATATGTTATACAGTCATCTATTTTTATGCTCTCATCTCTGGAGTTTGTGAATGTTATGAATATGGGTAATAAAGTGAGGACTCCTTGTTTTAAGATCACACTTGATGAGGGCTTTTAGCTGTTACTGATTGCATCCATCATGCAGATGAAGATGTCCATTATAAATGCAGATAATCAGATCTTGGATAACTAAACTGCTTTAATGCGTAGAAGACACACAACTTTTTTTTTTATAAAACTGTTTTTTTTTAACAGCTGGGAATTATAATAAGTATGATGGCCAATGTATGATCAGATAATTTAATGCATTTAGTGAATAGTGAGATTCATTAAACTTAGTTTAAGTTAAACAGTTAAAGAAGATACTGTATTTTCTGTGAGGAAGCTGACTGTAAAGACCAAGGAAATGTCAATTGCTTTCAACAAAAGGTGGGAAACTTTAGAGATATTGTTTGTAAAATTCATAGGGTGACATAAAGACACTTTACAGGACAGAAAAGAAAGGGATAATAGTAGTAGTAGTAGCAGTAGTGATAGTAACAACAACAACAACAACAACAATAATAATAATAATTAGACTATACAAAACAAATGAGAAAGAGTGCAGTTGCTCACCACTTGCCAACAAATGACCAGACAGTTCTTGAGTAGTGGTGTCCAGACAGCTTTCCTCTGAATTTTGTGTCACAGATGCAAAGAATAAGAAGGGCTTCTACAAGTAATTAACCCCAAAAAGGAACACCAAAGGAAGTGTACCCCTCCTGATAAATAATGCTGGTTAACAGGTAACAATGGATAAGGAGAAGGCTGAGGTACTCAACAACTTTTTTGCCTCAGTCTTTAATGGCAACCTCTCTTCTCACACCTCTTGAATGGATGGACAGCAGGATGGGGCCTGGAGGAGCAAAGTGCTTCCTAAGTAAAGATCAAGTTTGTGACCACCTGAGGAATCTGAACATACATAACTCTGTGGATCCGGATGAAATTCATCCCAGAGTCCTGAGGGAGTTGGCTGATGTAGTTGCTAATAAGGCAATCTTCAAGACATGTGAAAAGTCAGGTGAAGTCCCAGGTGACTGGAAAAAGAGAAATATTTTACCTATCTTTAAAAAGGTAGAAAGAAAGACCCTGGGAGCCAATGACCTCTCAGACTCACCTTTGTGCCTGGAAAAATCATTGAACAGATCCTCCTAGAGGCTCTGCTACAGTACCTGGAGAGAGGGAGGTGATTTGAAACAGCCATCGCAGCTTCACCAAGGGCAAGTCCTGCCTGACCAACCAAGTGGCCTTCTATGACTGGATGACTTCATCACTGGACAAGGGAAGGGCCACAGCTGTCATTGATCTGGATTCCTGTAAAGCCTTTGACAGTCCCTCTGAATTGGAGAGAGACAGATACCATGGTTGGACTGTTAGGTGGATATGGAATTGGTTGGATGGTTGTATCTAGAGGGTAGTGGTCAATGGCAAATGTCGATGGATGTCAGGGAAAAGTGTTGTCCCTCAGGGGTCTGTATTGGGACCAGTACTAGCTAATGTCTTCATTAATGACATAGACAAAGGGATTCAGTGCACCCTCAGCAAATTTGCAGATGACACCAGGTTGAGTGGTGCTGTTGACACACCTGAAGAATACAGTGCCATCCAGAGGGACCTGGACAAGCTCCAGAAGTGAGCCCATGGGAATCTCATGAGGTTTAACAAGACTAAATGCAAGCTGCTGCTCCTGGGTTGGGACAACCACTGATATCAAAACAGGCTGGGAGATGAAGAGATTTAGGGCAGCCCTGCTGAGAAGGACTTGGGGGTGCTGTGGATGAGAGGCTGAACATGAGAGGGAAAATGTATCCTGCTTGAAATGCCATACCAATTGTATTAGTTGAATTAAATTCAAAAGACCTGAATTTTTGTCTTGTGATGAGCTTTTCGTCTTGTAAACTTTAAAGCACTATTGGTCATTTGGTAGTAAAAGGATGTCAAAACATGACTTAGCTGGATGACTGTTCCCAGTGCAACCTGTGCGAGGTAATCAGCAGCATAAAGAGACAGATGTGAGTTCAGGCAATCACTCAGGTCTTTGCAGGCAAACCACTTGTAGAGGAAATCCAAAACAGAGTCTGTAATTCTGGTTTGAGGTGGGTTTTGTTGTTGTTGTTGTTGTTTTTTATTTATCTCCTTGTGCTGCATAAGGTGAAATTCATGTCATGCCATAATTTTGTTGTCATGCGATAACTCCACTATCAATTTAGTGGTTCCTTCTAAGTTTCTTGCTTTGTCAGTCTTTATTAAGAAATTAACCTTTTTTTTTTTTAGTAAGCAGGGATGAGGTTTACAGAGTCTTTGCCCTCCTCAGGAGGAATAGAACTTGTCTGGCAAGAAAGGACATGTGTTTTACATTGGCACGTGGGAGAGCCAGGCAAGTGCAATGTCAGTGCAGTTAAATGCAGATAGTTTGTGGTAGTTCGTTCACAATATCAATTTGTTAGAGTAAAATTAATTTGGATTCTGTGTGTTTCCTCTCTGTTCAGATAAGGCTCACCCTAATCTACAGTTACACCAGATCCTTTCGTATTCATAGCTCCCATTCATACGGAGCCTGTTAACTTAATTCACACCAATTTGCATGAGAACAACAGGCAATGCTATGTCTTCAGAATCACCAGAGCTGTGCTGAATTTTAAGGCAGAGGTTATTCATAGTCCTTGCTCCTATGTGAGAAGGAAAAACTCCCTGCTCTAGTCAAGGTGCTTTTAAAAATACATTTTGCAAAAAAATCACATTTGCTTCTGTCAAGACTTGTTTATACAAGCGTTAAAGAGTGAACATAAGTCAAGACCAACAGAAAACAAGCTTCAGCTCTGTCCCATACAGTATTCCACTGAAGAGTCAGGTCAGGATAAAACTGAAGTCATTCACCAAAAGAGTGTGGTGTGATGTCATTTTCCACGGTGCTCAGTGCTGTAAAAACAAAGAATAAAAACCAAAAAGTTGTACCAGAAGTCCCATGAAGTAACCAATCTGCTTCAGATATGAACAGCAGTGCTGTGAATTTCCACAAATAAATTCTACTGAAACAGAGAAATACAGCAGTAGAATCTCCTCATCATGTTGGGAAAAAGAACAAAAGTTCAATTAAGAATAGTGATCTGAGACCATTTTTGTCATGATGAAGAAAAAGAAGCTGTTTTATGTTGTGGTAAACCAATTTTTTTTCCTGTTTAGCCTTCAATTAGCCTTCCCTAATTGAAGTCATTAGTATTGATTTCATTCATAAAGGAAAAATATAAAATCTGTCTCCTTTATTTTAGAGAGACAGCAAAATCCAGGATAACTTTATTCCAAAAATAACCTGAAGATGGCACAGTAGGCACATGTTGCTCTCTGGTTTGCTTAAGGTCATACTGTAAAATGAGAGAATTTTTTGCTAAAATATGACTCCTTTGGAAGAGCTCTTTAAAAAATAGAAGCAAAAGAGAAATTTAAACCTTTTAAAACACAGCTTATCAATAAAATTATTTTACAAGTGGAACACAGGCTGTTAATTTCATGCTGCCTAAAAGATTAATATAAACAGGTGGGCAGACAGGGACTCATCATGGCTGAGTGTTATTGACAAAAATAAGTTTAATTTATGTTGCTTAGTTTTTATTGATACATTTCTTTTGTAATTGTAAAACAACTGATAACCTCATCTGTTATCTCCAGCATGATGTATAATCTACACCTAAATGCCAACTTTTATGAGGCCCGTTTTGACTTTGGGAGAGGCAAGGTTACTCACATAATCTCCATTTTATTAAAAGGTAAGAAATATTATGGGACATTTTTATTAAAAAAAGAAAATAGTGTCAAGTTGTATTAGTGAATGAATAAATCTGTATTATATATGAATTAGCCATAAATGCACTCTCCACAACACACGCAGGCACCCTGAAAATCTGGAGTTTATAAAACATAGAAGCAATTTCACAGATGTGCTATAGCTAAGGGTGATTCAGCTTGCTATATCCAGGTATATATACTATGCTGGGATTTTCAAAATGTGTTTAACAAAGGCCTTGTGCAGAATGCTTGTATGGAATCAAAGCTGTCCCTATGGCAAGAAGGAACAGTCCCTTTGTGAACTGCCACCTGAAAGACAGAGAAATAAGAGGGTGGGACTAAATGAGCTGTTCTACAGTGGTAGAAGGTTATCAGTGGAGACCCACAGAAGCCTTTACTAACACCTCTGCTATTTCACATGTCCAATCACAATGAAGAAAGGAGAAGGGAGTTGATAAAATTTACTGTCGAGACTACAATATATAAGGCAGTAAAAAAGAGAGGCAGCGACAGTGAGCTGCAAAGGGCTCCCACTGTTTTGAGTGACTGAGCAGCGCAAGAATAGTTGAAGTTGTGTATGGGTAATTATATTCAATGTGATTTATGTGGGGAAAATCAAGTATTACTATATGTTCACAGTTATGTTATGGTTTACAATAGCTGTTACCACTCAGAGAGGAGGTAGAGTCAGTACTGCAGTGGTGTACCAATATTGCAAAACGCCCATTTTTACCAAAATATTCATTGGAAGTGGATAACAAGCAAGATTGGGGTTGTATACACAAAGGGTAAAGGCACCTGAAGGAAGAGGGACTATGAAAACAAGCTTGGCACATTCGAAACGTTTTCTCAGCTGCCATCTACTGTGGCCATTACTGAATTCCTAGGAGGTGAAGTCATCTAACTTCAGTGACGCGAATGTTGAATGTCTAGTTTAAATGGTTTTATTTTGTCTCCTTTCATAGCTGATGTAGACATCCGTGCTCTTCCAGAGGGGGATTCATTCCATCCTGAACAGATATCTAAGGGAGATTAATTGAAATGGCATACTGTAGCTTATCACAACAGCAAGCATCTAACAATTATGCAGCTACAAGTGGAGTGCTGCTGTTGTTCTTCTTGGGCTGTAATAATTTAATTGACTGATTTATAGTGGTGTGGTCTCAAACTATCATTGCCCCTTACCTGAATGTGTTAGAGGATGAGGGAAGGAAGAGGACAGCATGGGAACTTTTTCGGTTGGGTTCCTCTCTGAAGCCAGTGTACTGCAGGCTCTTGACAGCAATGAGCAGTGCCTAAGTGCCTTTCTGCTGCTTGCTCCCAAACAGGGCATTCTCAGTGGAGTCTCTTTTAATCTCGCCTCTAGGAGCTTTTTCTCTTCATGTAAATATTCATGGGAGCACTGACTGAAATCCAGGTTTCCCAGGAGAACATAGTACCCACAAGAGTCTCAAATCCTTCTCACTCTGCAGGCTCATATATTCTTTTCTGTATTTTAAATGTAGTGAAATGGCTTCAGAAAGGAAAGTTGAGGGATTTCTTAGCAGGATATCTTGTCTCAGAAAGAGGAAAATGTGGGTCCTCATTCTCACCCATCTGAGATTCATCTTCCTGATCTCCCTGCTCATTGCAGAAGGTTTGGCTAAATAAACTTTTAAAATCACTTTGAACTCAAACCATTCTATGATTCTATTTCAATGTATGTTTTTATAGCCTATATGAGTGCTGTAACCTTCAGTCATTGGATGGTAGTGTACTGCACTTACATCTAAATTTTTGTGAGAACAATTTCTTAGGACATTTGATCCAAGAATGATTCCTGGCAGTGGAAAGTAAATGGGAGAAAAGTTTTTATTCCACTGGATTTTTTTAGACCTTGTCCTCCTTCCTTAGCTGCTAAACATTTCATGGGAGCAGGAAGGAGCAGCTCTCTTTTCAGCGCAAAAGTTCTGGTAAGCCCATTTCCACAGGGCTAATTCTCTCTTTGCTTTATACTTTTCTGTACCAAGTTGAGAATTCTCCCAGACAGTAAGCATTTGAAAAAAAAATTCACGAGATTCTGTGAGGGGAGGGGGTCCAGGCTGTAGGTTTAGTGCCCTTCTGTGTTCCCTTACAACAGTTCTGCAGGCCCAATTTATCCTTGACAAGGATTTTTAGGGCTTTGGGATGGTTATTTTAATTTTGGGGTATAAACATGGACATGAATCACCATCTCTGAAGGTGGTTAAGAGGCATGTAGTTATAGCACTGAGGGACATGGTTTAGTGGTGGATTTGGCAGTACTAAATTAGTGTTTGGACTCAGTGGTCTTAGAGGTCTTTTCCAGGCTAAATTATTCTATGATTCTATATCAACAGCGAACTTCAGGCAAGGACAAAGATTTTGGCTAAAGTACAGATCCTGAACAAAGGAGGGAGAGCCAAGCTCTCCTTCCTTTCCAACAAAGGTTTGACAGTTTTTCCTTTTTCTCTTCTATTATTTTACCATCTCAACATTTATTTATCCCACTGCCAGGATTTCTTCTGTTTCTCTGAAGGTGACTGAGGTATAGCTGGCTGATTTTCATGGAAACTAACTACAACTGCCCATATGGACAATTAGGGTGCTCCAGCTGTGTGTGGGGTGTAATTTCCAGCTGTGGGGTGGCAGTAAACAGCTGGGGGTGGTAATTTCTCAAACTGCTCCAGCTACATTCACAACATATGCCTATGCCCCAAGGATTTTCAGTAAGCTAACTGTATTTGTTAGCAGTATTTAAAACATTTCTTATTTCAAATGTACAAAGTAAAAGCCAATACTGCAAATTTTGAGGTAACTTAATCTTACTGTAAGCAAAATTGCCAAGTATTTAAAGACAACAGCTGTGGCTACTCTGCTTGAAAGAATTTCTACTACCATCTGGGAAAAGAGAAAACAAAATATTATGAAAATTTATACAGATCTATAGTGTGCTTCCTGAATCCACTTAACCTCTGCCGCTTAATTTTCCTAAGCAACCAAGTCAGTTAATAGTGATGTTACGATTTACGATATAGACTGTGTGCAGTGCAAGTCTGGCAGAAGTGAAGCTTTTCTGAAAATTTTCCTGAGAATTACTGCAAGCACTTACAAAATTTTCACCATCCAGAATTAATGGATTTACTCCGCATATTCAGTTTTAAACCCCTATAGGCTAATTTTTTGGCCTGTTCATTTATGGATATACTTCCTCTGGAAAAAAAAGGTAATATAGAGAATATAATTGCAATATAATGCATAGAACAGACTGTCTCTTACAGTAATTGTATGTAGTATTCTATGAAGCTGATATCCTGCTACTAAGATATAAATAGCAAGTCCTAGTCAGCTGTGGAAACTGATTGCAGTGCTGTTCTGCACACCTGTGGCTACACAGGATTCAGGGTGCCAGAGGATGAGAATGGCAGCATGCAAATATGTAAGGGATTTAGTGGTGGCATTTCTGCCATGATGAAATTGCTTATGGCATGTAGGGCAACTAGCAATGCTAAGTATCTGTGAAATAAGGCCCCTGAATTACAGTCCTAAATATAGCTTTTGTGATTTGCTTCAGGCTTTTAAATTTTACTATTTAGACTTAGCTGCTTTCACAACCATATTTTATAATTTCTGGTGCAGTGTTCAGCCAACTTATAAGAGTTCATGCAAAAAGAGTTGTTTCAGAAATTCTAATAGACCCCAAACTGTCATACATGTGCACTGTAGAATAGACAGTATTATTATTATCAAGAATTCTCAAGAGAAATCATAGTTATGTTGCCTGCTTTCACTGTCTAAAGTTTTTTATATAGTTAAGAAAAAGACTTGTGACTTCAGAAAACTCTGGTTCTTTTGAATCAAGCATCAGTTGTAATGATTTTACATGTTGTGTAAATGATGATAAAATATATGTATACTGTTTGAGAAAATGGATTTTATTGATAACTTCAGCAGGGTAATATTCAAAAGGATATAGCAACCAATGCTCTCAAAATACCATCTTTTCCTGATTCTTTTATTGTTTCAAAATATTTTTGAAATGGAACAGTAGTAACAATAATAATAATAATAATTTGTGTGTATGTTTCAATTCTGAATCTAAGAGTACCTGCATTAATAAATTAAGCCTCACAGGAGCTCTGTAATTTAAGACTATTTTTTCCATGTTTGACAGATGGAGAAAGAGGTACTGCAAATTATAAATGCATTTGCAAAAGTGTGATTAGGCTGTACAGAAGAGAATATGAATACAGAATCAAGGGTAGAATCCAGAACAGTGAAGAATTTTCAAGAATAAGAGGTATGTTCTTTTGAAAATGTGGTCCTACACAGGATGCGCAGGCTGATGGCCTGAACTGGCATTATCAGCATGGCACAGCACTGCTCTTTGAAATATATTGATCTGACTGTGCTAGTTAAAGGATCTCACTGCTGCTGCTCTTTCCCTGTTATAGATCAGCATTCTGAAACCCCTGTCAACAGCAGATCAATATTTTGATGCTTCACTATAAACTAGTACCCATACTTGAATTCATGTAAGGTGGTGTTTTTCAAGGTTATGAATTGTCCGCATGGTGCCAATAACACTGCAAACGTGCACTGAGCAAGTGACAACTGCTTATCTGCAGCTAGTGATTTTAATAGAGTGAGCTGGTTTTGACTCAATTTTTTGGGATACCAGCACTGGAAATGGGAGCAGCTTCTTTTTTGTGCTAGGCAGCATATGCACACCAGCTGACACTTTGGGCAACACTCAGGTGTAACTGAAAAGCATCTTGTGTACTGCTGAAGACGTGGCTGGGATCACCTGCTCTCTTTAAGGTCAAGTGAATATTGACAGCTGTGATGCTCTGTGTTTCCTGGGTCTATGCAGAAGTGCTGTGTGTCCCAGTAGACAGAGATTCTACTCAGCTTCATGGTCCAGATCTGAGCCAGCTTAATGACTCTTGGAAATAACTTGGAACAGGGGAATGCACCAACACCAGGGCCGAATTAAGTACTATGACAGCTTCCCTCTAAAAACCCTAGTGTTAGTCTTCAAGGCAGATCAGAAGACAAATAACCTTTTTGGCACCAGAGGTCCTCTCCTTGACTGTTTGCAGTTATAAGGAAAGCATACCATTCTTTCTGTTCTTCTTTAGTACAGAACCAGGATATTATGTAAAAGCTCAAATAGTAGAATATTCATAATCAACAAATCACTAAAATGGCTCTTTAATCTTTGATAAAGAATTAATTACCATCCAGATGAGATAGATAGATAGAAATGATCAAATTCAACTGCACTTGTCACTTAGCACTTTTTTTATTCTCGAAGTTTGAACTTCTAATTTTAATGCATATGTAGAAATGAATACAGCTTTGGTTTATCAGAAATCCAGAATTATTTCTTGCAATTATTCTGCAAATCATTAAAGACATCATTAAAAAAACCTACCATAAATGATTTAGATTTATTTGAATATTAATTTTGTTCTTAAGTTAAGGTTTCACTGCAATAAGCAGTGGCAAAAGTGCTGTAAATAAATTCCCCTTCATACTTTACATGCAAATTTCAATCATGACATAAGAAGAGTTCTACATTTGTTTTACATAAGGGTTACATATTTTATATAGGGGTATATAGATGATATATGTAATACGTTAATCAGTTATGAATTTTTGTAGTACAAATATATTTATGGGTAGAGATTCTTTATGTTCTTATTGGACATATTTTTGCTCAGGGTTACTGTTTTGTTTCTTTTGTTTTCTAACACTGGGAACTAACAATTTCTTGGAAAGAGGTAACTAAATCTCATTGATCCAACTGACCTTAATTAACTCTAATCTGTCTGAAACTAAGAGAAACGACCGTGGTGACATTTCTTAAAGATACAAATAATAGCTCAGAAATTTGAGCATAGTATGTTTATTATGTTTAAAAAATACAATTTAATAATTATTCTTACATAGAGACATGCAATTTAATTTTTAATTTTACAATGTGCTTTTTTTCAACCCAGGTAATAAAGGAATTTTTCATTTCTATGTTTAGACTGTCTAGAATGTTTGTGAAAGGTATACACGTGAATCATCTCTGATTGATGGGAAAAGATGTAGATGGTAGAAAGAAAAGCAGTGTTTTCTATTCACTTCCTTCTTACTCAGTTGTGAGGTGTCAGGGCTGTGATTTACGGTGATCTCAGTTCAGCCGGCTGGGGCTTTGCCAAGTGAGGTACTGCAGCGAGAACAGCACTACAATCAACCACACTACACCTCCTCCCCCACATTGCTGGAGTTGCTCTTCCCTCTTCATTTCCCACATGCAAGGGTTTAAAGTAGGAAATATAAACTGGTTTCCCTACCTTTATGCTGTTCAAGGACTCCCTGCTCTGAGAAACTCTTAGCTGCTTGTTTAAAGCATTGTTAAGTGCTCATTGTGCTATGGGAGTTTAAACATATTTAAGTAGGTCTGAGGCTCTTGCGCATTGTTTTCATTTAAAAAAATATTTAGGCTATTGATTAGCTGGATTGTCTCTTGTCTATTTTCTTATTTAGAAGACCTCTTTGAGTTTCCCTGATGTGAGGGGTTCTTTTCCCTGTATAAGTGCTGTAGAAAAAAATAAAGGCACATCAATTATATGAGGAGCAGGATTATGAAGAATGCAAATAATATGAAAATTAAGTCCAACCATGGGAAACGCAGTATTTATAGTGGCATTAGTTAAAATGCATGATGTTTTCAAAGCAATATATTGGAGTAAATTTCTTTGCAATTAAGTGAGAAATATAGTTTTAGGCCTACTTTGCCATGCCCAGAGTGCAGAGTTAGAGAAATGCAGCTTTCAATTTCTTTTTCCCTTTGCTTTTCTGCACTATCTGGTTGATCAATATATTAAACCAATAAGCTACTAACCACCTTTTTCTGTTGCTTTTCTCGATGCATTCCTTTGTCATTAAGATCCCACACTTGAGAGAAAGCTTTTTCTCATTGTTTGGCTTTTTAGTCTTCCTTTGAAACAGAATTACAAAGCTTTCAACTGAGTTTTTGGAAACTGCTTTTGTGTCAGCAAACTGATGAATTTTTCTTTTCTGCTTTTGAAATGGCACATCTCATACTTGAGTTTCTTGGGAGGTTTATTGACCATCAGGGCATCATCCTCCTTGAGTGTTCCTAATTTTTTCAGGTTTCCCGGTCCCCTTCACCTTACAACTTTAGTCATTTCCAACTAATTTGTCTTTGCTATTCATTCTTGATGTCTAGCTCATCTACAAATTCTTTCTGTCCAGAGCAGTGCTGAAGATTCAATCATTTTTGTTTGCCGATTCAGCTAAAAATTTTCCGAAGTTCTTCAATTGTCTTCCTTCCTGCTGTGAGCTCTTTGGAAAATTGCATTCTATATCATCTCATCCTTCCTCAAGCCCCTATCCAGTGCTTCATTCAGATCATTGCTATTGAAACTTGGCCCACTGTTGTCATACTACTTTTTTACTTCCCATTTTTGCTGTTCTAATGTATTTCATTTTTTGTGTCTTTTGTTTTGTTGTCAAGAATTTAAGGAATTTGGTCCCTGCTCACGTGGCTTTGCCTTCCACAGTCATCTTGTTTCCATTCTGTTCCTCTCTACCACTGGTCCTTGCATTTTTTCTATTTCCTTTTGTACTTCTAAATTATTTCCTAATATTCCCTTGATTTGGAACATTCTTCTTTATCTCAGATGTAAGGTGTTTAGCTTTCTGCTTTAAGTTACTCGGAGTGTGCTGGTATTTGATTTGGCATACATTGCTTTTACTGTGGTTCTTACAGAGACCACAGTCATAAAGTATCTGGTTTAGTAAAGGCAAAAATAAAGGGTTTCTTTCATTCTATAATGAGCAGACTAATTTCTAGAACACAGACCCTTCTCTAATTCATCTTGTATTCCCTGTATTCTGAATATAGCAGATAGGATTTGGTATACTCATCTCCAGTGTACTTAACACTATGGCAGGTTTGGGCAAGCACATGACAATAACTTTCATTTCACAAAGAATGAATATTGAAAGAACAGGATAAGAGAGGAAAATAATGTTCATATGTATCCTTGAACACAACTGTGGCTGATTACAACATGTATTTGTATATGGGTTTTATCGTAGAAGAAAATGTAGTGTGAAAATAAACTGAGACCCTTAGCACTAGAGGTCACTAAACACAACAATTTCAAGGGGTCTCTAAACAGTGGGTTGTTTTTTTTTTTTCTTTTTAAACTGAACACTTCATTTACATTACTACAGTTAAAACCCTCAAGAGACAGCAGTAGGTGAGAAGCCATCTGCTAGTGTGTATAAATGGGGAAGGTATCAACAGTGAAACTGCTCAGCTGAGACCATCCCTCATGATGCAGGAGCCTCTGCCTCACTGATGAGCGATGAATAGAACAAGGAAAGGATATATTGTTTTATTTCACTTTTACTCCAACTTGCTTTTATAATCTGGGCATGATAAAAGGAAATAAGTTAGTTTTCAGACAAGTGGGTGATTGTACCCTTGTGAGACAGGATGAGTTGGAAAACTTAAATTACCTTAGAAAAATGAGCTTTAATTCAGAGACTAAGCAACAGGTTAAATTGCAGAGGAAAGGTCAGATATTAATGCAGAATGATTACTTGAATCTTAACAGATGTATCTTTTTCAGAGACCTTCTATCTTTGTGGAAAATGTTTCAAAAGACTTAGCAGTAGAAAAAAAACCCCAACTTAACAAAGGGACAAATGTGACAAAGTTCTCAGCTAAGAGACAAAAAGAAATGAAACAACTTTTGGCTATCTGGCTTTGGATCTGTTGTAAAAACTAATGTATTGTTAGTTATTGTTGATTTAAATGGCTTTCCCTAAATATTTTGATGGCTTTATGGTGTTGTCTTTCTCATCTATAGTACGACATTCCTGCAAAAAAAATGGATTCATCATAAGAAAAGATGGAGAACAAAAGATGGAGAAGAGAATGAATAGGGAGATGTTTGGGTTACTCTTTTGGGAGAAGAAGGATACAGACAAAAGGGTCATCTTTCACAATGAACATGTTGCCCTGAACAGTATGTAGTGGGGTTTAAGACTCCCACTTTATGCTATTAGCCTGATACCAGCAAGAACCTGTGAATTTCATCTAATGTCCTGGTCCTTCCTGCTGCTGGTCCACACAGGAGCTGATGAATTATTCGTGCTGTCAACCAGTCTTTCAGCTCAAGTAGCACAAAACTTTCTCATCCTGATGTAAATCCTTGTTGCTCTCACTTTCCTACCATGTGATAGAACTAGATTTTTTTTAACAGAAATTTTACATAATTTCAAAAAACCTCGCTTATAGGGATATTATTAGAATCAAGAAGGAAAATGATTTCATAGTCAGGGAATTTCAGAATTTGCTTTACTTTTCTGATCATACTCTTGCCTTCTGCAAACGCACTATGCTATGGGCTTTAATTGTATAGTTTTTAATAAAGGGTCTATGTCATTGTACAAGAGGAAAGAAATATGCACTAAAGGAGACTGTTGTCTACAGTTGCTAAATTAGTAGACCTTCTTGACCTTAATTTCTTTGCTCTCCAGTTCTCTACAATCTTGTAGGAGTGTTGTGAACAGTAGTTAATTAATATTTTTAATTGTTTACGTACTGTGGTGACGAGCATGAGGGAAACTTATGAGGAAATTAACAATTCTGTCTTGAGAGAAGGGTTTGACTTGTGTGCAGTAAATAAGGCCTTGGGTCACAGATTGAAAAATGAGGAGTAGTTGATCATTATGTGAACATACTGTGCACTGAGCAAAGCAGAGGTCCTATGAAAGAGAAAAGTGGTCACATAATTATATTTTGTCAAAAAGCTTATGTGCAAAGAGGATTCACAAAGAATACAGGATGGACAGGAAAATCAAAGATGGGCATTTCTTAACATTTAAAGCTTTCTTCAATAGTCCTACGGTATGCTTTCAAGATAATTTGGATTTTTATGTGTGTATTTGCCTTCTGTGTGTAGGCAAAATAAATTTTCCATGGGTTTGAAATACATAAATTATTGAAAGCTGACATAATAAATCTTGAATGAACATTCAGTCTTAAATCTGTTCTATCTGGCTTTTCCAAGGAAAATTTTAACAATAAATAATAAGATGAAAAACACATTGGGTCTTTCAAAGTAGTTTACTCCCTTTTCCTTCAGCCTGTTTCCTTCACCACTTCGTGTCTCTTGGATTAATTGATTATTCTGAAAATGCCAATTTAAAAAGAACTGTTACCCATGCAAATTGCTCCTCAAATAAACTGTTAGGTGTGTTCATAAAAAAAGAAATTCTGAACAAGCAGATAGGCCTCATTTCTATCAGATGATAAAATAATAATATGTAGTCACACCTCTATTTGTGATACAAGCTTAACAAATTTCTGTAGATTGCTTTTTTTTGGACAAAGGGTCATCCTTTGAAATACTTACTGGCTTCTCTGTCAATACGTCTAGGGGAGAGATTACCAGATAACATCTTTGCAGTTGTGGTGAAGGAATGAATGCAAGTTTTTGAGCTTTAATTTGACAGTGGACATTTTAAAGAGACTTAGAAGATGGAGAGTTTGAAGTATTTCCTTGGATTTTAAATTGAAACTAAAATTCTGGAATATATATTTTTGTCAAAGAAGTGTGTAGTCAGTTTTTAGATGAAAAGAAAAAGATGCCACTAAAATTTGTGATGCCACTAATACATAGGTAAAGAATTAAAACTAAAGAATAGATTGTTGTTGTATATTTTTTAAATGCTAAGTAAATAGAAGATGCTTTATATGCTAGATAAGATGAGATACTTATCATAAAAACTTGTTGGGTTTGTAGCAATTTTGGTGTACATTTTGTCCTTAATTGTCAATCAGAGTTTCCACTTATAAATTTTAAACACACACACATTTAGTTGGTTACTGCAAAGAAGAACTAAAGTGGTGGTGGTTGTTGCTGTTTTTGAAGAGTCATGTCAAAGGAAAGCAAGACTGTACTGTAGTAAAGGCATTATCTGTAGTAGTTCAGACATCAAAATCTGTTTTGGAAAATAATAGAGCTTATCCTATCCTTCCTATCAATATATCCACTTAGTTTTTATGAATCATGCATTTGTAATTGATATTACTCATTTAGCAATATATTTAAATATCTTCACTATAGTTTTTTCCCCATGAATATACTCAGAAAAATTACTTAGCAGTCTTTCAATGTAAAATTGTTCTACTAAACTTACCCATGATTTGGCAATTGGCTTCATTGCGTAGTATTTCATGCTATAGGGTTTCTTCTTTACTCATGATGTTTTCTTTGAAAAACAGAAAATAAATTTTTATGCTTTGTGATTTGAAAATATGATCTATCTTAAAAAATGGAGCTATTTTCTTCCCAGGGAATTTAACAGATTATATGGAGCAGAAGACTATATCTTCAGAAATGCTTTCCACTGTGTTTCAAGACCAGATCTGAATGTGTGGGGACTTCTGTCACATATTATTACTGGGCAACAATTGGATTTTCTAGATTATTTTGGCAGTAACTGTAACAATGGCTATATTTCTTTTGATGTTTTTCCCAGATAGTTTATTTTTATCTTGACATTTTGCCCATCCTGTGAATCTCATCATGGGAAAGAAACAGCAGTTTGTCTCAGAGCAGTTCAATTTCAATCTCTAGGTGACAAGTTGATATTTCTTTCCTCTTGAAGAAGCTTTTAATATGATGTGTTAAATGTCAAGGAAACTCTTCAATATATATTGAACTTTACTAACCTTATTTCTCTTAATATTAATGACATATTGACAGCATCTTTTGAAAAATGAACACTTCTCACAGATGTCAGGATTCTGCACTCGCATTATTCCTACAGGAATCCCACATTCCAGTTGTTATTGTTCAGAATTGTAGTAACTTTTATTTTATGAAGGCTTTTACAGACTTTTAAAAATGCATTTCATGAGTTTTGCTCCATTATTGGGTGATGACAGTGCCGATCTAATAGATTAGAGATCACAAGTTGGTTAGTAATTTTGTAAGTTAGCTTTGAATGATTATTTTAATTTGGGATCTGAAGTTTCTGAAGCTAGTTCTCCTAATCTCATTTATTGATCTTATAAATCTAAGTGACTAAGTGAATGTGTCCCATAAGGGCTATTACCTGTGAGAAAAAAATGTAGTTTTGTCCAGGAAAATAGCAAGTATCCGTACTGGAGTCAAGGTATCAATTCATGATGAGCAGTGCTGAAGGTCCACAAGAGAAAATAGTTCTATGGAGGCATTCAAAAAAGAGAATCAAGAATTTCTTGAACAAATCTCACAAAGTGCACCCTGAAATAGGGGTTCAGTGAGCTACCTAAACATTGGTACCTGGAGCCATCTGCAGTGCCGCAGACTGTGACACCTCTATCAGGTGCAAGATCTGACAGAGGGAGACCTTCTGCAGCTCCATCTGACATGTGGAAAGGGTGCCCATGGATATATCTGCAGGAGTATCAGCTGTCTGTGTCTAAACAGATGGGGTGAATGTGCATGTTTCTCTGGGCTCCAGGTGCTGTGTCCTCCACTGAGTGCAATGAGATTTCAATCCCTTAGCTCACGGGTTGCAGTCTGTATATAGACACTTTGTCTTGTATACACCTGAAACTCAGTCCTGATGCTTCCTTCTAAAGCAGATCATATACAACTTCTTCCAGCTTCTCATACTCTTTCTGTTTGTTGCACATTAATACATATTAGTGTATTCTTCCAGACTTTAAAAAAAACCCCACCCAATATAGTCTTATTTGGACAAAATTCACCTGAGTATGTATTTGGAAGAAATTCTACTTTGAACACATTAAATACAGTTAAAAGATTTGTTGCAGTGAGAGATTTTGCATTGACCATCTCCCGTTGAAGTAAAAGTGTAATTATTGAACTTGAATTCTGCTGAACAATTTTGTGCACATCTTACTTTCTCTTAAATACCAGATAATATGATGTTAAATACAGTTTATGTCCAATACAGTTAAACATACAATCTGTATTACTAGGAAGTATAATTTAATATACTTGTGGTGATTTAAATATATTTGTGACGCTCTTAAATTACATTGAAATACAAACAACTAAAAATGATTTGGTATGGTTTTTTTCCTTGTAATTAAGACAATTCTGAGCTACAGACCCACAGATATATTCATTTGCTTTCAGTCATTAGCATGTTTTTTAATAATTTGTTTAATATACAAGAAGAAAAATCATTAGAAGGGAAAAACTTTTTTCATTCCCATGAGAAGTCTGATACATGATATAAACATATTACACCTGTGTATGAAGAAGCAGTGCCCGCTCCTATTTATAGTGTATTGTACTTGTGTTTAGAAGGGAAAAGATTAGAGCTAGCAGCAAACAATGTGCAAAACCCATTTGTTTATTTACTTATTTATTGTGAACAATTCAGAAAGATCTATCCTGTCTCTCAGAGTCTTTATGAATATTTAAACTTTAACATAAGGATAAATATTCTTAGTGGAAAAAGTCATGATTGCCCAGGGCCACAACATGCTATCAGTAG
>VZDJ01007747.1:12927946-12982366 GCA_008694505.1 Cyanoderma ruficeps
TTTTTTTTTTTTTTTTTTGGTTTGGAGAAATTAATATTCCTCCAAATCTAAATAATGATCTCCAAAGAATTATTTGCATGGAGGATGTTAGAGTTTTATAGCAATTATGCATTGTATGTCACTCATTAAAAGGTCCATTTTCATTACTGGATTTAGTGATGTGGTGACAGGCGTAACCATTTCAACTGGCCAGACAAAATACAGAGTGAGACTGGAAAATCCTTCATTCTAACACCATCAGTGTAGCCAGGTTATTTCTCCATCATGAAATTTTTAGAAAGAAAATTGCTCTGAAATTAACAGTAAGGTTTTCTGAAGGATGCCTGTTGTCTGACAAAAATTGTGGCATATTCCTTCCATTCAAAGAAGGATGCATCTGATGGTGTTCTGAGGGGCTGGGTCCTACTACATTTCCTTCTCACTGAGTGATACCACCATCAATCATCACTTGATTTGAATCATCCTGAACCACAAGATACAACGCAGTGTGGGAGAGGGTGGGCAGCTTTCACTGGTGGGATGTAGAGCAATGAGATATCAAGCACCAGTTCTTCTCCAGACCTGTGTCAATTGCTCCACTGATAATGGGAAAAATCAGAAGCACCTTTCTTTTATCTTTCTTTCAAGCGATATAACAATATTTTTGGCTCAGAAATTGATCTTTAGTTCTGTTACGCTGGAAGTGGCTGTGCATAACAAACTTTAGTATGTTTAATTTGTCTAAGGCATCATTAAAGCCCACCAGGCTGGCTGTGCACAAGGTAGCATAATTCATGGCAGACAGGAGATCCATTCATTATTTCTGCCATAATTACAGCAAGAGCATTATTGATAAATCAAACAGAAGTAATAATTCATTTTAAAAAATGAAGTTTCTGTGGCTTTATAATGAAACAGGAAGATACTGTATGTAAAATCAATCTTCCCAATCACACATTTATTGGGATTTCTGAGATGCAGAACAAAAACATTCTCACCTTTTCCTTGTGTTTCATGTATATATTTCATCTCAGGCAATATTAATATATAAAGATTCACACACTGAAGCTCAAAATATGCAAACTATGCATTTTGTCTCTTTCACTCCCACCTGCACATTCCCCAATAAATCAGTGATAATGATATCTTAGGTCCTAATACAGCAAAACACTTAAGAACATACTTAACCTTAAACACACGAGTAGTCTCATTATAATCAGCAAGATTCCTCATGCTTTAAATTTAAGCTCATATTTAAGTGCTTTGTTGAATCATATCCAAAATGAAATAGTATAAACCAAGGTGTTTTCTGCATTGAAATACAAGTACAAATACAGGGCATTAACACTGTGGCTTACCCTGACGAAAAAAACCCACTCCTGGAAGTGTGAATTACAAGAACACTATTAATTCAACCTCATGGGGCTTTAGTATAGCAATGCATGCTCTATAGATGGGATTTTCAAGGCTGAATGTATTTAGAAGTGCTAAGCACAGGCAAATACAAGAATAGTTATTCTGGCAATCATTCATGATTACTGAGTTCACTACGATTGCTAACGTATCCAATTATACCTGTCTATTTTTAGCATGTCCTCAGTACTTTCTGTGTTTTAAAACCCAAAGAGTATGATTACACCAGGCAAGTGATATCACAGCACTATTTGTACTACGAGTCTGTGGCAGTGTTTTGGTTTAACATGACAACACAAATACTAAATAACAACAATCTTCTATCTCATACTCAAAGGAGATTATCTGGATGACCTAATCAGGTTTTGGTTTTTTTTGTTTAATACACCTTTACCTTAAGATTCACAGAGAGGTGTGAAAATTTGTTCCAAATGCTAAGAAATAAATGCAAACATATTTTTTTAAATCCTCAAATAAAATAAGCAATTTTTGCTTTTTATATTTAAAAAGAAGCATCGAATGTAAAATCTATTTCTGAATACAAGTTAGCCCAACAGCAATCTCACTGGAGTTTTAATATTTTACAAGTGTGATCTAAGGCTAATTTGTATCTGCATATAAAATGAAGGCAATTAAAGGAGGAAAGAGGAAGGAGAATCTGATATATTCTCTCTCCTATTATTCTTGATTAATTTGGATAACTTTAAAGGACTAATTATTTTTTTCCTACTAGGATATTCGAGGTAGGATTTCCTCCTTCTGGGAATACTCAGTTGTACTTTAATTCTACTTTATCCTGACTAGTAATTTCAGAGTATGTATACTTCTTACTCATCATCATGCAAAATATTTTCTCTCAGGATGGTAATTTTGAGCTATGGTATGGTTATTTTTGAAACAAATTACCTGGTATTGAAACAGAAGCATCAGTACTAAACTAAATAGTTGTCAGCTGTCAAAAGCCTATAGTATGGAAATGCTATTGCTAAAATTTTAATCCTATTCATCGTTATGTAGAAAATGAACGAAGGTGCTACAAATGTCTGAGCTAATGCAAGCTTCATGAGCGCCTCATGAGACTTCTCTAATGCTGATGGTAACCCAAAGCTCAAGAGCTTTGGGGATTTTTTTGGTTTTCTTTTTCCCTCAGACCAGAAATTAATTAACTGCTCTGTGCCCAAACACGTCATTGTAGGACATGGCTTTTGTATCTGAAATTTTTACTTGGAGTTGGAGTTGCCATTTTGTTATCTAAAGTCAGAAAATGCCTACACATACACACACCCCTACCCCCATCTCTAAGTTTCTGCTAAGTTGGTGTGAAACCAACACAAATTCATGTGGACCTAAGGGAACAAAAAAATCAAGACTGTAAATAATACATCTCATAATACAGCTGTGGAGAAAGTACAGAGGGCACTGCAGCACTCATGTGAATACACCTTTTTCCACTTCACTGGGAGATATAATAACTACTCACCTTCTTTTTCCATACATATACTACTAAATTAAAGTTAGGATACATGGACAACTTGATGCTGATGATCTAGAAAAGACAACTAGGCAAAAGTCTGGTTGCAGAGCTAGCTTTGCAATAATTTAAGATGGTACTGAATATTTTTTAGCAAAATCTTTCTTCATCCATGTTCGCAGAACATGTCTGAAAAAAGCCATAAAGGAACAATTGCGTTCCACTTACTGTCTGTGAGCTAAAAGGAACAGCTGTTTCAGAGAACAATAAGGTAATCTGCTTGCTGGCAACATTTTTTTAAAAGTTTCCAATAGGGAAAAATCTTTGTATGGATGAAATATAAGGGTTTACTTCTGTCTTGCTTATTTTTAAGTAGTTTCTGTCTTATGATTCTTCTTTTTCTGTACCTACATATTTCTAAATTCATGGTTTCAAGTGTATTTTGTAGCAATAAATCTCATAAGATATATTTTTCTTTTTCCTCAGAATTTTTTTCTCTTACTGTTTACCACATATTTTAATCATGAAAAATATCCCTCTCTAACTTTTGTCCAGAATATTTGCATATTTCCCTTATTTTTTCTGGGTTTTTTCCTTCTCTGTGAATTAGCATGTCCTGGTCTTCCTGTTCCCCCTTTAGATAAGAATTTTACCAAGACCATAATTATTTTTGTTGGGATCACTAAGACCTCTGCTGTGTTTCCAGCAGCATTAGTGTGAATGACTAGATTTAATGTAGTAGTTAGGTAGTCTCAGAAATTGATCTAGGGCCTGTTTAGAATCACTGAAGACATTCCAGTTGGCAGCAGTTTGTACGAGATTCTTATAAGATAGTGAATAAAAGAAGAAGTCAAAGAACACTTACTAAAAATAATATTAAAAAAATTACTTGAAAGAGTTTTTGTTTAGTGTAGCATTGGTTGTCCAGTCATGTGTTCTGAAATTTGCTTTAGCATTTATTAATTCTTGCCAAGTAGCACATGCTATTAATTTCCATTCTTCAATTGTTTTAAAAATATTCAGTGTTCATTTTATCTATTGCTCAGTCACAGTGTGTTTGTTTGTTGTTGGATGCATATTACACTTTCTTCTCATGAAATGAACACCTAAAAATTAGTGATTGGAACATAAATGATGAACAAAGGACAAGGAATGGAACTCCAGTACAAATAAGAGACTCTTGAGACGTGCAAATAGGTGTTTGCCTATGAGTGGTAACACCAGCATTTCTGAGTGAATAATATTATAATGTCACAAAGACAAGACAGGTGAAGATTGAACCATGAGGGAATAATATTTTTTGATATTTCACTCTGGGGTCTAGATAAATATACATATGTATTTCTTTGTATTATTTCTAGTATATCATAGAATCATAGAACGGGTTGTGTTCAAAGGGACCTTAAAGCTCATCTATTTCCAACCACCCTGCCATGAGCAGGGACACCTTCCAATCGTTCAGATTGCACCTTCCAATGGTGCCATCCAACCTGGCTGTGAGCACTTCTGCATCCACAGCTTCCCTGGGAAACCTGTTCCAGTGCCTCACCACCATCACAGTTCTGAAATGTTACACACACGTATGTGTGTCAGAGTGTGGGGGAGATGTTTAAAAAGATATGAGTTATATCAGGAATTTTAAGAGTATAATTATTTATTAGTAACATATCTATCTAAGTGTATGTACAGATTTAGCTGAAGTCTATTTACATCCATTCTAGGGCAGTGCTTCAGCTTTTATAATGGAAACCCTCTGTTGTGATGTGGTGTTTCCTTTCTTGAATGGTCTGCTTCATTTGTCTAATTTCCTCTAGGATTCTGGATGTATGAAATAGGCTATCAGGGTGCTTCCAGTGGAAATGATCAAGCACTTCTATCTGTTAACTTTCCCAGACAGAAAGACCATATTGAAACTTACCAATGTGTTTAGAGCTGAATCAAAATGACCACACTGATGAACAAAAGAAGTTTGAAAATATCACAGTGTCCCAAGTCCAAATAACGTTATATATTCCCAGAAACGTTAAGCTGAGCTCTAATAAAAGGATGAAAGATTTCAGATCAAGCAGAAGGAAAGATGGAAAATAAATCTTTTAAGGTCCTTGAATGAGTACAAATATAGAAATTCAAGGAAATCATTTATGTAACATTCTGAGTCTAAAACATGAATCTATCATCTTGTAGACAAAGCTGAAGAACATGGTATTTCAATTTGATGTCAAAATAGCAGCTAAGTTTTTAAACCTGTATCAGCAGAAATGTGAAGGATTGAAGGATTGAAATTAATTGTTTGAATAATTCTAGTCTCTTTTCCCTAAGGAGTAAAGTTTTTTTGCATATCACTTATGAAACAGTACAGTACATCTGACTGCATTTAGACATTTACATTAATTGCTAATAGTTTCCTTTTACAGACTCTAAATGGTGGATTTATTGAATCATCCTAAATTTGGTCCTTCAGGGAGATGTAAGAATGAGCTTGTCTATCCTTTGGAGCAAACTGCAAATCAGCAATTTTAGTGCTGCCTAAGATTGTTTGTTGTGCTGGGTTTTTTTGGTTTCATTGAGTTTTGTTGGGTTTTTTTTTTTTTTAATTACTAACATATATCAAGTTTATGTTAATTATATGAAAACATTATATAGCATTTAAGGAACTTTAAGTAATTAACCTAGTTCTAAACTGCTAAATGCTAGAAGACTTACCACATTAAAGTAGGTGTAAAAATATATTGGAACACTTGGTTTTTCTGGTATTCAGCTTTTTTATGAAACTAAGTTAAACTTGTTTTCCTAAATATGTTAATGAACTTTCTTCAAATATCATCTTCTTTTTTCTCTGTCTTTTTCATGGCTATTGATTTCCTTTCCATCCTTGTGCAATCATCTAAAAAGTCACCTTTACTTAATTGGAAATGTCACTTGAATTTGTTTATATTTCATTAGATGTACAATACAAAACAATTATTTTTTTGAATCTGGACAATGACTTTGTAAATTTTTATTCAGAACAAAACAATAAGAAAAAGTATTTTCTGCAAGAGTCAAAATGACCAGGTGGCCAGTTATCCTGAAACAATCAGTGGAAAATGACTTAGCTTACACTCACCAACACAATCCCAGGAACACTGACTGAGTATTTGTAATGATTGAGATAATCTTTTATTTTGAAATATCTTTACTGTTATATAAAGCTCTACAACATATTAACTTACAGACATCTTTAAATTAATGAAATTTATTTATTTTTTAATCAAATGCACTCTAGTTATAGAAGAAAGTGAGCTTCTGTATTTCAGAAGATATTTCAAATTTATAACCAGGAAGTTATACAGTGTGTATGGCCTCAATAAATCTAATGAAAGGCTACACAGCTCCACAATTTGACAATTCTGAGATATTCTCATGTTGAGTTTGGAAGAAAAGGCAAATGAATCCATAAAATCATTCTAGGTGTTGCAGAAGTACATGAATCAAATTGTATTTTTCTTTTTCTGAAAATGTATGTGTGCAGTGATTTTTAATGAAAGCATTGTAAAAAAAGATGCCTAACTGCCAGCTTAGAAGTCTAGTTAAAAAAAAAAAAGCATAGAAAGTTATAATGCAGGCATTTTATTTTTTGTTTTAAGAAGAGATGGGGAATAAAACAAGATTAACACAAACTACCAACCTACCAGTGACTACTTTAAATAAGAAATGTGTCTAGATTCTGCATTGCAAAACTGCTTGAATAAAAATGTAAAGTCATGACATATCGCTTTTTCCTATAATGTAAAAGCATTAATTTCTCCTTAATTGGTTGCTTTGAAAAATCAGTGATCTTGCTCAAAAAGAGGCTTTTGTTTGATTTTAATGGGTAGGTGTGTGCCTGGAAGGTCTTCTATTGACAACTCTGAAGACCTTTTATCTACAGAACCATACACCTGGGCAGTGACATTGCTTGTGTCACCAAGGTGCCATGCTGATACCTTCATCTCAAATAATGACAGGTTTGTTCTTCCTCCTTGCTTCATCCCTGCCTTCCCTCCCTGTCACGAGAGAAGCGCAGCATATTCCAATTAGTATCAGATGTGGCAGTGGCGTTTCTGAGCCAGCCATGTTTGCCCTTTGGGAAGTGAGCTGGGCGCTCCATACTTCTCGCTGGAGGCACAGTGGCACCTGTCTGATAGCAATATGAGTTGTTCACTTTTTTCCTGTTTGACCTGGGTGAAGTCTGAGCCAGAAATACGGTATGCAAAGTACTTTTGTTCCATTACATGTCTGTCAAGTCTATTGATCCTTTTGGAAAGAGATTGCAAGACAAATTAAGGAAAAGGAAAAGGTGGCGTGTTTTTCGTTACCTTCATGTAATGGCATGAGGTTGAATTTTAACAAAAAAAGAAGCAGGTTCAAAAAATTTCTTTCTGACAGGTAACATTCCTGTCAACAGAAATATAAAATGTATTGCAAAGGTATGCAGTACCTCCTTCCTTACTTAAGAAACATTTTGAAATAAATTATTTCTATCTGTTTATTACATAACTAAACTAGACAGGTTGCTCTAGGAATTCCAGAAAGGACACTACAGTAAGCTCTACAGAGTCATTTGGTCAAAATCCAAACTTTGCAGTTTTAGCTCTCAGCAGATTTTAAAATTTAATCTTAAAGATTCAAGGCATAGTGTTTGCATCATCCTGGTTACTGTTGGATGGAATGAAAAATGGTGATTCTGCAAAAGATAATTTAATTTAATTTGCATATGAAGACCTCCAAATGCATTCTAATTAACATTATATTCCTTCTTACTGACAAAGTGGTTTTAGTCTGTACATTTTTTAGGAATGCTATTTAAATCCAGAGTATACAGTAGAGTTTTGTACTATAGCTCATATTTTTTTTTTTTCAATGGCAGAAGAGTCTGTGGGAGTACCTGTGTCACGTCTTAGAACTGATTGCAATTAAGGCATGGAGAATAAAGTCTAGGTTCCCTCTGGCTGCCCTGTGAAAACTCAGAGAAGAAAGAATGCAAAAAGCATTCCTGTGGGCAAAGTTCCCATCCTGCTCTGGTCGTGTACTCACATGTAAAGAGCTCGAGAGGAGTAGCCACTGATTTTACCCTATTTCTGATAGCTACTAAAGAAGTGTAAGAAGGGGCAGATGGAGAGTGTCAGGAATCCTCTTCCTCTGAGGAAGAAAGGTAATTCTCAGGAGGTACAATTCATTTTCCACAGTTACCAGTGCCTCCAAATCTGCTCTGTCCTTAAATAAAAGTGGTCATAACATGCAGTTTTCCTAAATGTTGATAGTACTAAATATTTTCACCACAAATTATATGCTATGATCTCGAAGTCCCTGCTCTCTCATTCTCTGAGATTTTTGAGCTGGTGAAAGGGAATAAAATACTACTTTTCCCGCTTATCTCAGAAGAGAAATTAAAAAAAAAAAGTCAGAGCAGATGAGTGGGAAAAGTGTTTTAGGACTAAATGGTTGTTCTAGGTACCATTTTTAATTTTTTTTCCCCCCAGTAACAATGGCAGCTTAAATAGAACCTTATCAACTTTACCTCCGGTCTTTTTATCCTTTTCCTACATTTTTTCCGTCAGCTGTGCCAAAATTTCTTCATTGAATTGCATTAAGAACAGATTGCAGTAAGTGGTCTAGATTAAAGATACTCTTGCAGGAGGGACAACAGCAGGTTTCTAAAATCTGGTTCACAAAAGGGTTTGCAAATTGTACAGTTAATGTCCTAGTGGGAATCAGTTTCCAAGAATGAGCTGAGGAATAAAACTCACATAAGTGGCTCAGCTACAAAGAAAAAGATTCATGGTATTATGGAGTCCATGTGTGCGTGTTACTGAAGATGCAAAGACTTTAACGTGCATTTTCAGTTTTGTGAAGCCAAAGCAACTGGTCAGTCTCCTAAATTTCAGGTTTAGATTTCCCTCCATGTTCATTTTCTTTCTTTCCTCTGTACTTGACCATGGATTTTTCATTCAGGAAGATGAGTATGCAAAAAGGAAATGAAAAAAGACTGAAATTTATTCAGTTGTTCAGACCTCTATTACAAGCTTAAATTACATGCCTGTGGTGCTTAACTGAAAGCTAGATATCTATCTAGAGGACATGGGCATACAAGAAAGGGTTTATAGCTTTGTTTCTAGTTTAGCAAAGTGCCTTTGAAGAAGATTGACCACAGACTATGTAGACAGAAAAAAAAAAATAGATCTTGTTTAACTTGTGCTGAATGCAGGAAAATCTCTCTGTAAACAGCAGCTGCTAATAGTAATGGAAAATGCTTCTAATCCCAATACTGACAAGGTAAGAAATAGGAATGAGTTCTCGTTTACATTATTTATAACACATGTGAGCAAGATTCTTCTCATTAACTGTTGTTGAAATGGCCACCAAAAGGTAACCATAGACCTAAAAGTCAAGCTAAATTGTCAGGGTTTCTATCTACTTTCTGTGAAATGCTAAATATGTAAAAATGATACATATATAGAAATGCTCAACCATGAGACTGTATTAAATGTATTCTAAGGCAGATGATGTTAAAATATAGGGGAAGTACTGGTCAATTTTTTTTTTCTCCTTTCCTCTTTATTTGCTTACAGCCTTTGATAGAGTCTAGATAATAAGAGAGAATGGACACCAAGACTGCAGCACCCATAAGACATTATGTACATATTTTTTTACATGTATTTAATAAAAAATGTAAATATTTCAAGTCATATCACAAAATGCTTAATTTCCAGTTTTCAGAGGGAAACAACTTATTTTGAATAATTTAAAAATATATGTGGAAATTGTCAGTATTCTTAGAAAGGGAGAAATAAGAGCTGAGGAGGAAAAAGAGCAGAAGTTTCATTACTTCATAGGAAAGCTTTTTGATAAACAATTCTCCATCTGAATGGAAGATTTTAAGGAGCTTGTGTTTAGTCCTGGGGGGACTCAACTGTTAGGGTTCTGTAGGAATTAATCTCTAACATTCCCTGAATTTCTTAATTGATGTCTCTGCATGGATTTATGCTTTTGATACTATTTAGTTTGGCACTTCTTACACCATGTTGTCCTGAGCTGGAATTCAGAAGAGACTGATGCAGATGTGGGCAAGACAGTTGTGGGTTGCAAATGCTATATTCCTGACTTTATATTCCAGGATTCAGTTCTTGTATTCTAAATGTCATAAATTTCATAGATATCCTCAAATGATTAATGTCTTCTATTATGCTGAGAGATGACATATATTAAGAAGCAGAGAACACTGATGGGTTAGAGCCATCTGTGCAGATTCCAATACTAGGATGTGTGAGGGCAACTTCTGTACCATTGTTGGTTACCTATTGCCATTACTGTGCACACCAGCATTTTTCAGCAGCCGAGACCATGGTGTTATGCTGGCTGCACATTAAGATGTTGAACCTCATTGTGGGAGTCCAGTAGATAACTATTTTAATAAGAATAATCCCCTTCCAGGAATATTTCATGGAGTTGTGCCCTTAATGATGGGGGTTATCTGCCCGACATCTGTTCTGAGTGCTAATTCTGACACAAACTATTTCTGTAGATCACTAAAGTCATTTCTCTTTCCTAAAGAAAAGTTTCTCCATTGTTCATCCTATTCCATGCTGTCTATGCTATCCTGTCATAAATAATCTTAAGCTCCTCATGGTAGGTCTGATATGTTTAAAGGCTTCCAAAACCCACTGTGATTATCTAATCTAACCTCTTTCATAATGAAACTGTGGGACCTGGCAGTATTCATTCCTGTTGAAACCTGGACGGCTTCATTTGAACTAGAGGACAGCTTTTGAAAAAAACGGCAACCCATGTTGAATAAAAGCCTTTCCACAATTCTTAGAAACCTAATCATTAATTACGTTCAGATGTTATCCGCTTTCTAGGTTGAAATTGTCTGGTTTCAGTTTCTAGCCATTGAAGTGTGTTAACCCACATCTGCTCCAGCGAGGTGCTCTGTTCTCTGTGTATCCACATACAGGTTGTGATCAACTCACCTCTTTGCTTCTCTTTGAGATAAATATACTTAGCGCTTGGAGACTTTTGGTCTGTACATATTTTTCATCCTCCAGTGATTCTCTGCTCCTTTGGTAACTCCTTTTCAACATTTTTCTTGATCTGAGGATATAAGACTTGACATGACAGCAATCATACTTGTGTTAGGTAGGTGTGCTCTTATTTGGTATTCACCTACTTTTACATCTAAAGGGTTGTGCTATTCTATTGGATGGAGCATCATATTAAAAGCTCACATGCAGCCTATTAGTCGCTGTAGCTCTTTAATCTTTTAGAGTCACTATCTGACAGAACAGACTATAGTACCATGGAGGATTTTTGCCATGTCTGACTTTACATTTGGCCTTGTTGAAATGAACTAAAAGTTGAAATAAAATTTTCATGCCTCCAGAATATCATCATATCCAGGGCCCTGCCTTCCAGGAGACTGATAATGATGTTAAGTAGCAGAGAACAAAGAATATATACCAAGAAAAGATGTCTAGAAATGCAACTGAAAATAAGCTGCTTAGCAAAAATTTCCTGCCCTTAGTGACATTCTGAGACATGAATTTCCTGATTGTTTCATAGCATTTTAGTTGTCTAATTGAGACCTCCAGTAGCAGCCAGTCCATCGCCTTGCTGACCCCTATACATTGCAGTAACATTGTGGTCATTCACACAGTTGCTACATTGACATTTTACAAACTGTGTGCCTAGGTGTTTGATGCTGTATCCAAAAGTATATCATTCACTTTCACTTTAGAATTCATTTCTGTGAGCTCAAAGCAAGGTTTATTTTGCATGGAAATGGCTACGGAACCAAGTTACATGAGTGTTAAAACAAAAAAATTGCAAAGAGCAGACCTGGGAGGCAGAAGAGGTACCAGGGTGCTGTTCCAGAAGGTTGAGTTGCAGAACTTGACTTACTCCAAATAAAAAAATAAGCATTTTTCTCTTGAACAGCCCAGTCTTTCTCTGATTTATCTTAATGGTGATCTACAGTCACCTGTGTGCTTGAAAGCAGAGTACACATTATGTAGCTAGCATCTGCTACCTCTGTCTGCTGCATTCATTTTTGAGCTCAAGTGTTCAAAGTCATACTTTCATTTCCTAATAGATTAAATCCAAGAAACAGCAATGATTTCCCCCAGTAAACCGTGACTGATGTCAAAGAAGGATCCTACTTTTGGAAATTTCAGTGTATTTTGTCCTCATGTTGTGTTCTTAGTTACCATACTCTGAGAGAGAAATAATACAATGTGAACTATTATCAAAAAGATGCTCCAAGGATAATGTTCATGTTGAGTGGGGATCATCTGACAAAGGACATGACACTGACCATCTCTTTCCTCCTGTGTCAATACTGTCAGGAACATGGTGTGATTCTTAGGGATGGTGCTGAGCAGAGGCAGGGGTTGGACTCGATGATGCTTGTGGGTCCCTTCTAACTCAAAATATTCCCTGATTCTGTGTTTGGTGAGAGAGAAGGCTAAGGAGTGATTCAGAGCAGAAAAGGCAAATGGAGGGAATTCAAAAGTAAAAGAAAATTGCCTGCTGCAGCCTTTAGTCTGCACAAAACAATGATGGCTTAGCTAATGTTTCTCTGAAAATAGATACATTTTTATCCAGTCATTCTGGTAATCATGGCTAGATGACTCTTTCTGCTCATGATGATTATTGATGAATGACTATCTGCTGATAGAGTCCATTCCTAACATCACCACAGACTTCTATAAAGCCACATCACACATGAAAAATCAAAATGAAAGCAGAAAGAAAAGTGAAAAAGAAATCCAGAAGACATTGGACACTTACTGGAAAACATGCCTTTTCTGAGGCTTTCTAAGCTCTAGTCTTATAGAAACAGCAGCTATAATAGCTGTTTTTCATTGCACTGTATGTAGAGAGAAATGGGAGGTTTTTTGAGCTTTAGAAACATAAAAACAGCAGTTCTGTCAGGTAAAAGAAAAGCCTGTAATTGAATATATTATCATGTATACAAAATTGTTAAAGACCTGTGTTTTTCTCTACTCTCAGTCATTCTTAGTACCGTTTGCATGGTATGTCTGTTTCACAGAATCCACCAAGGTGTATGGCACCTTTGTGCTTGCAAGGAGCCTGCATGGGGTGCTCTGTCCCTTTTGTAGTTAGCTTCTCACTTTTGTTTCTTTGGGTACTGGTTTGTTGAGAAGTATGAGACAAAACTTTCATGTACTGTGTGCCTCACTGCCTGCTAAATTGCAAGGTATTTCATGTTTTCTGAGCAAAAGGTTCTTCTGATCATTCTCACCAATATTGCCTGGTCACTATCTGAATCAGGAGAAGTGGTGAGTAGGATGCTCAGAAAAACCAAGGGAGATATTGGAGAGGTTATTAAATTAATGATTTCTGAAGGCAAAACCAGACATTAGGAAAAAGACTGGATATAGTAAATAGAGAGTGAAAATAAAGACAAGTGTTTCATGGTGCTACTTGCTGTGTGCATGGTATATGCAGTGTACATTTCAATGTTACATGTTTAATTCTAGCATGACCAGGATGTCTTCTGTTGGAAATAGATCTATGACGTGTGCTCATATCCTTTGGTTGGACAACACTCAAATGAAGGAGAGGATCCAAGTCCAACTGTAAACTGACATAGCTGTCAGTGTGCTGGCTTTGAATTTCCTAGTGGAAGAAACTGGAATTCTGGAGAGTGGTCTTAGCTTGGGGCCTTAGCCTAAAAGATGTCACTGCCTATGTGACTACATGAGTGTAGGTACAGTAATGCTGTTAGACCATGACTCCACAGAATCTGTGAGAATGAGATTTCTTTTCTCCAATTATGGCATTAAAGCACAGAGGATTTTATGTCCTTGGACTAGTCATTATGAGGTGTCCTTACCATCTCCATGGCTAGTCCTCAGTGTGCAATGGAAATGAGAGGTGTTTTGTGTGGATGTTTTCTTGGTTTCCAGAAATGCCTGAGAGAATTCAATGCTGTGACCTGTTTTGTTTTATACATTCATTAGTTTACTATTGTTTCTTTGAAGACTAATTGTGATTATGGTGTTTAGTTTTTTCCCCAGCTGTATATTTTTTCCCAGGAGGCTGTACAGGCCTCTTTCTGGCAGAAGACAGAACAGAGTGTTTGTTGCTCTTTTTTAAAATTCGCAGTATGGTTTGCTAGACAGGATAAATGTTTCCTCTAATTATTTTATCATTATTTAGTTTTTAAGCATTGGCTTTTTCTGAGTTGCTGTTAGTCAGACTGCTGGTTTGCATGCACTTCAGAAGGAATTTTGTATTTCATGAGGTAGAAAACAGTAGCACAGCATCACTGGAGGAATGGAGAGAATATGCTAAAACCACAGAACTATTACTAGCATTAGTTTAGAAAGTAGCATCAGGATCAAATCCTCTGGAACTAAACTGCAGCAGAAAAAGGGTCAGATTTTGTAACCTAAGGATGAATGTTGCCTATCCATAAAGAGAGTCTCAGATTGATGGCTGAATACAGAGCATGCTGATGAATGGAGAGAAGTAAAGCTGTAGATTGGGCTGAATAGACTTTGTTTTTACTGTTGCCTTGGGTTTCTCATTTCTTCAGCATATAATGTTTCCCCGTGTTTACCTTATGGAAATGATTTAGTGAGATTGGCTGTTTACCAAGCTGCAGTTTCTGGTTTTGGTTTGATTTTGCAAGTTTTCTCTCTGAGCCTGTTACCTCTTTCAGACTGTCAGCTTTTAGGGGTACTTTCCCAGGTGCCATATTTTTTTCATCAAAGTAGTCTCTTTCCAGGGTTAAGTGCCTTTTCGCCACACAATGTGTGTGTGTGGGGTGTTTGTTTTTTTGTTTGTTTTTGGTTTTGTTGTTGTTTTGGGGGGTTGTTTTGTGTTTTTTGGTTTTGTTTTGGTTTTTTTTTGTTTTTTTTTGTTTGTTTGTTTTTTTGTTTGTTTTTTTTAATGTGCTCCCCCATTGATTCTGTCTGTAGTTTCTGCCTGTTGTGGGCAACATCTAGCTAACCCTTTGAGAGGGCCTCCCATGCACAAGAATTACCTGTGAGTTGAAGTCTGGGGCTAACACATGTCTGAACTCCTTACCAAAGAGGGACAAAGACCACACATGCCACGGATTGCCATTGCACAGGTATCCTGAGATTTTTAAACCACCATGAGGATGTACATTTGAACCTTGCCTCTGCCAGGCTTTCTAATATACTTTCATGCTGCTGCTGCTGAAGAGTGCCTTTCCCACAGCTGCGTTTGCTGAACTCATATGACAACAGGGCTCTGATCCTTTGCAAGGTAATGGTGTGCTGAGGCAGATCTTTATGTATGGCGAGGCAAGGACCATCCAAATTGTGCTGGCTGAAAGGAATGATTATCTAGCTGTCTATGAACCCACAGATGGCCTCCAGGGTGTCGGAGCTCAGAGAATAAGCCCTACAAACAGAAAATAGAAACTCGGCAATTGTAAGATGACACTAGAGAGGAAAATAAATTTAATGTGGTGATCTCAGCTATACTTCCACTGTAAAAGAAATGGATTAAGAACTGCCTTAAGGAAAAACTTACCATGCTCCATAGAAACCCTTAAGACATCCTGGGCTCAAAAGCCATGTAACGTGTTTGTAAAAGTTTTGTATGAGGGTGGTAGAGGGATTTTAGAGCAGAAGCTGGGTGAGAGGCTAGCTAGCAGTGACAAACCTGTTAGGATATAGACAGAAAGTATGCAATGCCTCCTGGATCTGAAAAGTCAAAGTTCTTTTGACAGATTAATTCATGTTTTAAGGAAAGATATTTTCACATAGAAGAAAAGTTGAACCCTTCTTTTTAAAATGCTCTTTGAAAAGAACTGAAAAATTAAGATAATGATCTAAATTATATCCTTCTAAAGTTCAAATTCAGTAGGAGTATGTTTGGTTTTTTTGTTTCAGAGGGAGAGATCAGGGAGGCCCTGTGGATCAATATAATCAATGTGAATAATTAATCTATTTAGCATACCAAGCATAGGGTCTCTGAACACAAGCTTCTTGTAATTCAGCAACTATAATGACTTGGCTTGTCTTGGAATGTGTTTAGACACAGCGGTGTAGATTCTGTAGATTCATTTGTGTAGATGCACAGGAGGCACTGGCACTGTACATATGAATGACATAAGGGAGCAAGGCTGAACCCTTTTATTCCCTAAAGAAGAATTTGAAAATTCATGTATTTATTCTTTGAACAAGTATTTCATTGATCCAATAGACCACCCTCCTATTTTATTCAGTGTTTTCTTGGAAATAACCGGTTGATAGTGCAAACCACACAAGATACATGGGGGATGGGGGGCCCTGGGGGGGGAATCATATGTCTGAGAATAATAATATTCTCAATATGATAATGCTTTAGAATTCAGTAATACCGGTGTGGCCCCTTCTCCCCTTTACCTGTTTGAGCATTAACCACCATGGATGGTTGTGGTGGACACATCTGGCTTACAGATAACAACACCATAGTTAAGGGCCTTGAATCTTGCTCAACAGCTAAGGGCCATAAGTCTTCTTCAACATCTAAGAGCTAGCTGAGTATTCACCATTCCAAAAGACAGCTGGTATGCAAATATATCTCTTAGTTAATTATCTCACTCCATATACTTAGCATAAAGCTAAGGGCCCACTGAGCACTCCAGCATGGCAGCAGGTACACACCAGGATCTCCCCCTGAGCAGGGATGACTCTCAAGGTTGCTTCTTAAGTCTGACGCATTCTTTGCTACAGTAGATTCTTGGTAAGTGATTGATAGTGTGCTTAACTTTAAAATCTCAGTAGGTGATATAAAGGATTTATTGTACACATACAATCCTTTAAACATAAACCATTGACCACGCCTGGGACTAAGTCTGAATCCAGCAGCACAAGACTCCCTTCTGAGAATTTTTAGACCACAAAGAGGTCCTTTCTCAACCTCATGAATCAATAGGAGGGTCTCCCTGGCAGTTTTGCCTGAATCTGTTCCCTATGCAGTAATCAAGTGTACCTTACCATCAAATTTTGTAAAACCCCTGTCACATTTACTATCAAACTTTGTTAAATCACTGGTTTATATCAATAAACATAATGCTGCTTCTCTAGTACAAATAAAGTACATCACCCCATCCATGACAACTTTGTGGGAAACTGGGGAACAATGACATATAATTCTGGTGGGACTTACAGTACTTTGCATAGCATGAGGTGAATAGACATGTAAAAGGATTTTAAAGTGAAGAATTACTGAGTAATTGTGTGGAGAAGAACACATTACAGTCCTTTAAATAGTAGGAAAACATGACAGAACAAGATTTAATAATACGTGCTACTGCATTTGTGTCTGAACAGTCTCTGACACTGAGGACTCATGTCCTTCCCAGTAGAGGACTAGTGCTTTATATCTAAACAACTTGAAGCCAAGAGTAATAATACTATGTATAAATCACCTGGTATTTGGATTAAAGCAAGTCTTGCCCTAATTCTATGTCTCACATTTCTATTTGTGGACTGATTTATGTCTTCTTGAATGCCCTCTTTAATGACTTATTTGTTTTCCTTTCCTCATCTTTCCTGTCCTCTCCAAAATCTCCCTTCCTGCTTTGAAGTATTATATAATTCTTGTAAGAGTTCTGAGATGACAGAACACATAATCCCACAGAAATAGGGATTGCTATTGATACAGGTGATTGATTAATAAATCTTTTTATAATTTTCTTATTTGCTTTACCATGTACCTGTCTAAATGATCTGTTGTTCTGAGGATGTATTTGTATAGTTCAAATTAATACTCATAAATAAAATCCCTTGCTTATGTTCAAAATTACTGGTCCTTGTAATGTCAAATGGTTGTATATGTTTTAAGTTTCACTTTACAGCTCTTGTTATTGCACAAAAAGGTGAGAACTTCAACCTTTTACAACCATATTTATGTCTTTTATGCTACAAAGGAAAGCCTAAGGATGGCTCAGGGGCATCTCAAGAAAATACTTCACGACTCTTATAACTTCTAAAAAATTAAAACAATATTCTCTTGATATGTTAAACCAGTGTCTTTTGATTTAGGGAGGGAAGAAAGAATTCTTAAGCCATGGGTCTGAACCTTTGGGGCCAGGCAATGAGGCCTTTTCAGGCCTTTCCTCTGTTCTGTGTATCTGTAATAAGCTACTTAACATTCCTCTGTGAGTTTAAAGGAGAAAGCTTTGTTCTCTTGTCTATGTATTTTCAAGTAAGTTACATAGAGCTTAAGTTACATACCATCTTTCTGCCTTGTGTCAAAGTCTCTGTGGGATGAAAGTGAAGGCTTTCTAAAGAACAGTTATTACTGAAGCATCTTATAAGGACGTCAGAACAAAAGGCAAATTTTTCATTTCCTATTATTAGTTAGACCTACATTAAAATATTTTCTGCTTTCTTAGTGCCAAGAGTTCAGACTCACAATCATGCTCGTATGTGTCTATGGTGAACGTCTCTCCATCCCACCACACTCAAAAAACCTACCATTATCTTTTCCTCCTCAACTAAGAAATGCAACCAAAGAAACCTGAAACTTGAACTATAAAATGAACATGGGACCTCTTTTCTCCATCACTGTCTCATAAGTGAAAAAAAAATAATCAAAAGAACCATGCCCTATAACAAAATTTCTTTAAAGTAGGGCAGGCAGATCTGATGTTTCTGTTGTTTTCATTTGCTTCTGTCACCTGTCTTCCTGGGGCTCCATCTGTCTCCTAAAAAGCAAACTGTTCTACCTGTCAGTTTTCATGAGAAAACAAAAACACATCACAAAATAAGCTTTAAAACTTGCTTGCCTGTGATTTGTTCATTTTCACACTAGACTTGAGCTACACCTTATTACTTTCTATACATGCTGTTTTTCCATTCATCTTGGGATTAAAAAAATACATATTTGTTTTGGGTTTGAGTGTCACTACATACCCCGCGGTGCTGTAAATATGAAACTTAAGTAAGAGAAACTCAGGTTTCTGCACAAAAGTAATGATAGCTGAGCCTTCAAAGTCCCAATTTCTGTGTTTAATATGAACCTCTGCCACCCTGGTCTCCTGGAGGGAGGGAAGTAGTTTTAAAAGCATCAGTTTACATACTTCTAAATATAGAATTGTTTGCTTACTTTCATATAATTATGTCAGCACTTCCAGTGCCAACTTTTTATTTTCATAGATATAATCTTTGACTCAAGAAGTTATTCTGACAGAACCTTTTAATTTAATGCTGATCCATACGCTGCTGTGCTGCAAGCTGAAGTTATTACACAGGAGTCAGGAAAGAAGGAAAGGAAGCAGTTCTCAATACTGCATGCTATCAATTGCTGTTCCTATGATTAAAAGAAACAGAACCCCAAAATCCATTTGCAAAAAGGCAGCTCCTTCTCTGTAGCTGTAAGGAGTGCTGGCTGTGGCACACATGCTTAACCTTTGGAAAGCAGAGCCTACACATGTCCCAGTGCAGGTAATTCTGTCTCCATATTTACAGCACACAATTTGTGCATCACAGATAATTTTAATCATTCTTCATGCAAAGGAAGGTGTTTGTCATTCACCTGCATTTATTGCAGCCTTTCCTAAAATTTTTAACCCCGGTAAATTGTATGTCATTTACTCTAGACCCTCTCTCTGCACTCTCTGACCATCACTGCTCTGGGCAACCTTCTTTGCCAGACTGCCAGATGAAATTGGAGGGGGGGGAAGTTCAGAAAGTAGTGTCAACAGTTTGTCTGTGTAAGGAACCTGAATCTGGCTCTGCACTTCTCCCTGAGGCCTGAGAAAGAACACATTAGACCAGGATACTGAGTATTTGGCATTTCACGAATGTGGGAGCAAAAGCCCTACTGAGATGGAAACGTCATGTGTGTCTGGTGCAGTGTCGTAAATCATCTGTGATGGTTATAGTCCATTTAATGGGAAAAAAGAAAAGAAAAAGTTAAAAAGCAAATAACTCAAATGTGTATTATCATTGGGATACAAACTTACTCTCTACACAGTTTTCACTCTGAATTCCAGCCAAACCTGAACTGCCAAAAAATTACAATATTAAATAACAAATACAAATGGATGGATTAGTCCATGAAAGGGTGATCAAGAGAAGTAATGAAAGGGTGTCACAGAGTTTATGTGTGTGGCTAAATGGACAGGTTTCCAGCTACAGAGAATATAACTTAGGGCAGGGAGCTAAGTGATCACAACTCATGTCTTCTCTCCGTGCCAAACAATATCTCGGGTATTTCATGGCAAGGGTACATTGTGGGAAAGGCGAACAGAATGGTTTGCTGGGACGTGTTTTCCCAAGCTTACAGGTGAGAAGGGGAAAAAGCAGGGATGTTTTGTAGGAGGTTAAAAAAAAAAAAAAANAAAAAAAAAGGCAACACTAATACAGACAAATGGTACCTATCCTTGAGATAATTACCAAAGCAGCTATTTAGATTGAAGGAAAAGGCAGAGAAGAAACAAGTGCTTTAGATTCAAATTGATCCTTCTATTGATCAGACTAATACCCCAGTAAGCCAAGGAGTCAGGAAAGCAGACTTTAAAACTTGAACATTTGTCTCAAGGTAAAACATGAAGACAAAGAAAATTTCCTGAAATGCTGAAAATTTCAGTAAAAATGAAATGTTTGCTTGTTCATCCAGAAAAAGTTCCCGGTGTATTTCTAAATTTAAATGTTAAAAAGCCCCCAAACAGCCCTTTTATTTGGCTTGCTAATAACTCTTGTCAACTTTTTTACTCAAAATGCCCATTTTATAAGACTGTAATTATACTGACAGTTTGGTTACCAACAGTACCAGAGGAGGTGGGTTTTGTTATCCATCTTCATTTAAAAAGGATATTTAACTAATTACTTCATTGACCCTGAAAATAAGGCAGGTAACTTTCTTACAAAATATAATTTTCTAATATAACATATATTTCTAATATAATACAAAATAAGGCCATTATAACTTAATCTGGGTTTATAATATATATCACTATGTATTTACACTGATGAAATTCAAACTAACCAGAAATTTACAAAGGAACTGTCAATGCATTTATAAAGAATTATCATAATTTAACAATATGGCCCTAGAAATATGAATTAATTCATAGTATCAACAATGTTAATCATGTTATATAGTTTAAATAAAAAACAATCTGTACATTTGGCATTTGTTTATAATTCTGAATGGACTGAATATTTATGTTCATGTAGTTGGTAAAAAATATCAGAAATAAAATCCAGGTGATATAGGCTTTCATACATAAATTAGAATTTTTAACTGTCTTGCTCTCATAACCACAATATTAAATTTCTATAAATATGTGCAATATCAATTCAGCAGCTGCATACACTTAAATGACAAATTTAGTAACAGTATTTACAGTAAGACTGAACAGCAAGCAGTTCAGGAGCTCAGTAAATGTGAGTTGTTCTATCCTCCTTTTCAATATCTAAACACAGTAGTCTTCACTAAAATATAAGACCCACATATCCAGTAGTATTGCATGCAGTATATAACGATTAGCAAAGGAATTTTGACAAGGGAAGAATTTCTTGTACCCTCTGTGAAAATATGAGATAATTTCATTCTACTACAGTTTTGACAGAAAAGATACAAACCCTTTGCAAATCCATTGTATTAAATACTGTAGGAGTCATATTTGCAGGAAATTGTCAAATATTTATTAAAGAATAGGTGGTTTTCTGTTCATGAGGGATACCTTAATATGACAGCCTGTCAGAGAACTATTGTAATGACGATTGCAGTAAGATTGTGTAGGTTTTGGTTAACACTAGTATTGTCTCAAAAAAGGAGAGAAGAGGTATCTGGTCATATGGTTTAGCATGGCAGGCTATTATCTGTACTAATGGAACTAAAAAAATAAAAGCGTGAGAACTGATGGGCTGAAAATCTGTGTTTTAGATATATTTTAATTTTAGACCCAATTAAGTTTGTGATCTTCAACTGTTTTGGTGTCCCATTGATTGAAACTGTGGACCAATACTTTTTCACAATGTGGGAATTCAGGCATCTGAACTGGATGCAATTTTTATATAGTCTTATACATATGCTAAAATTGCTTACAGATTTCTACTTTCCTGAATGTGTAAAAGAAAAAAAGATTAATCACAGCTCTTGTTTTGTTCTTTTAAGCTTCTGTCCACCCTATGCAAAAGATGATGTTTCCTGGGTGTTTTTTTAAAGTCTTACTGCAATTCCCTTTATCTGATTTGTTTAAGCAGAAAACTTCAATCTTACTCACACCTAATTTTTTTTTCACCACTGCTTTAGGCAACTAAAGGTCATTATTTTCTTATTAAAAAACCCAAAAGCATTTTAGCTCCTCCTGAGGAAATTTTGGCATATTCCTTGGATTTAATGAATTGACTGATTGGTCCCAAGCTTCAGTTACTACTTCTGAGTTTAACAATGCACTTGTATTGGAATGCAAAATGTTTTCTGACATTTGATTTTCCTGTGCTGATACCGATTATTTTTATTGCACCTATTGGCTAGTAAAAGAATACTCAATGTGATTCTGGCTGTGATGCATTGACAAAGATCAGACAGGCATTTAGGGAAAATAACAGAAAACTTTAGTTACTACCAGTTATTCCTGGGGGATGCCATTAAAATGATTGATGACAAAGCACAGCCAGACCTCAGCAAAAGTTTTTGGTGGATTCTACAAGAGGTCTTTGGTGTACTCAATACACACGCACCAGAGCTACCTTCTAAAGGACCCTGTGGACTGAACATAGCCATACTCACTGCCCCACAAAGTGTTTCCACCTTCCACAGTGTGCAGTGCAATCTACTCCCAGCACAGGGCAGCTTGCTGGGATTTCTTGCCCTCATCTCTTTTGCATAAGTGTGGTGGGCCACTGGCAAGAAAATAGAAGGGATGGAGCATGAGAAGATTCCAGAGGTTTGGTTTAGAAGTAGGTAGGCTGGCTGTCTAGAATCTGCACACCCTTGTGTAGGGTGGTGGAAGATACCATTTCTCAGGAAAGAATAATTGGAATTAACTGCATTATAAAATAAAGAAATATAAGGAAATCATTGTATCTTTTGGAATCAGTATGACAGAGGTGACATTCATATGTGCACAATCAAAGAGCTGATTATGTATTTTTAATATACTAGTAGCTGTTATATAAACAACACTCAATCATCATACAGCTAATTCAAAGATATAAGCAGAAACAAAATCTCCTGGGCAATTCATTGAGGTGAAAAATCCTAACAACTACAAAAAAATCCAGAGGCTGGATCATGAATTATGAAACTGACAACAAATAAAAATATTTCCAGTATCAAAAAAATCCAAAACTTGCAATTGTTTTTGTTTACGTGTTTATCTTTAATTCCTCATTTGTCGTTAACTATTGTTAACATTGAGTACTTGAGGATATGATGGGACCTTTCTACACACAGCAGAAAAGAATTTGATTCTTTTTTAATTTGAAGTTGAGATAAAAGCAATGAATTAACAAAGGGGAAAGTAACTGGACTTATGCTTGAGTTTTTACAGCAGTACGTGAGATTGCATAGGATTTTTTAAAAATATGTACTTTGAAGGTGATAGTGTCTTTCAAAATAACAGTTTGTAACTGAAACCTGTGGGAAATCTATTTGAGAAATCTATGTCTTTTATTATTAATTATAAATTGAAGATTATTATAAAAATCTGAAGTAAAAAGGAAAGTAGGGTTCTTTTCCATGGATTTCAAATAAATTGTTCTGATTTTGCTTTGTGAGTGCAATGAATATAATGTCTTTATTACTTAATAGAGTATGAGGAGGTAGACAGGATTCCAGATAGATCTTAGAAAAGAAAATAATTCCTATTATGTATTTCATATAATGCCAGTGAACCTTAGACATGGTTTATGACAGTAAGGTATTGACTCAGATTCATTTAAGGATTTGTAGCATAGTATTTATTTTCTCAATTTACTGTCTTCGGTCTTGGGTTCTTCATGTTACGTAAATAGCTATAAGGAGACAAAATATTGTCACATCATTTATTGTGCCTTTATCGTAATTCCGTTTGATGGAAATGCTTTAAAAAACCAGCAAGTACAGCATAGGACAGAGGAGCTTGTTAAAAGCAAATGAAAGATTATGATGTTGGCTCATGATTTCTAAGGGAAGCATTATTTAGAGGTTGAAAGACACATCATCTCTGAGTATTGGTGGTAGCAGGACTCTCAGAAGTCGTGTAAATTTAGTTAGTTTAGCATGAAATTCCATTTCAGAAGATAGCCTTTGAAAAAAACGCCATCTTTGCTTCTCTCTGTATTATTCTATGGATCTACATTCAGTATTATAACCCTCGACACCAAAAATTTCCTGATGTTTTGATGTCTGTCAGGATTTCTCCAGGGCATGTAAATATATGCTTCTGGGCACACCTGCAAACATATAGATTTTGTCACCTTTGAGCTGAAGCCTCAACCCTGTTGGGAATCAGTGTAGAAATTTTTGTGTCCATTTTGTATTTATGTTCCAGTTGTGTAGGCATACATGGAGCATGTTTACTGCAGTTGAAAATGAAAAAGTGCAAGTAAAGGAAGGGATTTTTTTTTCTTCCTACCTTTTGATAAAGAAGCATCCTTCTTCCCCATTCTGTACTATACCAATTAGTATTCTGGTCAAAGATGGGAGAGACCTAATTTTTGCTTCCATCATGAGTCTAAAGAAATAACACAGTGAATTCACTGAAAACAATATTTTAATATGGGGAAATCTCAATTTTTCTTTTCAGGATACATTTTCTGTAAAAATGGGTGAACATTCATTGGGCCAAAACAGGAGACAGATATAGCAAACAAACAAGCAAGTGAAGTTATGGCTTGGCATTTCTAGCTTTGGCTCCAATTAATACATGATATAAGCTACACAAGCAAGAGGCTACAACCACTGTCTTGTTCCTTTATCCCTAAACTATGCAGAGCAGTAAGCTTGACTGTTAGGCAGTTGAATAAAATGATTTCTGGTTGAATTCTTTGAGAAAGAGATTAGGTGCACAGCTCCAGAAAGAGAGATTATGCATTCATTTCTTTTTCCTTCTACAGTCTGGGACAGGGAGAAATTTATCTTTGGCAATCCATCTTGGTTACTATGGGATCCTCCCTGGCTCTTGAGCTTTCTCTTTCTTGATGAAGATTCCCCATACACAGGAAGATTTCAAAATCCTAGCAGATCCCATCTTCACCTTAACATTGCCATGAAGCACTCCTTCAGATGGGAGTACTGACTGCTGCTTGTTTTCCCACCCTTTTTCTTTCTTGCCCTGTGCTGATACATCATACTCCTTGACTTGATGATCCTTGTGGATCCATTCCAACTCAGCATATTCTGTTATTCTGAGACAAAATGAAAGAAACCAGCAAAAAACCCCATTGTTTCCTTTACCCAGGAAGGAAGCCTTTATGGGAAAATCCCTATGGAGGGCATCCAAGTCCATTTGGCCGTGAACTAAAGCTCCATGGCAGTATGTGCACAGCACCACGTTATTGCAATTGATCCAGGGAACTTAGCCACTGGTGCTGGAGTAAACCTCACTCTTCAATCCCAGAATTCTTCAATTTCACAACATGGAAGCCCTTTTCCTTAATCCCTTCTTTGTGCAGGAGAGGAAGGCTCTAGCTCCCACTTTTCTGCAGCAATATTTTTATGAGTATAGCTTTACCAGATTTGTGTGTGTGTGTGTGGTAAACCGGGTTTTGCACTATAGCACAGGATCTGGATTTTGAAAATCTGTAGTCTGTGTCTTTGACCATATGAATTTGGTTCACAGCCAAATAGAAATAATGGTTTAGAAATAATCAGTTAGAAAGAGATGAACTTGAAATGGTGGTAATAATATTTCGACAACAAAAAGTAAGAGCAAATTTATTAGTATGTATAAATAACTGAAACAGAGTTTACATTAAATAAGATTCTCTCCAAATGCAAAGTTATCTGAATTCAATTATCAGCAAAGATTGATAATAATGAATAATTAATAATTAAAACAATTACAAAAGGATTACGAATGCAAATTATAAAGCTAAGTGACCACTGGCAAAACAGACAAAAAGAAAGAGGAATATTTTAAATAATGAAAAAATCTATAAAGCTAAAAAAAGAAAAAAAAAACAAAAACAGTTTAAATGAAAACATCCAAGGGGCAAAAGCCTATGTTTACAATCAATCCTTTATATCACTTAGCTAAGATTTTAAAGTCTTTATGCTTTATATACAATGGTTCTGCAATTGATTCACTATTATGAATCTGATTAAAAGCTTTGATATGTAGAAGATATTGCACTCAACATGAGATAATTCTGGAGGTAAATAAATCACCTGGATTTTAGTGATTGTCTACAGACTAGGTTTTATGAGCTGATTTTTTACAGTGCAAATGAGCAAGGGAAAGTGCTAATCAGTGCACACGTGTATATACATAAATACGTATGTCTAAATAGCAAATTGATTCAAAATCAGAAGAGTGTGATTGGCTATGACTAGCAAAAAAAAAAAAAAGAAAGGCGACAGAGAGAGTAGGAATTAAAAGGGGAAATTCTTTTAAAAAGTTTATATATATGAACGTCTATACAACTATGGTGAAAAAGAGGACAGCTTTTTTATATGCCTGTGCTTGTTTCAGGGACCAATAATGACAGCAATTAGAAATAAAGAAAACTCTAGAGGGTTTTAACCTAAAATTAAGTAAGGCAACAACTTTTATAAATGGAAAGATTCATAAGGAAAAAAACCCCAAAGATATCAGAATAAAATCCATAGCTGATATTTCTGATATTAATATGAATCAAGTTTTATAGTGTATTATATATAAAATTAATCTTAGGTTTGATGTGAGCTGTTTAATAGGTGAAGATGGTAAAATTGTTAGCAGTGTTGTAGAAAATGCAGAAATGAGCAATAAATATTCCTTTCTTTACTTGGAAGAATAGGGATAATACATTCATATAAAATGATTTCTGGTCCATTTTTAAGTGGAAATAATAAAATTAACTACAGGCCAACCTTTTACAGTCTCCAGATCCCAGGAGCACACAGTCCATGTACATCTCTGGCCTACTAGTGAAAACAAATAATATTAATTGAAAACTGGCTGTAGTGTAGGATGCAAAAGTTTGAGAACTGTGCTACTGTTCAAAGAAGGCAGGTGGAAAACTGGGCTGCCTAGTCTAACTGGCAACATGCAAAAAGTGATGTAAGATTTGATTTTTGAATGTAACAATGAAAGAATGTTTAGACAGTAATCAAGAAAGAACACGATTTTATGGAAAATGTGGCCTATCAAATATCTCAGTCTAAGTCTACAGATATGTGTGTTTTATAGATAAAATTACCTATAAAAACACTGAGGTTTCTGTTGTACAGAAAAAGCTGCAGGAGAAAACAATGAAACAGGTAGCACAATCAAGGCTGAAAGATGAGTAAAAATATAGATAAAATTACAAAGCATATTTTTAGTGTCAATAACAGTTCATCCCTTGAACAAGATGGATGGATTATTTATTTTGGTGTGCAGCAGAACCAGATGGTTTTATGTCTTTTCTGAAAAGGTACCTCATCCAAGCAAGGCTCAGACTGAATGGCAATTTAACTAGATGGATTGAATGGCCTCCAGCTCTAAGAAGTCAGAACACCAGTCTATTCTAGTTGCCAACTGTTGAATGTGCCAATACATTACTTATTTTTCCATTTTACATCATTACTCTTATAGAAGAATTGAACCTTTAGCTTCAAAATATTGAATCTCAACCCCAAAATTTTTGTAAAATTTTTAAACAGGGTATCTTTTGAAAAACATATTGGGAAGAAAATTCAAAATAGCAATGGAATAAAGATCAGAGAAAATGCCCTAGATCAGTTATTTGAAGTACAGGAAAAAAAAAGTGCTAGAATAAAAATCATGCAGTGTGATGGGCCTGAAGCCCACTTTATTGCTAAGAACATCCCTGCAAAAAACTAATGTGCTGTGTAATGGCCATAACTGTATTAACAGCTACAAGGAGGGCTAAAAATATCTCTTATCTTTGAATTGCTTTGCAACATGGGAGATGTCACCTTGAGGGTAGAAAGAAAACAGATATTTATTCCAGAAGAGCAGGAAGTAAGTCTTGGCTGCAGCTATGCCAAGTGGGCATTTCCCAATTAAGCGCAGTGCAGTTGAGGTGGAAGGGCTTTGAATAGCTTTGCTGCCAAGAACTCCTAACGGCCTTGTTCACTTCTATTTTTAATGGTTTGCCAAAGTGAATATCTGCTGTCAAGTGGTTGGCGTGTGTAACTGATGATGATTATAGGGTCAAGCTCGAGAGCGGCAGTGGAAAAACAGTACAGTACTATACAAAACAATCCCTTCTTGCCCTACATTAAGTGCCAACAGCCCTCAACCTCAGAAGGGTTTTTCTCCCTTCAAACATATGTATTCATGTCTCTAAAACAGTCACTGCTGGCTACCAGTTGTGCACCACTTGGATTCAGATGGAGATAGCTGAGAGGGAGCTGCCATTGCTACTGAAAATGGCACAGATTATGGTTAGAAAGAAATACCAGAGAATTCCTCACCACTGGAGCACAGAGCTGTATAAGTATTACAGCAAGCAGAAAAAAGTATCCGTCATATATTGGCCAATTCACTTTGATCTCTATTAGCTATTTTCTTTTTTTTTTTCACAGTCACAGTTTTTGTGTTTTTCTGTTTTCTGGTATTTTAGAATAACAGGACTGTTTCCTCATTGAAGTGACAGGCAATGAGTTGGACGATGGCACTGAAGCTAAAATACTTTTGCAATACATATATATTTGGCTGGCTGTGCTTGAATTAAGTTTTAATAAAAAGTAAATTTAGAGATAGTTTCCCTTTGGATATTATCACCAGTTGGAATGAGATAATTAAATTAAATTACCATGGACTCCCTTAAGGAAACTGCACTTTCCTTTCAATCAGTCTCTTAGATACCATGACTTTATAACAAAGCAATTATTACAGCATCTAAAAATGGATTTATTTCTACATAGCATTTTAAATAAAATATTTCAAGTCACATTTAAATTAATACCAAGAAAATATATCAGAAGAACTTGAATTTGAGAAAGCATATTTCTGCTATGTCTGTATCTGCTTTGGCAATCTGAGGTTTAACTTAGAGAAATCTTTATGTAAGAAGCAATTTACTCAAGGTGACGTTTTCTCGTTCAGATACATAGGGGCTTTACTCATTTTCTGAAGGTTTATATTAATACTGCAGGGGTCTAATAATCTAATGACCTTGCCATAATCTTCCTCATTGAAAACTGACATTTATATTTGTATGGATAAATAAAACATGTAATGAGGGAAAACTCAAAATAGGCCTGATTATAACTCAAAGTAACATGTCATAGATTTTATCATCTTTACTGGCAATGAGAACCCATGTGTAATGATGATGTCATTTACAATCTCAGTTAATTCGATTTCTTTTTATGTTAGGCTTGATCATTTGGAACTATTGTAACAAAATGAAATAACAGTGCTACGTATTTCAGAACGGTAAATCAGAAATGTAGCTGCACTTGGTTATGTTGTCAAACCATCATGTTGACTGTTATAACGATTAGGGAATTCCTCAGTAGTATATAAGTTCCTGAAATAGGATTTAGGCAATAATAACATAATACTGAAATGGTATGGCACCCTTGGGCACCAATGTAAACATCTGGTCCTTTCAGTTAACTTGACTTTTTAACATCCTATATTTTGTGATGTTAAAACATGTTTTTTTAAAAAAAAACTATTGATAGGTTTCCAAGCAAGGCTTATTAAAAACACTGGATAAGGTCTTTGAAGCATGTTGCATTCAGCTGTTTGTTTTTAAATTAGTGTGTGCTGTGCAAACAGCTGGTGAGAGGGTACATGGCACAAAGAGAGGGAATTAGGTAAGTGGAAGGCGCTGAACCTGAGAAACTCATCCACTTCTACCAAGGGATGGTGGATAACAAGATAAAATGTTTTGGTATTGTCCCACACTGTAAATCATGCTCAACACATTTTGAAAGGTTCTGACAAGTTTTCAGGAAATTTTTGCTTTCTCTTGGGATTTCAGTGTGCAGGGTACTGTACCATGTAAGTATAATTCTGCTATTACTAGTAACAGGTCTCAGTCTTTGTAATGACTTTGCAAGTTTTTACAGATGGGTTTGTCAGACTGTCAAAATTTTCTTTGCCTTGCTTGGAGTTTTGAGGCTTGGTTTGTTTAACTGGAACAGCAATTTTTCTAACGGCCTAGTGTGTAGGCTTGGTTTGTTTTACTTGAGATTATTTCATTTTAATTATTTTGGTACAAGTCATGACGACTTATGTTTTGGAGACTGAATTATTTAGGGATGCAACCTAATGATAGAGTGTAGGGTAACAGGAGAATGGGATAGCAGCAATGGTTGTGAAAGTGAAGTTCCCTGCAGGGTGCAGTGTGCAGGAAGGAGATTGTGAGAGAGTAAGGTAGACACCAGCATAGAATGTTCTGAGTTGGAATGGATCCACAAGGACCATCAAGTCTAACTCTTAAGTGAATGGCCCATCAAACCTACAACTTTGGCATTATTAGCACCATGCTCTAAATAGCTGAGATAGTCTCACAGTTTCTAATACCAGGATTCTGTAAACATATCACCAGGAGACAGTCAAAGAATTGTGGGTCTGGAAATTGAGGAAAATTAGTTTTAGGGTAAAAAAGATCAACCAAAATTATCAAAGTGTGTGGAGTCTCCCTCACTGGAAATAATCAAGAACCATTCGACACAATCCTGCACCGCGTGCTCTGGGATGACCCTGATCCAGCAGGGAGGTTGGACCAGATAACCCACGGTGGTCCCCTCCAACCTGGCCCATTCTGTGACTCTGTGATTCTGTGACTGACATACAGTAACTGTGGAAGCGGTCAGAGAAGCCTCTGCTTCCATACTTACTATGGATAGAGCAGCTGTAGTTTCAGAATTCATGTATTTGTGGTTATTAAGGCAACTACTGTAACAATGATTTTTTTTCCTGTGCTTTGATTTGACCTAATTATTTTTATTAGTTAAGATGTCTATAATTTTTGCCATTACACTTAAGATGTGTTTCCTTTTTGCTTATTGCAAGATTTTGAAAATAATGGTATGTGTGCATGGCATGATGTAGAGATCTTTGAGTAGCAATAGGTATTAGTTATATATTTACATAAAAGTTCTGAAGTGTAATACCACATTAAAGTCTTATGCTCTTAGGTACAACACTGGTGCTAGAATTAAGTTCCTGCAGACACATACATGCTGTACTCTAACACATGGGTCAGCTATGTCTATTATCTTTTACTCCAAATGTAAGCATAAAAGTAGTTTTAAAATGGGACTATTTTCCTTTTTAGATCTCCTTGCACTCATACACTGTTCCTAACATCTAATGTCAAGAACCACAGGAGTTTAAATGAATGATAAGTGGTATAGAAAAGCTGGAAGAGTCCCACCTGTCTGGAGGTGTTTTTGTGAAAAGAATCTATTGATAAACAAGATCCCCAGTAAGGGATACCACAGACTTTTTCCAAAAAAGGCACTTATTTAAAAAAAACCCACCAGATTTTGTTAAATGTAACTTAATGATCCTATATTTCTCTCTTCTTCTTATGCTTGCCTGAAATCAGTCAGTGGTCTAAAAAGTTACTGCAGTGTAACACAAAGACACACACACACATAAATATATGTATGTAGATGTGTGCAAGTAACATCTTCAAACAAGCCTTGTTTCTCTAAGAAACTCATACTTCCTAGTTACAATTAGTAAAATTAGTCAACTTGCCACAAGAGACACAAGTATAAAAGCTTTGATAAGTCTCTGCTATTTGGTTTATCAGTACAAAGGGTTTTTTGTGCAACCAAATATGGCATACATTTCGGGAAGAATGGAGCTCAAATAATATTCACACCCCAAATGCATCAAGTATTGAGAGCAATTTATATTTTCAAGCAGTGATATTCTGTCTCTCCTTTGCAGTAGAACTCATTAAACCAGTAAGTGATGTAGGATTAGTCATGCAGGAACACTGTATGGGTTCATGCACATAACCACATCAAAAATATAACAAAGAGAAGACTACATGATCTTTTGTGTTTGGCCACCCTTTTCTAATTTTCTCCTTTTATTGATAAATGGTTTACAACTGTATCTTTACTAAGATTTTCTCTCAAGGTTTCATATCTCAGTCATTATCCTTCCTACTTTATTTTTATTGGTATATATCATCCTGTCTAGTATCTCTGCCCAGATTCTTTATTTACAAGTGACAAGTATTTTATTTGTATTGCTTCCCTCAGGGGAGGAATAACTTGATTCTCTTATTGCTGTTTCTGTAACCATAATATTTTCCTTTTCCCACGAATTTGCTCAAACTCAGAAACTTCCTACTAAGTTCAAGCATGTTCTGATACATGTCCATAGCTTAAATGTTTCTGTGTGTATTGGACCAATATGCAAATTTGAAATGTCATTTCTGTTTCAAAATTTAAGTTTTCCTTCACAAGACGATCTCATGGTTGTGTGGAAACTTTTGTGGGTGGACTGAATTGAACTGTGGCTGTGCCTAAAGCTGAAAAGAGACTGCAAAAGAGATGTATACGTGTGTGTAGGTCTATTTCCAATGCCCTTACTTTATGTGTATTGAGGAACAGGGAAAAATGAGAGCACCAGGAATCTCTAAAGTTCTGGTGACTCAAATCTCCTAAATCCTCGTAGATTTAAAAATTGCTAAAAAGAGACTGAAGTCTGCCTGCTCTATCCCAAAGAGAGAATTGAACCTGGTGTGTAGCAAGGTATGCAAACAAATGCTTGTAAAGCTCAGGTGGAGGAGAAGCAAACAGCCACAGCTGCCTGCACAAAATATACCACACAGAGAAAAAGGGTGAGGTGCCACCTCAGCGGTTCTTAAAGGCTAGAAACTCCCAGTGAAGCCTTCTGTTCACTTAATCAAATAGAGACCTCTGTTTCACCCTCCCAAGGCAATGTAAAGGAAAAGCTCCTCTGAAGAGCTAGAAGAGGAAGGTTATCCTTAAAGAGCCTTTATCATTTTCTCTCTCCCGAAACTCAGGAGATATCTTTTCTGTGGTGAACCAGTGGGAGGAAAGCATGACTTCTTTTTCTAACTATGTATCTACATTCCTGATTATTGCACAGGCTTGTAAAAACTCCTGTGATAAATATACCATGACAGTAGATGACTGTCACTGACAGGTCGACCATAAGTTCTTTTTAAATGGACTATAAGCAGTTAACTCTTGAAAAAATGCTATCACCTGTAGTTAATTTTTAAGAGCTGCTTATATGCAAAGGTATATTTATTACATAAATTGGTCTGTCCACCAGTGACTTGCATTTATGCATAGCTCTACGCTGTAGTATATATCTATATAAATAAAACAAAAGTGATGTGTAATTATAAATAACACTTTCGGTCTTTTAAAGACTTCCCATAGTTGCCTTAAAACTTTTTTGTTAGTCTGTGTTCTGCTTTGTAACTGCTTTTAGTTGAATCTCTGTGATGATATTCTGTTTCCAGTCTCATTATTACCATATACTTTGTGTAATAAACTGAAACAATTTATCAGTCCATAAACTAAAACTATTAAAAATTAACTAATTTGTTCTGCTTCTTAGTATTTTCTCAACTGCATTTGCATAAATTTTACACAGCTTTTAAATCACACAAGAGCCCATGCTTAAATTTGCAGTGCATACAAGAGCAATGAGTGAGTGTCACATTCCGTCAATCTCTGTTATGTAGTTTAATCAGACTACGAAGCAGTTTTGTATCAGGATCCTGAACTTTCTCCTTCCAAACAAATTGTACTTTTTGAAATCGTTTCATTTCAGTGCCCTGAATCCAGTTTCCCCTGATACTCAAGCTGATGATCTCCATTTGGTCTGTGGCTGTGCAATCTCATATGCGTAATCTGTAAAGTTTAAGAACTCCTGCCTACATTGTGGTAGAATGAACAGGCCCTGAGTTAGATGAGGGGCTCATGATCCAGGTACACCCAGTGGCTCTTCCTAGAAAATGGCAATCAAAAGCAAAGCTCAGCCCATGGCCTTACCCAGTGCATTTATGCTTCAGAAAAAAGCAGTAAGGAAAAAAAACTGAATTATTATTTTGGTTTATGACGACAAAAATTAAACAAAGAAAATTTCACTGTCAATAAACTGCTAAGTTAGGCAGACATTTAAATAATCACTTGATCTAATTCCTATTCAGTAAACTTATATAAGTGTGTTCTTGATATCTAAATGAATGAAGTCATTCCCAAGCTCTAATGTTTTCAGAATTCTGTTCTTTTCAATAGTAAACTCTTCTATATATAAAAAAAGAAATATAAGTGACTTTAGTGCATACTTACAACTTCAGAGCTAAGCTTGACCTCAAATGGTTTGTTTGTGATCCATACATGAGACACAAAATGAAATAGATTTCTGTGATTGCTGATCTGGCTTTACCATAAAAATCCTATTGATGAATTTACATATGTGAAAACTCATAATTCAGTGAAATTCATGTGTGAAAATTCTCCTTTTTTTAATTGAAAAGTAATATTGCAAGAAGAAAGAGTCTTATAGAGCCTGAAATCACAATCACAATAAAGTATGTCTGTAATTTAATCTCTTCTGTGCAACGCAAATACTTTTTAATTTAATATGGAGGCATCACGTTTACAATTTTACTTTTGTTTATGAATCCAGCTATAGGTTTTGGTATATGAAACCATTTTAGCTGCCATTGACTGACTTGCACATTATTGGTTTTACAAGTGCAGCTCTTCTGGGTTTTCAGGTGCTCTCACATTTATATCTTCTGTTAAGATTTTTGCATGTCCTTTTCATTCCATTCCTCAACACTGGGGTGGCAGTGTGTGCCCTCCTTGCTCTTAGTGTGCTATTGAATTTGGCCATACTTTTCCCCTCTTTCTGCCTACCTTCTGCAAAATTCTAAAAAACATAATTCCCCTGAGCCTGGAGCTCTCAACTTCTTTGTGTAGCTCTAATTGTCTAATTACCTGTTCAGTGCACAATGGGGAAGGATTCTAATATTTTCATTTCTCCACTTGGTTTCTATCTCCTTTTTCACCTTTCTTTTTCCCTTTTTTCCCCCCAGTCATGTTAACCATCTCAGTTTCCAGCTCTGGAATATCCCTTGATTCCCTTTTTTAGTTTGCTTTCCATAACTGAGTAAGTAGAAGCTTTTATGATATATGTTTTATTTATATAGTTTTCTTTCTATTATTAAGTGATTTGCCACAAATTCCCTTATTAATTCTCTACAGTCTTTAATGCTTTCTTATACACTAATCATTAATTTCTTTCCCTGGGATTTTTTCAATAAAACCATACTTTTCCTCTAAATACTCTTTGTCTTGTGTTATTTATGCCCATACTCTGCCTTATACCTGATGTATTTTTACCAAGTAGCACTATTATGCGTGCATCATTTTTCTTTACCAAATGTAGCTACAAGCTACATTTGGTAAAGAAAAATGGTTGTCTTAAGGTTGTCTTAAGGAAGTTTTATTTTTATTTTATTTTTATTTTGATTACAAGCAGAGCAATATTGCCTGCTTTGGCAGATTACCTTTTACCTTTGTGTCTTCAAACATATCCTCTGTGCCATATCAAAAGAACCACTGTGTTATTTATATGCAGAGTTGAATGTGAACACTGGTATTACACATGTGCATCTGCCTGTTCTTCCAATCTTATTACCACGCTTAATGCACTCCAGGTCTTCCCTAGGAAATAAAACTTACCCTTTTCTTACTAGCATTTTGTCTTTTATATACTTTTATTCGCTCAGCAAGTTTATAGTCTGCTTGTCCTTTCTTTTTAGAGGAATTACAATAGGTTTCTGTAATTACAATAGTTTGCAATTTGAAGCATCTACAATCTTAGTCCATAAAAAATTAAACTAATGTAGGTTTCATCTGATCCCAATAACCGATAGTGGTAAGTAGAACTAATAAAAATACATACAGTTAGAAAAATATATGACTTCTACTGTTTTCTTTACACATTTATGCCAGATGATATTTAGTGATATAAATGGTGTGATAACCTTAGATAAAGTTGCTTCACGATTAACTGAAACTTGCTTCTATATTTAGTAATCTCCTATACCCCTGTAATTTAGTAATATTTAATGATCCTATATTAACAAAACATCTTGATGCCAAGGCGAGAGGTACTGACCTACTCTCCTCTGCTTTTTTGGGAAATGCTATTCTAATGTCTGCAACCTGCTCAAGGTGAACCTTAGCAGGGAGGCTGGACCAGGTGATCTGTAGAGGTCCCTTCCAACCCCAAACATTCTGTGATTTGGTCTGAACCTGTGCAAAGATAATTTATATTTTGTTTGATATGAAGTCCCATCTAATAAGAAAAGAAAAAAGCTGTCTAAAGAAACAAGAGTTCTGTGTTTGAAAAGCTGTGGTATTTCAAAGAGCATTAAAGGCACATGTAGATATTAATATCATTCCTTGGTATTATGTAGCTGAAGATCACTATATGAGTCTCTCATGTGTGCACTATTATTAATTCCAATATATGTTCAGTGTTGCTGCTTCATGTTTCTACTCAATTTATTTATACTATCTCTAGGAGATTTATTCCATTGAGTTTTCTGTGTTAACTTGCCTGCAGAAAATGTGCTGCTATGAGATATTCTTATTTCTAAATTTTAAGGTTTTCTGCAGTATTATTTTTAGATAACTTTTGCTGAAAATTCAGAACACTGAGTTTCAACAGTATTTTCTCTTTTTTTTTTTTTTGGCAGGTGTAGTTTCACAAAACTTGAAACAAATGCAATAAAAATACTTAATAAAAGTACACATGATTTTAAATTTTCTGAAAAATAATTTAAGAAAATATTAATGTAAGAAATCATCAGGCCCATTTTTCCCAAAATGCAGGATGTACAGAGGGGTTTTTTTCCTTCTCTGTGTCGGAATGTACCTTAGGCAATGGTTAATTGTTTATTTTTTCTCTTCAGCATTACTTCTAATGAGTAGTGGCAATCATTACTTGCTGCTTTCCAAAGGGAACATAAAGTTCCGTCACTCTGAGGACATAGATTCAGTGTTTTCACTCTGAAACTGTATTGTTTCTATTTCACTTCTTGCAAAGGATATATGGCTTCATTGCTGATGCTTTCTTTGGTGTGCATCACAGCTCACACACCACTTTTTTTATGTCTATGTTTATATATATTTAATATATTCCTAGCAGTAGTATTTTCCTCCCCTTCCCCTACCCCCACCTTTCTCTCCCTTTATAAAAAAAGGGATAATCTTAATATGCTGACAATCCTGGTTCTAACACCTTGTGTAAAATAATTTTTCTCTTAAGGATGTCAGTTTTGTGCATTGTTTTGACATCTCACTGTCTGATTTATAGCTGGTTGAAGATTTTAATTCCTTTTCTATGAAGCCTTTCATGCTATTTAATCTATTTTATATATTTTCTTTTTCTTTTGGACATATTTGCTAGTCTTTAAACAATAGGGTAATTGGTTCTATTCCTTTTTAGATTTTATGTGCCCCTAGTTGCAGTAAACTAAAAACAACTAAACAACTTTTAACATGTTCACTGCTCTTTCAAAGATGCTCCTTTTGGAGTTAGTTGAGCTCATAATGGTAGGACTCACCTTGCTTGCAGAAATGTTCCCTGATGTAGCAGACCATGAACAGCGCAGATGGTGGAATGAGGGGAGCAGAGAGTAATCTCAGGAGACACTAGAGATGTCCGTAAAGTGCAATGCGCTGCTGTGAAGAAATCCCAGAGCTCTGAATTAGATGGTTTTGGATCTGGAAACATAATGTCATGTGTAAGGTAATTGAGAACCCAGGCTTGGCAATACTGGATATCCTGTGGATATATTAGTTCTCTTGGCACTAATTCAGTCATCATTAGCACAGCAGTGCTATGAAACATCTGTTCTTAATTTCCTATCCCTTTCTAATCTGTGGGATTAATGCTGTATGCTTGAAGAACTTCCGAGCAGGCTATATTGCACATTAATTGGGAGGGTAATCTAGATTTGTGCAAGTGGGTGTGTTTTTTAAGAGTTCAAATGATACTTATGGGAAACGCATTTTCCTCCATGAAAAACTGCCAACTATAGCTGACATGCCACTGTCCCACTGCAGTACCTTCTTGAAGCTGCTGGACAAGCCAAAAGCCAAACCTTCACCTGCAGGAGTCGTTCTTTGAATTGTTGGAGCTTGGCACAGCATCCAAGATTGCCATCCAAAGTTTCCTTCTAGGTGCTAGTCATGCCGACTTAACCACGCTTATTCAAACAAACTTCTGTTTTTGTTTGCTTTTACAAAATCACCATTACTAAATTCCCGGAGCTGGAGAGCAGCTGGTAACACTGCTGTAGAGTAGAGTGCAATGGAGTAATTGCAAATGGATTGCCCAAATTATTCTCTACTTCTTTCCACAAGCTGAGGAATCAGTTGCAGTGTCTCTAAATGTAAATGATTATTAGTTAAGCATCTGCCAGATGATTTGTGTAAGTAAGTATGTTTTAGCCTGTGGCTCTGCAGAAAATATACTACACCCTTTTCTCATACAATTAAATAAGCCAATAATGTGAATTTGCGTTCAAATATTTTCAAAACAATAGGGTAACCATTTGTATGAGCATGAAATGACATTTTGACTATATTTGGTAATATTTTGACTAGAATTTATTTTTAGTGAACATGGATAAGAGTTAGGTACCAGAAATAAGATGAAGTAACCATTCTTTTCACTATACTTATAGTTAATGATTTCTGTATGTATATTTTCTGAAACAATAATTTTCAGAATTGAAAAGTGAAGTGTCTTCATTGTGTGCTAGAGGAAGGCCTATCCTATAAACTCTTTCTTCAGTTGCTTTCTTTGAGATCATCCATCTGCTTCATACAGAAGGTGTCAGAAACAATTACTATGCTGCAGCAAAATGTTTCCTTTACTACTCCAGATTTATATTTGTTACAGCTAATCATAAAAAGAAATGTGCAGGAGGTAAATCAAATAAAGAGGGATTCAGAGGAAATAAGTATTTTAAATTGTGGGATAATATTGTGAAGATGACATTTAGGTTGGATGTGTTTGTGGGTGCCCAAGTATTGTAAACCATTACAATTCATAAACACAATAACCGGACAGGTTATAAAAGCATAGCAATATTTTTCCTTCATGATTGTAGTGACATGAGAAAAACACTTCATGTTCACTATCAAAGTCTATAGTGTCATCCACCATTACTTTTATAAAACATGTTTCTGTGCAGAGCAAAGGAATGTAATTTAGTTTATGTTCTGTCTTACACTGTGGGTTTTTTTTAGTTTATGAAGAAATAGAGCTTCTTAAGTCATAGGTAAGCAAAAGAAATTACATATCTTAACAGATCCTCAGCCTCAGATTCAGTGGCACAAATGCTGCCATTTGTAGAGTATTGTCCTTTGGCTCTATTGCTGACTGAAGGGGCAAAAGCCAGAATTTTCTGGATGCTGTTATGTCACAGGTATAGAACAAACCAAAGGGAGAATTTTACTTTATATACTTTTATCCCCCTCATATGTTCACCTTTTAAAACACAAACCAGATGAAAATGTACTATGAACATTAGTCTCTGAAATTTTGGCTGTTTGTACCAATCAAAGTAGCAGATTATAATGATACTTTTAAAAATGAGTTTATCTAACTGTCTGCTTTGATTAAATAGGATGACTGTTGCTGACCAATAGCTTAGTAACAAAAGCTGTGTTCTTGGTAACAACAACTTCCCATATTGCATTAACTATACACATATATATATACACATATATATATATTTATATTTCATTCTAGCACTTTGGCATTGCTCCAAATTATATTTAATACAGGAAACTGTGAAGCTGAGTTGGTTTATATGATACATGGGAAAATGATGCCATTTTCTAACAATGTTCAGTACTTCAAACTGGTTGGGTAAAACTCTCTATGTCATCAAAGTTTTGTTTCTCAGAATATTACTTTTCCTTAGTGATATGTTTGCTTGCCCCTTCTGTCTTCCTGCTTCTCTTTCCATCTTTGTTGAGTTGATATCTAAAACCAACTTGTCGTTTCTGATAGGATAAATCATCATAGGATTTTTAAAGGTAGTCTCCCTCTCAGGATGATTCCTTTAGAAATAGTCATATTTTAAACTTTTTTATTTTTTTAATGTAACCTCAAGTAAATCATCATGATCTAATAGATCTAATAGAAGTAGATGACTAACTGACAGGTGGAAAAGATCAATCTGACCAGCAGTCAGTGGTTCTCAAATATTTTAAGCATGGCTTCTGCATCTGTTTGGTCAAGTTCCAGATCTGCTTCAGTAAATTCGGAAGAAATCAGTTGTATCCTTACTTATCTGTCTCAGAAGTATTTTGGAGCTCTCTGCTGAAGTAGTACACACTGAACTTTAAGGTTGTTTTTTTCTTAGTGTCTTTATTCACCTCTTCAATCATTTGGTCTTCCTAAGATGTCTAGAGATCTATTCTGAGACTCCATTTTCAAGATGGATGTTGTTAGCTGGGAAATACATCAATTGTACATTTAAGAGACAGCTAAATAGCATCCTTAGTTCAGCCTATATGCACAAAAGTCCAGGGATTCCTAGCATGGTTGAAATTCAGGTGTAGTATCCTTTCTCTTTCCCTTGATGCCTATATTAATTCCTGAACAACTTCTATCATGACAATGTAAGCATTTCAAGATGCTGTTAGGTTTCCATTATTGCTGTCTCTAAGGGAAGGAAGGCACGCTTTGAGTCTTTGTGGGTTTCATGAAAATGAGCAATTACAAAAGGCTGCATCAAAATTACCTTGGCAGATGTCAACACCCGCATTGTTGATACATTAAAAAGCCTTTTCTAAGTGGGATGCAATTATCCAGTAGTCAAGGAAGACATTTTTTTTCACGTTAAGTAAATGATTTAAAACTTGAAAAGCTTGCCTATGTGGCTACATGGATATCTTGCCATTACTTCTTAGACAGATCTCTGATGCAAAATTCTGCATGAAGTTTTATTTTGCAAAAGTTCATTATGGAATTTTTATTAGTATTAAAGAAAAGGTAAAAGATAGGCATTCTGTCACCCTGTCAATAATATTTAGAAATACAGTGGAGAGAACATATAGAAGAACAAACCTTTATAACATGGGTATTTATTTTGATGGAACATGCATTAAAGACAATTTTGGAAGATAGATTCAGAATTCTTCCGTCTTGTTTGGTGCCTCCCATTTATCTCAAGAAAGAAAATCCCTTTTTTCCCAGTTAGAGATGCATTAACTTAAAATCCTTTGAAGTTGAGCTTCATAGAACAAAGTATGAAAAATTGTACATTCATCCTAATACATCCAGGCCGATTTTGTCCATAAATCATGATTAGAAATCTCGCAGGACTTGAGGTTTGCTTAGGCTAACAATATATCTTGATTCTTCTATGATGAGATCATTTTATGACTTTTCACACCCTTGACTGGCACTCTACCTATGTAAAATATCAAAGCTGGAAAGCTGATCTTTTTTTTAATCCAGGCTTTAAGAATTATTATTTTTAATATGTATATGATTTACTTAAATCATGCATGTTGACCATTATTAACATTACCACAGGGGTATAAGGTCAAATTTTTTTGACATTGTTCATTTTTATAAACAGTGCAGTCAGTGAGTGTAATCTGTTCTTAGCCTATTTTTGCTCTTAGCCTATTTTGGTCACAGTGATGTAAAATGATCATTGTAGCTGTAACATAATTTCAGCTACTGGAGATATCTCTTGCACAGATCAGCGCACAGTTTGTCACAAATCTTTTGGTGCCAAGATGGGAACAGACATGGGTCATGAGTCAGGTGAATTGGCAAGCCTGTGTGGAATCCCACTCAGCATTTGTCTGCAGTGCAAGTAGCTTCCTCTCATGAACAGGAACATCAATTAATTAGATACTCTATCAGAAAATCTCCCCCCAAATGTTATTTCCGGATGTCTTAATATCCCAATGTCATCATGTCAGAAGCCATGGCAACAACACCACTAGACATATGGGAGGCTTATCGGTGGTGTTCAGTGAAATTTAGGAGCTTTCAAGGAGCTGACTAAAAATAATTGCTTGTAGTCTAAACACTTACTTAAAATGCTGTGTTTGATGTCTGCCATGATAAAGGGACAGACTGCATATGTTGTTTCTGGCCAGTATATGTATGAACTAGATGTGGATTAGAGATGAGCAGCAAGTAAGTACAAAATACTGTTATTCTTTGATTTCAGAGGTGAGGATTCTTTTTGAAAAGAGAATGCTTGTCTGTGTTTGTCTTTCAAAGCATTTGTATCTTATGGACGAAAACATTTTTACACTCAAATTTGGCTGTTAGGGTTATGTGGCTATATTATAATTATGGTTAGAAAATACAGTGTGAATTACTTAGTGCTACTTTAGTCAGTAGTTTTCAAAAGACAATTTTGAGGATATAAAATGAAAGAAATCAGACAGATCAAATTAGACTGATCTTCTAATTTTAGATTCAATCAACTGCAGTCAGAGATAGAGGTGAACAAATGTCTTTGATGTCTAAAGTAAGATTAAATTGATGTGCACACATTATATTCAGCATTGAAAAGTCCCTGAAAAACTCAAAGAAAATTATCAGAATCAATTAAAAAAGTACAAATTTAGTAGAACCTGAAGTGAGTCAATGAGAAGGGGAAATTTGCTTATTGCAGGTTTTGAAGGTGTTGACAAATGTCTGTAAAAGTGGTCTTGCTGAAAAAGCATGCTGAACTTCTAAGCTTCTAGAAATATCCCTCACCAAAAACTTTTAAGGAACTTAGGCAGCGATTTCAGGAGTTTCCCCACATAGGTTAATCATCATTTAAACTGACTAGTCAAGTAGTTTTAAAAAGGTGATAGGAATATCCATTTCTGGAAAGGAAGGAGATCACAGTAAAGTTTTGCAAGGGGTCAGTATTGGAACCTGTGCTGTTCAAAACAGTCACAGTGACCTCGGAAAGGAAGATGAGCAGTGAAACGGGAATATCTGCTAATGATACAAAATTATTCAAGCAGTGACGGTGCGAGAACGCAATAATTAAGAACACTATGAAGATGAGTGACTGGGTAACAAAATGACATATTAAGATCAATTTGAGGTAAGTAGAAAGTGATGTTCTTGGAAAAAAACTACCGTAATATAAGATAAAAAGTGATGAACTTTGAGGTGCCTATTGCCACTCAAGATTGAGATCTTGTGGTAATACTAGAAAGCCTCATGGTAATATTAGTTTTATACTCAATAGGAGTAAAAAATGCATACAAAATTAATTATTGAAAAATAAATAGAAAAATAAATGAAAGATCCTCATTGTCATCCTGCCCATATGATGAGTATTGCAGTTTATAATGGTCTCCACTTCTCAGGTTATCATAATCAAGCATCATGAAATACAGATTATGAAAAATCATATACATGGAGCAAAAATTCTGACATGCACTCCACCAATATCACAAGCAATGTATCCTCTGCCTCACTACATTGATCAAATTCCTCTCAACTCTTCTAATACTCTAAGATATAATGCAGTATAAACAGTGACTTATTTCTACATGGCAGTATGGCGTGTAGATATACATGGCAGTATAACTGTTGGTAGATTCAATTTCTTCCTTGCAGTTATGAAGAGCTTTGGCATAGCTCCTGTGTTAAAGGATTTGATTCTGCCTTTCAATCAGGTGTTGAACATATTTGCTTTCTTTGACCAAGACCCCCTATTGTTCACAAAATTGCAACATTTATTTTTTGGGCAAAGAGCAGATATCTTTAATTAACTTATATTAATTACACACTGGCTCCTCTAGGAAGTTTAGCATCTGTGTTCATCCTTTCTGTTTCACTACAGATAAGAGTGAAGCAATAGAGTCTTTCCCTGTGTCTATAGAGTTGAAATGGATTGAAATCTCATCTAAATTTTGGCTACATGATAACCAAATCAGCTTATTAAATATTATTGTGTTTGCAGTAGTTGTACAGACAACAGATATTCTGAACGATGTCTCAGCAAGTAGTTGAACAGAGCTATCAGGAGCAGAAGCAAGGTGAACAACCACCTGAGAGCTTCACAGAAAGCAGAGTGGCCCCAAGGGGAGGGAAGGATTAAACACAGCCCTGTGCAGGATTCATGTGGCTCTGATGCCCTGCATCACTCACTGGTCACAGCAGGGCAGGGACAGATGTCTGTGAAAACGGAGCCCAGCAGGTCCAGGCTTGGGTTTTTTGTCCTTTCAGTTTTAAATGGGGAAACAGAACCTGACAAGTTAGGGAACACACTGAATTTCCTGCTCTGGTTCAGCAGCACAGTTCGTGGCTCAGAGCACCCTACTTGCTTTTCACTGGCCAGATGCATGTGTAAATCTGCTTGCTCTTCAAGCAAACAGTAATTAAAAAAACCCCAAAAACCAAAAAACAAAACAAAAACCCGCCAAAAACCCACCCCAACTTATTTCTAATGACTTGTATTTTCACCCATCTAGGGATAGCATATACTAGCATGCATTCTCAACTACTTTTTAATTCTGTAGGGAGAGAATAGGAGTTCTAAAGCAGGAAATGTATCCATAATATAAAGAAGTAAAACTTCACAGGAATTTTGCAATTACTTCCATTGTAAGGATTCAAGGCTTCCAAATTAAACTTAATTTACCCTTACAAGTATTCTAATTATTTTAAAATCAGAAGTGTGAGATTAAAGTCACCACACAGTCTTAATTTGGTCCAGAAGTAATACCTGGTGAGAAAAAAATTATCTATGTAATAAAAAAATATGCCATTAAAAACCAGCTAAATCTAATCTGGAGTTTCAAACTTTAAAATGTATTTTTCATAACCATATGGTTACTGCCTCATGTCACTATAAAGCTGAGATAAGGTTATTGCATGTAGTATCTTAATATATATTTTATCTGGGAGTTATATGCATAATTCATGTTTATTAAAATAGTTTATTAATATGACCAAGGTGAGTCAGTTGACCCTGAAAATCAGCATTTTAGGCTTTTTAACTGAAGCTAATAGGACAGTTCATCTAGTGCTCTTAATGCAGGTAGTGTTACATAGATCAGAGTTAGTACATCAAGTATGCACTGGGATTTCCTCTCTCCCTCTTCGTGTCACAGTCTGTCTTTCTCTAGAATTGCAGACCTGGTGCAGATAGTAAAGCTGAGACTGGAAAAGGAAGCCTTCCATGGCAAGACAGAACTTACTGTTGAGAAATATGATCGGTTTCTGTAATTTTCAATATTTATATTTTTTACTTGCAAATAAAGTAAAAATAAATTGGAAAAATTCCTGATTTTTCCTTGAAGTTGAGAGATTTCCATTGAAAGTCTATTGATATGGATAAGACACATTTTACATTATATTAAAAGAACAAGATTACATATTCTTGGGTGTAGTTCTGTAGATCTGTAACCAGATTCTTTGTCTATGGGTGAAAGAAAACTTACGGAGCAAAAAATTAGGCCAGGAAGTCACAAAATAGATACTCATTAAATGAATATTCAGTGTTCCTCCCATATGAACCAGTGCAGCTTATTCAGTGTGAGAGCACATTTTGAGACAGATGAAGAAGCTCTGAAAAACCTGTCATCATCCACCTTAGGCCAACTCACAGAGAAGATTCTCCTTTCCATTAAAACTTCTTGTTTCTTACTTGCTCTTTTGTTTCTGAACTTTGGAGGGCATCCTAGAGTTCAGAGTTGATATTAATCTAATCTTGGCATTATTATGAGGATAGAATATTTGACTGCTCTCATTCATAATTAATGACAAAGGTGTCCAAGAGGGCACTATGCTTAATTAATGATTCCTGTACTTTGAAGGCAAAGAAACTGCCTTTGAAAGGAAATCAAAACTTCTAAAACCTGCTGTTGATAAGCCAATAAGAATAGCTAGAAAATTGTTAAATGCTGGATGCACAGCTAAGTGGGGAATGTTACGGATAGGCTCTGGCTTGTGGCATCCACTGACTGACCAGATCTGACACTGGCATTGCCCCTGACTCCATGCTGTAGATGCCTTTGTGAGGCTGCTCAGCTACCCTTTTCCCTTTTCCCATATGAATCCAGACTTGCAGTCTCTGGAATCCCAATAATAAACGCCATTGGAAGAGTGGAAAACTTAACTGACGTTATAAAAAATAAGAAGGATGTTCACATGTTGGACTCCAGAGGGGAGGTGTGAGGATGAGGACTGGAGCACATGTCCAATGCAAACAGGCTGAGAGAGTTGGGCCTGTTCACCTTGGAAAAGAGATAACGCCAGACAGAACTTATTGCTATAAGGTGTCCTGTACGTGAGGAAGGCCAGCAAGAGAGATGGAGTTGGACTTTAGACAAGAGTGAGCAGGGATAGGTCAAGGGGGAATGGCTTTAAAATGGAGGTTTAGAATAGATGTTAGACAGAGATTCTTTCGTGTAGGGCTGTGAACCACTGGAACAGATTCCCTGTAGAAATTGTGGATGCCGCAGTCTTGGGAGTGTTCAAGGCTGGGTTGGATGGGGCTTTGAGCAACCTGGTCTAGTGAATGGCATTCCTAGGAATGTCTGGTCTAGTTGGAAATAGCTGATATTTAAGGTGTCTTCTAACCCATAAGCCATTCTGTGGTTCTATGATTCCATGAAAATGAGCAACAAGATCCCATTGTTATCCCAGCTGGTGAAGGATTCACCTGCTCATGAAATAATAAAATCCAGAAAAGATAACGGAGAAGGTGATTAGGATTAGTTACCAGTAACTATATAAAGTAAAAAGAAGACATATTTGATCTACCCTAATAGCTCGTGCTTTCTCAGCTAGTTTGGTTATTTTCCAGATACTTTACAATGCAGTGAGGCCAATAAAGCCCTAGCAGAGTTGTACATATACCAAGACTTGACACTTTAGCATATATTGCTCATTGAAATAAGAGATACTGGCAAAAACAATTTTTTGCAAATGTAGTAAAAATCAGTAAGTGAGTTTTAGTGGTAGAGCTCTGGCAGTAAAATTAAATCAACTAAACACTTTAATGCCGACAAGTTTAGGTGCAGAGAATCCACCAGAAAAAATATATAGACAAGAAGTTAGGGTTTGGGGAAGAGGCAAGTGAATCAGAAAAGTAGTATAGGTTGTTGGAAATGGTTTTTATTGTGGGTTTGTTTTGTTTTTTTTCTTCACAGTAGCTCTTTCTTCTACTTAGAAAGTTATGTAGCACTGGAACTGATAGAAAAACGATATGTTTAAAAACTAGAACATAAAAAAGTGTCTACCATATGTGAAGTGATAAAGTTCACTTCAGAAGCTAAAAGAACTGGGGAATTAGCTTCTGAGCAGAATAGGAAACTTTGCTTTTGTGCCATGAATGAAGTAAAGGTTGGGAGCAAGGGGTTGGGAGGTTATAGATATAGCAGTCTTTTCTGTATGTCTGTTCTGTATAAATCTACCTTCTGAGATGACATTGTGCATTCATAATTCTTACCTGAAAAAGATGCTACTATTTAATGCTAAGCAGTAAATGACATTTTCATCAAAATCAGCATTTCCACTTAAAAAAATCTTGAAATGAAAAGAAATGTAAACAGGGTGACCCTCAGTAATAAAATAAGGTCGGTCCTCTGTAATTTCTCCCAGGAATTAAATGTGTCCTAATTTTTTAATGTGAAGTAATTTTGCCTGGGACCCGCTCAAAATGAATCTCATGAATTTTCATGAGCCGCCATGCTCACAAACTAGAAATGGGGAAAGGAGGCTGAGATGCTGTCAGAAAGGCAGCCATATGGCCCTGGAAAAAAAACTGAGTGATGAAAGAAGGTTGTGAAAAAAGTCTGAGATGGTATGTGAGGAGTATATGCATCCTGTACACTTCAGCTGTTCCAGGTCTAAAGAGTGATGAAAGGCATGTAACAGGTCAGCGTTGCATCATTGTGTAAGGTGGATATTAGCTGATGCAACTGAGTAACTCTTGACCTTTCTGCCCCGCAGATTCCTTTTCAGTCCTTCTGTCCATGTGAGATATGGCTGTTGCTCACTGCTCTCAGTAATAAGGATAGGGCAGGCAATCAAGATTTGCAGGCTGAAAAACTCATTTGTTTTCCTCTCAAAAAGATACTTTTATCTTTTCCAATCCAGAAAACCTGTACACAGCATTTGTTATAGTGGTTTTCTCTTTCATAGCTCTCCAGGAACAGCAAATAAGATAACATGAGATCATCAGGCCACTTGCTGCCTGGAAAAAATGAATCTTTGTAGAAGAAACCTACCAAAAATTCTCTTTATAGAGCCACTCCATAAAAAACATGTCATATGAATTGAACAAGAGTTCCCTGCAGGTAAGATAGCTCTGGATAATTGAGATCTGACACATACTGCATATCTCTAAAAATAATTTAATCACAGTCTGATCAAAGTTTCATAAATCAGATAGTGCTTTACAACTGCTTAAGGCTTATGACAGTTAATTATAATTTTGATTATACCTCCATGCTTTAGGCTTCTTTATATGTCAGAAGGATTGCTCCTCTTATTAGAAAAAAGTATACTCTAGTTTACTTTTATTTTGCTTTGATGAATTGCCCCTAGAGTACAAGTACCTTGTGCCTACTCATTTGGGGGCATATGTTCAGTAATGACATGCTGTGAGTAATTTTTTTTTTTTAACTGTGCCACATCATTTATAGACTGATTATGTGTGCTTAGTCAAAATATACACAAATAAGACAGCTGTGCTCTACTCTTGTTTTACCAAACCTAGCAAGTATTTTATTTGCAATAAAGAAACTGAAGGGCCATCAAAGTTATATACAACCATCTGCTTCTGGAATTAGTTTCATATAAGGGATTTAAGTTTTGGTGATGTTCTTCTGTGCAGGAAATTAAAAATATTTTTCTGCGTTTTTTTTTTTTTAAGTATGCAGTTGAGTATTAAATGTATTGTTAACAAGACGTAGCTTAGTCTCTTCTATGCTCATCTCTGCTTGTGAGCACTGCTCTTCTATATGACAAAGGCATACTAACAAGTTGAAAGTTTTGCATGAGAAATAAGTTGTTCCACTAGTGCTCTAGAAAAGTGCTGACTTCCTGGTTACATAATAAACTCACTGCTGAATATGGTACATAGCATGTGATAACAATAGCACAAAACATAGTGTTGTTAGAGGCTGGTAGATGAGAGATCAGGTGTTAGTAAAAGCCAATGGAGCCAACTGTGATACCTGCTATATTGAAATATAAGTGCTGTGATACCAGCTCCAACTTGTTAGACTAGCAGGAAAACTCATTAAAGCCCCGTATTTTAAAACATTTAGAACAGTCTTATGGGGGATAACCCATAAGATGGGTTATCCCACATAACAGTTACCACAGGGCTGTTGATTTTATTGTGAGCAACATGATATTAGGTAAAGGTTCACTACAGAGACTTAGATTTTAAAGAGGCAATTAGGTTACTAACTCCAAATTAAGGATCACTGGCACGCAAAAAATCCCCTTTCAGCTGCTGCATTTCCTTTGTGATGTCGCAAGTCCCTCAAGACTGAGTTTTCTGCCAGGACATGTATAAAGCTGCCTAAATCTTTAATTACCTGGCTTTTGCTGTATCCTTAGTCTGCAGGGGATGTATAAATAAGGCATTTTCCCATTTTATCTCTTTTGGACTGCCTGAGTCAGGAGTGTGATAAGAGTACACTGTGTGTGCACTTGTGATTTCATGTCTTAGAAGTCAATGACTAAGAAATAGAAAAAGAGCTGGGAAATCCTGTGAGGGAAAAGGAAGAATTGGATGAGGACAGATATGCTTCTCTTCAAAGGCCATAATTAGATGAGTTGTCTGGACCACAAGAGAGCCTTTTCTTCTGCTTTGAAGAAAAGGCTTGAGCTTTATTGTACCACCTTCTAGAATACCCTAAAAATAGTCAAATGAGTATCCTGCCAAAAACCTCTCTTTCAAAATTTTTATCTGTGTTGCTTCATATTGTATAAAGTGCACACAAAAATTTTTGCTGGGCTTTGAAAAGCTATTATAATTCATTAGCCAGAGAAATGAGACAGTGCTGCAAAACAAGCTAATTAGTTGTTAGTTTAGGTATTGAATGAGTTATTCTAAATTCAAGTCCTTTTTCCAGTGACTGCAGAACATAAACAGAAACAGCTTCAACAGAAAAGACTCAACAGGACACTGCTATTGTGGGATGACATATCCAGGGATGATCAGGCCATTGGAAGGGAAAAGAAAAGACTTTGTCCTGCCTCTGTGAATGATCCTCTGTTCTAAAATCGACAGGATTATTTCACATAATTTTGTAAATATTCTTGTTGGTCAAGACATTTTCATTTTTTTGTATTGTTGCAACCTTTTTTGACATCTCACGTTTGGCATTGTTGTGGGTGTTTCAATGCAACTGGATATAAATATCTGTTTGTCTCTCCAGTTGCTCTGTTTTAGCTCACAGGAACCCACTTGTGAATCTCACTTTTTCAGTATTTCTAAAGCTCCCAATTATTGGCTTAGTTGACTCTCATTTAAATGAAATGACAGTTTATGCTGTATAGCAGGTTTCTTTGTCAGTAAATTCAATTACAGTAAGACTAATTGTCCCCAAGGCTTGGCCCATATCCTGCACTTTGGACTGACAACTTTCCTACCATCTGTAGCAATATGTTCTATGAGAGTATCTTTTTTCTGCACAGCCATAAAACTCAGTTTCTCTTCTCAGTCCTCCACTGACAGTCCTCTTATAATTAGCCACAATGTCTTTGTAATTTTTTTCCACAATCCTATGCAAGTCTTTTATCCATCAATTTATGTCTGTGTGCAGCTTCTTGCTATGTGCTTAATGAGTGCTCGCACTAGGTCTAAATTCCTCATTTGTTTGGGAACCAGGTCCAAGATCTATCTCATATGTTTTTCAACAATTATACACTATTGTTCCAGAGTACCCTTATTAGTTAACAGGCCTCTTCTTTAGATGACACTTGTTCCTGGCCTGCTTTCTCTATAACTTACTTTAAACAATGGAATTGGATGGGATAGTGGTAAACTGAGTTCAAACATACACTGATTAACTGAAATGTATTTTCCTAGCTCGTCTTTGCTTCCCACAGACTCTATAACTCCTAAAGCAGCCTTTCTGGAGTATTTACTTTTTACGGTAGTCTGGAAGCCTTTTCCTTTTCAAGAACTCCTAAAAGCTTTCAGTTCCGAAATTGATGCTCTATTACACCTTTTTGTAATTCTATTACAATAAGTTTTCTACAGTTTCTCTGACCATGACAAGATAAGCACATGGCTCAACCTGGAGATTACTCTTTTCTCTTTCAAAAACGGATAAAAAATTTGGTTATTGAATTAACATACATTTCATTGTGGCATCATAATTTCTGTCCATCTATGCAAAAAAAAAGTGGCATAAGCTTCCCACTTAGAAGTCACTAGGGTAGCTTTCCTTTGGATGCCTCAAAACACCTGAAAGAAAAAGGCAAGAAAGAACTAGAATGACAGGATATATCTTGGGAAATTCATATCTTTATCTTCCTTTATCTGGCATTTTACTGTTATCCTTAAAGCAAAGTTGTATCTTAGCTATTACACATAAATACCACAAACACTCTATAAATCTTCATCATTTAAGCCACTCTTAAAATTCAATCATGACACACTAATATATAGCTTCATATAATCTACCCAACATACATGAAAGCTTTTTCACATTCTTCAATACATCTTTGTCACCATAAAAGTGATAATTCTTCACTGTTTCCCACTCTCTGACAACCTTCAACCACTCTTCTCATAATTTCTAGTAGTGAATAAACACCATTATATTAAAAAAAACTGACTGATGAATACCAGAAATTTCTTTCTTATCACACACAAATAATTTACAGGTTTTAAGCCTCTAGCTTTCATCATGTGCATTTTTGTGTTCCTTCTATTGTGTATTCCTTCTTTCTTGTTCTTCCTGAAGCAGATAGAAGCTCTACTTTTACTTTAGTGCTTCATATTATTAAAAAAAAATAGTCATCATATTTCCAGTCTTCTTTATCAAATGAGCAGAAAATATTCAAAGATAATTTCCCAATATTGCTGATTCTTAGTCTTTAGCTTTGCTGATTATCTCAATTGCTCAGTTTCTTATCTATCGCAGTAGGAAGTTTCAATTATTTTCTTGTTCAGATATATTATTACTGACTTGTCGCTTTCTCCTTTATTCTCTGTTTTTTTACTTCAGCCACTGGATCTTCCTGCTGATGTCTTTTTGATGGCTGATTTATTTATTTCCTGCAATATTCTTTAATACTGCTTTATAGTTATGACTACACCCTAGGGTGAATCTTGCTAAATTATTACTTCTTAGCAGTCATCCTTTCAGGTAATATATTAACAGTTTAACAGCCTAAGTACTTCACAACACGGAAAATATCCTTCTGCTATTCTGCTTAGCACAGAAATATTTAGAAAAATGATTTTGAAATATTTGTGTTACAGATTTCCTGCTATAGAAGCTTTTCATGTTGTGCATCTTCAAAGCACCACCAGATAATTTTTAAACTTTAATGTGTTTGCTTTTGCACCATCATTTTTTTTCATAAGCTATAAAAACTTTCCTCTTGCCTTTTTTATTCTGTGAGTCATCATAGTCTATGTCTGACACTTTTAATGATAGGGCTCATTGTAACATGATGAAGTTGTAACAACATAGAGCAGCAGTGGGTGCATCTGTTGAAAAAGGTGACTTGAGGCCAGATATTTATAGATATAAGAGAGTGTTGGTCAATAAATGTGTTTTTATCTCAAAACTATGTGAAATGCCATTAGTATTTCTTGTCAGTTGATACACTCAAGAATGAGATAGCAAGATCTGATATTTTCAGAGCTAGATTTTAAAACATTTGTTGTTTGGCCACAGTAGATTAAAATTGGAAGTTTATAAGCATTAGAAAAGACAACAGAAAAACAAGGAAGGTCCACTCCATTTCCTAGGGTTGCATGAGAATAATGTTTATTTCCAAACTACAAATGTTATTTTGATATTTGTATCCTGTGAAAAGTTGTTGGGAAGTTAGTTTTTATAATCAATGTCACAATTCTCTTTTTAACATGTATATTTTAAGAAACAGTGTTATTTCTCGGATACAGTTTGTTTCAGAATGGTATGTGATTGTTTTAAGGAAAAAAAATAGATTTTGTAAATACAGGACTCTTTACTGTTAGAACCCTCTTATAAGATACTGTCTTGTGCAGTCTTTCAGCTATCAAAGTATTGAAACAATTCTTCCTCCTCCACTTGTTGAAAACTAGCTATAATCCACATCCAGCAGAATATCCAAATCATAACCTAAAGATTCCACCTTAGTTGAACAGTAATGAATTTTTATTTGAATTGTCGTGAGTCTCTAAATGAGCCTTAGCACCAGGTTAATAGTTAATTAGGTGAATTGATTGTTCTGCAAAAGAAATAGCATTTTCTTGTAGGAAAATTATGATAAACGAATAGGTAAATGTAGACAATTTGAACAAATTGTAATTATCTACTGCTGTGTACCTCTGTGTATAAGGGAGTGATTATTTTTAATGACTTTTCTACTTTTCAGTGATTATTTAGATATTATTTAGTCATGTTTCCTCATAGCATACTGCAAATTATATCCTTCCACAATGATGACATTATAATTAAGAAAAGAAGTCACATTCATATTATCCTTTGTATGTTTTGACAAAGCACAATTAAAAAACTTTCTGTGGGGAACAATAAAATAAATGAAAGAAAATGTCCTAGCAAATATTTCCCTTTTGGTATCCCCTGTTAATATTTTTATGAGTCTCTTAAGCTTATCTAAGAGATTTTTAATGCAGCAGGGTATGTTATTAGGTTTGTATTTTTTTCCACACTATCATACATTTCAGTCTTTATCACAGTGGGAACAATAAAATAACAGACCGCAATGCATTAGCATCATAAAGAAAATGTAATAAATGGCTTTATAACTGTAGTAAAAGTTGCATGAGCACCAGCAGCTGTAACAGAGATGTTGCTACAGCAGCATTTTATGACCTAATAGCACTCAGTGGGCTGATAATATTATGTGTGTGTGTGTAATGCCAGCAGTTTCCCAGGCCTAGATTTCAATTCAGATAAATAATTGAAAGCACTTTTAGACTTTTCCATAAAATGTTTAATAAGAGATCAAATCCTCCCTCCCTGTAGTGGAAAATTAAATAGTTTTTACAGGGATGCTTTACGATGAAACTCTATTATTAGGAAGAGAGGGTATATATTTTATTCTTTTTTTTTTTAATGTGGTTGTTAGAACTAAAATATGTTTGAAGGAGCTCTTGTTTGTTTTGTTTCATATTACTGGTAGTAGAGAATGATACTTCTTTTTACACTACCGTTTCCTGATGTTTGGAGACACAGACCATGACAATAACATTTACTGTATTACTTTGAAT